>JALJEV010000650.1:6245905-7495087 GCA_026586105.1 Hylodesmum podocarpum | reverse complement strand
TATTTCACATGTAGTTAGTCTAATGTACTTAGCATAGGAACTTGATGGGCAAGCCATTCATAACTCCACCTGTATAAATACTGTTTACTTGGTATTGAAAATATGAAAATAAGAGATGAGTCTTCTTAACTTTTAAAAATTTTACAAATGAGTTTTAAATTAACCTCGTAACTAACTCTTCAATCGCGATAGAGAGCCTCTGTTCCAACAAACTGGTATCAAGAGCATTGGTTGAGATCAATTTTACGTAATGGCAAATCAAAGCACGGCGAGTTCCCAATTTCCGGCGAATCTTGATTGTTCAAAGCGAGAATTACGATCGGTGGTGTGCGCGGATGAAGGTCATATTGATTTCAAGATGTGCTTGAAATTGTGAATGATGGAGTTCTGAAATGGCGGCGAGAAGCCAATGAAGTTGCAAGAACCCTACATCATGATACGATGAAGAAAGATGGAAAGGCTTTGTTCATCATACATCAATGCGTTGATGGTAATGTCTTTGAAAAGATCATTGAGGAAGAAAGCGGCGAAGGGAGCATGGGAGACTCTAAAAGGCTCATGGAGGTGATGAAAAAATTAAAGAAGGTAAAGTTACGGGCTTTGAGGAAGCGGTACGAGGGGGTTGAATATGAAAGAAGATGAAGCCATATCAGATTTCTTTTCAAGATTGGTAGTCTTGACCAATCGGATGAAAACATGTGGTGAAAAGGTCAGCGATTTGCAAAAGATTGAGAAGGTGTTGAGGGCCTTAACTGCTATGCAAATTTTGATCACATTGTAGTTACGATTGAAGAGTCTAAAGATCTTTCTTTATGAAGCTTGAGGAGTTACAAGCTACTCACGGAAGCTCATGAGATGAGGCGAAAGCGAGAGGAAAACGGAGAAGAGGAGCAGATCAGGCCTTGCAAGCAAAATTCACCAAGAAGGTCAAGATGAGGCTTCATGGTTCAAGAAGAACAAAAAAAAAATTGAAAAAGAAGAAGGTATCTTTGAATCGAAACAGTTCAAAGAATCGAATGATGCAAAAACAAGAGTCGTCTAATAGTAAGAATCAAAGAAGAAGGATCTGAATGAGGTACAATGTTTTAGGTGTGATAAGTATGGTCATTATGCAAGAAATTGTCCAAGTAGAGGATCAAACAATCAAGAAAAGATGAGGCTCAATTTGTGAAAGTGACTCGAGATGAGGCAATGTTGATGGCTACAACACGATTGGATGATGACATATCAAATGTGTGGTACCTAGATACGGGTTGCGAACCACATGACTGGAAACAGAGGTTGGTTTGTAGATTTGGATGAATCTAGTTCTAGAGGAATCAGATTTGCGGACAATAGTCAGAAGTGAAATCGAGGGCATTGGAAACATCATGGTGAAGAGAAAAGGATGGCAAAGAGGCTATCATCACGGATGTGTTGTATGTGCCAAGCATGAGGAGTAACTTGATTAGTGTGGGTCAATTACTTGAGAAGAATTATACAGTGATGATGGTGGATAAAGAAATGAAGCTTTTTGATTAAAAGGGAGATTGATTCTTAAGGCTCCAGCTTTGTCAAATAACAAAACCTTCAAGTGTGCATTAACAAGGTTGATCACAAATGTTTTGTTACCAGCATTTGATGATCGAGAATTGGACATGGCATCATAGGTATGGCCATTTGAATTTTAGGAACCTGAGCATGTTGAGTGCAAAGGGTATGGTGACTGGTCTTCCTAAAATTCAGGTTCCAAGACAACTTTGCAAAGAATGTTGCCTTGCTAAGTCTACGCAAGAAAGGCATTCAAAGCATGATTTACCCATGAAATCATCACGAAATTGCAAAGTTGTACATTCGATTTGTGTGGTCCTATGGAGGCTCAATCTATGGGAGGTAATCACTATTTTCTCACTTTCATTGATGAGTACACTAGACATGTGTGGATATATATGATTGAGAAAAAAAAGTGACACCTTCCCACGATTCAAAAGAAATTTAAAATTTGCTTGTTGAGAAGGACGATTGTTGTAGCATTAAGAAATTGAGAACCGATGGTGGAGGTGAGTACACCTCTCTTGAATTCGCCAAATTACGTGAAAATGAGGGGATAATTCATGAGGCTAGTAGCTCATACACACCACAACATAATGGCATTGCGGAGAGGAAGAATAGGAGCATAATGAATATGGTCAGAAGTATGCTCAATGGAAAAGGAATGCCAAAGAGGTTCTGGGCAGAAGCTGCTGCTACTGCAGTGTACATTCTGAATAGAAGTCCTACAAAGAAGCTGCAAGGTGTGACACCTCATGAAGCATGGGTGGTGAGAAGCCAAGTGTTGGTCACTTTAGGGTGTTTGGCTCATTTGTGCTATAGACATGTACGAGAACAATTGAGAAAAAGTTGGATGATAGAAGTCAAACAATGGTGTTTGTTGGTTATCACTCAACTGGTGCTTACAAATTATATTCACCAACAAATCACAAGATGGTCAAGAGTAGGGATGTACAATTTGATGAGGCAAAAGGCTGGTGCTGGAGTGTTTCGTCTGATGATAGTGTTGTTTGTCGATGGTTAGAGTTCAGGACCATCAGACGAAACCACCTCTTGATGATTGTGATCTTGAAGAAATCTATCGGGGTTGATCTTGCGAAACTAGGCAGAACAACCGGTGGTCGAAAGATCAATTAGAACAAGGGTACCTTCGATGAGATTGACATGAGTATGAAGTGTTTCTGATCAAGCAATAGACCAAGAGGGTGAATTACTTGAGGAAAACATGTTAGTTGAATCAGAACCAATAAATCTCGAATTAGCAATGAGAGATTCAAATTGGTTAGAAAGCTATGAAGGAGGAGTTGGCGACTATTGAGAAGAATAAGACTTGGGTACTTGTGTCCTGGCTGAGAAGAAGGCAATTGATGTAAAGTGGGTTTACAAGCTGAAGTGAGGCCAAATGGTGAGATTGCAAAGTATAAAGCAAGGTTGGTAGCAAAGGGGTTTCTGCGAGAGGGCGGTATTGACTTTAATGAGGTATATGCACCAGTAGCTAGACTTGAGACTGTCAGGATTTTGGTAGCAATAGCAACACAATATGGATGGAATTTGCATCAACTGGATGTAAAATCTGCATTCTTAAATGGTCCATTAGAAGAGGAAGTCTACGTGAAGCAGCCACCAGGTTTTGAAGTTAAGGGGCAAGAGAGCAAGGTGTATAGGCTCGAAGGCCTTTGTATGGATAAAACAAGCTCCAAGAGCTTGGAACAAGAGGATTGATAGTTTTCGATAAAGGCGGGATGCACTTAAGTGTGTTTGAACATGGAGTATATGTGAAGGGCTCTAGTAAGTCTGATCATATAATCCTATGTCTTTATGTGGATGATCTACTGATAACAGGTGCAAATGAGCAAGAGAATATGAAATTCAAGTCAATGCTGATGAAGGAATTTGAGATGAGTGATCTAGGAAATTTGTCATATTTTCTAGGGATGGAATTCAAATTCACTGACAGAGGGGTCTTTCTTCATCAAAAGAAGTATGCTGAAGACATTTTGAAGAGGTTCAAAATGGCAAACTGCAACCCAGCTATTACACCTATGGAGACTGGTTTGAAACTGAGCAGAGAATCACCAGGAGAGCCTGTAGACGCTGATAATACATTTTATATACATTTTCTTTACTTTGTTTTCGGATCAATTAGTTGTTATGTGTGTCATATTTTGGTAGTTTATCATAGATTTGTGTTAGAGGCATATTTTAGTACTAGTAGTAAATAATAGTTAAATCTCCATAAGTTCTTATGTTTTTATGCCAATTTAGGTGCAGTTGCGTCTGGAGCTACGAGGAATGAAGAAGAGATAGGAGCAGGGAGGAGATTGAGTGCAAGAATGAGAGCCCAAATCAAGATCAGAGCAAGCCAAGTTGAGCAGTCCTTGCGGCACAAACGCGCCAGGGCGCATTCCATTGACGCATTCAGCCTTGCTTGCGGTGAAAATGCGCCGAGCGCGCTCGAGAAGCGCGTCTCATGACTTATGGAAGCTCAACTGAAGGAATCGTCTATACTTGTTTTTATAGAGTTGCTTCCCGTGCTTGACTCTTATGGGGCTGCTTAAATCGTGTGTGATTCTCTTAAGATTTGCTTAAATCTGCGCTTGTTTCGTAGGGAGTCACTTCGTCTGAGTTTGCTTCTTCGAAGTTATTCCGTCTGCACTTGTTTCGTCTGAGTCTTGAGATTGATGCCTTCGTCTGTAGACAAGACAGACGATACCAAGTTGAAGATCCGATACCAAGTTGAAGGCCGATACCAAGTCCGATCGACGACACCAAATACGAGGCGACATGAAGAAGATGACGATACAACTATGCAATTTAGTTTGTTGAACAAACGCACTTTCGGCGCGTCTTACGCCTTATGGAAATTCAAATGAAGGAATCAAGACGCACGAACTCTTGTTCCGTCCGATGGAGTAGTCTCGTCCGAGAGGAGAGTTTAAATCTGTACTTGCTTCATCCGAGTGTTAAATCTCGTGCTTGTTCCATCTTATGGATGAGTGTCGTCTAACGCCAAGAATGAGTGTTTCGTCGTGTTTGCTTCATCGAGGTTTGTTCCGTCTGAACTTGTTTAGTCGAACCTCGGATTAATGCTTCCGTCGTATACAAAAGACAGACGACACATCAACCAAGGCCAGGCGATACAAAAGATAGACGACACCAATACAGATGATACAACCAGGACGAATGATCAAACTACTACTTACATTGTTCTGTTTTCTTCTCTGATCAAAACGCGCCAGGGCGCGCTTCTACTTAATACAGGGCGCGATTTCTACTGCTATATATAGAGGGTTGTTGGGCGCGAAATAACAATTTTTTTACACTTTTCATAATTCTGTTTTGGGACTTCTTGTTTGAGTTGTGCGATTGCACAATTCTCTCTTCTCTCACTTCGTTCTTTTCTGTTCTCTCTTCTTCTCATGCTTACTTCTTCGATTTCGATGTTCATGTACTCAATTCTTCCTCACAACTGTAGCGATTGCAACAGTTGAACTCAATTCCTCGATTTTGATTCTTCTTCAATTCTGCAATAGATCTCTGGTTCAATTTACATTCACGCGTTGTTACTCAGTTCTTACTTGTGATAGTTTCCTTTGCATTACATGTTGTCGTTAGTTATTCATCCTCTGCTTTTAATTTTGGTTTAATTAAATTCTTTGCGGTTTACGTATCACTTGTTCTCGTTTCGATTTCAACTTCTCTTGCGATTGTTCACATTTCTTCTTCGCTCTTATCTTTCGGTTCAAGTCATTGATTCAATTTACATTTCTTGTTCTTTTCGTTTTCTACTTCCTTTGTAGCTTTCCGTTTGATTTCATAATCTCAATTTCATTTGGTTTTGTTGAATTGTTCAATGAAAATCCCTCTCCTAATTATGACTAATTCCGAATTGAATGGATGTATGTCTTCTGAGAGATGACCTAGGTTGATTCCTCTGTATTACAAATCTAATTGGGGATAAATCTAGCTTTTGATAGTCATTCGCCAGTGAATATTAAAATGGCGCCGTTGCCGGGGACATGGGTCGTTTGATTTGGAATTATCACCTGTATATAAACTGCTTGTGAATATTACATGTGTCTAGACTAACTATGAATTCATATAATAGTTTCTACTTTTAGTGTAGGTATTGACTGTTTTGTTGAGTTCCTGCATAGTTTCTAATTCTTTCTAGATAGTATTTCTGCTAGTTTTTCGAGGTTTGTGTAGTACATGACCAGATCTAGCTTAGATAATTCACTGAAATTTGATCCTGAAATTGAAAGAACAATTCATAGGCTGAAAAATCAAAATAAGAAAAGAAACCAAACTTCTCATTGTGACTCTGATTGTGATTCTGTTGCTGAAGAAATGACAAATCCAATGGAGAGAACTCTTAAGGAATTGGCTACACCTGACATTAACTATCAACCTTTGTGTATCCAATTTCCGATACCAGAAGGTGTCGTGAACTATGAATTGAAATCTGGACTGATTCATTTGTTGCCTAAGTTTTTAGGACTTGCAGGTGAAGATCCACATAAACATCTCAAGGAATTTCATGTGGTTTGTTCCACTATGAGGCCTAACGATATTCCTGAAGAGGCTGTCAAAATGAAGGCATTTCCATTCTCTTTGGATGGAGCCGCCAAGGATTGGTTGTACCTTCAACCAACACCTATTACCACATGGAATGACATGAAAAGAAGATTTACGGAGAAATTCTTTCCTCGCTTCTAGACTGCACTATTAGGAATGATATAAGCGGGATAAGACAACCTACAAGGAGAAACCTTATATGAGTATTGGGAGAGATTCAACAAGTTATGTTCCACATGTCCAAACCATCAAATAACCGAACGAGCTTCTCATCCAATACTTCTATGAAGGACTCATGCCTATGGAGAGAAATATGATAGATGCAGCAAGTGGTGGAGCTTTGATGGACAAAACACCAGGCTGCCGCACGATATTTGATTGCAAATATGGCGAGAGAATTCTCGGCGAGTTCGTTCCGAAATTCAACATCTTCCAAGCATGTAAATGAAGCTTCCATAGGCTGCCGCTGATACATATAGGTTGGAAAACAAGCTAACGAGTTAACCTCACTAGTGAGACAGTTAGCTTTGGGTCAACAACAAAGGCAATCGAATGTGAATGCAGTGAGCCAAATTAAGCAACTATGTGGCATTTGTAGTGGAGCTGAACATTCCACTGATGCTTGCCCTCAGCTGCAAGAAACTGAACAACAACAGCATTTTGTCCAACAAGCTGTGGATGTGGCTGGAATGTACTCCGGACAACGGTATAGACCTCCAACACAACCGTAAACCCATATTCCAACACTTATAACCCTGGTTGGAGGGATCATCCTAACTTGAGATATGGTCCAGGACCTAGCCAACAGCAGCCACAGCAACAGCAGCAAAGGTTTCAACCTCCTAACAAGTATCAACCTCCTCCCATGAGACAGCAACAAATGGTCCAACCTGCTCAACCACCACCTGAGAATAATCTTTGGACCATCCTTAGAAGATTTAATGAAACAGATGGCAACTACCAATCTGCAGTTTCAAAAATGTGAATGCTTCTATTGTGGATTTGAAAACTCAAATTGGACAGTTGGTCCACCACTGTGAACCACTTGCAGCAACAAGGGTCTGGTAACATTCCTTCCCAAACTGTAGCTAATCCAATGGGGAATGTGAGTGCCATCACTTTGAGAGGTGGTAAGGAATTGCAGCCAAATGTTCGGGATCCTGAAAAATTACAGCAGGATGAGGTAAACCAACTCCCTCTTCCTTTCCCTTCTGTAAATATGCAGCCAAAGAAATTAGAATTAGAAAAAGAATTACTAGAAACATTCAGGAAGGTAGAAGTTAATATTCCTCTGTTAGATGCTATTAAGCAAATTCCCAAGTATGCCAAATTTTTAAAAGAATTGTGCACTCATAAAAGGAGATTTAAAGGAAATGAAAAGGTAAACTTGGGAAGAAATGTTTCTGCACTTATACAAAGCACACATGTTTCTCCACTCCCTCCGTCTAACCTTCCACAAAAGTGCCAAGATCCGGGAACTTTTACAGTGCCTTGCACAATTGGGGATCGCACTTTTGTGGATGCCATGATAGACTTAGGAGCTTCCATTAATGTGATGCCTACTTCGATCTACAGGTCATTACAGATTGGTGAGTTAAAACCAACTGGAGTTATTATTCAGCTTGCCAATAAGAGTGCTGTCCATCCACGTGGAGTCCTAGAGGATGTATTAGTTCGAGTTAACGAATTGATTTTTCCTGCAGATTTTTACATTCTTGATATGCAGGATAGATCATCTTCACCTACATTGATCCTAGGGCGACCATTTTTGATGACTGCACGGACCAAGATTGATGTTCATTCCGGCACACTGTCTATGGAATTCGGAGATGATATTGTGAAGTTCAACATACTCGAAAGCATGAAACTGCCTGCTGAAGAGCATTCTGTTTTTTCCATAGATTTAGTTGATGATTGCGTAGATAGTTGTACAGATATTGATTCTGAACTTGATCTTGATTTTACTAATTTTTCTGAATTAAATTCTGATTTGGCTTGCTCTTGCTGTCATGATGGAGACACTGTTTGTACTATATGTGCAGAGATTAATACTGCCATTGCGGATGCAGGTTCTAACTTGCATGTTGCAGACCTTGGTCTACAGGTTCTCGCATCTGCTGATACTGCAGCAAACAAGCCAGCATTACCTTCCATTGAACCACCACCAAGCTTGGAGTTGAAGCCACTGCCTAGTCACTTGAAGTATGCTTACTTAGACGATGCTCAGAAGCTTCCCGTTATCATTTCTAGTACTTTGCAAGATGAGCAAGAGGAGAAGCTGCTGAACATGTTGAAGGTGCACAAGAAAGCCATTGGATGGACATTAGCCGATCTTCCTGGAATTAATCCAGCCATTTGCATGCACCGAATACTACTAGAGGATGAGTCTAAGCCTGTAAGACAACCACAAAGGAGACTCAATCCTACCATTCTGGAGGTAGTAAAGAGAGAAGTCATGAAATTGCTTGCAGCTGGCATCATCTACCCCATTTCCGACAGCACATGGGTTTCACCTGTCCAAGTGGTCCCTAAGAAATCTGGCATAACTGTGGTGCAGAACAAGGACAATGAATTGGTTCCAACTAGAGTCACCAACAGTTGGAGGGTCTGTATTGATTATAGAAGACTCAACCAAGCCACCCGAAAGGATCACTTCCCTCTTCCATTCATTGATCAAGTCTTAGAGAAGTTGGCAGGTAAATCACATTACTGTTTTCTAGATGGATTTTCTGGATATATGCAAATTCACATTGCTCCAGAAGACCAGCACAAGACCACCTTCACCTGTCCATTTGGGACTTATGCTTACACCAGGATGCCCTTTGGCTTATGCAATGCACCTGGTACATTCCAAAGATGCATGGTGAGTATATTCTCTGACCTCCTAGAGAGTTGCATGGAGGTGTTTATGGATGATTTCACGGTATATGGTTCATCCTTTGACACATGTTTGGATAGTCTCTCTAGAGTTTTAAATAGATGTATTGAGACTAACTTGGTACTGAATTTTGAAAAATGCCATTTCATGGTTAATGAGGGTATAGTCTTAGGACATCTAGTTTCTAATAGAGGCATTGAAGTTGATAAGGCAAAAATAGATATTATTATTGCTCTGCCTTACCCCGCTTCTGTGCGGGAGGTGCGTTCTTTTCTTGGACATGCGAGGGGTTCTACAGAGATTCATTCAAAATTTTAGCAAGATTGCCTTGCCATTATCCAAACTACTCCAAAAGGATGCAGAATTCTCTTTTGACCAAACATGCATGAAGGCCTTTGATGAACTGAAGATGAGGCTTACCACAGCACCTATTGTGCAGCCACCAGATTGGGAGCTTCCCTTTGAGTTAATGTGTGATGCCTCCAACTTTGCAGTTGGAGCAGTTTTAGCTCAAAGGGTGGATAGACTCTCTCATGTCATTGCATATGTTTCCCGTACATTGGATGCTGCCCAAGCAAACTACACCACTACTGAAAAAGAGCTTTTAGCAATTGTCTTTGCTTTAGATAAATTTCGTGCTTACTTGCTTGGCTCTAAAATCATTGTCTTCTCGACCATGCGGCTCGAAATTCTGTTGAAAAAGGTGATGCTAAACCAAGGTTGATTAGATGGATGCTTCTTCTTCAGGAATTTAATATAGAAATCGAGACAAGAGTGGTGCGAAAAAACCTGTTCTTGATCACTTGAGTAGGATTGAGGGTAACCTTGATCTTTTGCCTATTAAGGATAATTTTCCTGATGAACATCTTATGCTTTTATACTCTTGTGATGTAGTACCTTGGTTTGCTAATATTGTTAATTACTTGGTTACATCTGCTGTACCTCCTAATGCATCTAAATCACAAATTGAGAAGTTGAAAAGTGATGCAAAATACTATGTCTGGGATGACCCTTATCTTTGGAGGTTTTGCAGTGATAGAATAATTCGCAGATGTATTCCAAGTCATGAGATCCAATCGGTCCTTCAATTTTGTCATACTTCACCAGTGGGAGGGCACTATGGACCTCAACGGACAGCCCGAAAAGTATTGGACAGCGGGTTCTATTGGCCTACTATCTTCAAAGATGCATATAAGCTTTTCAGCACTTGTGAGCAATGTCAGAGAGCCGGAATGGCCATCACTCGAAGGCATGAGATGCCCCAACAACCTATCATTTTCTGTGAAGTATTTGATGTTTGGGGTATTGACTTCATGGGCCCCTTCCCTGTCTCCTCTGGTTATTCATACATTTTGTTAGCTGTTGATTATGTATCAAAGTGGGTTGAGGCTAAGGCCACCAGGACTAATGATTCTAAGGTTGTTGTGGATTTTGTTAGATCCAATATTTTTTGCAGGTTTGGTGTGCCTAAGGCCATTATCAGTGACAAAGGGAGCCATTTTTGCAATTTCAACATGCGGTCGCTGCTACATAAGTATGGGGTTGTGCATAGAGTTTCCACAGCCTATCACCCTCAAACTAATGGTCAAGCTGAAGTGTTCAACAGAGATATCAAGCTCATGTTACAAAAGATGGTCCACCCTAACAGAAAAGATTGGAGCAAGCAACTTGAAGATGCTCTTTGGGCCCATAGAACCGCTTATAGAACACCGACTGGAATGTCTCCTTACAGGATGGTTTTTGGTAAAGGATGTCATCTACCTGTGGAGATTGAGCATCGTTCATATTGGGCTGTGAAGAAGTGTAACTTTGAAATTGACCAGGCTGGTGCACATAGGAAGCTTCAATTACAAGAACTTGAGGAGCTTCGATCGGAGGCTTACGAGAACTCTAAGATCTACAAGGAGAAAGTCAAGAAGTATCATGATAATATGATTCTAAGGAAGGAGTTCAAAGTAGGCCAGAAAGTGTTGTTATTCAATTCTCGTCTGAAGCTTATAGCCGGTAAACTTCGTTCTCGATGGGATGGCCCTTTCGTTATCACTAATGTCCTGTCCCATGGTGCAGTTGAGATAAAAGATGAAGTTACTGGTAAAATTTGGAAGGTAAATGGTCATCAACTCAAGGAATTCCATGAGAGTCCGAAAGCAGAAGAAGCTGAGGCAGAATTGTCCCTGGCTGAACCTAGCTGGCCGGATGTGCAAATATTTGGCCCTTGAGGGAGTTTTCTATCTCCCTTCTGTCTTGAATTGCAGTTGACTTCATTGCTACATTTTATGTTACATTGAGGACAATGCAAATTTTAAGTGTGGGGGGGATTCGTCTGTCAATATTCAGTTTATTCCTTTAGTCTCCCTTACCGTCTCGTCTTAAGTTTCGTCACAAAGTTTCGTCTGTCCTTTGTCCTTTAAGTTTCGTCTGTCAAAGTTTCGTCTGTCCCTTAGTCTGTCCTTTAAGTTTAGATCATCAAAGTTTAAATCATTTAGTCTCCCTTTAAGTTTAAATGTCATCAAAAGTTTAAAAAAAGTTTCGTCTGTCAAAATAAAAAAAAAAAAATAAATAAATAAATAAATAATTAATTAAATAAATAAATAAAAAAAAAAAATGTGAATCATGCCACTTCTTTGAAGTTACAGGTATATAAACTGTGGAATTTACAAACATTTTTAGTTGATAGATTTTTCAATCGTCTCATAACTTATGAGTGCATCTTTGAATTGCAATTGACTTGAAGCTAAAGTTTGGATAATCAGTGATAGAAAAATAAACCTTGTGAGAGGTTGAGCCTTATATGAAGGAACCATTATTCCTTCAGAATATTTCTTTCGTGTGTGACTACACTCATCTTGTTAGTAGCTCCGGATTTTTCCTTGACTCTAGCTGATATTTCTTGTTCACATGCATTATTGATATGATTTAGGCATTCCTTCTTGAGCTACTAGCCAAATTGGCCACCTTACATACTTTCCCTTTGTACTCCCCTTTGAGCCTTTATATCCCGTTCTTCAATTTTAAGCTCATTACAAACCGGAAAATGGAAAACAACGATGTAACCTGACCTGAGAGATTAAAGGAGCTTTGGAATTGTTTTGGGAATAGGTCCTAAATAAGTGTTGGGATATCGTCTGTAATAATCATCTGTGGCTTCCGTCTGTAGACAACAGACAAAATCAACAGACGGAACAAGCGCAGACGAAAGAAAAAAAATATATAAAATAAAATAACCCCCTCGAACAAGTCCGTATGTAAGCTAGTGAATGGATTGACAATAGCTATATAAAAGAAAACAAACATATAGAAAAGATACAAAGAAGAAAATACCAAAAGCTATAAGCGAGGGAAATATAGAAAGGAAAAAGAAGCAAGAAAAGATACGAGAAAAAAAGTACCACAAGTAAAATAAAGCAAAGGGAAGAAAAAGGAAAAGAAACAAAGAAAATGAAAATCCATTATGAAAATAAGTGGGAAACCAAAAAGAGGTGAATGCTAGGAGGGTAATTCTCATGCTTACTAGATTTATTCCCCATTGCTCCTCTTTTCTCTTGGTTATTAGCCTAAATGACCTTTCTTTAATCCCACCTTCACCTTGGCCTCATTACAAGCTTAATAAAAACCTTTTGATCTTTAATTGCATGTGCTTCAAGTTATTGAAATTAGAGGCTTGTAAAAATCTGGTAGTGTTAACTTGTATGATGTGTTTGAGTGCAAATACAATCCTAAACACTTGAGAGTTAAGAGGAAACACTTACTTGTGAGGTTCTATCACTTTGAATTCATTCTTTAAATCAAATTGTCAAATTATTTGTTCTGGATGCACCTTAGACTTATGAATCGTTGTTGATCTTGATGCTCTGGATTTTATCCCTTTCTCTTTATATGCATCTGTGGCTCAATTGGAAGTGGTTCAGTTCACATAGCATCAATTCTTCTTTTAGTAAGTTTTGCCCCGGAGTGCAAAAGAATAAGTGTGGGGGTATTTGATAATACATTTTATATACATTTTCTTTACTTTGTTTTCGGATCAATTAGTTGTTATGTGTGTCATATTCTGGTAGTTTATCATAGATTTGTGTTAGAGGCATATTTTAGTACTAGTAGTAAATAATAGTTAAATCTCCATAAGTTCTTATGTTTTTATGCCAATTTAGGTGCAGTTGCGTCTGGAGCTACGAGGAATGAAGAAGAGATAGGAGCAGGGAGGAGATTGAGTGCAAGAATGAGAGCCCAAATCAAGATCAGAGCAAGCCAAGTTGAGCAGTCCTTGCGGCACAAACGCGCCAGGGCGCATTCCATTAACGCATTCAGCCTTGCTTGAGGTGAAAATGCGCCAGGGCGCGCTCAGGGGCACGTCTCATGACTTATGGAAGCTCAACTGAAGGAATCGTCTATACTTGTTTTTTATAGAGTTGCTTCGTCTGTGCTTGACTCTTATGGGGCTGCTTCGTCTGTGTGTGATTCTCTTAAGATTTGCTTCGTCTGCGCTTGTTTCGTAGGGAGTCACTTCGTCTGAGTTTGCTTCTTCGAAGTTATTCCGTCTGCACTTGTTTCGTCTGAGTCTTCAGATTGATGCCTTCGTCTGTAGACAAGACAGACGATACCAAGTTGAAGACAGACGATACCAAGTTGAAGACAGACGATACCAAGTCCGATCTGACGACACCAAATACGATTTTACATGAAGACAGACGATACAACTATGCAACTTAGTTTGTTGAACAAACGCACTCGGGGCGTCTTT
The DNA here is from genome assembly GCA_026586105.1 of Hylodesmum podocarpum. Taxonomy (NCBI): domain Eukaryota; kingdom Viridiplantae; phylum Streptophyta; class Magnoliopsida; order Fabales; family Fabaceae; genus Hylodesmum; species Hylodesmum podocarpum. The sequence continues at coordinate 7,481,363 of JALJEV010000650.1, read as the reverse complement.
ACGCCTTATGGAAATTCAAATGAAGGAATCAAGACGCACGAACTCTTGTTCCGTCCGATGGAGTAGTCTCGTCCAGAGGGAGAGTTTCGTCTGTACTTGCTTCATCTGAGTGTTCCGTCTGTGCTTGTTCCATCTTATGGATGAGTGTCGTCTAACGCCAAGAATGAGTGTTTCGTCTGTGTTTGCTTCATCTGAGGTTTGTTCCGTCTGAACTTGTTTAGTCTGAACCTCCAGATTAATGCTTCCGTCTGTATACAAAAGACAGACGACACATCAAGCCAAGACAGACGATACAAAAGATAGACGACACCAATACAGATGATACAACAGACGAATGATCAAACTACTACTTACATTGTTCTGTTTTCTTCTCTGATCAAAACGCGCCAGGGCGCGCTTCTACTTAATACAGGGCGCGATTTCTACTTGCTATATATAGAGGTTGTTGGGCGCGAAATAACAATTTTTTTTACACTTTTCATAATTCTCGTTTTTGGGACTTCTTGTTTGAGTTGTGCGATTGCACAATTCTCTCTTCTCTCACTTCGTTCTTTTCTGTTCTCTCTTCTTCTCATGCTTACTTCTTCGATTTCGATGTTCATGTACTCAATTCTTCCTCACAACTGTAGCGATTGCAACAGTTGAACTCAATTCCTCGATTTTGATTCTTCTTCAATTCTGCAATAGATCTCTGGTTCAATTTACATTCACGCGTTGTTACTCAGTTCTTACTTGTGATAGTTTCCTTTGCATTACATGTTGTCGTTCGTTATTCATCCTCTGCTTTTAATTTTGGTTTAATTCGTTACTGCGGTTTACGTATCACTGTTCTCGTTTCGATTTCAACTTCTCTTCGCGATTGTTCACATTTCTTCTTCTGCTCTTATCTTTCGGTTCAAGTCATTGATTCAATTTACATTTCTTGTTCTGTTTCCGTTTTCTACTTCCGTCTGTAGCTTTCCGTTTGATTTCATAATCTCAATTTCATTTGGTTTTGTTGAATTGTTCAATGAAAATCCCCCTCCTAATTGTGACTAATTCCGAATTGAATGGATGTATGTCTTCTGAGAGATGACCTAGGTTGATTCCTCTGTATTACAAATCTAATTGGGGATAAATCTAGCTTTTGATAGTCATTCGACAGTGAATATCAGACGCTACACTATACAAACAGATCATTGGTTCACTGAGATACTTGTGCAACACTAGACCTGACATCAGTCATAGTGTTGGATTACTGAGCAGATTCATGGAACAACCAAGGTCATGCCACTTGCTTGCAGTCAAGAGAATTTTGAGGTTTATCAGAGGAACTACTGATCATGGCGTGTTGATGCCAAGTGAAATCAATTTGAAGAAAATTGAAGTTTTGGGGTATTCAGATTCTGACTGGGGAGGTGATGTGGATGATAAGAAGAGCACTGCTGGGTATTTGTTCATGATAGGGAAGGCATTGATATGCTGGAGCTCGAAAAAACAGGAAGTGGTAGCTTTGTCATCATGTGAGGCAGAGTATGTAGCTGCATCATATGCTGCTTGTCAAGCTATGTGGATCAAAATGCTGTTGGAGGAAATGAGGATTTGTGACAGTACCAAGGTGAAGCTGCTGATTGATAATAAGTCTGCAATTGATCTCGCAAAACACCCTGTTAGCCATGGCAGGAGCAAGCACATTGAGAGGAGGTATCATTTTCTTAGAGAACAAGTGAATGAAGACAAGCTTGATGTGGAGCATTGTAAAACCGAGGTGCAGTTGGCTGACATACTGACCAAACCTCTTAAGAGAGTGAGGTTTGAGGAATTGAAGAAGCTTATGGGAATGGAGAGCTTGGATAACTTGTATTAGGAGGAGTGTTGTAGTAATACAAGTTTCGTCTGAATGTGAAGTATCAGATGATACCTTGTTTCGGATCAGACGATACCTTGTTTCGTCTGAGTGTGAAGCATCAGACGATAGCTTTCCATCAGACGATAGCTTTCCATCAGACGATAGCTTTCCATCAGATGATAGCTTTCCATCAGACGATAATCTTCCATCAGACGATACCTTGTTGCGTCTGATGAAGATGGTTCGTCTGAAGGAGTGTTCCATCAGACGATACTTTGTTGCGTCTGATGAAGATGTTTCTTCTAAGTGTGAAGTTCCGTCTGATGACTAACGAAACCAGTTTGTTTCGTCTGAGACCGAACAGACGAAAGGTGGCTTGTTTTGTTGTTTCCGCTGATAGCTATTTCACATGTAGTTAGTCTAATGTACTTAGCATAGGAACTTGATGGGCAAGCCATTCATAACTCCACCTGTATAAATACTGTTTACTTGGTATTGAAAATATGAAAATAAGAGATGAGTCTTCTTCTTTAAAAATTTTACAGTGAGTTTTCTGTTAACCTCGTAACTAACTCTTCAATCGCGATAGAGAGCCTCTGTTCCAACAGTTTGGAACGATTTATAGTGGCACAATCGGTGATAGTAACACAAGTATTGCTGTCAAGAGGCTGGAGAGAATAGCGGATGAAGGAGAGAGGGAATTCCGAACTGAAATTACTACTATTGCTCAAACACATCATAGGAATTTGGTCAAGCTCATTGGTTTTTGCATCAACGGATCTAGGAAGCTTCTGGTTTATGAATATGTCAGCAACGGATCTCTTGCAAAACTTCTCTTCAAAGAAGATAAGAACGTATCTTGGAGAGACAGACTAAAAATAGCATTGGACGTTGCCAGAGGAATCCTGTATCTGCATGAAGAGTGTGAGGTCCGTATCATCCATTGCAATATAAATCCACGAAATATACTTATGGATGAAGTGTGGAGTGCAAAGATCACTGATTTTGGATTGGCAAGGCTATTAAAGTCGGACCATGCAAGAATGAAAAAGGAGGATAATGTTTCAAGCAAGTACTTGGCACCTGAATGGCACAAGGATGCACCAGTATCAGTAAAATTAGATATTTACAGTTTTGGGATGGTACTGTTGGAGATTGTGTGCCGCAGAAGAAGCATAGAAATAAATGTTCCCTCAGCAGAGGAGATACATCTTTCCAGCTGGGTATACCAATGCTTTGTAGAAGGGCAGTTAAACAAGTTAGTTAAAGAAGAAGAAGAAGAAGAAGGTGTAGAGTGGAATATATTGGAAAGAATGGTGAAGTTGGGGTTGTGGTGTGTGCAAGACAGTCCGCCTCTTCGTCCTTCAATCAGGAATGTCATCTTGATGTTGGAAGCTTTGAAAGATACTCCAATTCCTCCCTCTCCGGCCCACCTCGCTAAATAAATATCCCCAGGAACATGTTTAGTTACATTGGTGCTAGCGCTAGTGTAGATTCATTTTCATCTTTTATTGTTGTTAAGGTTGTTCTTGTTATTCAATGGTATCGAAAGCTCGTTTCAGTACTTGCTACCATTCAAGTTATGTAACATAAAATACTATATTTTCATGGTACTAGTAATTGTAAGTTTGGTTGTGGTGCTTTTCTACTCAAAGATTCCTCTTATAATCTCTTAAAATACTATAATGTGTGAAATAAGGAAACAAAAAATATAGAATGGAAGAAGGAAGGCAAGATTATAACTCTCTTGTTTACAACTTATAAAGCAGTAGTTTCGCCGGTACTCACTAACTTTTTCTTCCGAGCCATCCTGGCTCCATTCCTTTGTTATCTCTCTTCTTTATCAATTAGGCCATTCAAACAACTGAAATCTTAAATGGATCTATCCATATCACATATTACTCATGTTTTTTTTAATTTAAGCAACTTACATCTTGAATCCAACAATTCTAAAAATGTTAACTAAATAGGTTTTACAAATACACACCCTTACATTTTATCACAATCTCATGCGAGTACATACAAAGAAGACCCGCAATTTCTCCTTTTTATTTGAAAAATAACAAGTAAATGTGATTAAATAAGTGATCATTGCTTAATACATGTGTGTTCATGAGTCTCCAAAGGGAATGCTTGTCAAACATCTATCTTATTAAGTATTTTCCTTTCTTTTTATTAGGAAATTTTTTTTTGCAGACATATGGTAATAGATGTATCCATATATCATCATTCTTTTCTTTCTATCTTTCTTCAGTTTGCTTACAACTCCACACAAAACTAGTGGTAGGATTAGGATAATGTTGAGTCTTGAGATAAGACCGTAGGTGAAGTGGGGTTTGAGACCTCCAATAGGGAACATCTTTTTTATTTATGTTTGTTTTTAGTCTACTTTGTTAAATAAAGACTTGACGATAAAAGGCTTGCATCGCTAATTTTCCATATGATGATGTTGATTTATTTGGGACGTTATGATGATGTTGATTTGATACAATGACCAAGTCTCCCACATTTGCTTAAATTGATATCAAGCAAGGCCATTGTAATTACAGAAAGTAACTTTGCTTATCTTTTCTCTCCGTCTCAAATCATCAAGTTCTATAGTTATGTATATCATTGCCATAACTATCACCTTGCTGTTGCTCAATATGTCTGCAGGCGCAAGAGCTGAAATGCAGAAAATTCAACTCGGTGCCACGCTAACCCCAAATAGTACCCATGCTGAGTGGAGTTCCCCTTCTAGCCAATTTGCATTTGGTTTTTATTCGCAAGAGCAAGACAATGTCTTTGTAATCGCAATATGGTTGGTTATTGGCAAGAAGGAGACAGTGGTATGGACTGCAAACCGAGATGATCCTCCGATCACCTCAAATGCAAAGGTAGAACTAACCATGGATGGTAAACTCGTAGTAATTGATGGACAAGGAAGAGAGAATGTTATAGCAGGTAATGCTAGTACAAAAGCTTCCTCTGCCTCCATGCTGGATTCTGGAAATTTTGTACTGTACGACAACAATAACAACATCATATGGCAGAGTTTTGATTACCCAACAGATACACTGTTAGGGGGTCAAACTCTTCCTAACGGACATCAACTGGTCTCCAATTCATCACAGAACAACCACTCAAGTGGACGGTTTCGTCTCAAGATGCAACATGATGGAAATCTTGTTCTGTATCCGGTGGACACAACTGACTCAATATGGGATGCTTACTGGGATTCTCGTACTAACAATTTTGGTTCGAAAACTATACTGTATCTCAACCAAACAGGTTCACTGCAGATTACGAATGGAAGTGATGGGGGAATTACGACTCTTGACTCGGGTTCATCTTCAGCTAACAATGGGAACCAGATGATTTATCGTGCAACCCTGGATTTTGATGGGTTTTTTCGGCTGTATGTGCATTTTAACAATGGTAGTATTCAAATACTGAGGAATTGGCCGAGAGGAGAAAATGCTTGTGTGGTAAAAGGTTATTGTGGCTTCAATAGCTACTGCACATTCAATGACGACCAACCGTTGTGCACCTGTCTACAAGGTTTTGAGTTGATATATCCAAACGTTTCCACTCTGGGATGCAAAAGGAGCTTTCAGAAACAAGATTGTAGCGGGGAGAAAGATAGCGCAATCTCTTATGTTATGAAGCCGATGGAGCATATGGTACGGGCGGATGATCCTTATTTCGAGGCTGAAATGTCACAAGAAGATTGCTCCTCTACTTGCTTGGCTGACTGCAGCTGCGAGGCTGCATTTTATAAAGATAATAACTGCTTGAAACAGAAGCTCCCTTTGAGATATCTCAAAAGATCAGTAGAAAATGAAGCGGGCTACACACTATTCTTGAAAGTGGGAAACAGCCTCAAGAACGGGACGACGAATGATAATCCTGTGTCTCAACAACCACCTCCACCTCCCATCAAGACTACAAGTAACAAAGCAACTGTGCAGATTATTATCATCACATCCATATTTTCTCTGCTTTTATGTTCAACCATTGTCATCTCTATCCACTACATGTACAAGATTCGAATATTGAGTTATAAGAGGTTGATGGAGACTGGGAACTTGGGCCTGAATGAAGAGCTGACTTTGAGAAGGTTTACATACGGCGAGCTGAAAAGAGCAACAGATAATTTCAAAGAAGAGTTGGGAAAAGGATCTTTTGGAGCAGTTTACAAGGGTAGTTTGCACAAAGGTAGAAAGCTGATTGCAGTGAAGAGACTAGAGAAGTTGGTGGAAGAAGGAGAAAGAGAGTTCCAAGCAGAAATGCGAGTCATTGGAAAAACCCACCACAGGAACCTAGTTCGCTTGCTTGGTTTCTGTGCCGAGGGTTCTAAAAGGCTTCTGGTTTATGAGTACATGCCTAATGCTTCCCTTGGAAACCTTATCTTTGTGGCTCAGAGTCAGATACGTCCAGAGTGGAATGAGAGAGTAAGAATAGCAGTGGAGATAGCAAAAGGGATATTGTATCTACACGAAGAGTGTGAGGCACCAATCATTCACTGTGACATAAAGCCTCAGAACATTTTGATGGATGAGTTCTGGACTGCAAAGATATCTGATTTTGGGCTAGCAAAACTTCTGATGCCAGATCAAACCAGAACCTTCACTGGGGCTAGAGGGACAAGAGGGTATGTGGCCCCCGAATGGAACAAGAACATGCCAATATCTGTTAAGGCTGATGTTTATAGCTATGGAATAGTGCTGTTGGAAATTTTATGTTGCAGAAGAAACATTGAAGTACATGTCTCGGAACCTGAGGCGGTTGTTCTCTCCAACTGGGCTTATAAGTGCTTTGTTGCTGGACAGCTTAGTAAGCTTCTTCTCTGGGAAGCCGTGGATGATAAAACTGTCCTGGAAAATATGGTTAAGGTGGCACTTTGGTGTGTCCAAGAAGAACCTGTTCTGCGTCCAACAATCAAAAGTGTGGTATTGATGTTAGAAGGGATCACTGATATAGCAATTCCTCCTTGCCCCAATTCTAATTCCGTGTGAATTTTTTCTGTCAATTAAGGAAAATGTTGCAGCGTTCATAAATCATGTACTTTTCAGTTTAGTTGTTTGACTTGTGTTACGTAATGTTGTATTCCTTTGAGCTTATTTCTGTGTGCTGTTTAAGTAAAAGTGTAAAACAAGGTAGCAAGCCACACGGCTGAAGTTGTAATATCATACGTTAATTGATGTTTCAGCAGCAGTTAGTTTACTTGAAACAAGAATAAATGACACATATACACTAATATAACAAAGTGAAATAGGAGGCTAACTATTTCACTCTGTGCGCAGTTATAAAGAAACTACACGACAATCCGTGCAAATCGCAACGAAGAAGCTTGGCCATAAGCTGCCTGATTTCTTTGTAGCTTTTTGAAATATTATTATCTAAATATTATAAAATCAATACATGAAAATTAAAAAGTCTTTACTCTATACATTAATAACTTTCATAGATTGGATTGATTAAAATATTATAGAATTATTTTCTCGAAGAAAACCTTTTAAAATTATTTTAAGAAAAATCTGGAAACAAAATGCAAGTTTTTTAGGATAAAAATTAAATGCGAATTAAAATATATTTCTTTTGCATTTAAAATGAAAATTGATATTATAATTAAAGCAGTCAGCATTAAGAATTAATTTACGTGGATTTTCATAAATCATGGAATTATAATGCGAAATGCAAGATTCTGTATAACCATATCAAGGGTAATTAGTTTAGATGATTTTTCTTTAAAAAGATATGTATAGCAGAAAAAATAGAAAGATAAAATGAAATTTATTTATTCAAATTTTGTATTAACTGATCTGTAAAAAGTTCAGCATCTTTTAAAAAAATTGAAATACAAAATAATTAATGAAAAATATTTTTAACTTTTAAATAAATAAAAAAATTTCTTTTGCATTTTATTTTCTTTTCCTAAGAATCTTTCTGGAAAAAGACATTCAAACTAGCTTATATGTGCATCCTCTTTAATTAAGATAATATAATATTTAATTAAGTTTAAATCATAATAATAGGTTCATAAAGTTAATTTTGCTAGACTCGAGGGCTAAAAGAAAATTTGGAGCATACACTAACAATAATTTTCTAATGCCATATAAACTTATAAGGGTCGAATTGATTTTAAGATTGGATTTACGGGCTTATTTAGAAATTCGAAACAAAAATAAAAAGAACATTATTACACGGTTAAATAATGTCTAAGGACTCGAAAATTACGCCATTTCCTGATATTTTATAACTATAAGTCGCGATTATATTGTAAGTGGCAAAATGTTGCAGTTAACACAATTTCTAGTGCATACAAATAATTGAATGACAAGTATAAAAAGAGTGCCTGTTTGCTATCGCTAAAAAGATTGTTAATTTTTACTCCTTAATTTTTCTAATGTAAAATTATTGTTGGGCAGAAATATAGCCTAGTTTTTTATTTTTTTAAGCTACACACATATTTCCCTAGAAAGTTAGTTATGTATAACAGACATGAATTTGTGAAAGCATTATTTCTCGGAGTTACTTTATATATAATTGGCTTAGGTAGTTTATAAGATATTTGATAATCTATTTATTCATTCAATATATTTAATCATATAGCTATGTGTGCAAGTATGATAATGTTGTTGCAATTTGCAATTAATTTGTAACTCATAATTTTATATTTAATTATCAGTTATATATTATAATTAATTTGTAATTAAGATAATTAATTTGTCAAATATAGGAAAAATAACTGAATAAAACTAATTAAGTAATATAATCAATTTTTGCCGGATATAAGTAAATCAATTTTTTTTTTGTATATTTATTGATAATTTTCGTAAAAATACGAGAACTCATGAACTAATTATTATCGTGTGCAAAGGAATGGAAAAATATTATAGATCTATTTAAGGCTCAGATTGAAGGTGGATTTAGAGATATATATTTGGACACTATATGGTTTTGTTTTTTATTTATACTATGCTTTTGAAGATATCAAGTAATATTCTTAAGAGAAAAAAAGTTCAACCTATACATTGTAAAAAAAAAAATGATGCATGATATCATACTCAGGCAAATTGTACTGAGGGTTCATGTAAGGCTGTTTCGAACCTAAGTAATGGGCATATCTTTTATTTGACAGAAAAAAAAAATTATTGAAATTGATTAATGTATAGTCTAGAAGTTGCAAAAACATAGCCCCGTAAAGAATTACAACGTGATGAGTAAAAAAACAAACAAAAAAATCCTTCTATCAGCAAATATCAAAGCATAAGAACAGAGAGTCCCTGCGGAGTAAAATACCAAAAAATTAAAAATAAAATATCCTCTATTAATCAAAACTGTAGACATCATGAATTTCAAATTTATGCCAAATAAAAAAAGACTAACGAGCAAACATTAAAGTCCAATTATCTTGTAATTCTTTATCTTTATGTTATCCAATTGTTAAAAATAAAAAAAAAAATAAAAAGAGAGAGAGAGAGAGAGAGAGAGAGAGAGAGAGAGTGGATTTATGGAAAAGGGTGAGCTAATTACTTGCTCTCGAAGTTGGAATCCACAAGGAACTATCTTTGCATACATATAGTTATTAATTACCAAACACACACCATTTGCATTATTCCACAAATTAGAATTTCAGATATTAATTAGTTTCTTGAAATACACCATCTGGATTATTAATATTGTTTCTTGCATTTCTCAGTTTACATTCTCATGTAATCCATTTTGCATGTGACATATGGATATTAATATGGCAACAGAAGTGATCGGGGAGCAAAGAAAATATGAGATGAATGTGACATGTGGATTTTAATGAGAATTTAGGACGATAATTAGAGAAAAAAGATGGTATAAATGAAACACAACCTTTATTTCTAAAGTTGGACACTTTATGATTGTAAACTTAATTTGTGAAGGATGACTTTTGTTGATTATTTATCGATATTCAAATGCAAACTTGGTCCAAATACATGCCAGGGCCATATGTTGGAATGTTGGATGATCCATTATTCTTGTTCTCCATTGAGAGCAATGCGCTTCTGAAACTGAATTAGCATATCCCGAATATCAAGAACTTTAATTTCTCCAAGTGTTGAATGTAAGAGGGCACTGTTTTGAGTAGGGTTGAATTTTAACTCAGAATTTTTCAAATAAAAGTGATCCTCTGTCAATAGGAATGGAAGTCAAGTTAAACAACACTGTAACATATAGTTTCTCTTGTAAACCACTTATGACAATGTCACATGGGGTGCAGGAGGAGAATTGAGGGTAGAGGAGAAGAAAAGAGATGCTCAACACAATGACATAGAAAGATTTTAATGAGAATTTAGTATAAAGGAAAACATTTATGTTTCAAACTTTCCCTTAAAAACATTAATAACTTACAGCAAACCGTGAAACCAGGGAAATATGCCATGTAAGTTAAAAAGCTGAGGTAGAACAAAATGTGAATTTTAGAAATCTAGGATGGTGACATGGTATTACCCCTCCACTTTTATATTATATATAAATAGATTATCTAAAACATGAATTAGCATGGAAAATAATTACTTCAGCTCGTGCCTCGCTAATTTTTTTTCCTTAAACCCACTCAAAACTAAGCTTAATAGTTGAAGTGAATACAAATACTACTGAACACAAGAAAAGACATACAAACAAACTGTAAAACACAAAACACGGTGAAGAGTGGAATTGTGTGAGAACGTTTGTTTATAATTAGTTTGTTGATATCCTCTATTATTCTATACATATCATCAGGAGCCAATTCTGGGTATGCTCATTATTCTTAATTTTGGAACAAGAGCGAAAAAAGAAACAGAGGACAAGTGTATATCCCTAAGACCCAATTCATTATGCAATCAAATTCTATTTTCTAATTCTTTTCATTGGCATGTTCTACTGTTTGAAATAAGATTGAAGTACATGGCTTGTTATTATAATAAAGATTACGATAAAAAGCAGATTTCTTTACCATTCTATTCAGAATTGTTACGGAAGATATAATAATCCAGATAAACTAATTTATATATATATATATATATATATATATATATATATATATATATATGTGTGTGTGTGTGTGATATATAGAAACCTGATCATTGATTTAATTCATTTGATAATTTTTTAATAATTAGATTTACCAAAAGTTGTCAATAAAAATTTCTTAAGATGTTTAATGGTTTGATTCCGGACATTCTATATTATATTCTAGAGTACTTATTGAATGAACATGCTTATAAAATTAACGATAAATTAAAAGGAATTTATCAATTTTTAAATCTAGGTAAAGATTTTGAGCTTAAGTATAAAATTATATATTCCACTAGAAAAATTAATTAAAAAAATAAATAAGTTTAGTGAATCATTATAAGTTAACTTATTAAAGTTTTACAACTAACATCTCTCTACAAATAATAATAACTAATAAATAAAAATAAAATTGAAAACGTGCCCAAAACTTATATCAAAATTAGATGTGGGATGTTGCCTACGCCATGCTATTAATAATTTATACTAAAGAAAAATATAGAATAAAGATAAATAGATAAAAAATAAATAGTTCTCGACTCCATATTTTACTTTAAGATTACTTTTAAATAAATGTAGATGTTTAATGAAAAGAAAAATAATTGACTAACATAAGTAAAGCACTGTAGTGTATATTGTAAAAAAAAAAAAAAAGGCATAAAATTAGGTGTCAATGTGAGAAGAGAAAATGAATGTGAAAAAGAAATAAACTGGTAGAAAAACAAATAATATCTTAATTTTTAAAATATCTTAATTTGTCAAAAAAATATTTTAATAAAAATAAGGTTTAATTACTTATTTGTTTCTGCATTTTATTTCTTTTATTATATTTTATCTTATTATTAATATTTAGGTCAATTTAGCTTTGAAATTTTAAAATTGATTTAATGTGATTCCAATATCGATTTTAATGGTTGAGATTTGTTAAAACTTGTGTTGTTCAAAGTTTTATATTTTGTGGAAATTTTTCCATTGAAATTTTGTTAAAAAAATCTAGATTTTTATGTAATTTTATTTACGAATCTTAATGACGTCTATTTTCATTAGATAAAATTAACCACGCATATTTATTCAATTTTGTACATTTAAGATTTAATTAAAGAATAAAATACTAGCGGAACAAAATTAATAAAATAAATAAATAATCAATTTAAACCTAAATATAATAAACAACGTGACAGTGTGAAAGCATCTAAATCACAAATTTTTGTATTACTATAATAAATTATTTGGGGAGGCTGATATCCCTTTTCTCATGTACACAAGTCCCATCACACATATACAAATAAGGATTAAAGTTATTATTCAAACAAATATATATATATATATATATATATATATATATATATATATTGAATTAGTTTAAGGGTGAGAGACTCAAATTTTGAAAGAAACTAATATTTGTTAATAATTTAAAATTTGAGCTTTAGTAGTTTTATTTTTTGGACTTTTGAAATATTAAAATAAACAGAAATATTTTAAAAAGTGAATATTAGAACAATTAATATAGTAACCTACCTTTTTATTGTTCCTAGATTTCATATATGTCTTAAATACCAAGAATAAAATGAAAGGTTTTCAAATAGTTAGTCTTCATATACATTATCACTTTCAGTTTTTCTATGTTTATTTCTTTATTTAATGAAATCTACTCAGTTTTACTCATGAGACCTGAAATGTAAGTATGTTAAGTTAGTTTATCATGCATTTTTCGCAATAATCTTTAAATTTTCACATTCTATATTTACAATGTCTAAGAATCATCTTATATCGCATCTTCATCTTTAATTAATTTTAAAAGTTGCCATGTATAGTACTAGGTATCGATATTATACTCAAATTCACGGCACGTAGTGCATAAAGTTATTAAATCCGTCTGTCACTCGTTCAATACGGAAACTTGATCTTATTGGAACAGGTCAGTCTTTTGACTTGATATCAGTATTTACAAACCTTAATAATTGAAAGGAATACAATAGTACGTAACTGAAGTCAAACAAACAAACAAACTGAAAAACACATTATTCATATAAGTCCGCAACATTTACTTCTCAGAGAAAATTCACACAGAATTAAAAATAAGCTGAAAGAAAACAATTGAGTATATTAGTGTTTATCAGTCAATTATTCTTGTTTCAAGTGAACTAACTGCTGCTAAAACATGAATTAACGTATGATATTACAAATTCGGCCGTGTGGCTTGCTACCTTGTTTTACACTTTTACTTAAACAGCACACAGAAATAAGCTTAAAGGAATACAACATTACGTAACACAAGTCAAACAACTAAACTGAAAAGCACACGATTTATGAACGCTGCAACATTTTCCTTAATTGACAGAAAAAGTTCACCCGGAACTAGAATTGGGACAAGGAGGAATTGCTATATCAGTGATCCCTTCTAACATCAACACCACACTCTTGATTGTTGGGCGCAGAACAGGTTCTTCTTGGACACACCAAAGTGCCACCTTAACCATATTTTCCAGTACAGTTTTATCATCCACGGCTTCCCAGAGAAGAAGCTTATTAAACTGGCCAGCAACAAAGCATTTATAAACCCAGTTGGAGAGAACAACCGCCTCAGGTTCCGAGACATGTACTTCAATGTTTCATCTGCAGCATAAAATTTCCAACAGCACTATTCCATAGCTATAAACATCAGCCTTAACAGATATTGGCATGTTCTTGTTCCATTCGGGGGCCACATACCCTCTTGTCCCTCTAGCCCCAGTGAAGGTTCTGGTTTGATCAGGCATAAGAAGTTTTGCTAACCCGAAATCAGATATCTTTGCAGTCCAGAACTCATCCATCAAAATGTTCTGAGGCTTTATGTCACAATGAATGATCGGTGCCTCACACTCTTCATGTAGATACAATATCCCTTTTGCTATCTCCACTGCTATTCTTACTCTCTCATTCCACTCTGGACGTGTCTGACTCTGAGCCACAAAGATAAGGTTTCCAAGGGAAGCATTAGGCATGTACTCATAAACCAGAAGCCTTTTAGAACCCTCGGCACAGAAACCAAGCAAGCGAACTAGGTTCCTGTGGTGGGTTTTTCCAATGACTCGCATTTCTGCTTGGAACTCCCTTTCTCCTTCTTCCACCAACTTCTCTAGTCTCTTCACTGCAATCAGCTTCCTACCTTTGTGCAAACTACCCTTGTAAACTGCTCCAAAAGATCCTTTTCCCAACTCTTTTTTGAAATTATCTGTTGCTCTTTTCAGCTCGCTGTATGTAAACCTTCTCAAAGTCAGCTCTTCATTCAGGCCCAAGTTCCCAGTCTCCATCAACCTTTTATAACTCAATATTCGAATCTTGTACATGTAGTGGATGGAGATGACAATGCTTGAACATAAAAGCAGAGAAAATATGGATGTAATGATAATAATCTGAACAGTTGCTTTGTTACTCGTAGTCTTGATTGGAGGTGGAGGTGGCAATTGAGACACAGGATTATCACTCCCCACCCTGTTTTTGAGGCTCGTGCTTCCCACCTTCAAGAAGAGACTGGCGGCTCCATCTTCTCTGTCATGTGGCCTACGGAGATACCTCAAAGGCAGGCTGTATCTCATGCAGTTTCCATGATTGCCATAAAATGCAGCGTCGCAATTGTAATCTGATAAACAAGCTGAGGAGCAATCTTCTTGTGACATTTGAGACATGAAATAAGGATAATCTGCCCGCATAGTACTCCCCATCGGCCTCATGTTATAAAACATTGTGCAGTTTCCATCATTGCCAACAGTACAATCTTGTTTCTGAAAGGTCCTTTTGCAACCTAGAGTGGAATCTGTTGGATATATCAACTCAAAACCTTGAAGACAGGTGCACACTGGTTGCGTGTCATTGAATGTGCAATAGCTGTTGAAGCCACAAAAGCCTTTTATTAAACACGCATTCTCTGCATCTGGCCAATTTTTCATTTCTTTTATACTACCATTGTTAAAATGCGCATACAGCCGAAACACCCCATCAAAATCCAGAGTTGAACGATAAATAACCTGGTTCCCATCTTCAGCCAAAGATGAATCACTGAAAAGAATCTTGGTAAAGCCACTATCACTTCCATTCGTAATCTTCAGTGTTTTGTTGAAATAAAGATAAGTGTTGTAAGCAACCTTGCAAGTATCAGAGGCCCAGTAAGCATTCGGTGATGTGTCAGTTGTGTTTACTGGATACAGAACAAGATTTCCATCATGCTGCATCTTGAGACGATACTGTCCACTTGACTGGCTCTTTTGTGATGAACTAGAGATCAGTTCATGTCCATTAGGAAGAAGAGATTGACCCCCTAACAAAGTATCTGTTGGGTAATCGAAACTCTGCCATATGATGTTGTTATTGTTGTTGTATAGTACAAAGTTTCCAGAATCAAGAATGGAGGCAGAGGAAACTTTTGCACCAGCATTACCTGCTATAACATTCTCTCTTCCTTGTCCATCAATTAGTACGAGTTTACCATCCATGGTTAGTTCCAGCTTTGCAGTTGATGTGACTGCAGGATCATCTCGGTTTGCAGTCCATACCACTGTCTCGTTCTTGCCCATAACCAACCAAATTGCAAGGACAAAGACATTTCCTTGCTCTTGCGGATAAAAACCAAATGAAAATTGACCAGAAGGGGAACGCCACCAAGCACGGTTACTATTTGGGACTAGTGTGGCACCGGGTAGTATTTGCTGCTTTTCAACTCTTGCGCCTGCAGACATATTGAGCAACAGCAAGGTGATAGTTATGACAATGATATCCATAACTATAGAACTTTATGATCTGAGACTTGAGAGAAAGTAGCAAAGTTCTATTTGCTAACATAACATGACCTTGCTTAGTTTCTCCCGATAAATCAACTTTTCGGACTGCTGCTCAATCCACGGCCAGTCAAGAGACAACCAGGAAATTTAAGCAAACCCCTCCCGAGTCTTAATTTTCTTAGTCATTGTATCAAATTTACATCATCACATCGTTCTTTAATTAGCGACTTCTATTGTCAAAGTCTTTCTTTAATCAAGTAAAGAAAAAGCAAACACAAAGAAGAAAAAGAAGTTCTCTATTATAGGTCTCAAACCTCACATTACCAACGTGTTGTTACTTTATCTCAAGACTCAACATTATCCTACCACTATTTTTGTATGGAGTTGGAAGCAAATAAAGAAAGATAGAAAACAATATTGATGATTTAGTGGGGAAGCTTGGAAAATTTTATTTTTTTCATTTTATTTTTTATTTTTTATTTTTGGTAAAAGCGGTTAAATACAAGTCCATTAATTACATAATCATTATTATTTTTTTAAATATGAGACTAAAATAAATTTAAAAGAACTAAAATTTATTATTATTAATATATATATATAAAATAAATAAATTTGGGAGCCAGCTCCTGTACAAACACCTAACTCCGCCCTTAATCATCTATATATATTTTATCAATACTCATTATTTTTTCTTTAATCACATTATATCACTTATAGCGAGATGGAATAAAAAGAAATAAAAAGGAGTATTAATACTCTTTGGGAGAAGTGAATCACCGGGTTGTATCAGCTGCGTTCAACTCTTGAGCCTGCAGCCAAGATTAGAAGCAATGACATCCATAACTATATGCAACTTGATGATATGAGAC
Organism: Hylodesmum podocarpum; assembly: GCA_026586105.1. Lineage (NCBI taxonomy): Eukaryota > Viridiplantae > Streptophyta > Magnoliopsida > Fabales > Fabaceae > Hylodesmum > Hylodesmum podocarpum. The sequence continues at coordinate 7,464,897 of JALJEV010000650.1, read as the reverse complement.
GCAGAGAAAAGATAAGAAAAGTTACCATTTGCAATTACAATGGCCTTGCTTTAGAATGACTAATTTTGGAATATGCATACTTATCGGTGTGGGTGAGTACAAGGGGTTGAAATCTATGGGCCGGCTCACAGATCCTACGATCTGCGTAGATTTGAACCATCTTTTCAGAAAAAATCTAGAGGTATAATATGTAAAAGTCTACCCCATGCAACCCACGGGTTTTGCGGGTCAAACACGCAGGGTCTGTCGGGCGACTCGCAAGCCCGCACTATTTAAAGGCTTGAAGGTTGAAACCATAGTTTTGTTCATTTCACACCCTCTCAATTTCCTCGCCGATTCATTCTCCCTTCAATCTTCATGCACCTTCTCAATCTTTTCGCCGACTCATTTCTCCTTCAATCTTTTCGCACCCTCTCAGTCTCTTCACTAGCATCAGTTCCACTACCGCTTTCGTCAGACTTAGTTCCGTCAGCATAGTTGTTGTTTTGTTAAAACTAGTTCCGCTTCTACTATTCTTCCGTCACAACCAGTCTCAATCTCAGACCCTAAAAATATACATTGTTGACTTATTTTATTAAGAATTTAAGCAAAATATAGCAAATTTTTTAACATTTTTTTAAAATTTCAGATTTAATAATTTTAAAAAAAATTTTAACTAAGTCCACAGATCGAGAAAAAACCACTAAGTTAGATTTATTTAAAGTTAGATCAAACTCGTCGCAAATGAGCCTTAGACGGCGCGGACCAGTTACCCACCCTTACTTATCAACATCCATTAATTAGGATCCCGCAGGAAATAAATCCAACTATGTAAACTAAACACACTTTTATTACATGAACTTTCATGGTTGCAAGTACAAAAGCTAGCTTCTAATCCAACTTGTTCACAACGACAACAACAATGCAAGATAATAATGAAATTACAGTAGAGGATACACTAAACATGTATGAGTTAAAGTGTTAAACCAAGAACATTTATTTAGCCATGTGGGCTGGAGAGGGAGGAATTGGAATATCTTTCAAACCTTCCAACATCAAGATGACATTCCTGATTGAAGGACGAAGAGAAGGATCGTCTTGCACACACCATAACCCCACCGTCACCATTCTTTCCAGCAACTTCCAATCTACACCTTCTTCTTCTTTAACTAGCTTATTTAATTGTCCTGCTACATAGCATTGGTATACCCAGCTGGAAAGAAGTATCTCCTCTGCTGATGAAACATTCACTTCTATATTGCTTCTGCGGCACACAATCTCCAATAGTACAACCCCAAAACTGTAAATGTCTAATTTTACTGATACTGGTGCATCCTTGTGCCATTCAGGTGCCAAATACTTGCTTATCTCATCTTCTTCCCTTTTCATTCTTGAAGGGTCAGGCTTTAATAGCCTTGCCAATCCAAAATCAGATATTTTTGCAGTCCATACTTCATCCATAAGTATATTTCGAGGATTTATATTGCAATGGATGATACGGACCTCACACTCTTCATGCATATACAGGACTCCTCTAGCAACATCCAATGCCACTTTTAGCCTCTCTCTCCAAGACACGTGCTTCTCATCATTGAAGAGAAGTTTTGCAAGTGACCCGTTGCTGACATACTCATAAACAAGAAGATTCCAAGATCCGTTGAGGCAAAAACCAATGAGCTTTACCAAATTCCTATGATGTGTTCGAGCAATAGCTGTAATTTCAGTTCGGAATCCCCTCTCTCCTGCTTCATCAGCAATTCTCTCCAATCTCTTGACAGCGATACTTCTGTTACTGTCACTTATTGTGCCTCTATAAACGGCTCCAAATGATCCTCTCCCTATCTCCTCCGTGAAGCCTCTGGTTGATTTCTCAAGTTCATCGAAAGAAAATGAACGCAAAGAACATTCTTCAGTAAATCTCAGATTCTCGCTTGTAGACAACGTTGTATACCTGTGAACTTGTCGCTTATAAGTGAAGAAAATGAACAGTGCAAAGACCAAAGATAACAAGGAAATGCTACCCAATGTAAAGGCTAGAATCATTACGAGCCTTGTCTTGTTATCCACAACGATCCTAGGCTTCAGTGTAGAGTTGTAAGGAGTTTGACTTGCAACAATTCTCGAAGGCATCTTGATGAAGGCCAAGGTGGATGAATCTTGAACCTTTCTGCCATATGCTAACGGAAGTCTGTATTTTTTGCAGTTACCTTGGGAATACAACAATGCCATGCAATCACAATCTTCCTTGAAAGACTTTTCACACTCTTCCTTGTTCATGGGTGAGACAGAATATGGAGTAGCACCATCACCCCAATACATATTCTCCAACTGAGTAACTTTATACAAAATCATAGGGTCTTCACTGCTTAGGCAACCATCTATGTTGTGGGCCGGTACACAGTCCAGAGGCAGAGACACGTTATGATTACCCCTGCTTTTGGAAGGATCAAAGACAAAACCAGGAAAACACTCACACACGGGATCGCCTGTTACGTTTGAGCAATAACTGTTAAAGCCACAAACCCCCTTGACTTGACATTTCTCAAGGAAGGTACTCCACAGTTGTTGGATATGTGAGCTTCCATTGCTTTCAAATCGGTGCTCATACAATATCAAGTTCCCGTCTACATCAAGTATTGCACGGTAGATTGAACTTGTGTTCTGTGATTCATCCTCATGGCTAATGATATTGTTAAGACACTGAAGCTCAGCACCATAACCACTAAGACAAAGAAGGCCTGACTGACCTAGACTGAGCTTTTGAAAATTAGTCCAAATATCAAAAGCCCAATCTGAAGACCAGTAAGCATCAGCATCAGTTCTTGGGCTGTTCACAGGATAAGCAACGAGGTTTCCATCATCTTGCATGGTGAGAATGTAACGTCCACTTGAATGGTCTAATTTGGACACACTAGAAACCAGTTTGTCACCTTTAACTAAATACTGACCTCCTAGTATGGTGTCAGTTGGATGATCAAAGCTTTGCCAGGCAACATTGTTGGTATCATCATAGAGCACAAAGTTGCCAGAATCACGCATATGTGCCCAAGTTATTGCTGTGAAGTTTGTGATGAGATATTGGCCTTCCTTGCCACTCGAGAAAAGCATCAACCCAGTATTGTTCAACTTCAACGTTGCAGTGGAGGAAAGTAGAGTGCTATCACGGTTAGCAGTCCAGACAATAGTTTTGTGAGGAGGAGTAACACTAACCAGCCATATTCCAACAGCAAAGCCATCACCGTGTGGGTAAAAGCCAAAAGCAAAACGGCCAGAACATGATGCCCATGAACTATGACTGCCTTCTGGAGAGAGCCAAGACCCCAACTTAATTCTGTTTTCACCTGTCACTTCTTTTGCCAATAACATGAACAATAGAACCGGAATGAAGGCCATCGGGTTTGGAAACTACTTTATCTGGTATCTCCAACAAAGCTATTCATACTCATAAACCAGAACAGCAGATTACTTATTGAACAAACTTAATTGCAAGGATTTATTAATAATTAATTATCCCTATCAAGAATTGACTGGCTGGCTGTCATGCACTGCTACAAGTCCTCTAGCAACGAAAGCAACACACAGACTTAGGTCCAGATGCCGTGTTAGCTGGATAATGTGGCAGTGTAGAACTTGATGATTTACTTGCTCAATGTCACCAATCAACGCCATCGAACTAGCAATGCAAGACTTTCATTTGTCAAGTCTTTCTTTATCCGAGTAAACAAAAAAGTAACATAAACGGGTATACCTCCCCATTCATTTTTCTTCCCCGTCCTTCAGACGTGGGTTGAACCAGGCTGTTACTTGTATTTCAATTTATTATAATTTTTAATTTATTTTAAAAAAATAAAATTATTTAATTCATCATTTCTCTCGATCTTATTTTGAATCATGAATCAAAAATTGTATTGAAATAGAAAACTAAGAAGAAAATGAAAAATAACGTCAAATATATCATAAATGAATAATGATCAATTTAATAATTTTAAACTAGTGACCTCAAGTTCTCAACCATAAGTCTCATACAACAAAATTATATGTTATATCTGAGTCTGTGAAGCCTCTATTTTCAAAGAACGGGACCAAATAACTCTTTACTAATTTAAAATGGGAATGTTCATTATTGCTCCGTCAATTTATTCTCATTTAACAACTTAGTTATATGACTTTTCAGTTTCTTTGTTGAGAAATGGTAAAAGAAAAGTAAAGAATAAAAGAAAAGAAAATGGTTTGTCGTATCGTGCCGATGAAATAAAATTGTACTAATTCATTCATGTATTATAAGATTTAAAAGTCATTTGAGATTAATCTTATGATATGAAACGCTAGCTAGCCAAATCACACTACGGATTACAACAGCTCAGGTAACTCTTTCCACGGCATATTATCTGGCAGACGCAAAATAACACTACGCCATAATTAAATTGGATTACAATGTGATGAACTTGAATGGAACGAAGAAAACGATAAACAATAAAAATGTAAAAGCATACCCGAGCAGCAACGTAAGGATTAAAATTTAAGAAAAATATAAATATACAGAGAACCAGACAGTCAATTATAAATTATGAAGAGAGAAATACACATATGTATAATATAAAATGTGAAAAGAGAGAAATATATATATATATATTTCTGTGAGTGAATTGGCTGATCGGTTGTGTATTATAGTTGTGTGAAGTAAAATTGAAAACTTAATCCAAGAGATTTACAAACAGTTCTGCTATATGAGGCCAGTTAACATCAGGATATGCAACAACATGTGCATTGTAATTTCCAACTGCACCAGCAGATTTCCCCAATATCTCAACTTGAGATAGTTCCTTCCTTTCTCTGCTAAATATCCACAGCAAAGATTGCCAATTCCTTTCCCAAAGTAGTTGGTGAAGCTGGCTGGTGAATAGTGCAGAAAGGATCTAACAATGAAGAACTAACAAATAATGCTAATGAATTGCAAGTGTTTAAAAAGGAACTATCTACCGCCTCACATTTATCATGAGTCAAAATGTTAAAATAACTAATTATTTGTCCACCTCAAATTAATTTATCTAAATAAGTCAATTGAATTGATACAATTTAAATTTTATAAAATAAATAAATTGTTATGAAAAAATCTCCATCCAAACACAATATAAGACTAACATGTTTAGATTAGTTTTGAAACCATCCAATAAATATTACTTTGTGATTATATAAGATTCAAAATTTTACTATAAAATATATTTATGTTTATTATTTAATTGTATTTTGAATAAGATTTTATATTAAATAAATTTTACATGTACTTACTTTTAAGACTCGTCTAGTATTGTGGATATAATAAGATAAGAAAAAATAATAATAAAATGAGAATAATATAAGTTAGATAGTATACAATGCACACCATATATTTAACACATACGAAATTATAAACTAGATAAAGATAAAATAATATATGAAATATGTTCAGATGAAGTTTAATTTCTTTTTTATTTTTTAAAAATTATAATTTTAACTTATAGAAAATTGTTTTTATTTTTATAGTTGCATTTCTTAAAATTATAATTGTTAAATATTTTTCTTCGCTGCAAAGCATTGATACACACAGGTAAAGAAATAGAAAAGTGAGAAACAATAAATGTGATGAGTGATATAACGTGATAATTATCAATGAGAGTCATTATTTGAGTCGTTACACTGTTGGCTCACCAAAAATCATTCATGCAAATTTTTGAAGTGATTACTTGCATAGTAATATTTCTTCACCTGAAAATTTGACTTGCTTCGTACATGGAAAGATAGTATCAGTCCAATCTGATGAAAGCAGACAAATGCCGATGTTGATATTGTGCCAATAAAAATTGTGAATTCAAAGAGAGCAGGTAGGAGAGTTGTTATAAATAATAACATTGCATCCTAATAAACATGAGACCTCCAAATGCATCCTATAACATTGTAGTGTGAAGCGGATACGCAACATATATAATTACATTACAAACTCAATACATGCGTCAGCAAAATGTCGCAACATAACTTCTTTAAACGCCAGAGGTTTTATTACATGGAACCTATAATTCTATAAAATTAATTCCATCTTTACATTTAACATCTTACATCTGTGTTAGTATCTAAGGCGTGTGCATAACAGAGGCATCCGATTTAAAAGAAAAAAGAGATGGGAAAATGGACATCCCACCCACTAATTTGCTCCCAGTGTAACCCAGCAGGTTACTTGGCCGCTTGTTCCAGAACCGGGATTTTCTTCCATGTTTCTTCTGAACCGCTCATCTTCAACGGTGGCAATGAAAACACGCTAACTGTTGAGCTTCCACTTCTAATTTCCTGCAAAACATGCAAAGCTGATACGGTACTCTTCATATAAAGGCTCTCCATGTACTCAATCTCAGCTAATTCCTTGGGAATCAGCAGACCGTCACTCTCGGTAGTTGTTGAAGTTGAAGGATCACAACCTTCAGCTTGGGGAGTTGTCTCACCAGAAACTGGAAGAGGATCATTGGCCAGGAAAAGGCGGTCCAGCATTGTTTCACACTCCTTTACAAGTTTGTAGAGCAAGTCAGTGGTGAAAAAAGGTTGTTGCAAGACCTTCTGAATGAAGGGCAATCGAATGAGAGCACCAGTTCTCTTGTCATACTTCTTCAATATTTTTACTAGGCCTGTGGAATGAAAATTAAGGTAATAATTAGATAAGTCCAATGGAACAGTTGATTTGAAAAAATGAAATATGACAACTAACACATTCTTCAATTTATGCATTAAATAATGAGTTTAAGGCTGATCACAAAAGCATATATCATGAAAGCTAGTTGATCTTAAGTTGACACAGTGGTCTCCAGCTAAAAACTGCATACTAAAGATACAAAAATCACGGAAAATCTATATGGAAACCACATATTATTCACATTCCATGTGCTTTTGTAGCATTTTCAAACCAGAATCACTTTCAAGTGGCTAGTAAAAAAAGTGGAACTCCTCGTTTGATTGTTTATACTTTGAGATGTGACCTTATACTTTGCAACTGGAATATTTATATTTATAAGATCAGCATCATATTTAATTCGAAATTCGAACACCAAGGACACACTATTCTTGAATAGGCTTGCTTACCAAGTAGATAGAAGAATAAAAAGCCATTATAGAGGTATCCAAAGGGCTAGATGTTCAATTTCAGAAAAATGGACATGTTCAAAGTAGATTCTTTATTCCATAAAAAACATATGATCTGTCCTACCAACTTGTCTAGAAGAATTTTCAGTAGCAATGGACAATTTGACAATATGTATTGGAAACGAATCCTATTCCATCTTATAACATGATTTTCCCATTGTACTTAGAAGTTCTATAATTCTAAGGACACAGGCAAAGTTTTAAAATGTAAAGAAAGCAAATTTTGTTATATAACTATAATTCAATATCAATAAAGAAAATCAGTTCATAGTATATGGAAGTTAAAAGTACCTGTATAGTTAAGGGCACTGTAGTTTTCCAGCAAGACCATCTCTCCATGGAAATCCACAATTTCCTTGTGGATTTTCATCATCTCTTCACTAGAATCCTTAACTTTAGCTACCCTATCTTGTAACTCCTGTATATTCCAACCATAACAAACATTAGAGCTTCCTATCATATAACTCTTTATCAATATTAATCACCCTACGCACAACCCAGATAAAAGTAAATAGATCGTACTTAACATGCTTAAACCGCAGCTATATGTTATCCATAAATAATCAAAAAGCCTAAAAGAACCAGTCACAATCTTTGTTCAGAATAAAAGCAAGACATATTTGTCACTACCAAATCGCAATAATAATCTCTACCATATTACCTAATCAAAACCCAAATGTTTGGTTTGATCACATCAAAAATCGTCATCCATGCATCCATCCATCCATGTGAATCAACCAATTTTCTTAGCTAATTAAAATTAAATTCCATAATAACACAACGAGTTGCTATCTATTTTAAATTCTGGAAAAAAAATAACAGAAAAATATCTAGAATTGAGATAATTATTCGACAAGTTCAAATAGCAAAATCCAATTTTTCATCAAAAGTTAATAACAACAACAACAATAATAATAATAATAATAATAATAATAATGTCAATCTCGTCCAGACAAAGTTTATAAAAAAACAAACGAAAGGAAGAAATTCTAACAAATTAATATTTAGTTATTTACTATTTAATTGAACGAACCCTGAAACATCCAAAAGGAAACAAACAGATCTTGGAGGCAACGAAACAAAAGAGATGACAGATAAACAAAGAGGAATCGAGGAGAGCGAGTACCTTGAGTCTGATAATGTACTCTTCCTCTTTCTCGACGAAAAAGGTGTTGAATTTGTCGAGTTCGTTCTCGAGCAAGTTCCGGAAGTCGGTCTCCTCCTTCGACATCTCGGCGTCACCGGCGGAGGCGGCGGCATCGGATTTGAGGCGTTTGGCGGGACGGTCATCGGCGGCGGCGGTGGCGGAGGCGGAGGCGGAGGCGGGAGGGTCGAACTGTTTGAGCTTCTTCTTGAGTTCCTTGTAAGAGAGGAACTTGTCGCGCCATTCCGGGAGGGTTTTCTCGATCTGGCTGCTGAGGCTCTTTCCGAATTTCATGGCTTTCCGTTACACAAGAAATAAGATTGAAAATAAAAATAAAATAAAAAAGTAAATTATTTTTAGTATGTAAGGAATGAGAGGAAGAGAAAAGAAGAGAGGAATATAATGTGTTTTGTGTGTAGTAGAGAGGATGAGAAGGAGAAGAAGAGAGGAGGAAAAGGGAGAGAGAAGGGGTGGCATATAACGGTTGGACGGAGGGAATATTCGGAGGGTATTGTTGGAATATCCGTAAAAAGAGTATATTTGGGGTTTTATTCCCCTCTCTCTACAGTGCACTTTGACACTGTGTACCAACTACGAACAACAAAGCAGTGCTTCCTTTGTGTTGTACTTGGGTTGTGCTGCTATGATGTTTCTGTGCATTGGATTCAATTTAAATTTATATTAAAATTGTTTTTTTTTAACTAGCTGGTTTATTATGAAATTATGTTTTTTGTTATATATGCCATCTCACTCAAGTTAAATAAATTTTTTATAAATGATAAAAACATATTTAAATATTTTACATGATTATATATTAAGAACTCAATTTTTGAGACACCTAATTAAACTAAGATAACCTTGTATGAATTAAAAAATTGAGATGATCTTATATTAGTTAATTTACATATTAAACAGTTATGACTTTTGTTTCAAAATATGGTTTTAAATTTTCAGAAACAACATTTTAGAAATATTATGCTTACAAATATTATTTTATAGATATATTACAATGATATTTAGTAATTTAAAAAGTATTTAATAAAAATTTGAAAACATAAATATGAAAATAAGATAAATACGAATATTTTATATTTTGAGAATCAACCATGATTGATAATATTTTTTTAAAATTTATATTATTAAAGATGAAATGTGATATTCCTATATCTTTTCAAAATAACTTGTGATGCCTAAAACTAAATTCAACATTTAAATTCTTGATTTGTAAGTTTTCATAAAATATTAAGGTTATAGACTTCTTCTGGTAAAAAGATTCATTAAAAACATATTTAATAAATATTTATTACACAAGTACGTACTAATTAATTATATATGAATTATTTTCATAAATTGCTTGTGATCAAATAAAAATAAATAAACAGTAAGTAAAATCTGCTGAGAAGTACTGTTTCTAACTATAATGAGTGAAGGTAAGAGCTTTGTCAAAAAACAAAAAAAAAATTCTCTCTAAACAATATTGTTTGGCCTTTGAGATCATTGAACCACTTTGTAGAGGAAACACTGAATTTGGTTTCTATCGCGTAAATAATTTTACTTTGGTGTTTAAAAGAGATATTTTTTAAAAAAAATCTTTAAATTAAATTTTTACTAAATACGTTGTGATATTTTTTATGAAATTGTGTTCAACAAAAATCACATGTTGATTAATTTATTATATTTAATTTTATATATTTCTGTTAAATTAATGTATTTTATTTATTATTTATTTATTTTTGCGTTAGACAATATTAATTTTTTAGAAAAAATATATGAAACAGAATAAAATAAATAAATCAATAAATGAATAGATATATGAGATAATAATTAATGTCATGCAATTCAGATTAATGCGATTATATAACAAATAATTAACATGATTAATAAAATTTTAATTTGAAAAATCATTGGAAGACTTCTTTTGTTCTAAAATTAAATTTGAAAATATTAACCTTATTTAAACACTAAAATTAGTATTTACTCCCACTATTTATCTATGCTGTGAGGTAGGAAAAGTTCATGTCATGATAGATAAAGGGTTTAATTTATTATACAAGTTTAATTTGAACTAAAAAAGTAAAAAAGTAATATTATTGGATGATGATTATAAAAAAAAAATTAAAAATATTAACAGATGTTCCTATTGACAAATTAAATATTATTTTTATGTAAGAAGCTCTAGCAAAATAAATTAAATAGATACAATTTTATATATTAGAAAAGAGTTGTATGAATTATGAATCAAATTTTAATTTGATAAAGTTATAGAAATTTAAATTTATAACGCATAAATTATAATTATAAGAAAATTTCTACTAACAATTGGATAAAGTAAGTCCATTTTGTTCCTGAAGTTACCGAATGTTTCTAAATAATTGGATATACTAAAACAATAAAACTTACTAGTAATATTAAAATAACTAAAACAAAATAAAAGATAGTATGAGATGCAATATAATTTTGCATGCTAAACATAATGATATTATTAAGTATACAAATAAAAAATAATATTATTTAAATTCTTAAAATAATACTTATTTTTAAAGAGAAAAATGATAATATATTAATTTCACAAGATCACCTCGATCATGAATCTCTATTTATATAAAAAGAAATTAATAATTACATTTATGATGATGTATAATTAGATAAATGTAAAATTAGTTTTATTGATTCTTTGAGAGAAAGAAAGATTATATACTATTCTACATTGTTATCGAATCATAAATTACCATATATTAAAAATAGTTGACTTTTATAAAATTTTATTAAAAATTATGTCAGTAATGATTCATAATGAATAACAATGATATTTTAAAAAGAAAAGGAATTATACGTTATACTATTATTCAACCATAGTTTATTATATGTTAAAATTTAATTAAAAATCACGATGTATTAGTGGATAATAGGTTCTAAACTTCGTTTTGGATACATAAAATGATTGAAGGAGTGTTTTCAGAACAATAATTTATTTTATAATTTTTTCAATTAAGTACTACAATAAATAATTATTTTTCTCAAAAAAAAAAAAATGGTCACGAGGGGAATATATTAACATGGTATAACTCGAAGTTATTTACTAACTTACTACGCAAGGTATAATTCCAAGGTATTTGGAATATCTTATCAGTGACACATGGCTGCCCATCATCTTTCTCACTATAGACTGCTACTTGTCGTTGTTACCTTGCTTCTCTTACATCGTTTTTTCATTTTATTTATTTTTTCAGACAAAGGGTACTATCGTCAACCTCGTAATTTGCAACCTGTCTCGTGGCTGCTGGCTAGCTGTTATAAACCGCATCTTCCAATGGATATTCTTTGCGTACTATCTAACCAGTTTTTAAAATGCATCAAAATCATTAGTTCTTCTATATAACATTTTTCTAGTTGATTTATATTTTTTAAGAAAGTTATATAATTTTTTTTATTAAATTTATTATTTATGTTAAAGTTATTAAACTTATTAATAAATTATTATATTTTAAATATTATTAAAATTATAGTTTTTTTTTTATTTCATTAACGTGTCAAGCATCTTTTTCAATCCTCGTAGAAGGGAAGACGAATTTACTTTATTGTTTTGCAACATTTATTGTAAAATAACTAAGAACGTTGATTCAACATGTTATAAAAAATAAAAATTAAAAAATAGTCTTAGATAAGGATGGAAGTAGTATTTGTGTGCGCACTCTTGTGTGCAATATTCTTTAAATTAATTTAATCCATATGAAATTGTTTAGTTAAAATAGTTAATAGTATTGGATTTGCATAAATTAATGTGAAGGGGGGGCAATATACAATAAATTTATTTATTTTAAAATTTAAATCATATAAACTTATTTATGATTAAATATCGTAGAAATTTGTTTTATTTTAATAGTATATACAATTTAAATTCTTAAATTTATTTAAACTTTATTATACTTTTAAATTTTTTAAAATTGAACAAAGCCTCCAAGTAAAGTTTTAAAATTTACGATAACAATCTTTAACATGTTTTTTCTTTTTTTACTCTATCCACCTTTTTTTGACAAAAAAAGGAAATTGTTTGTATTATCATTTTACAATATGAATGAACTGTTAAATTATTTTTTATTACATTATTCACCATTTATTGTGGAATCACTAAGTTGAGAAAATAATAAAGATTGATTAATATAAATGATATATTAAAATTAATAAAATATTTTCATAAAATCTAAAAAATTAATTATATTTCTCCATTATCGTGTCTCAATTTTAAATTCCAACTAAAATTAAACTAAAAATATGAAAACTTTAAATGTTAAATAAAATAAAATGGAATAGAAAGAGTATCTACTAAAATCCTAAAACTGACAACAAACACATTTTAAAATCAAATCTATCCCTAGAAGTTGATATGGAGAGAAAAGTTCAACGATTATGATTATTCATCATTAATATAATAATATTTATATTTTAATGAAGTGAAAATATAATAAATTATATCTCTCATTAGAAAAAATAAAATATAATACCACTGAAAAAGTTTAGTGTTCAGAAGGAAAAAACATCAAAATTTTAGTTCAATGGTATGTGCTAATGCATATAAAAAATTTAGTTCAATGGTAAGTGGGTAAGTGCTAACTTATTGTTCATAAGCATATGGAATCTGCATATACCTTAATTCCGAGCCAAAAAAGAAAAGAAAAAAGCGTAGCTTAGGGCCTTTGGCATATTCCCTTCCAACGTCCCTTATTCTCCATTGGGACTGTCATTGCGCTTCATTACAAGCTGAGGGTCCACCTCTGTTCTTTCTTATCTTCAATTCTTTCACATTAATCAATTCCAATGATTCATCATCCCCTCCTAACCCCTTTTCTTTCTTTCTTTTCCCACGACTAAATATTAATTATTATAATTTATTATTTATTAGTATCTTTAGAATAATGATTAAAAAATTCTAAAACTATATATATACATGTTTATTGTACTTAAAAATATACTGTCTATGTGACTTTTATAACTTATACAATAAATGATTTATCTTTTTAATCTCCTTAACTAATACGTTAAGTATACTAGTTATTGCCATTATATTTTAATTATTTTGCATTTTTATTTTAAACATCAATTGATATCATTATTTACTACCAGTACGTGATAGAACATAAAACTTAGGTATTGGGTTATTTAACACTTATTTAATTAATATCTGACACTTACTCACTTTGAACTAGCAAAATAACATCAAAAGGAGACAAGTCTAAATATGATCATCATTCAATACATAAAATTTGAATAAATGATTAATTTAGTATCCGAAATTGTGATACAATGTCAATATATTCCTGAATTTAATGGTATATATATCAAGAATATCAATAAAATTATATTTCATCATTGACATCGATCTTTCCTGTGATTGAACTCCATTTTGTTTGATGGAAATATTTAGATGGCATTCTCCTAGACACGTGGTACTCTTTTTGGCACCATGAGTACAAAGGTGACCTTCAAAATCTACATCGGTCAAAATCTACTGATACTTTATTATTATTTGTAGTAAAAGTAAAAATTGTGTCAAACCAACATTGGCCACAGAGGTCGAGAATAATCATTGCATCCAGATGTTAACACGTGTCTCTTAAAGATTTTCAATCGATGGTTGTGTACGTGTTGTAAGTCCAAGTAAGACTAATTGCTTACTGTGGTATTGTTTGGGCTTGGGTACTTGTTTTTCTTTTTCACTTATTCTTATTGTTGGGCTTTGCTTTCTGCCCTTTTTTCCTTGTACACATGATCGCCAAAAACACACAGAAATAAAATAATATCAACAATTAGGTTCATTGTACTCTTTATGTATGTATTTAATTATTATTATTTTTTATGTTAATATTTTATACCTGTTAGTGATTTTAATATATTTTTTAAATTTCTATTTTACGTTTTATACCTTTTTACAACTTTTAACATTTTGTTAGTTAATTATAAATTACTATAAATGACAATGAAATTTTAATAAATAAAATAAAAAAACATAGAAAATACTTGTTTATTGAATAAATAAGGTGGAGAGCAATATTTAGATAGATAAACTTTAAAATAGTGGAGTGTAATATTTAAACAAATTTAAATTTAAATTCATCTAGAGATAAACTTTAAGGGAATAGAGTGTAATTACAAATAAAATGAAGTGTTATTATATCTAAACAATTTGAAATTTAGTATCATTTAAATAACATAAGAAAAATGAAATTTAATTTACAAATTTAGATAAATCTCCCGTAATAAAGTGAGAATTACCTCTCAAGCAAATAAACAAAAGTATGTTTACTTCTTTTTTAAATTTAAGGTGTATTAAAATTTTCAAAAAATTTATGATGCATATATTCTAATAATTAGATTTATCATAAATTTTCCTTTTTTTGGTGGATGTGTGGATTCCCTTTAATATATATACCTTTGTTTACCTTCGGATATTTCGAAAAACTCAATACCTCGTTTAGTTACAAGTACTACTGGTACCATATATCTAAACACAAAAATTTATGTAGCGAAAAACGTTTAAATTAATTAGTAGTTGGATGATCATGAATGTCTTGATTTTCTTTGTATATTGAAAAGTTGTCTTAATTAATTTGATATGAGGTTTAATTATACTGAATACTGATGTCATCAAAGTTTCAGATTAATTACGCATGAAACATTGTCAAAGGTCCATTCAAGGTCGCAGAAATCCGAGCTTGAAGTTCTGCATAAGGACTACCACACACACCAAATTAATTTTGTTACTTACCCTCGATTTGGTATTGAGTAAAGATAATGGGCGAGGATTTAAAACAAATTTCAAACTCAATTAAAGAGAAAATATAATTAGAGAACGAATATATATTTTAAAATCTTACTTTTTTCTCTATCTTTTTCTTTCTATATATTTTTTATTCAGCCAAATTAAAAAAAATATACACCCTCAGCTTTTATTTAACGAAGTAATATATAATTTTCAAACTTTATTAAATATTTTAAATGATCTATTTATCATGTAAAATATTTAATTTAACGATTAAGTCATTGAAAATTAATATATATATTAATAGCTTTTGGTAAATATTGATTATTATTTCAAAGACATTGGTTAAAGAATTAAAAGGAGAATCTTTTTATCGAGATATGTAAAATTATATACTTTGATTTATTTTTTCATTCATGATTTGTACATTAAATATTTTAGTTAGCAAGATCTATAATTTTTGATAAATACGGATCAATATCCTACCTAGTAAACAAAATTAAAAAAAAAATATTTTATTGAAATGCACTAAATTATCCTTAGAATTTTTTTGTACTCACCCATAATTTACATTTAAATATATTTTTTAATTTCTTAAGAATATCTTTAACATAGTTAAGATACGTATCAATAGTACATAGTTATTAGGAGGAATAACTACATACCAAAATACATTAAAATATCAACTATTCATTTTCTCATAAATAACTCAAATTATTTATTTTATTTTTATTCAATTTCAAAATTTATTAAACCGATAACAGTCTTACAAACATACAAATACACTTAAGAGTCCAAAGACTGGTTGAACTCTACAAGGAAAAGATATGTTAGGTAAAAGGGAATTTATGATAACCACATTATATTATATTTATGAAGCTAGCGTGTTAATAAATCGCAATAATTCAAAGCTTATAACGTTATCACGTGTATATGTCGACCTAAAAGTAACGGAAGGTACTAGCCATCGTATTGTAATTTCAAAGCTTTTTTAATGGGTTAAATTATTGTCATGTGCCAATAACCAAAGTGAGAAAAGAAGGCAATTATATGTAACTACACTTCCACTTTAGCCCCTCCATCTACTTACTTAGCTTTTGTCTTCATTTATTGAGTTCGTTATACAAAAGCAAACTTTAATACATTTAATATTCTTTTCTCTATGCTGTACACCTGACTAAATTGAAACTCCAAGTGTTTACTTTTTAAGTCCTTATTATTCTATCACGATAAAAAAAATACATTTAAAGATATAAAATTTTGCATGGTCTGGTCCTAATTAATGATAATGGTAAAAAAAAAAAAAAATCTATTTAGTATGTAAAGGTAAACTTCTGTTTTGAATAATGTAATTTTACATCTTCAATGAAAACTTGTCTTTTTAATTTCTCTAACTGATACTTAAAAATTGTGTGGATTTTGTTGAAGGTACGGGGATAATTAACATAAATTGAAAAATATATATTTTTAAAAAAAATATTATAAATGAAGTATATATAATTCATGAATGTATTTATTTTGTTCTTAAATAACGTATGAATCATGTGTTTATCAACATGTATTGGTCACAGTGAAAGAGAATCTTTAAATATGTGATTTTGATTTGATCACAAAAATATTCATAAGGCATTGGAAATGGAAATGGAAAAGGTGGAATTTTTTTTCCCCTTTTGCACCTTAGTATCACAAGATAATAATCTCTTATATCTGTTCATGAGCTATAGAATATTCTGAGAAACTAATAAAAAATAATATAATTGTTATTAAGAATTTTTATTTTTTTTATCATTTGCAAAATAGAGTTGTTAAGTTTGTTAGTACTATTGAGAAATGACCATAGTTGAAACAACTTAAAAGGATGTGATTTTTATAATCTAATCTAATCTAATAGTTGATCAATTGCAAGAACCTAGCTAAGATCAACATTAATATCCTTTTAGGGGCATGTGTCTATTAATTAAACACGTGAATTCAAAACTTAATAACCACAAAATAACAGCGAAGAAGAATTTAATCGCCTTTTCTATTTAAGCGTATCTTAATTAGAGTTAATTTTTCGTTTGCCGTACCTGGTATAGACACTAAAATAACTACGCGTGATCCTTAGTGATTTAATTCTTCACTTCTTCGTGTAATTAAACATATATTTATCGTTATTATGGTTGAAATATAAGTTTCGTGTCTAGGTGACTTATAATTAAAAATAGGTATAAAAACCCAAAAATACATAATTAAAAATAAAAATAAACGAAATACTATTTAAGTGATTACACTTTTGTTTAAATCAGGAAATATATCAAGTTTATAAAGTGTAAATGTAAATCCAAAATATATTAAAAAAAAAAAAAAAAAACCCTTCTACATATGCATTTGGGATGTGTGGGGGTGGAGGTGGGGGTTGGTGATAATTTATTTTAGGTAGAAGAGTATATATTTTTGTTAACACATTTTTTAAGTTCATATCATAAATTTAAACATAAAATTTATTGAAATAATATATTACGAATTTGTTACAAGAGATTTTCTTACAAATTAAACAAGTTCGGTAAATAATATTTTGACCATTTCATAAAAGAATTATAAATGTAAAACATACTTCCCACACACACATAAAAGATTTTTCTCACGCACGCACCAATCGTACAACATTAGAAGAGTGCCTAAGCTATAGTATAATAACTTCTTATAAGTTAGTTTCATTAAAATAAATTTCTTTTGATAAGTGATATATTTTATTATTTTAAATCATTTAAAACTTATAATAGTTGCTCTATTTTTATCTTGACTAATTTTCTAGAAATCATAATTTTTTTCCATGTCAAAGATCTACGAAAATTCCATTTTTTCTTATAAGAAAAAAAAATCTTAGGAAGATTAAACAAAACAATCAAATCTTCACCTTCTTTTATAAAATTTCTGGTTGTAATTTCTAAGATGATCATATGAGATTATTAATAATGTTATAAAAAATGACATTACAAATAAATTCAACCATGAAAAGTGATTATATACAGATATTTCATTTTATATTTACTAACTAACTTATTGCTTAATATTTTTAGTTCAATTGGTTAAAAGTTTTTAATTTGAAGTTGTTGATTAACTTATAAACCTTTAGTAGGGTTTAACCCTAAAATGAATTATGAAGTGAGATGTTTTTAAGTTTAATAAAAATATTTTTATTAAGTATATTTGTAAGTTTAAAGTAAATTATGGTCATAACAAAAATAAAATTAACTTCTAGTAATTCTATAGATCTTATAAGAAAATAGAGGTTTTGAATTTATCAATGTTAAGTAATATTTTTATCCTTGACCTGTCCAGACCTTCAAATAGCTTATAAGCTCCATATACATATATATATATATATATATATATATATATATATATATATATATATATATATATATATATATATATATATATATATATATGATGAAGTCTCCACTTATAGAAAAGGAAAATAAGTAAATGTTTAAGTAATTAATATATACTATTATAAAAATAGTATATACTTAATAGTTTTTCCGAATAAATATATGAGTATATTATGGAAACGTTATCTTATCTCAATAGTAAAAGATAAAATTTGACCCCTAAATCTAAATCGAGACTTAGAGAAACATAGAAATAGCTAGAAAAGGGAAAAAAATATAAATTAATATAAAAAGTTATATGATGCTACACGAAGAGATATAAGAAAATACTCAATAAATGTTTGTAATGTATCCATGTCATTGTACTTTTTCAATATTGTACGAAAGATAGCCACCCATTAAAAGAACCAAACAAGATAATGATCCACCAAAAATAATCAGAATGAAAATCCAGTGCTTAAGATAAAGAGGGAACTGAAAATATATTTTATTATTTATGGTAAATAAATCATGAACATTTCAAACAAGCATATGGTAGTGCACATAGTATACATCGATCTCTCTTATTTTCTTATGTATATTTTCCTGTGCATGCATGTATACGTGTATATATTATCTACACTTAAAATAAATATGACAAGGAAAAAATAGATATGATATGATGTCGTCATATATAGCCTAATAATAATTTTAACTACCACTTTCTTTTTCTTCAAATAATGACGATCTTTGTTGAAGATTAAGATTGAATATGCATGTGAATATCATAACGTTGTGGAAGTAGCTTAAAGAGAAAAAGTGTGATGATCATCACTGTGATGAATGTTGTTAAATGGTGGACTAGGGCTGGGGCAGTTCCTGTCATTGAGGAGTTCTTCTATCATCTGAAGCGCAATTCTCTCTTCTTCATCAATTTCTCCTCTCACCACTTGCTCATGCTGACGTGTCACACCTGATAGAGACTCATTCTGATGAATAATATCAGAACAAGGTTGAGAAGAAAGAGAACTACTACTGCTACTATCACCTTGATGATGATGATGATGATGATGACCTTCATTGTGATTATTCACACTCTTGTCCTTTCCAAGTTGAACAGTCATGACCCAATTTGAATCAGAGCGTCGACCAGCGCGTTTTTGCCACACTCCGATGTGGGAGTTCTCTGTGTCGAGTCTCAAACATGTCATCGAAGGTGAAGGCACCTTACCGCATTTTCGAAGCTTTGCATGAAGGATTTCTTCCAGATCCTTCGAGGTGGTGGAGGGGGTGTCTTCACTCGTAGTGCTCTTTGGATCACCTTCTGGAGTTTGGGTTATTGGAAAATTTGTTTTGGCGTTTCTTCCACTCATCAGAATCGCAGCTTGATCATAGGCTCTTGCAGCTTCTTCTGCTGTTTCAAATGTCCCTAGCCACACCCTTCTCTTTCTGTTCCTCAAACACATCAATATTAATAATTTGGAATTGAGAAAAAAAAATGTGGTAAACAATGTTTTAAATTGTAGTACTAATCTCAAGAATAATAAGATTGACAGAGAAATTTAAAGATTAAGGGCGAAGGAAAAAGTATAAAAAAGAAAGTGGAGTTTGAATTAAAAAATTTATGGAAAATTTTGTAGTTTCATTTTTAGGTAGGTGATACCGTATTTTTATTATATAAACTAATTAATTATTAATAAATTTATATAATTTTTATATTTTTAAAAAATTTAAATTTTTTAAAAACTAACTAAAATAGATAAAACTGTGCGATGCCACCACTATAGACGACCTCTAAAAAACATTACCAACAAGGAAGTTCAAATCTCTATATTAAAAATATTAACTATTGATAATTAATATTCATAAAAAAATAAGTCTCCATAAATTAACTCATTAAGTATTTGTTTTGATTGTAATTGCTATCCCATCGTAGTCATATTTATGAAAATATTTGAATTAATATTTAATATTATGATTTTTATATATGGATGATGTGATTTCATTAACAAAGAATCATTTATTTAGATTTAAATCTTATTAAGAAGTCTACGGGCCAGAAGTTAAAGATCGTTGAAGAAAGAACAAGAGAAATGTTTTAGGCCAAAATTGCAATCGCGAACCATTTTGGAAAACATTTTTCGGTGGTAGGATAGAAGAGGGAATGAACTTACAGGAGTGGGTGGCGAATTTCAGATACCCATGAACCCCAATGGCGCTGCCTGACACCTCTGAACTTCTTTGATTGCACCATCTTGTTATTGTGTTTGTTGGGGTTCAGAGATGGTGCAAAATTTTGGACTCACTAAGTGATGGCCAAGTACAGAAAGAACAGAGAACCAATACATATAGAGGGAAATAAGAGGGTGAAGCAAGTGAGTTTTCAACCAAAAGAAGGCACACTGTCGGCTAACTAAAGCGCTCTCGTACAACAATTAACATCTTCACCTAAATCTTTCTCTCTATCAGTCACCTTCAATTAATGTTGTGCTTGACTTGGTTGTGACTTGTGAATTCAAGTCCCTGGACTACTTTCTTCACTTTTCTCTTTCTATGGCACATGGTGTATATTTGCATTGTTGCATACTATTAAATAAACGTATTTGCGGGCCAAATAATACACAAGGAAAGCAAGTGTTAGTTATTAAAAGTGACATTCGCTGGAATTCTATTACCTTCCATTATAAGATGGAGCCATTCCAAATCATCCATCACTTGGTGGTTATGAAGAGCATATGTGAATCAAAATGCATGTTGATAGTGTGGTAATGCGTAATAAATTAAACTTGTAATATCAAAGTTTCATATAACACTTTTTTGTCTATTATTGGGTTATTAATTAATGCGACTTTTATTTTTTAACACCATATAAAAAGGTTTGATGGGCATTGTATACGGATGTGTATAAATTAGCATGAAAAGTGAGAAGAAAAGTATAAAGTAGACGTGGGTGAACTAAGAGCGTGAACATAGAGTTCTAGTTGTTGCTAGCAACATTGACGATAGAACATGTTGCTATTATTGCGGGTCAATGAGCGATGAACTTGGGTCGGGTACAGATGGTCACGGGCCATGCTAGCGTATAATACAAAATTAATTAACCAATTTCGTTCGTATTTGTCCACTCCTTCTTCGTCAATATTCAATTGGATCGTCTTCCTAATATATCACGGAATAAAGATAGAGAAGTGTGTGGCCACATGTTAATATGATCTATTATGCATGCATCCTTTATGAAAGTGTACGTGATCAAGTTAGGTAATTACCAATTCAATACACATGTGAACGCCCGTAAATAAACTCTTCTATATGCTCGTATCAGCCCCATAATTAACCTAATTTCCTACTTTATATACGCTCTAAATATGATTTTTTCGATTAGGCAGAAAATTAGATTTATGAAGTACAAAAGGAGAAAGAAAGTACGGATATATGCGTCTGTACCTTTTCACATATCTTCTTTCCTCCCATCATTTGTGATGCAAAGAAAATGAGATTAGCATATGTAGAAAAATAATCGAGCTAATAGGTATGTTTGGATTATAATTATGTTCATGATAAAAAAAAATACAATATATATATATATATATATATATATATATATATATAATATTTTTATTAGTAAGAGATTTTTTGGAAAAAGTTTAAACGTAAAATTATGAGGATTTAGACATGAAATGGATAATATCACTGTGGAGATTCATTTGTAAATTAACCTTCCCCAATTTTGAATTATTGTTTTTAGTCAACAAGTGGTGTCGCTTGTGAGGATGAAAAAGAAAAAGGAAGGAAGTTGATGGTGGTACACTTGGATAAGTGGTGCAATGATGGGGTGGATCTAGGTTGAGGTCATGTGAATATTAGGGATCCCTTATGTTAAACGTCTCTTTAGTGGTGTGATAGGCTAGGCGAGTATCATTGATGTGAGTTATCGAAATGACAACACAAAAACTAAAATGTATTGCCAACAATGGTTAAGCTTAATAATTATCGTAGTGGTAAAAAAAGCTTTTATGTCCATCATTAAAGACTCGTGCGTCGGCTCAAATATATATTAGTTACAGCGAGGCAATAAGGTTTCATGAGTTTGATGACGGGTGTCATGGGAAAAGTATTTTGAAGACAATGGTGTCATGAGGATAAAGGTTATGTCGGCTACCTTAAATACTTGTGGATAAACTTATGCTCCATGGGAGGTGGAGAACTAAGCTCACAAAATCCTTCTATTGGTGAGAGATCTTTTGAAAGATATCCAAAAATAAAACCACGAGAGTTTAAGTTTGAAACGGATGATATCTTATTAATGTGAAGACCTATAAATGAAAAATATTTGATAGACAACTGTAATACGGAGATAACCAAACAACCAGTTATAAAATGTGAAGAGAAAAAAATATGTATATATATAAAATGTGAAGAGAGAGAAATACGTATGTATATAAAATGTGAAGAGAGAGAAATATGTATATATTCTGTGAGTGAGTTGGCTGGTTGATGTATTGTAGTTGTTAGTAAAGTAAAATTGTCTATAAATATATTGACTCTCATCAATTATGAATTCTTGTCCTTATTTAAGATATAAGTTTAAACTCCTAATCCAATTTACTTAAGTATTTGATTTAATTTAAAAGTTTATTTTTATCTTTTATTACTGCACTTTATCCTCTATTTTCTTCTCTCACATTCTTATATTGTGAGGTCCTAGATCTACTTTATTCAATACGTAAAAAGTAAGTTCAAAGAACCAAAATAGTTATTCAAACTTGCAAGTATTTTTTACGAGAAACAATATGCAATTAATTGATAAATGGACAAAAGGTTCTCTCTTCAAGACAAAAATAAAAAATAGCCTATTGATTATAAGAATCAAATTTCTCTTACCTAAATTCAGTTTTTGTTCATTAGGATTCTATGTTAAAAATTACTTGTCATCATGAGCCATAATCTTTGAAAGTAAAATTACCGGGCAGAAACTTCCACAAAAATAATTATGATTCACTTTCCTAAAGTTTGGAATTTGTGTTTATAAGCTAAGAAATTTGTTAAGGAGTGTAAGGACGATGTTCGAACTATATACATACCTAATCGATATGTATAGCTACGCTAGTCTAAGTCTAACAGCATTATTTTAAACACTCAAAGCGGGGCAAACACGCGAATTACATTAGAGAGAAGAAACAACTATCATTAATGTGTCAACATAAAGTATATTTTGAGATTGAAAAGTTTCGGGGTTCATGTACTGAATTTACTTAAGGCTACTACTAGTGATCTCTATACATGACGGTTTTGAATGATCTTAGAAAAGTCCGATCTATACTAGGTCGCCTAAGGCATAATTCTGCTGAGTACCTATTGTACTCTTTACTGAAATAAAGTTCTTTTGTGTTGATTAAAAATTAATGTTGTATACTTGAGCTGCATAGATACAAGTTTAGTCAAGTGATTAAAGAAGTGTGCTTTTCTGATTGGAGGAAAAAATAAAGAGGGAAAGATCGATTGAAATTTCTTAGTGATATTTTTAATAAAAAATTAATAAAATAACATTTTTCTATAAATAAAAAGTTATCATATCCAAATAGTTATTAGTGAAGTCATAAACACTATTATTAGAAGTAATTCCGTTTGAGAGTAATTAACTAAAGTGACAGCATGCCATAACATTTTTACTTTTTTACCTCTTACTTAATTCATGTAGTAGATAAACATAAACGAATCTTAAAATGCTAAAACATTTAAATATTTATATATGTTTTTTTATACTTCGATATATTATTCTAAACCTAAAGAGAAATTAAAATAAAAAATATGTAAATACAGTAGATAGTAAAATTTGATGAGAAGAAAAAGATATAAAAGTAAAATATATTAATAAAAAATATAAATATGAAATATTGAAATATCATGCTATTATTTATGAAAACTAGTGATTTCTCTTTATCATAGCCGTCACGCACATCTCTAGAATGTAAACATTGTAGCAGAAACAGCAGAGGCAGAGTAGACGTCAAATATTGCTTTATTAAGAAATGTGTGAGGATAATACTTACGGAAAATTAACTCAAAAGTACTATCATTTTCTTTATTCGGAAAAAATACAGAAACCCAAATTTTCCATACCAATAAAAAGAAAATTAGAAAAAAAAATTAAAAGAGGATAATCATTCTTATTGAAACAAAGAAGTATTGTAAGTCAATTTGTTAAGAAAAATAGAATAGTAAAATTATTAAAAAAATAATTCTTTATTCACTTCGTATTTCTTATTTACATTGGTAACCATAATTTTTAATAGATATTTTCTTAACGAGCAAGAAATATACACCAACAAAGCACAAGGTGACAGGTGTGCTAACAATAAGATATTTTATCCTCAACCTGAAATACAGAAATTTGGTGTGATACTTGCCTCGGTTCAATTAGTCGTAAAGACCATTTTTCTAATACCATACTTTAATTATTTTTAAAGATAAGACCATTGTAGCGGGTGATCAAAGGTTAGCATAATCTGTAAAATCGAAAATATATATTTTAAAAAAGTATAGGTTCGATTTTCGTTATTAATCAGAATTTTATTGATCAATACTTTATAAATATCTATGAAGGAGAAGTTTTTAAAATCTAACTCACCAAAATTTTTCTCAAAAGAAAAGGACATTCTCACAATGAAAATCCTTTTTCTTAGTAGGAGAAACTTTTTAAAACAGTACTAGTCAAGATAAAAATAATGTTTCGGCGTGGAATTTAAATAACCTTAGAGTATATTATGCAAATTCTACATATAATTATCTCATTCTTATAAATTTTCAAGTTTTATTGGCTGTATTTTTAAAATAATCATCAAAGTGCACAGCTCTACAAAAAGTGATTATTTTCACTTGGCAACTTCTCTTTGGGATCAATTGCCTGCCAAGTACAACTTACACAAAAGGAACATGATTCAAGTCTTTGCCCCGTGAAGCGTTTTAATGGATGCCATTATAAGATTTGATTTCATCCTCTTGTACAGTTGGACACGGATATATAAAGGCATGCTTTCATTAAGTTTATATAAATGTCTAAGGTCCACACCGCGACTTTTCCTCACGCGTTATAAATTGCTTATACACGGAAGAGGAAGTAAACATACATAAGTTACATACTACTAATGTGTGGTCACTTTTTTCTTTTTCCTCTGAAACGCATAATGTAACTAGTACTTTGATAAATGTATTAATTGAATACGTTAAGAAATGGAAGGCAAATGACAGAAAAGAAAAAGGTGGGAGGGCAGTGTTAGGATTTTCATTTTAATGATTATAAAAGAGAGATTACGACATATCTAACGTTGAACAGACTAGATTTATTTTTTATTTTTTATTTTGTAAAATTTAATCTGACACGTAGTTTGATAGGTCGATCTGTTTCTCATGTTTATTTATAAAGAATTATTTATAAAGTTTTTTATATTTTTAAAATCTGATTATTTTAAATATAAATATAATTTTTACGACATTTATAACAATAAAACATTATAGGGTAGTAGTTAATGATTTTTTATTTGAACTTTAATAAAGGGCATAGGTTAAGCCGAAGATAGACTAGATCATAAGTCCTTAATAAGTCATCTAAAATGTTCTCATTTATCTTTTTATCCATCAAATTAGGGGTAAGAATTTGTTTTGATTGTTATATATGTTCATTGTACATTATTTAAAATTTTTATTAAATAAATCACCAAATCTATAAGCTTTGTTAAAATTTTAAATTTTTTTTACTTTATCAAGGAAATCACACCAACCTCAGCTGGATTATGCGTTCTGGTTCTAAAGCCCAAAAGTGCCGAGTCCAGTTGGGCCAACAATTTATCAGTAGGCCCATTTCACCGGTCTAAAAGCCGTGGCGCCTACCTGCCATTCAACCGTTAAGTCCTCTCTCGTAACTACCATTCTTCATCTGAGTAACTAACTGAGTTTGATCTCCGAGTCATGGAAGAGCAAAAGCAGAACCCACGCTTACTTTCTCGCCTGTCCAAATTCCACTTCCTACTGTTTCAACTCGGTCGAGTCCGCTCGGTCATAACTCAGCCGCAATGCTCAAAGGCAAGCTCAAGCTTCCAGCTCCGGACAAGGTTCGTAGGGTCTTGCCCGACCGGCTCGGCAGCTTGGTCGCAGCATTCGACGAGAAAGGAAACCCTTTTGAAGAATTCGAATTCGATTCCGGCGAAGAGCTCGAGCCGATTCAACCCGGCGGGTTACCGTTTCACAGAGAGAGTGATGATAATGTTGACGATGGTAACGAAACTATCGATAACGATAACGATGACAATGAGCGAAAAATTCGGCATAGACCGAACAGAGATACTGCCACCCCGGTTTCAGTGTTGAAATCCATTTCGGAGGAGGAGAAACGATCGGATCTAGAATATGAGGTTGGTTATTAATTTTTTGATTTCCTTTAATTCATGCTTTTTGTTGTTCCTTAATTTACTTACTACCCTTCTTGTCCAGATTTCTCAAAGGGAGGTTAATTTGGAAAAGTTGCAAAGAATTGCCAGCACTGGTATTCCTGATGGAGGAGGCTTGCGTGCAACGGCTTGGAAGGTAAAATCTTAAGAAGCATTGTTATCTGTCAACTATGTTACGCACTTACACTATGTTAGTATTAGAAAGTTCACACTTGATGCTTAGAAAAGTTATAATAGTGGGGAATGTAATATTATCATATGCTTATGAGTCTATGACTTCCATCCCATCTTCTAGTAATGACATACTAGATTTATGTTCCAGCAAAAGTATAAAATCTTTTGATTGTAGTTATGTATGCATACAAGCAGCTGATAGTCCTGCTGTGATTTCCACAACCAGCTACTCTTGGGTTACTTACCTTCATCTCATGACCTGTGGGACAAGCAACTGAAAGAAAATAGACAAAAATATGCTAATTTAAAAGAGGATCTTCTACGAAATCCGGTAATTATATTTATTTATATCAAACATGTACCTTGGCTATATGTGGTGTGATTTGTGCTGTTACTCTTGCTTTCTGGTTTTCACTGATAATGTTGTTGAATCCAAGACAGTCAAAAGATATCTGGAAGGAATATGAGGAATTAAGTTCGAGTAAGCGGCACGATGACAATGATGTTGATGGTCCCCTTAGGCGACATGAAATTTCCCATGAAGATCATCCTTTGAGCCTTGGTAAGGGTAGCCTTTGGAGTCAATACTTTCAAGTAAGTTTTTTCTCCATTTTGAAGTTAGTTTTGACTGAACCCCTCTAGGAAGATGTAGTTTATACTTATCATTCTCGGTCCATCTTCTAGTATACGGAGATAGTAGAACAGATAGATCGAGATTTGGAACGTACACATCCAGATTTGCCATTCTTCTCGGCGGAGTCATCAGTTAGTCGCAAAAATCGGGTAATTAACTGCACCCTCAAAACTATACTACAAGTTTTCTGTTAATTTGTTGTGAATTTTGGTTTTAGCTTAGTTTAGTTACTTATCAAATGATCCTTAAATTTGTATTCACTTTTAAGTGTAGAGTGATAGATTTTAGGGGGTTCCCTCTGATTGGAGTTTTTGTTGATACTTTGACAATAGGAAGCGATGAAGAGTATCCTTCTCATTTTTGCCAAGTTAAATCCTGAGATTCGTTATGTGCAAGGGATGAACGAGGTCTTGGCACCAATATACTACGTATTTAGTACTGACCCTGACAAGCAAAATGCTGTAAGCATTTTCCTGGCATAACTGTTTATTATGTGAGTTGTGACAGTTCCCAATTTTTTCCTTTGGCTTGGATAAATGCATGATATATGTAAAGGGGAGTTACTCGTGTTTTTGAATTTTAAATTTGAGTGTATACATCTTACTTTCAATATTGCTTATCATGCCAGTAAACCTTCTTCTGTTTTCATCATCCACAGCTGAAGTCTTTACATTTAACTGCTAAACAATTTGGATGTTTAATTTTTATTTTTATTTTTTTCTGTTTTAGATTTGTACAAACACCAACCAAACTCACAACTTCCGCTATGTTTACCAATATCTATCACACTGACCATAAATTCTTTAACATTCTAGATGGGTTATTAGACTTGGCCGTTTTGAAATTACATATGACAATATAACAACTGTATCCTCTCAAATTGTCTACATAAATAAATACTAGCGGACATGAAGGACTATAATTTTATCCTTTGTCATTTATTCACACGTGCTTTGTTTTCTTCCTATTAGGCAAATGCAGAAGCAGATAGTTTTTCTTGTTTTGTTCGAATCTTAGGTGACTCGGTGGATCATTTCTGCCAACAATTGGATAATAGTTCAAGTGGCATCCTTGGTACTCTTTCTCGCTTTTCAGATTTATTAAAACTAAATGATGAGCAATTATGGTGTCATCTTGAATTAAGAACAAAGGTAGAACCTTTAAACTTCTTTTACTTGAACAGCTTGTATAGTTCCATTCTATCTAAATTGTTGCCGTTGAACTTCATAAACAGGTTAAACCACAATTCTATGCATTCCGATGGATTACACTGCTACTCACGCAAGAGTTCAAATTTGAGTCGATCTTGAGAATATGGGATACACTTTTGAGTAATCCTTTTGGTGTTCAGGTATCTCTCTCTCAACCAAACTCCTCGGCAATATTTCAGTATAAAACTAATACTCAATTTACAATGTTAGCATGGATTTTAGTGTGTTTTGTTGCTTAGTGCTTAATTTGTCATTTTGATTAATAATAATTTTACTTGGCTAAAATATTTTTTTGTAGGATATGCTTCTTCGGATCTGTTGCGCAATGCTACTTTGCGTGAAAAGCAAACTGCTAAGTGGTGATTTTGTGGCCAATTTAAAACTTTTACAACACTACCCTGATGATGTCAATATAGAATACCTCCTCGAGGTAGCCAAGGATATTAGTCCTGACACATCTTATTATTGTTTATCCCTTTGATTTATTACGCATGCCTTGTTTTCTTGGGTATAATCTTGTCAAATTATCATGTTTTGAAACTAAAGTACTCAGTGGTCGATAACTAGCACAAGAAACATCCTTTGCAGACATTAAAGGATAGAGTTCATCAGAAGAAAGCAGCACTTATGTACTGAAAAAAATATAAGGTTTTTTTGTACTCAGTGGCGTCGGCTCTGAACTTAATGTCATTGGGCCATAGAAAGGAAAACAAAAACCGGTTAGTATTGTGAACGACTGGTAAATTCAAGCCCAAATTTGGCATATTCTATCCATCTATTAAATTCACTAATCTTGTCTAAGTTGTCTTTGCTCTTTCCTTATTCAATGAATTGATGATTGCCATGTCAACTAAACAAACATGTCAAATTTGTCTGAGGAAAATGTAACACTGAACAATTCTCCTTTGTAATTTAATTTATTTAATTTTGATAGAATATTTTATATCTTTATTTACTCAACCTAATCACTAGAATCTAATCTTATTTAATAAATAAAATATAACAACTTGGTCAATTAATTAAAAGATAAGATATACCAATTTAATCTGTTCTTATTTTTAATAGATAAAATATATCAATATTTGAATCAAGTTGTTACAACCCGAAAATGTTATGAAAACTTAAAAATAATATGTTAAAAAATAAAGTAAAGTCAACACTAAATTTTATTTCCACTTAACCCATTTTCTTTAAAAACAAGAGTTGAAATTAAAAAAAAATATTAAGATATTGACATCCTATACCTACGTTAAAAAATGGTTATTTCTAATTAATCGAGCAAATTATTATTGACTTTCAAAATATTTCTTAACACAAAATAATTGACTATTCATTATGAAAAAAATTTAGTCAAAGAAAAAACTAGGGAACATATTTTTAAGCTTAACGGGAATGGTTTATTGCTCCCGTGTATCTTTTCATACAATGGTGGATACAAAGTTACTTAATTGTTATTTTCTCTTTCTTTTGACTTTTCATTTTTATTTTGAGGAAAAACAAACATTATGAAATATTTTGATATATATATATATTATCTTTAAAAATAGAATTATTCACTACATATATTAAATAAACTAAGGCGAGTTTTAAATTTATCAATTATTAAAAACACATGTAAAGACTTAAATGATGAAGCTCAGACCATTTATCCAATGTGAACCGAATCTTCAGTAGCGTTGTACTCTGACATTCAATAATTAGAATTTAGCTTATCCATTTCTAAGAGAAGCGTTCATTGCACGCGCCACCAGATCTCCTTCCACCTCTTCCACTCAGATTCACCAAACCCTCATCACCCATTGGGTATTGCCGTTGTACATCACATCACTTGGTTGAAAAATTTCATCCTTCCTCGGCCTTTTTCAAAATCAAATCGAAATAATATAATATCATAAAATGTTCTTTGATGAAAGAGAATATCAGTTTCATGTTTGTTAAATGTTTCTAAATAAATTTAATTGCTTTATCAGATTTATTGGATACTTTATAAAAATATAATGATAAAAGATAAAACAAAACAGTAGTATGACATTCAAATATTAATTATAATAACTATATAAAATAAGTCATCAATGAAGAATTATGATAAACTTTTAGTTATCATTTTTGTTAT
Organism: Hylodesmum podocarpum; assembly: GCA_026586105.1. Classification (NCBI taxonomy): domain Eukaryota; kingdom Viridiplantae; phylum Streptophyta; class Magnoliopsida; order Fabales; family Fabaceae; genus Hylodesmum; species Hylodesmum podocarpum. The sequence continues at coordinate 7,433,921 of JALJEV010000650.1, read as the reverse complement.
CCTTTCATCTCACAAGAAAAATAATGTACACGCAACAAGTAAGTTCCAATCAATACGTCAGTAAAAATAATATACCCGGGGTTCCGCTTTTCTTAAGTCATTAGTTAAAAAGTGGTACTGGGGTTTTGCTTTGTTCAATATAAACAAAACCATGTTCCGTTCCGTTCCATTTTATTTCAAATATTATGATAATACTATTATATTATATTGATTATTGGCGTGAGATGCTGCTTTGCTCATACTTGACCTCACCCATTACTATATAAAATGATCTGCACAGAGAAAAATAACTCCACAGTCTCCACTTTTTCACAAAACATTACCACATTCATCAAAGCCTCTTTTTGCTTTTGAAGATCGACATGTGTTCAATGATAAGCTCACAAGGTGTGGTGGTTGCAACCGCCATGGCCGTCTCCGGCACGGTGATCCTCCTCGCTCTCCGTCTTCAGAAGTCTCTTCCCGTTCACGAAATTATTCCTTCTTCTTCTCCACCTCCGACTCTCCGATCTTGCATATCCTCCGGTGGGTCCCACTTCCCCTGCTTCTTCTTCTTCACATTCACAAATCACAAAACACTGTTTCGTTTTTTGCTGACACCGTTTGTTTCTTGTGTGGTGGGTTATTTCTTGCGCAGCTGGGAAGAAGAGCAAGAAGAAGAAGAAAAGAGTGCACTTTGCGGAAGACGTGGTGGAATCTTGTAGAGACGGAGAAGAGTTCAGGAAAAGATTGAATTCTTTAAAGTCAAAGTCAGAATCGAACAAGAGTTATAGAAATAACGGAGAGACGAAGAACAGAGGAATGCCTGCTAACAGAGCAGCGTTGTATAATGGAATTCTCAGGGATCGTGTGGGCCAGCGATTCGCCTATTCTTGTTGATTATTATTTTTTTTTTTTTTGTGAATATATTTTGAGTGAATATTCTGAGATTATGCTTCTACCTTTTCTTTTCTTTTACTTTAACAAAGTAGTGACCTTGTAGTCTAGTGAGAAGTAAATACTAGTATAGAACCAGATCAGTGGTCCACCACTAAGGCTTATAGTTGCAGTAGTTCCTCTCTTCCATGAGGTGATTGGCTTGGACACAGAGTGTTTTATTGTGATTTGTGACATGTAAATTCAACTAGTTTTTCAAGGAAAAAATCGGATTAGGTGATGATAAGAGTTGGTTATTTTCCTTTTCTTTTTTAATCCTTTTGTTTAAGCCTTTTTTTCTTTTTTCTTTTATCATTATCATGTGTAGTCATGGAGAACGCTTGGTTGGTATTGAATTTGAAGGTAAAGAAAGAATTGGGGGAGATTTTGATAAGATTCTAACAGGGATGCTAATGCTTGTAATTTTCTGATTTCCCGCATATCTCTGCCGCGCGTGGACTAATTTTACAATGTTTTGGGCTTTTTCTTCGTGGAGATATTTTTATATATGATTTCTAAGTTATGTAATTGTAGTGTGAAAATTGTCATAGGCTAAAGTGAGTTACCTTTCTTAACAAGAAAGCATGAAGGCAAATCCAATAGTTAAATGACAAATTCGCGTTGAACTAACCTCACAAACCTCACTTAAACAAATTCATATATTCGCTCATGATAATACTTAAATAAAACTAAAGTTGCCCATTATTTCCCCTATTTTGAAAGTGGATCATCTACCAAAATCACATTTCACCCCCTTATGAAGCTCCAATTTTACACACTTTTGTTTATCCCAAGCAATTTTACTCGTTGAGCCTTTCCTTTCACCTTTTCCATAAATAGGACTTGAAAAAGAGGGGGGAAACAATAACCTAAATTATCAAATCTCTATGTGTTTGGTTGTCTCCAAAACCATCTTTAGACACCTAGCAAGTGGGTGTTGGAAACAAGCAAAAGCAGCAGAACCTCCACAGAGAGCAACATGGGCAACTGAAAAATTGGTTAGGTAACTTGAATTGCATTCATTGTGGAATAGAATCTTTAGATCAGCTCATTTGTCTCATTCTTTCTAGCCCTGCACACATTTGAAAGCAAATTTACGAATTAGCAGCGTGTGGGGCTCTTACCCTATGCGTGCCTCCCATATTTTCTCACTCAATTTTGTATCTTTTGTCAATATAGTTTATTTTAGCATTAAATTATTTTGTATTGTTGGCTTGAAAGTAGTTGCATGTTCCAAAAATACCAAAGGGTCGGTTACCCCAACAAACACCTATAATGTTTGACTAATCATAAGAACCAATGAGAAACAAGAAATATTGAAATAGTACCACCATGTCTACATCCCCCTCGTCACTCCAACATGCTTCTGCTATCATTGAACAACCCATGTGAACTTCTCGTGGTACTGTTTGCAACTTGAACCAATCATATTTCACCCTGAGAACAAAGATAATTTCAATTCTTTGAGCTTGTAATGAGCCAATATAAAAAAAAATGTTGTTCAGATTTTTTTGTGAATGTCTCGTAGCCAAATTCTCTAGTTGTTACCCCATTATTAATGTCCCATCGATTAAAGAGTTATATACCATTCAATATTCATGTTTATAGAAATACTGAAAAAGTTTATTTCAAGTGAAAGTGGTAATCATTAATATTGGTTCACTAGTAACGACTTACTACGAGTCTAGCTGGTTTGTTTTCATTGATTTCAACTGGTTTAAAATCGTCAATCCTAAATTTTGGACTCAAATTAATGTTTAGTAGCAAAGCAACAAAATTTGGGAAAAGCCTTTGGCAAAGGACAAATTTATGAATTATATGGGATAAAAAATTAAAAGCAGTGTGCAGCATGACAGTGTGGCAATCATTCAGTTTAAACTACAGAAGGCAACAAAACCATGTGATTTGTGAATATAAATTATTTTAAAATTACATGGCTTTACAGAGCTAAGAAAAGTCTTCAGTTATGCATTAATATACTATTCTTTTATTTCCTTGTGAGGGCCCTTTTGATTGAACAATGATTAATGTAGGGGAAATCCCTGAAATTCTTGAATTCTCTCAACTTCTTTGTAGTTTTCTTTGATTTTCGTAAGAGAAAAATAAACTACTCATTATCCATTTACATACGCTTCTAAAAGAAAAAGTTGATGATGAATGGCAAACCGTGAAATCTTAAGCTTGAAAAGAACCACGATATGAGTATTGATCTTGTAGGATATGCTTTGTTCCCACTTTTGCTCTCAAATTTTATCTCAGTTTTGACAAGAAAAAGTTACTGTCAATCAACACTGAACTATATGTGAATTGACATTCTACCCGTCCGTGATCCCTTGTGAGGCAATCGCTTATAGTCCACAAAATATAACTGAAGGATGGGTGCATCCTAAGTAAATCAATGGAACCAAAAATTCAACACCGTGCTTAATAATGTATCCCTTGGATGTAGTTTCTATAGTCCTAGGAACTTGGAAGCATATGTTTGGTCTTCATTAGGCTGCTATATTTTGACACAATTATGATAGAATAATGGACAGTTCGCCATGAGAAAACCCTAATTAATTAGAGAATATTCTTCTATTATTTTCTAAGAGCACATGGAACTTCTTAAATGAATTATTTAGCGATGATTAAGTAACTCATTGCAAAATTAAATCTTATTAAAATCTCATCTATTTATTTCTATAATAATATATAACAAAAATAATATCATTAATTTATCAATTCTTAATTTATACTTATCCCTAATAAATGAGATTCCTCTCAAATAATTTTTTTTTTTCAAAACGTCAAGTGCGTGTAATAATATAATGTATAACTAAAATCATTGGTAGTCGACGGGTCGTAGTGACCATTTAGCTTTTGAGAATCATAAATGGTAGCGATCTTCTTCTAGATGGTTGGTGATGTGAGTATGTGAGGAGTTTAATTTGATCAAAGTTTTGTTGGCAAAAGCTAATTTGGGTGGGACGTGACACACACTCCCATTCACAATGGCAGCCACAAAGCAACGTGACATGTGCAAATCTCATCGATGAATATTAGATTCACTTTCCTTGTGACTTCATCAACTTTATGTGTTTTCTTTTGTAGAAAATGAAACGAAGTTTCTCGGAAACATAGCGTTCTTTCCATGTGGACCATACTATGATGCGTGCATGGCTCTCCACCTGGTGAAAAATCCAATGCTTTTTGCCAAAATGTAATAATAAACAATTCCTGGCCAATAATGTTTCCCCATCTTTTCTCATTCTTTACCCATGACTATTATTACGGTTGTATAATATGCTAAACAAGTTGTTTTCTTGCTTCATTAAGAATGGTTGATTTATTATATTATGTTAAAAGCAACAACAAATGACGTTTAAGGTTGAGACTTGAGAGGTGGGTGACCGACAGCTCCATGCCCCCTAACAATTAGTATACAACGTAAGCAGAGAATTTTCTTTACCATATGAATGGTAAACAAGGGCGGCATGAGATACAGTTTAAAATTAGTATAATTTTGGAATGATTCTACTCTAATGACATCAATTGACATGTTGTTTATATTTTATAATAGCACTAAGAAAATAATTAGTTGTATTGTTAGTCCCTTATTTTAATGGGGATAGTTTTAGTTTTCAATATTTAATTGGTAGATATTAATTTATGTTTTTAAAAAATAAATAGTTTTAGTCCCATCATTAACTTACCTTTCATTATGAGATGTCAAATTTAGTCGACTACTTTTCTTTAAGATGAACAATTTGTGCCACAATGAAAATAATTAATTACTTTTTGACAAGCTAAATTACTTTTGAGAATATTGATGGATCTAGACTCGAAAATTACATGAAAACTTGTAAAAAGAATAATGTAAGGGACAGTTAGAAATTTGTTTATAAAAAAAAAAACACAAACAATTTTTTTAAAAAGGAGTCTTACATATAGAAATAAAAGCAAAATTTAGTACTTTCAATTAAATTAAAACCTAACTATAAACTTAATTATAAGATTATTGAAATAATAAATAAATAAGTTATAAAAAGCTATAGGTTTAACACTACTAAACACGTCATATATAATTTTCCTGTTAAAATAAGTCTAGTATAAACTTTTTACAACAAACGCTGTGGGTGTAGTGGTGAGTGGTGAGTCTCGAGTAATTTCTTTCCAACTTTGACACGGAAGTTGCAATTTTGATAACACCTCATAGTAGGCTAGGAGAGGACTAGAGAAGAGGGCCCATGGTAGAAATTTGGCCACTGCCTTTGGGCCACCTCATACTAGTTCATTGTGCTGTTCCAAAACCATAGGCCGTTGCCATTTACCATTATTATAGGTACATAACTTGTGTTTCTGTACTTTGATATGAAATTTTGGCAAATTCAACTTGAATTCTGCCGTTTATGCTTTTAATTGTGTAGCATTACTCTCCTACTAACCCACCTTTATTTCTTGCTAACTTTAAGTGATTGAATGCTTGTTTATTAGGTCATTTTTATTTCCACTAAATAACAGTTGCTTTGTATTTACTTTTATTTATTGCTGTTTCTTGTGTTTGGGTATATTTGATATCCTTGTTGAGTGAAAAAAGAAAAAAACACAAGTATGTTGTGTACCCATTTGTTAGTAAAAAACAAAATAAAAGTATTTTAGTAAAAGAAATTGTCATTTATTATAATATTTTGTCTCACGTTAAATTTAAAAAGTATAACAATGTGCTCACATGAATAGAAAAGGTAAAGATAAATAAATAATTTCTTTTATACATTTTAAGAATATTAAAATAAATGACTATAACGCTCACAAAAAATATTTTTATAATAAATGACTATAGTAAATGACTATAATGGTAACAATCACAAAAAAAAAAAAAAACTATAACGCTAATAGATGAGAATGATGATAATAAATAATAATAATATTAGAGATGATATAAGAAGAACACTGTGACACACTCAAATTCAGCAAAATTGATAGAAAATAATAATTTAATAGTAATTAAAAACGAGTGACTAAATAAAAAAAATTATTTTCTTTATCAAATACATGCTAAAAAGTTTATATCATTAACAAAAACATAATTAATTATTAACTCTATCATTCTTTTATCGTTAATATAACTATCTTCATTATATATTATCATCGTTGTTAATCACTCTCACTCCTTTAACGTGCATTACCACCTTTTGTGAGCAATGTTTTTTTTTTTTTTTTTTTTAACTTAAAGTCCAACAAAATTTACTCATGATTATAATTCTAAACTCAAATTGTTTATACAAATATAATGTACTAACTCAAATTTTGATAGAAATATAATTTTAATTATACTTATTAATATCTTTATAATTATAATTGAAATAATCTTATTAGCAAGAAATTAGTCATTATTGAAAATAAAAAAAAAAAAAGCCTCCATTCCACTATTTTTTTTTTTTGTGTGTGAGAAAGGGGGTTGATGGGCCAATGCCTTGACACCCACTCATATCTAGTGGGCCTGGTCCAAGTCTAAAACCCACTCACCGTTGTTGCTCCAAAATCCTGTTTCTGCTTCTCCACCTACGCCTACACTCTACCCTCACCTTTCTCGACATCACTTCTGAAATCTCGTCATAGCTCTTTCAGTTTTCCGATTCCATCGCTCTTTACCATTCACACACTGTTTCGCTACAAGGTTCGTCTCTTTCTCATGTTTTCATTTTTAATCTCATTTCGACTTTTTCTAAAATTATTCTGTGCCCAAGGTATCCATTTTCTTTCTTTCCTTCATTTCGATTCTTCGATAATTCTTGTTACTCATACATCTGCCTTTGTTAATTTGCAATCTCGCATTATATATCGATTACGGATTTCGTATTAGAAATCCTCATCATATGTTTTGCTGCCACTGTTTCTGTTTCCTTCTCTGCAAAATTATATCAGAATCAACATTGCTAGGGTTTGTGTGAAATGCTAGCTATATACTTAATCTAGTTGCCAGATTTTCATGAGCTGGTTGTGGAATGTTATGTTTCTATGACCCTTCCAAGGTCTAGTGTAGTGTGTTCCCGAATGTTTATTATCATAACTTGTTGGTTTTTCCTTCTTCAGAAACCATGAAGGTGCGGTCATCTGTGAAAAAAATGTGTGAATTTTGTCAGATAGTTAAACGTCGTGGACGTATCTTTGTGACTTGTTCTTCGAACCCTAAACACAAGCAACGACAAGGCCTGGCAACATTTGCAAGTGAAAGCCCATCTCAGTCAGTGTATGTGTTCTTTTCTTTTCCTGTTCTGAATTGCCATGTGGTTTGGATAAATTGTTGAACTGACACTAACTTCACTATTGATTTTTAGGGATATCATACCTTAACTCAATCTTGGTTTTCTTGCTAGAGTAATACTGCGTAGCATTATTTTTAACACTCTCTTCAACCTACTCTTTGAGGAAATTACATGCTCGTCTGACTAATTAACTTGGAACTGCAATCTATTTACTAGCGCACATGCACTATCTACCCAACAGTAAAGGAGTTTAATTTCTATGCACTAGCCGTATAAAAATTTATATTGTCAACCAATTAGAAATCATGAAAGGAATGATTTATAAGATAGTTATTATGAAAATCCACAAACTTATCATACATAATAATTTCGTGTGAAATTATTTCATATTGCTAGTGTATAGTAAATTGTGTTGCCTGCATCTCTTCTGCAATTTTCTCCAGATTCCATTTACCATGGATATACTCAGAGCCAATGCTATTGTGTTGATCAACACAAATTTTCTTCTACTTTACTGGTTTTCACTGTAACAGAGATGACTGATTTAGTTTGATATGCTACTATTAACTTGTGAATATCCGAATCCTTCTCTATTTGATTATGTTTCATGTGCTCTTAATATAATACCCATTTAATTCCAGTATTTGGATGCTAAACTTTGAAATCAATTCAGGTCCTCGGAGACAAGTAGCTCGAAGATGGTGATTAGGCCCACTCCTATTTTCCGACCAGGTCTGATTTCTGCTACCCCTCAAACTCAAAGGAACAGCTTGTCTATGTTGTACGGATGGAGGGTGGGATTGGCCTCTATTCTGTCTATGAAGTAGCAAAAACGATTAGTAACCTTAAAAATCCAAAAATTACAAGGAATAAGTGTGAAGAGATCGAGAGACGACGGTTCTGGAATAAGACCTCTGTCTTGCTCTCTCCCTTCTTCATATTGGTCAATGAACTTGTCTCAAAACTTATTGTTGTTCTACGAGATATTCATGTACCTCACTCAGGGATCTTGTTTCTCCTTTAAGAATATGGTCAACAGAATGTAACCTTGTGGTATAATTGGTGTTCATTGTTAAGTGAATCAGGGTAGCACAATTGATAGCGCCCAACTTCTTTAGACCTTGTATCCTTATAACTTGAACCAGACGAGAAATTTTGCAACGTATTGTCATCATCTATTTATTACACTGTTTTTACCTTTAAGTACGCCACTCTCAATCCTATATAGACCCATTTGGGTTAGTCATACTGGTCTATATAGACCCATTTCCCAAACTTATTTTTTATAATTCGATGTTAATTTTTTTCTTGATATATTATATCATTATAAAATGTGTATTTGATCATTGCTAGTTTGACTTAAATTAAAAATAGGTGAAATGTATGAATATAAATTAATTTCTTCACAAATTCAGTTTTGATATTGATCCAATTCAATTTTAATAACATTGGGAAGGAATAATGGTGTTATTGTTGTGTGATCAGCTTGTGATCCTTGCTTTAAAATTATAACCGGCAGTATGCTGAGTATTAATCAAACGGTTGGAGGATTCTTCCAACAAGGAGGAGTTTACTATTCACTGATACCGCTTGAGAAAATTTTCCTGTGGAGACATGTGATTGATTCTTTCTATAGTACATGTTCCTTTTATTTGCATTTATTTGGTACATGTTCATAATTACGAAAATATTTTTGGTCGGCGACCACATTTCAAATTTACAAATCCAGTCAAATTATTAATTATTTGGTTGGTGTACGAATTCTTATTATTTGGGTTCAACGGTCTTTAATTGTTTTGGGGTATTAAAATAGAAACAGCGAATCCAATGTACCGTAATAAAAGTGCAGTGGAATCCCTGTGGTATTGTGAATGTACACTGATGCATAGTTCTGTTGGGCCGTTAGCCGAACCTGATTGCATTCAAACAGACCATTTTTATGAAGCGTCAGCGGATAATGAATGATTTCTTGACCCGAGTACTACTATAGTTATTGGAACCTGTTAAAATTTACAAACCTATCTATCTATTTATATCTATTAAAAGTTTATAATAATTTTACCAAAGCAAAAGAAAAGACGACAAAAGAATTGAAAAAGAAACATTGGAATAAATTAAATTTACCAACTCACAATTTGTTATCAACTATGCTCGCCGTCCGAACAACTTTATTTCGTAGTTAAATTATAATTCAACTTATTTACATTACATATATACATATGTATTTTTTTTTTTACGTATTATAATTATACTTGTGTATATTTTTTCTGTCCGAGTAAATTAATGATTAATTTACTAAGAAGAAATATTGGGAAAAAAAATCATTTAGTCCCATACAAATAAAGTCTAATGCAGCTCACATGTGTAAATTGCTACACGTTGGAGAGATTTTAGTTTTATTGTTCAAAAAGTAATTTTTTACAGAACAAACAACTCTTATTCCCCTATTTTTGAATAAGCAAGGAAATTTAGTCAAAAAATTACTTGAGTGTTGTTTCCTCGTTTGTTTAGCAACAATCATTGAGACATATTTTTCCATTTCTCTACCAATGAGCTGTCCCCCCCTCCCCACCAACAGATTCGTATAATAGTTTCAGAGATATCCTTATTTTTCTATTTCTCAATTCTGTTCACCAAATAGCCTTAATTTATAGGGTAACCTCAGCTCTTGATCGTTGTTGTCCCACAGCCACCATTTTCATCACCAATGGTGAACGGATTTCAGAAATGAAACACATGCGTTGACTTCTGTCAATGGCCCATTCTTTAAATATTTTTACTATCAATTTATTTAAGCATATAATTATCTTTACCAACATTTTGTATTCTTTTTCACTCATTTTATCTACCAAATAAAAAAAGCAAACAAAAAATATTTAATTTTATTTATTTAATTTCTCCTCTTACTATTCTTTTATCACTATTTTTTTTTCTCAATATCCTAAAAGAGTGTAAAAGATAAGGAAACTGCACACTGAAGACAGATTCCGTTTTGCGTTTTGAACGAGAGGCATCTTATTTTGTCCCTTTTCATGTCCAAGTTTCTGAGCTCCTATGATTTTGGTTATGCACCAATTTTTAGTTTCTTTTTAATCAATATATTTTAAAAAATACTATTTTTAAATTCTTCTAGAAGTAATAAAACAGACAATTTTTTAAATAATATAAAAAATATATACGTTACATTTTTAATTAAAAGTAAAATTACTTTTAAAAATAAATTAAAATATTTATTTATTTTAACATATCTTCAATTCAAATTTCAACAGTTTTTTCCACAACTTCCTTTCTTTGATGTCTTAATCAAAGGAAGTAAGTGTGGACTGTTTTGCGTTGAATGAGATTATTTTTTTGAAGGTGCCAGGTGGCAAGATGATGGTCTTAGGTAGTGTCGAGTAAGAGCCAATAAAAGAGACACTAATAATTGGTATTATCACTTACATTAGGTTACGTTGAGTTTTTCTTTGTGGCGTATTGGCATAAACGACGGTAGTGTTTTGATGTATTCTACGAATAATAATAAAAAAAGAAACGAGTCAAGTGGTGTGTTAAGTTAAGCGTTCGTTAAACGACAGACAGTGACAGTAGTGCAGCAGACACGATAAAATAAAAGGAAACCAAACCCAGAAAAGAAAAGAAAAGAAAATCCCTTCGTTTATCAGTTTCATTTTCACTCTGCGAAATCCCTTCGTTCTTGTTCTTTGCAGTTCCCAAAATCTATGTGGTTTGGAGATGGTGATGCTTACCGCTTGGATCACTGACCTTTTCGCTTGTATGGGGTAAGCCACTCCATTCCCAATTTTACTTTTTTTTTTAATTTTTTTTTTTTTGTATGTATGCTTAGATAGGTAGATAATTAATATGCATGTGTTTGCAATCAATTTGTTTGCTTTGATTGAATTCAATGAAGGGATTTTGGGCAATATGGTATCTCTTGTTGCTGCTGAATATTCCAACATTTTGACAAATACTGCTTGATATCAATTAGGGGTTGATTTGGTTTCACCTTTCAATTCTTGACTTAAAGATTGAGATTTAAGATTAAAGTTGTCATCTTGAGAAGAAGAATTAGGGGTACTGAAAGCTATGCAATTTGTGTAGTAATTTGACACTAATGATGGATGTTTTCAGCTTTGTAAGGCGTTGGTTTGGTTGCGGTTGTTTGATCATGTGTTTTGGCAATTAACAATGGACCAAGTTTCTTATCGGTTTGAAGTTATTTTATTTCTGCATGAATGATTAAATGAGGTGGATGAAGAGAAAATTATTTTCCTTCGACATGCTCTATATCAGACTGCAACATAGAGCTGATGTGGGAGCTTCAGTGACTAATACGCTGACAACTTAACATAGAAGAATGGATTTCTAGCTGTAGTTCTCTTTAGTCCTTAGAGTCTGCTTGATTATTAGTTATTAGAGTGTGCTTGAGAGACGTAAGGAGAAATCTTGTCTTCCATCTTTACTTTCTCTTTAAAGAAAAAAATTAATGGAAAAACTCTTAAGTTCATATAAAGATTAGAATCTCTTAGAATGGAATGCCTTCATTAGCATATTCATAAAAAAGTTACTCATTGGAGCTTCTTAAAAAGAGATAATTTCTGTATTGTGTATCACCTGTTGATCACTAGTTGTCTTGAAAGCCATAGCAAAGAGCCATCATTAATATATTGCTAAGATGGTAAAGATGAAACATTCTGCCTGTCGGCTTATATCGCCAATCAGTATGTTTCAACTTTCAACTATTGCAGATCAAGCTAAGAAAGGCAGCAATGATTTCCATGTTTGCAGTGCTGTTTTTTACGCAATCAGAAATATTATTTGTGTACTAAATTATTTAGAGATTGTTTGTCTGTGCTGTGAAATCAACAAAAACTATTTCTTTTTTGTGTTGGAAAAGAGCATTTTTAATTTTGTGAGATGTAGCTTGTTGGGCCAAAGTATTAATTTCTTTCAAGTGGCTAAAAAAGTGGGAAATCTGCTATTGAAGAGCAGCAAGAAATTGGTGCTGCTTGTTGGATGCAATACAATACTATTTTTTAGAAGAATGTTATTTCTTTCTAATAATGCTTTTTATAATAGTGCTTTCTAATCAAACAAATCCGGAAAAAGGAAAAATAAAATGTAGTAAGGTTAACAAACACTTGTTGATTTTACATTGGCCTTTGTTTTCCTGTTATTTAACTTGTTTTATACAGAACAGTGGTTGTTTTGGATGCTGCATGAAACCCACACCAATTATTGCTGTGGATGAGCCGGCAAAGGGACTAAGAATTCAGGGGCAGACAGTGAGAAAACCCCACATATCAGATGGTTTCTGGAGTTCAAGCACTGGTGATCTGGATAACAGCAACATTCAATCTCAAAGAAGTATCTCATCTGTCAGTACATTAAATCAAATTCTCTATCATAGTGGTGGAACTTCTGCTGCAGGCACCACCAATCCTGAATTTGTAAATCCAGGCAATTTCTATATCTTTTTTTCCTATTCTTTCTTACTTTTAGCAAAGCATGCGTTTGTTTGTTGTTTTTGGGTAATAGAACAATTCCCGCCAAGGGAGATAGCTATATAGGGACCCGGAAGGGGAAAGTTAACAGATTGGGACCAAACCCCATCTCATATGGTCCAATCATGTGAACAAGGTTTGCTTGACAAAGATGTTGAAACATGACATGATATTTTCACCCAGTTTGTCTTCTTCATTATTTGGATTTGGATACATATATTGTTGTAATACCGATTGTTACTGTATATTGTATATTAAAGGGCAAAATAAAGGTTATGGTTCATTTATATATCACACATATATGCTGTTGTCTATTACAGGTCTTCTTCTCTGGAATGAGAGCAGGCTTCAGTGGGTTGGAAGTGGCAAATCTAGGAAGCAAAGCCAAGAAAAACGAGAACCCAGACTAAAGTATGTCAACTATATTTCATTTGGCCCAATTAACCAAATAATCTTTAACCTCTTAATACTCATAGGGCCATGATCTTAGCTAAAATTTCTCCTCTCTTTATTTTTTTTATGGGAGCGGGTGGAAGGATTAACTTAATAACCATCAGAAGTTTTTATTGCCTGGCTCTTTATTAACCTCATTAGACAGTCTTTCAAAATACATCTTTATTCACTGCCAAAACTGTAAATTTTACCTTTTGCTTGTATTGTTGGTTGTTTTGGGGTCTATCTGCCTTTCTTGTTTGCAAAATTTAACAATAGTTGAAAGAACAAGGTATATTTTTAGATCATGAAGCACATATTATCCAAATTACAATAATTCATTGATATTTTTCTGTTTATATGGCGTTTTACAAGTTCAAGATTCCATCATATTTGTTTTCCTTCTGTTTGTCTTGATTTCTTCCCTGTAGATGACCAATTAGTCATTATGTTTGTTGTAGTTGGAATGCAACTTATGAAAGTTTGCTTGGGACTAGACAACCTTTCCCCAAGTCCATACCTTTGTCTGTAAGTGTCCTGTGTATATTTATGGAACCTTGCTGGGATTTTTGAGGTGAGAATGCAAAATTACAAATTGATAATTTATTTTCAATAAATAGGAAATGGTCGAATTCCTGGTGGATGTTTGGGAGCGTGAAGGGATGTATGGTTGAAACTTGAGAGGCTAAAATGCTGATCTGCCTTCAAGTTTGTCTATATTTAAATGCTGTATTTGAGACTATTGAAAGGCTTTCATGTATAGTTTGTGCAGAGAAGATTGAAAGATCAAACACAAGTTTGTTCTCCGTTTGTAATTTCAAACGCCAAAGGCAATCCTTTTGTTTTTGCCCTCCTGTAAATGACTGTATACCATTTTCAAACTATAATCTGAATTGCTTAATGCACAAGTTGTTATTGTTACCCTCAAAGCTGTAACTATACATTTGTCACTTTTCTCGGACCCCTCCTTGGTGTGACTGAGGAAGTAACAAGACATCTATTCTTCCTTTTTAATAAGATTTCAGTGTTTTAACTCCTTTAAGAGTTGACCGTTCTACATTCATTTTCTATTCACTCCTTAATGGAAATTCGGCTTTATACCGTGTCATTTTCTATTAACAAGAGATGTATTCTAAAATGATCATTTCTATACCACAGGGACTAAAAAATAAAGTTTTATGAGACTATGAATGATTAAATCTTAACAAAATTAATGAATACCCCACATAAATAATATGGTAGAAAAAATAATTAGTCGAAATAATATTAGATAAAAATTCTTTAGTAGTCTATTATTCAAATTAAGTGACTACATGATTTGATTTGAACAAACAAAATTATTAGGTGAAGCATAGTAATCTTAAACAAGCGGAAGCGCATGCACTTTTTGTGGCGCATGTATGTTTTTATTTTTATTTCGCTAAATTTAATATGAGATGATGATCTTAAACAGGTAAAGTAGAATATAAAATGCGTTTTTTCTGCTTCGTATATTAAGAAAATATATTTGGAGAGCTATTTGGACTTTTTGAAGTGCAGGTGGAGGAAAGTAAGACAGAATCATACTGAGGTGGAGTGGAACTGTTGAGCTGTAAATTTTGAAAGGGGTATAAACCATCATCACTGACAGCACCTTGAAGTAAGACTTCATTGGTTGCCTGTGATTTCACAACGCACAAGTGAGGATGAGATTCAAAGTATACATTATTGTCTTTGGCAAACTGACTCACAATCAACAGATTTTTGGTAATTAAGTAGATTTTTAAGGGCAAAGGTAAAGTTGGAATTAAAAGGGAAGATAAAAAAGAGCCAAAACTAGAAATTTGCAAACCTTGACCATTCTTAATGTGGATTTGGTCAGATTCATCGAAGTGTCTATTAGAATAGTTACTGAGTTTCTTTTTCTGTTGCTTGGCTTTAAGTCTATTTAGATAGCTTATATTTATATTTCCCCACCTTGTAACTTGAGATGATGCATTGGCTAGCATGGCACTATGAAGAGCGTGAGTGGCAGGAGTGTGATTGGTCCGAGAATTAGAATTCACTTAGTATAGGACCTTGAATGGGGATTCGTCGAAGTGCTGGGGGATTTAGGGTCAGTGTTGGTCTGAGAATTGTTCAACTGCACTGGTTTCAGATTGGTGGGATAATGCAGAGCAAGTGTTTCACTTGGTTGATAATTCGTATCAGGTCTGAAGTAGTTGACATTATCTGTATGTCGATACTTGAGGCAAATCTGACACTGAAAATTGTAGAATCTGTCACTAGGACCTCGGCCAGTGATTCATAATGCTTTCTTTTTGCACAGACAAACTAGTTTTCCACGTAGAGGCAGTATGTTAGAGATGTAAAACCATTCATGATTCCTTACCCCACACCTTAACCTTTTAGTAGAGTTGATCATTGACGGTTGTGATGTCTTGAATAATGTCGGACACATCTTCTCATTGAAGGCCTCCAATTTATCTTCACTTTGTTTTGCCATGGATAGAACATTTGCATATTATGTGAATGCAGTGTATCCAGGCTCAATTTATTATTTTTCATGCTCTTATTAAACAAAGTGACTAAATTCCATCAAAATATCATTTACAGAAATAGATTAGGGACTGCAGAGCACAGTATCAGCCAATCAACTCTTGAGACAATATTTAATCATTTTGCAGCTAATCCATATGAAGTGTCCTCATTTGCAATTTCTTTCTGCTTGTTGGTTATAATGTATTAATATGTGTATCAAAATGATGACTTTTTTTCACTTCTCCGGCTAGAACTAAACATAGCTAAGGCCATGAGCGAGATTCCAAGGCCATGTATATTGTACAGTCGATGATTATATTTATAATTTCATATAAATTGTAGATAGATTTGTTTGTAGTACTAAGACCTGCAATCAATCTAACCGCTCTAGAAATTTTAACTTTTTTGAGGATAATCCATATTAGCATTATCTCCAATTTATTTTGTTCCGATCCAATACTTAATGATGGAAAAGGAGAGTCATTTTCATTTTCCCTTGCTGAGACGGTGGATAATGTATTGAAAACTACATAACTGAAAAGGACTCATTAAAACTACAAAAATTTGTGGTTGTCTTTAACTCGTGATTATAAATGGTGTATATAAAAGAGCATGTATATTGCTAAAATTTCTCTCAATTGTTTTAATTTTTTACTTCCCCGAGAGTGCGGTGGGAAATGTATTATTTGGTGATGATTCGTAAGAAATATTCAAGTTCTCTAATGTTGGTGTTGTTAATACCTTTTCTTCCTGCACCCAGGTTTTTTCTTATGGCACCTATCTCGCCAGAGAATTTACAAAAATACCCTTCTGACTTCCTTTCATGTAAAATTGTGTTAGTGAGGTTTTTTCACCGTATCTCACCGTTGAGAGTTACAGTTTCTAGGGTCATTGTTGAGTTTCATTGTGTTTTTTTATTCGTGTTAGAGTATCAGATTTTTAAGTTGACACTAAGAGATTTGGATGGATTGGGCTTTTTTTTAACACAGGGCGCATTGATGCTATGTATGGTGTTATATTTTGTAGAGTTTCTACAAATTTCGTAGTTTATCGGATAGGCCTTTCTAAAAGAGTTTCCAGAATGGGCCTTTTTTGGAATTTTTTTATTTTTTATTTTGAATGTCTATTTTGGAACGCATTGAAATGGATAGTTTGAATTGTTCTATAGAATGAGTTACAGACGGAATAGGAATTTGTTTGATTTTTGTGAAATCTTGGTTTGCACTACGGATTGATTTTTCCGGAGGGCTTTAAAATAGGCAATCTGTAGTGATCTAGATTATACATTCCGGATTATATTGCTATTATTTTTTTTTTCTGTATTTATTTGCAATTAAAATTATTTTTTGCCCTGTTTGTTTAATTTTTGTATTTTTTTTCCAATACAGAGAAAACAATGAGTATTATATATGATGAAAGTAACATGGACATTGAGGTTATCCCGGATTGCAATGTGAATTACAAAATAATGACCTAATGATCATCGTAAATATTACGTGATTGTTGAGTATAGGAGAAGAATCATAACTTTTAGTCTTAGTCAATCTACTTAAAGAGATATTCATCTCAAATTATTTGTATTTGTCAATTTGGTGACTCTAGAGTTAAGGTTATGGGTGTAGATATTCACGTCTTGCAGTGAGTTGACCAGAAAAATATTTGGTAAATAATTATAATACATAATTAATTATAAAATATATATAAAAAAGAGAGAAAAGAAAAAATTAATAAAAAATATGTATATAGATATATTTTCAAAGAATTGATTACGTATTAAAGTTAATTATAATGTAAAATTCATCTGATCACCTTTAATACGCATCTTGTTTATTTTACATTTACAACATTACGAAATAAATTCAATTAAGTAATTATCAATACACTGAATAATTGAAAAAAACAAATTGCACTACAAATCGCATAATTTGTAATGTACACATTGCATAATAATGTATAATGCATCTATTACTTCTCATGTTCATAATGCAATAAATGTTTGAATGTAGTTCGGATTACCCGTTCTGGGAACTTTCAGATCCAAAGATTTCCAATTCTGTTGTACAATTTTAAAAAAATTTAATTAATTTCTCAACACTATAAAACCTTTAAAATTTATAGATCATATTAATCTGTAATATAAAATTCAAATAAACCTAAACAAAATTCTTACAATTATGAAATCCCTACGGATGAAATGTTACGGATTGACAATCCCTTAAGTGTCATGGAACAAGTAATCAAAATTTTTAATTTGCGGAAAAAAAAAGTGCTAACATTTAATTACAGAATATAACTCAATTAATTGAATAAGGTGAGCAAGTTATTATAAAATTTTTGACAATTATCGTCGATTTCTACCGATGAAAAATTAGAACCATGATGATTTTTGAGCCTGCGATAGTTTCACATTGAACATTCAACAACTCTTGTAGGTATGATAATATTGTAATGACATATGCAACAGAATAAAATTATGGTTGAACCTTCTAAGGATAAGTTAATAACCACTCAGATTAAATTACGTCTAACATATTTTGATAGAAAAAAAGTGTAATATTCTTTGGATAAGAATTTGCTTTTTTCAAGAGGCCAAATCAGCTTGCTTGCGTGTAGTCCATTGAGATCAAGTTATAGATGATATTCTTTCCTGGTTAAGATATCTCAAAATGTATACTCGAACAGAATCTGAAAATTAAAACAATGTGAAAATATCTCTTGTAATCACAACCTCTTCTCATTGCATCAAACATGTGGACAGTGTCAGATATGCCTTATTTTGTTGAATATTCAATTCAATTCAATTAATAATATTCTAATCCCAGATTTGCTTATGTGTCTCTAGCTACCTTTCTCGCTTATGTGTGCGTCACCAAGATAGGAAGATTTTGAACGCAATTCAAGAAATCAAGCTCACCGAAAGAATCTTGACAAAACCCAAAATAATTTTGTCAATGATCACGCAATTCAAGTTTTGATTTAGTTTGTGATACTTGTAATACACTAGTAGTAGCAATTTTGCACATTATTATTCTCTGGACATTGTACCTATCGGTTGAGAAATTAGTCAATAGGTACGATGAATATTGCAATAAAAGCTAATAATCCCGTGCAATAAAGTTGGTCGAAAATGATATAACACCAAATGTGAAACTAATATTTCCTCATCTTTACAAAACCCTAGATAAATTTGTATGATCACGCAACTCAAGTTTTGATTCTATTTGGCATACTCAAAAGTAATGATCCGCAAAAAAATAAAAAATGGTCATTATTATATTGTGATGTAGGAATGTAACACCAAATGTGAAATATATATTAATTTCCGCGTACGAAGGGCACTACAGTAGCACTGGAATTGATCTAGAAATTTCTTCCTAGTTCCAAGGATCGCAGAGGCATGGTAAATGTTATATGAAGAACCTTGCTAACTTCATTTTGACATTTTTTATTGTAGAATCTTTTGCACCATTCCTTAATATGCATTGTTTCATCATTATGATGACTTTTTGAGATATATAACTATTGTGGAGTAATTATCCATGTCTCCCTGAGAATGCGACCGGTGTTATTGACGAATTAACGAATTAATCAGCTGAAATCAATTACTTTTAGCTAAAACTCATGAATAGTTAAAAAGGACATTAATCTAACTCGATTCATTAAATTATGCAGGTTGTTTTACTTAAAATTTTATTGAAAAATCACATAAAAAATAAGAATGAAAATGAAAAATTAATAAACAAAAAGAATAACTTTCCTTTTTTTTTCACTGATAACAGTACGTAGGATGGATTCTTGACTTATATCTTTTAATAAATTTTAATATAAATTAAATTTGGACAACCTAATTATAAAATTTGACATTTTTAATCAATAAAATCATGTATATTAAATTTCATAAGTGGTTCAAATGATTTTAAAATTATATAAAAATTTATAGTAAATTGAATTATTAAATTGTTTAAATTTAATTTATCTAAAAAATATTAAAAAGTGTAAATCAACGGATAATAATAATAATAATAATAATGAACTAATTCATTTTAATACACGGAAATTTCTATAATAAGTAATCTCTCTCAAAAGTCTTCTCTACGCGTAACTATATATTATCTATCAACGGTTCTGAATCGTATTGATGAAAATGTATTTTTTAATAATATAAACCGTAAGGTAATACATATTTTAAAATTTCGAATCTAAAAAATTCTAAATTTCAAATATTCTCACGATAATAAGAAAGAAAAAAAACTATTCCAACCAACGAGTTAACTTATCCATCCAATGAATCACGGATCAAGAAAATTAGGTCAAATTGACCAATGGTATTGGTAAATCTTTTTTTTTTTTTTTTTTTATCAACTCAACCTTCAAATTCACAGTGACCTGAATAATTAACTCACAAGTTTTTAACGAGCTTCACGATTATAATATAACAAACTAATTTTTTTTTTTTTGGATTAGGTGTGCAAATTCAGTCAATAATACACACTCATACAGATGCAACGAACGTTACCTTAGAGCTTTGGTACAAAAGTGTTATAATGCATGCATGGGGTTTTTTATCCAATACAGTGATTGGTTCCTGGTTGCTTCTAGAATTAATCAAAATCGGATTTTGAAATGTTTTGATTCACGCAAGTATTCATATAAGAAAATATATATAAAAAAACATTTTCCTTTTGAAAAAAGGTGCTATTGATAGAAAATTCGTGATATACGAAAAGTACAAGAAAGACTACAATGTATTCTGACACTCTTCCATGAGTAGGCTCATCCTCTCAACATTTTTTAACTTTCGCCAAATTTTTTGTATTTGACAAATCAGTTTTCTTCCCAGCTAAACATTTTTAGCACATAAGAATGGCGAAACATAAAAAATGAGAGAAAAAATAATAATACTCGTAGGTAATAATCATTTATATGATTAATATATTTTAATCTTAATTATTTAAAAATAATCCACTAAAGATAAAGACAGAGAAATAACAATTTAATTTTTAAATAATTAATATTAAAACACATAAATCATACAAATTTAAAATTATCATTTAATTTTAATTTTATTTAAAAAGTCACGTGACATTTTTAAGTAACCATTCTTAATAAATACTTACTCACCTTGTAGATAAAAAAAGCCTTCAGTCTTTAAGAAAGAGTCTTGCCTTTATATGATAATTACGTAGTTGGACTATGTTACGAAGGTATTCATGATATTTTCTTAACATTTTTTCGTGAATTTTTCTACTTTCTAAACTATAACTTTTACTCTCTTTTTTTTAATAAGGTGAATCAAAATTTTATAGAGAATGAGGAGTATAAACTAAAAGTGGCTTGAATAAGATTTTATTTATTTTATTGAGATTAGTATATTAACATATTGAAATGTCCCGTGATGTTTGACATGTGTCGGCTTAGTTGTCTCAAAAAGTCAACAACAGGTTTTTTACTAACAGAATATTAAAACTAGTCCTCACTGCATTGCAATGATGCTCGCCATCAAGTTGTTATACGTATAGGGTAAAGAGGTCATCATAAGATATATTAAAAAAAATTCATACTGAGCTTCCACATCCAATTGAGGGAAAAGTTGCCAAAAGAAGAGACAATATACATAATTGTGGACCTAACAGTGGTGGAGAAACATTCCAAAAGAAGACTACATGCGTGATGCAAAATTAATTATAATAAAAGTCAGGTAAGACGGCATGTCTTTAATAGTGTTATTTATTTACCGTTGTATTCATAACATATCAATGAAATTTTATTCTTACAGTTCTTGTTTATAATTATTTTATAATAAATGAAAAAATATGTAAAATAAGATAATAAATATAATAACAAAAAAATATTATAAAAATAAAGTATCGATATAGTAATTTTTTTTATATCACTATATAGTTGAAAGTTGATGTATCATGTATGTAATTGTGGCCTAGTGGTGTGTAGGTTACATGCACGAGCACTTGAGTACTTTCAACCCTGTTGTTTTTTATGACAAAATAAAATAAGAGGAGTGGTATGACTATGTATTCTATATTGCAAAGTTTTTAACACTTATTCTATGATTTATTATAATTAC
Source organism: Hylodesmum podocarpum (assembly GCA_026586105.1). Taxonomy (NCBI): domain Eukaryota; kingdom Viridiplantae; phylum Streptophyta; class Magnoliopsida; order Fabales; family Fabaceae; genus Hylodesmum; species Hylodesmum podocarpum. The sequence continues at coordinate 7,412,220 of JALJEV010000650.1, read as the reverse complement.
TAAAAATTGTAAAGATGGAAGCAAAATTATTGGATAATAAAGGTGATCCTATAAAAAAGATGTTTTCCAAGAAATTTTAGTTAACCACAAATATTCAAAAAATACAGCAGAGAATGTTTTATTAATATTTCTGATAAATTAGTGAGACTCGTAAAAGTACGTTACAAGTATTTCAATATATATATATATAAATGTATGGCTCACATCTCTGTGATAAATACAGAAAGAATGGACCATGGAACAAGTGGGAAAGGTGGGAAAATGGTTAAGTAAGAGAGGTCCAATGTTTCTAGCCGCAGCTATATTAAGATGGTTATGTACGATTTATGTTGTTTCTGTAACTTGTTGATATGGCTATTGACCCCATGGTTAATCATGCCTTTCCATCCTTTGATGTAGATTCATTCGTTTTTTTTTTTTAAAAAAAAAAAGTGACACAGAACTGACTGGGTATGGGCCAATTAAAGATAATGATCGAGTATGGTACTTGTCGATAATTGATTAAATTTTTTTTTTATATGTTTCCTTTTCAGCATTGAATCTATTCTGCATTAGGTTCCAAGTTCAGTTTGCATTATTGGTTATCTCACTCCAAAATTGTACATCAATTCAACTCGTTAAATGTTGATTGAAATAAACATCTCGCTAAAGTGTATGATTTTTATAATAGATATGAATAGTAAAAGAAATACTGGTTTGGAATTAAATTACTTTGTTGCAACACCTAAGTGGGTAATATTATTACTTGAGAGACGTTGAACCTTGTGTTTGTGTCAAGGTGAATCCAACACGTACACATCTCAATTTGGTCTAATTAGACTCGTTCTTAAAATGTATTTTTCATCATATTCATTTATTCTAATGATGACGAAACACACAACAAGGTTTGACAAAGTAAATGATTATGCATGTAAGAACTTTAACATATAAATAAGTTGGAATTTTGATAAAATAATAATGTCTACGATTAAAAGGTAGTACATGTGTGAAGTAAGAGTTCGGATATTCTTTATGTGAAACCCTACTTAATACTTGCTTTTAAGAATCACGTAGTCGTGTTTAGATTTACGATGCACAATATATATCATCACAATGGATTAACAATTTCACTGAAACACAACTAAATTATTAAAGGGTTATTTTTTATTGGTTAACACGATATATAGTTCGTCATATATGATGTAATAGTGTACGTTCTAAAAGCCTTTAAAAAAATACGTTTCTTATTAACTTAAACGTGATGAGATGTTTATTAACAATTTGAATATATTATTTTACATATTTCAATAACTGACAGTTGACAGTCAGCAATATGTATAACAACTTTGCTTTGTAGGTATATATGCTTCACCCATTCATTTATTCAAACTGAGAAAGTTTTGGTAGATGATATGTATGCATTTACCAATATATTATGCAATGTATCATTCCCCAAGTGGAGCAAATCGGCATTAATTAAAGACTTCTTCAGACTACTTGATAAGGAAAATAACTTCCCTCGTGGAAATGGCACTCCTTCCATCTAGAATTATTTAGAATTAGTCTTCATCCTATTAACCAATTCACAAAACATTATCATTATCATTTTCTTTTTCATTTTTTATTCAATTGCACGCCGGAGCGGGAACACCAAGTTCAACCATTAATCAAAAACATTAACTACTAATTAATTCAATCATCATGGCTCAAAAAAATAATTCAATCATCATCAAACGAAAGCTAGAGTATCATCACTAAACACAAGTTTTTTATAATAATGGCAATAAAAATTAATTTAAATTCTCATGTATACTATTTAATTATGTTATCACCATACCGATCCCAGTTAAATGTTATTCACAGTTTAGAATTATCTATTTATTTTTTTAACTTCAGTTTATATAGAATCCGTCAAAATCTCTATAGTTTTTCGCCATGTAATGGACCCCACACCAGTTATACTAAATGTAACGGCTGAAAATCAAATTCATTGTACAACTGAATAAAGTTGTCCAAATGGTGAGTACTGAGTACCATCAAAGTTCAATTGGTACATATACACTAGTCAATTTGAAATTGAAACCTATTATAGATATATATAATATGTGTATAATTTTCTTTTCCGAGTCAATTAACCGAACCCCAATCAAATTGTCTCCTCCTTTCCCAGCAAATTCGCCAGAGAAAATTTCATTCTGACCTCTTTTGAATGCAGACATGCAAATGAATTGGGTCCTTCCATTGAACAAAATAGTAAAAATGCTCCTTCCAGACACTTGAAGCTTTCTAGTGGTGAAATTCCTAGGCAAGAACATTAGTAACAACACAATGAAAGACACGTTAACAAAACTATGACACTTAAAGAGGTTTTTGACATTATGAACATCAATAATATAAGCTTCTATAAGATATGTGATGAATGCAGCCCCAACATATCATTGTCTTGTCGCAAAATCATATACATATCAATATCTGTAATTACTGCGGTTTTTAAATGAAATATTTGTTATAGCTGTCGAATATACGGCATATCAACATTAATTGTATGTCAAAGATATGAGTGCCAATTATTTAATTAACGTTAATGATACACCACCTATGATTTTGACATGAATGTTTTTAATCATAAAAATACGTAAGGATATTTGTTTCCAGAGTCCCATTTTATTATTACACATATAACTTTATTATTATTATTTTATGATTTATATATTACCTTTTGCATAACTTGATATATGAGATATGGATTATTGATCTATAGTTATTCTCATTCATAAACTACGAGATAAAAATTCATAATTATCCTGAACAATTATTTGCACATTATTTAATCTCAAAAGATCAAATAACTTGATACACAATTCTCAATGTCTATATAAATATATCAGAAATCTCAAAAATACATTTGAAGTATTTTAGCAGAGGATGACACTAGTGGGGATCAAGTGTCAATTCAAAATGTTAGTCTGAAAAATGAATGAATAATCGGAAACGCGGATTCCACAGCCAACCGTAATGGTTTAAATTCGTGCCATTCCCTCACCTTTTTGGTTAAACGGCTGAATACATTTAATCATAAACAAATTGATGCACTTGCGCATGTCCTTTTGTTCTGTTTTCATTCAAGTTCTTAGGTGTCAATACAAACTGCATGTAGAACGCGTTATTATTATCATCATCATTTGTGTGGCCACAACTTGTGTCTTTGGTTTGCCAATTCGTATTATCGAAATCTCATATACTACGAAATTTCATCACAGTTGATTTAAGGAATTAAGTTTTAATTCATTATGAATTTATCAAATTGTATCTTACTTCAATGATGTACCGTTAAATCATTTAATAATGTTACTAGTATTACGTATGTACAATTTTTAATAACTGAATCAAGATCTAATTTAATTTATTATTTTATATATTGTACACCAACATTTTAGATAAAAAAAAAGTTAGAGTTTGATGACCTAGCCGGTGAAAAATACTAAAATAATTATAAAACGATATTTATTATTCTTATTTTAAATTTAATTAATGACTAATGATTATTAATAAGTGAGATTCTTCTCTTTTTCTCTTTACTTTGGTCTCTATTTTTTTATTGAACAATATTACCCTTTCAAATTTATAAAATTATTTATTATATTTCTATTTTTGATAATTGTTTTCATGTCTTCACATTATTTTTGATAAAGTTTAAAAAATAATTTAGTTTCATATTTATTTTTATAATATATTTCATTTATCAAAACTTGTGTCATTTCTTTTAGTTCGTCCTAAAAAAAAATAAAACTATCAAATTTTTATCTCTACCCAATTTATTTTGAATTAAACAAACAAATTCTTCTTCCTTCACTATTTTCTTTTGGTTATCATCACTATTTCTTTTAATTATTTTTTCTTTCTTTCTCTACAACTGGTGTTTTTTTAAGCAATATTTAATAAGATCACTTAGAAATACAAACACACAGGTACAACAAGTTATTAAATTTATTATTATTTTAAACTAAATTTAACAAATTACTCTAATTTTAATTTTAAGTTAGAAATTAAAATAATAATAAATAATATACATTTTATATTTTTATGAATCATTTTCTTCTTATCTTTTAAGAACTAAATTATTTAAATTTATAATTTCAGAATTTTGATGGTGATTATCTATTTATTTTGTCTATCCTGTCAAGGAAATTATTAAGAAAAGTAAATAGTATTAACGTTCATACTAATTTTTTAAAAAATGATTATCATTATTATTTTTCTTTTATGTTTTTTGGTGCGTGTTATTTTGTTTTTTTCTTATCTATGATGAGTGTATGACGCAGTTAATGATTATCATTATTATTTTTCTTTTATGGTTTTTGGTGCGTGTTATTTTGTTTTTTTTCTTATCTATGGTGAGTGTATGACGCAGTTAAACATTAAGTAGGATTGAAAAAAACTAGTAATTAAAATTATCATTCAACTCCTAATGAACAAAAAAATAGAAAAAAATATATCTATGGTGTCAGGTAATTAAATATGGATGTAAAAAGTTTTACAGATTGTGAATATAAATTAAATTTAATTTTCAGTATTATTTTTTCTAAAAATATCTTTAAAAGATAATTCGATTTGAAATAGATATTTTTTAACCACCATAATTAAGTTCTGTGAATCGTTGGTGACTTGATGAGACTATAAGCTATACCAACAGATTTTAATCTTTTAGATTAACTATGAGACTAATTTTCAATTTGGGATTTAGTAATTCTTAAATCTATTGACTTTTATCCGAGGACGTGTTTGACGAGTATTATAGTTTAAATAACTTATCAATTACACTTCCGAGTCTTTCTTCGTAAGTTAAGCATATGTTTCCAACTGCGTCGCACCAATTTAACTCTTACTTAGATAATAAATATAAATATCTATGCATCTATTTTATTTAATACATTGATATTAAATATGGGAAAAAAATAAATTTACATAATATACATATAAGTATTGCACAAATAGAGCTAAATAACAAATTTAACAATGACTAACAATAATAAATAAGAAGTGGAAAATAAACCAAGAAAGAGACTAACAGGTATTTAACGAGGTTCGGCCAATTTTGCCTACGTCCTCGGACTCCACTACAAATATTTCACTATGAGAGAAATATACAAATTTTGGAATGATTTGAAACTAAGGGGGAAGGGTTCCTTTTATAGGCTAAGGACCCTTCCCAATCTTCTAATCTAAGCAATGTGGGACTAATTCCCATTGCATAGCCAATGTGGGACTTATTCCCATTTCAACAAATCTCCACCTTGGGAATAAAGTCCCAGAAGTTACAAATTTTTTTTTTTTCTCTCTCATAATAATACTATCTTTAGTAGTGTCTTCAAATGTACCTACGGTATTATCCATCTGCAATCTTCACAATATTGATCAAATTCATACAATGTTGAAATTTGATCGATGTAACTATCTTGGTCATCATATCTGCAGGATTTTCAGCTGTTTGGATCTTCTGAAGTAGTATTTCACCTTCTTCCAGAATCTCCCTTACGAAATGATATCGGACATCTATATGCTTCGTGCGAGAGTGGTAGACTTGGTTCTTTGCTAAACAAATAGCACTCTGACTGTCACAATACACTTTGACATGTTTCTGACTAACTCCCAAGTCCTTCAGTAATCCTTGAAGCCAAATAGCCTCCTTAACAGCCTCTGTAGCAGCCATATATTCTGCCTCTGTAGTCGACAAAGCGACTGTTGACTGCAAAGTAGACTTCCAACTCACCGGTGCCTTTGCAAGTGTAAACACATAACCGGTAGTTGATCTTCGTTTGTCCATATCTCCAGCATAGTCGGAATCACAATATCCGACTACATGTAGACCAATCCTTTTATCCTGCTTAAATAACAACCCAACATTCACGGTGTTCTGAATATACCGTAGAATCCATTTGACAGCTTGCCAATGTCCTTTACCAGGATCATGCATATACCTGCTCACAACCCCAACTGCTTGTGAAATGTCAGGTCTCGTACACACCATAGCATACATCAAGCTACCAACAGCATTTGCATAAGGAACTTTTTTCATATATTCTCGTTCAGCATCATTCTTGGGAGATAAATCAGCACTAAGTTTCATATGAGGAGCAAGCAGAGTACTTACAGGTTTTGACTTGTCATTCATGCCAAAACGTTGTAGCACTTTTCTCAGATATTGTTTCTGAGTTAGACTAAGCTGCCCCAATCGTCTGTCTCTATTTATCTCCATGCCGAGAATCTTCTTAGCTTCCCCTAAGTCTTTCATATCAAATTCTTGCTTCAGTTGAGTTTTCAATTTGTCAATCTCTTTAGAGTTCTTCGCAGCTATCAGCATATCATCAACATAAAGAAGAAGATAGATAAAAGATCCATCTTGTAGCTTGCGTAAATACACACAATGATCGTATTTACTTCTTGTGTACTCCTGCCCTAACATAAACTTGTCAAATCGCTTGTACCACTGTCTTGGAGATTGTTTCAATCCGTACAATGATTTTTCAAGTTTGCATACCATATTCTCTTTTCCAAAGAACCTTGAACCCTTACAATTTGAGTCATATAAATCTCCTCCTCCAAGTCTCCATGTAAAAATGCAGTTTTTACATCAAGTTGAACTAGTTCCAAATTCAACTGAGCTACCAAGGCCAACAAGATTCTGATGGATGAATGTTTCACCACTGGAGAGAAGACTTCATTGTAGTCAATTCCTTCCATCTGAGCGTAGCCTTTAGCTACCAACCTTGCCTTGTAACGTATGTTTTTCTTGTCAGGAGATTCTTCTTTCTTTGCAAATACCCATTTGCACCCAATTGCCTTCTTACCCTTTGGTAATTGTGTCAACTTCCACGTCTTGTTCTTCTCGAGAGATTGCATTTCTTCTTCCAACGCACTTGCCCATCTATCACTTTCTGTGCTATGGATGGCTTCTGTGTAGGTGGTTGGAACATCATCAACAACTGGAAGTGCATATGCTACCATGTCTTTGAAACGAGCAGGTTTTTGTATCTCTCTTCTTTCCCTTCGAATGGCAATTGGCTCTGATTGTTGTGGAGGTTCTTGGGTTGAAACCTCTCCTTCATCTGACTCTTCTTCTTCTATTAGAGAGTCTTCTCTTGTGTTATTTTCAGAAACACCACTGCCGCTCAAACTCCACCCGCTTCGAGTATTCTTCTCATGTTGTAGAGTGTCATCTCCCCTTTTAGATCTACTTTCTTCAATAAAGCAAATTCATCAAAGGTAACATCTCTACTGACAATTGTTTTCTTTGCTTCTAGACACCACAAACGGTATCCTTTAACTCCAGCATTGAACCCCATGAATAGGGCCTTCTTTGCTCGTGGATCCAACTTTGATTCATTCACATGATAATATGCAGTAGAACCAAAGATGCGCAAAGTATCGTAGTCGATAATGTGTTTTCTGACCATACCTCCAAAGGAGTTTTTCCATTTAGAGCAGATGATGGCAAACGATTGACGAGATGTTGAGCGTATGTCACAGCCTCAGCCCAAAATTTTCTGCCTAGCTCAGCATTAGACAACATACAACGAACTTTCTCAACAAGTGTCATGTTCATGCGTTCTGCCACCCCGTTCTGTTGTGGTGTATGTCTTACTGTGAAGTGTCGCACAATGCCAGATTTTTGGCAAACCTCCAGGAATGGATCACTCTTATATTCTCCACCGTTGTCTGTTCGGAGAATTTTAATCTTCCTTCCTGTCTGATTTTCAACTTCAGCTTTCCACTTAAGAAAAATGTCAAACACTTCATCCTTGGTCTTCATGGTATACACCCACACTCTTCTAGAAAAATCATCAACGAAAGTGACAAAATAATGCCTGCCTCCAAGTGACGGAGTCTTGGCTGGTCCCCATACATCTGAGTGTACATAATCCAAAATACCTTTAGTATTGTGGATAGCGGTGCCAAATTTCACCTTTCGTTGTTTTCCCATGACACAATGCTCACAAAATTCCAACTTGCAAGCTTTTGTTCCTTTCAATAATCCTTGTTTGGCGAGTAATTGCAAGGATTTTTCACCTGCATGTCCCAATCGCATGTGCCATAGTTTCGTTGCCTCTGCATCCTTCTTGGTACTTGAAGTTGCAGTTGCTACTGCCCCTATTACTGTATTACCTTGATAGTAATACAAGTTATTCTTCCTCACGCCTTTCAACATCACTAGTGCTCCTGAAGTTGCTTTAAGCATTCCATCTCGCATTGTTATAACTAGGCCATTAGATTCTAAGGCCCCCAATGAGATGAGATTCTTCTTCAACTTTGGCACGTAACGGACATTTCTCAATATTCTGGTGGATCCATCATGGTTCATCAATTTGATTGAACCTATCCCAGTTGTTTTACATGAGTTATTATTGCCCATGTATACAACCCCGCCATCAAGTTCTTGAAATTCGAAGAACCACTCCCGGATGGGACACATGTGATAGGTACAACCTGAATCCAGAATCCACTCATCTGGATGCGACGTTGAAGGTAAAACCACCAGAGAGATATCTGATTCAGCATCACTTCTACCTTCAGCAACATTCGCATTTTGCGGAGTACTACTACCTTTCTTCTTCAGCTTTGGGCAGTCTTTCTTCCAGTGTCCTTTCTCGTGACAGAAAGCACACTCATCTTTTGCAACTCTACTTTTTGACTTTGATCTTCCTCTCCTTCCCTTTGATTGACTTTGTTGACGTCCTCTTGCCATCAGTGCCTCCTCTGCAGTCGCAGATTTGATTTTCATCTTATCCTGCTTTCTCAGTTCATGACTATATAAAGCAGAACAAACAGCTTCTAACGACACATTTTCCTTCCCGTGAAGTAATGTAGTCTCCAAATGTTCAAATTCATCAGGAAGAGATGATAGCAACATCAAAGCCAAATCCTCGTCATCAAATTTTACATCGAGGTTCAACAGGTCTGCTACTAACTGATTGAACATTGTGATATGTTCATTCATAGTAGTTCCTGGTTGATAATCGAACCGGAACAATCTTTTCTTCATCAGAAGTTTATTCTGGCCACTCTTCTTCAGGAATTTATCTTCCAATGCCTTCCACAGCTTGCTTGCAGAAGTTTCCTTTGAGAATGAATATTTCTGCTCTCTAGAAAGACATGATCGAATAGTGCCACATGCCAACCGGTTGATGGTCTTCCATTCTTTTTCTTCAATTTCTTCTGGTTTTTCCTCTTCAATAGCAATATCTAGACCTTGCTGGAAAAGTGCGTCTAGAACTTCACCTTGCCACATTCCGAAATGACCCGTACCGTCAAAAATCTCCACCGCAAATCTTGCATTTGGTGCAGCGAATCTCGTCAAAATTGACGACGAAGAAGCTGCCGAAGTTGATGTAGTGAAAATGTGGTTTTCTGAGTCTCCTTATTATTATTAGCCATTTTAGCTCTAAAGTGAAAAATTACTAGTAATTTAGCCCAAAAAAAAATGCACCAGGAATATTCCCAGGAAAGACTGGAGGGGTCACAAACGGTCCCACTTAATACCCAACCTCCTTAGACAGAACTTTCCTAGACATGCACTTAATTAGACAATATACTACTAGCAATTTTAACACCAACAAAAAATTCTCAAGAAATTTTTTCTGATGTGGAAGATCAGTTAAAACCGCAACCACAGAGCATACTTAAATTTCAAGAGAAATCGCAACCAAAGCTCTGATACCAATTGTTGCACAAATAGAGCTAAATAACAAATTTAACAATGGCTAACAATAATAAATAAGAAGCGGAAAATAAACCAAGAAAGAGACTAACAGGTATTTAACGAGGTTCGGCCAATTTTGCCTACGTCCTCGGACTCCACTACAAATATTTCACTATGAGAGAAATATACAAATTTTGGAATGATTTGAAACTAAGGGGGAAGGGTTCCTTTTATAGGCTAAGGACCCTTCCCAATCTAAGCAATGTGGGACTAATTCCCATTGCATAGCCAATGTGGGACTTATTCCCATTTCAACAATAGGTACTTACATTTTAAATTTATTATGAACAGTATTATTTTTTAACTGTTGTTTTTTCCTCTAATAAAAAAACGAACCTAGACTACACTTGTAATTTTTTATAATTCTTAATTTAGAATTTTAGTCTCTAAAATTTAATTTTATAATTTTATTCCTACTACAATTTCTAATCGCAATTATTTTCTTTTTGGTTTTCATTGTGCAATTTCAATCCTATAATTGTTTTAAAGTCATATAATATTTAATTTACAATTAATGGATAATTTAATATTTTTATACACGTTATTAATATAGTAAAAATAAGATCATCAATGGGTGGAAAAAATTGTAAAGAAAATAATTAAAAATTTTAATATAATTTTTTATTCTAACTATTAATTTTATCTCTACTAAATCCTATGGTAAAAATAAGAGTAGCTAGCGATAGTTATGACATGCAGAAAGAAATAAAAAGCAAAACAAAATGTAGAAAATAAGAAATTAATAAATATAATAGGTGTTAGTTGATATGATGGAAAAAACACAGGAATAAGGAAAAAAATAAAATATATGTATATCTAATATTCCCCTGAAAACAATTTTTACTTCAAGTTCTCATTTCTCGCAGGTCCCACATTAACATATTCATACTTTTTTAATCTGTTTTTTCATTCCCTATATAAGGGGCCACTCAAGGAACACCAACAAGAAAACTAGTCACCTTAGTTGAATTTTTAAGGGAGAACTGTGACCATTTTCCTCTGCATTTGATTTTCAGGTGCTAAGTTCGGTGCATCAATATCTTTTTCGTCTTCAGAGAAGTGAGTTTTTATTTTTTTTCTTTTGTTTAATTATTTTAATTTCCTTTTTTTAATTCATTTTTTATTATAAGTTAATTTACAAATAATTCATTACTCATATGATTTATTTGTATACAATTAATCTTTTTTTTTTTTTTTTTTTATCAAAACTGCCACTTTAGTCCTAACCATTTCGTCATTTATGTTTTCTTACAATTGTTTGATTTAAAAGTCAGAGGAAATAATAAGACCCAGTGTCTTTTACATTATGTCCTAAGTGGGAACTCTCCCTTAAGGCTATTGAAACTACTTTTCAAACACAGGCTAATTAATATAGTTATTTCAGTCTAGGAATTTGATGGTATAATTTGTCTGAATTCAACTTCACTATAAAAAAATTTCTTGTCGATAAATATTTTTTTCATTAGTCAAAATTAACCAACACACTTATTCTGAGTTTTTCATTGTATGAAAATTATACAGGAACAAAAAAAATCCAAAGCATAAATAATTTTTTAAAAATTGATCTCTGTTGAGAATAACTGAATTGTAGAAAAGGTATTTAAATTCAGTTAACCCATCGTGATTAGTATTAATGATTAGAAACAAAATTAATTTTTTTTCATATTTTTTTCACGATTTGCCAATTGGTAACTTCGAAGGTAAAAATTAGTTTGGTGAAAAAATCGTCTACGTACGCTGCACTTTAGGTCTGTTGCTTTGTTTGTACATCAATAAATATATAGCTTACAGCTGCACGCAGTAAATAATTACCTCAATAAAATCTTATTTATTTGTTAGTTAGTTAATTCCAAATACCAAACAAATAGACAAACTTTGCTAATATATCTTGTACATCAATTTCTAATCTCTGCATATATTAAATCAAACATTGAATGATTAAAGAAAAAACAAACACATGCATGAATGCATGCATTTTATTTGTTTGTGATATAACATCATCCTTATAAAGCCAACAATTGTGTGAAAATAAAATATATTTTTTGTTTCACGATAGTATTATTTGGTATAACTAACGGACATAAAAGGTAAAAATAAAAGACATTTCTATTTCTAGGGACAACATAAGAAGCAAAGCAAAGAACGTACCCATAGTATCTTCCTCAAAGTTCACGCATCAGTTTGTTCCAATTTTAATTCCAAATACACAAGTTGGAAAATCCTTATTAAATAATAATAGTTTGATTATGTTTAAATAAAATAATAAAATTGAAAAAAGTAGAGAGAGAAAGAGAAGGTGTACATGGTATTGGTTTCTAGGAAATGGTATTACAATTTACAAATGCTGAGGTGGTTGGTTTGGTTAGACTCTGAGAGAGAGAGAGAGAGAGAGAGAGTGAGTGTTTTGTTTTGTTTGCGTTGGGAATAGCCGGTTTTTGAGGAAGGATACATTGCATACTGAAATGTGCAGTAGAAATGCATCTGTGGACGACACCTATGTTTTCTTTCTTCCTTTTCCAATATATGACTTTGTTTCTTCACGAAACATAATATAAACATACATAACCTTTCTCGTTCATTCATTCATTCCCCCAAAACCTGACTTCATACATTTCAAAGCCTTCTTCGCTCTTTATCTTTTTTGCCCTGCTCTTTGTGTGGGGTTAACACTCTCAAATGCTATTCACCCTTTTCCCTCTACTCTGCCTTTTCACTCTGTTTCTTCTTCCCCTTCTTCTATCAGATCCTAAGGGGTTTCAGTTTCACCCACTACCTCTCGGTTTCTCTTGCTTTTGGAGTATTCACCATCTGTGCTCATGCCTGCCCTTGTCAATTACAGTGGTAAGCTTCATGGCTTTTCCTGTGATCTTTTGTATGTGATGCATGTTCTTGAATTTCAATGTCTGATCGGTCTCTTCATTCTTGGTATGCTGGTATTGATTGAGTTTATGTATAGGTTTGTGATTTGAGTGGACAGGAAAACATCTAAACCAAAAAAAAAAAAAGTGATTTTTATTAATGGGTATTGTTGTGTGGTATGCTTAGAAGTAAGAAACCATTTTCTTTGAGCTTCTGTTAAGAAAATATTTTTCCATTACTTTCTATTTGATGGAATGAGCATGCATGTTGAGTTTAGATGTTGTATAAGTGATATGAGATCAATGTTGAGTTTTGGTTTTGGGATATCCTAGCATGTTAATGTGGAACGATATTGTTCTGTTGGGGTGATTTTAGATTTTGTGGATGGGTTTTTCAGATGATGAACGGTACCCTAGGAGTTCTTTTTGCCCAAATCCGATGGAGTTGGGTCGCATGTACACCATTGGTTCCAATTTGAATGTGTTTTACCAACCTCGTCCTACTAAACGACCTCGCACCATCTTTGAAGCTGTTGAGCTTGAGCAATGTTATCGAGAGCCTAGTATTGAAGTTCTTCCTGATGAATGTCTCTTTGAGATATTCAGACGCCTTCCCAGTGGCAAAGAGAGAAGTTCATGTGCCTGTGTATCTAGACGGTGGCTTATGCTTATGAGCACTATCTGCAAAGGTGAAATTGAGAGGACTACTTCCTCTGGTGTTGAAGCAGTTTCTTCAGATGAGAATCAAGATATTGAAGGTGATGGTTACCTTACAAGGTGTCTGGATGGGAAAAAAGCCACTAATGTGAGGCTTGCTGCAATTGCAGTTGGGACTAGTAGCCGCGGCGGACTAGGGAAGCTCTCTATCAGAGGAAGCAATTGTGTCACAAACCTTGGCCTCTCTGCAGTTGCTCATGGTTGTCCTTCTCTCAGATCACTCTCTTTGTGGAATGTATCTTCCATTGGGGATGAGGGTCTGTCTGAGATAGCAAAAGGATGCCATATGTTGGAGAAGCTTGACTTGTGTCAATGTTCCTCAATCAGCAACAGGGGTTTGATTTCAATAGCTGAAGGCTGCCCCAACTTGAGCACCTTAAACATTGAATCATGCCCACAGATTGGAAATGAGGGGTTGCAAGCTATTGCAAAGTTATGCCCCAAGTTGCAGTCAATTTCTATCAAGGATTGCCCTCTTGTTGGGGATCATGGAGTGTCTAGTCTGTTGGCTTTGGCTTCCAACTTGTCAAGGGTCAAGCTTCAGGCCTTGAACATCACAGATTTCTCTCTGGCTGTTATTTGCCATTATGGAAAAGCAATAACAAATCTGGTCCTCTGTGGTCTCAAAAATGTGAGTGAAAGGGGATTCTGGGTCATGGGGGTTGCTCAAGGTCTGCAGAAACTGGTGTCACTTTCTGTTACTTCCTGCACAGGGCTAACTAATACAAGCATAGAAGCCATAGGTAAAGGTTGCAGCAACCTGAAGCAGATGTGCCTTCGCAGGTGTTGCTCTGTATCTGACAGTGGATTGGTAGCATTTACCAAAGCTGTAGCATCTCTTGAGAGCTTGCAGTTGGAGGAGTGCAACAGGTTCACACAATTCGGGATTATCTGTGCCCTTTCAAACATCAAAACGAAGTTGAAATCTCTTACCCTTGTGAAGTGCATGGGAATTAAAGATATTGATATGGAAGAATCTATGCTTTCTCCTTGTGAGTCTCTTCGATCTTTGTCCATTCAAAAGTGTCCTGGTTTTGGTAGTGCTAGCCTGGCCGTGATTGGAAAATTGTGCCCCCAACTTCAGCATCTTAATCTGACTGGGCTCTATGGCATAACTGATACTGGTCTTCTCCCTCTTTTGGAGAATTGTGAGGCTGGACTTGTCAATGTCAACCTTACTGGTTGCTGGAACTTGACAGATAACATAATTTCAACCTTGGCCAGGCTACATGGCGGAACACTGGAAGTACTAAATCTTGATGGATGTTGGAAAATTACTGATGCAAGCATGGTTGCAATTGCTGACAGCTGCTTATTTCTTAATGATCTTGACGTGTCAAAGTGTGCAATCACTGATGCCGGTATCGCTGTTCTTTCTAGAGGCAATATGCTTAGCTTGCAAGTACTCTCCTTATCTGGTTGTTCTGGGGTATCAAACCAGAGTATACCTTTCCTGACAAAATTAGGCCAGACCTTGCTTGGATTGAATCTTCATAACTGCAATTCAATTGGCAGCAGCACAATGGAGTTGCTAGTGGAAAAGTTATGGAGATGTGATATTCTGGCTTAATCATCATGATAGAAAGTAATAATAAATAAAACTGGTTTAAACAGGGAAGATAGAACTGTACAGGTCACATTCAGCATACATTTTGGCTGATATATCTATGAAGAGTGGATTGGTGGTAGTTTAGTGACTTGGTTGTTTTCAAGGGAACTTTGGCCTTTTCCTTCATGACCCATTTTTTCGCAAGCATAAAATGCTTGTTCCAACTTACAACCCTTTTGGCCTTAGCTTACTGGAGGCCACATCTTTCATGGCTAGGGTCCCCTGAGATGCAGTTACTAAGACTTGGTTGATGGTGTCCACAGCTAGATAGTGCATGCTTATGCTAGGTCTTGTTTTGTAGCGCTGAATGTTGACAACAAATAGCATGTTTTAGTTTGTCTCACATCTGCTCTGATGTTGCTTAGACTTGAGCATTAGTTCTTGTCTTTTGAAGTCTTCCGTGTTTTTAGTTTATGCCAATCAAGCACCTCAACCATGCCTTGGGTGTGGAAGAGGCTTTAGTTTGTTTTCCTTTTGTCTTGTTAGTGTGGTTATATTGTACAATTGTAAGGCTAGGTACCTCATATTGAAGGGCTTTGGTGGTGGCAGGGTGTTCATTTGGTCTGGTACAGCAACTCCATCTTTTGGGTTGCTGTTTATCTTTTGTTTTTTCTTCCCTTTTAGATCAAGTCCTTGTTTTATGTAGGTTTCTCTTGCTTATGAAGTAATCAGCAAACCACCTCTGGTTTATCTTCAATAATAAAAATGCAATTTCAGTTGCACCAATAGTGTAATTGGTTTTTTTTTTATCCTCTGTTGTGAGTAATGGAATCTTGTACTCGTGAAGTAAATTTGAATGGCAGGAAAGGTGGTAGGTAGCATTGTTCAAAACTCTTACCTGCTTTCATCTAAAGTTAATTAATTTTGACACATTTGACTTTAGAATTTAGATATAATGTGTTTTGCAGTTTTAGGTTGAGATTGGTACAGAAGAATAAAAGAGAAAAAAGGAAAATTTAAAAGAATTTAATGGTATCACATTCTACCTAAGGGATCCTAGAGAATTTGAGTTATTCTTCTGGCAATAGTTTCAATTCAATCTAGTATTGATGCTTGTTCAGGGTGTTTGTAGCAATAATTTATTAATATTAAATGTTTGTTTTGATGTTTATACAGGGTGTTTAATAAATTAATTTATTAATATTAGATGTTTATATGGGTTGTTTAGGAATAATTCATTAATATTAGAGTGAGTCTCACCTAGATACATTAATTTTGAAAATTAAGCATTTCAAGGTAAGATCTTATTAGGCACTACTTCTATAGGTCTTAAATAATTTTCACAAATTAATTATCTCATATTTATAATTATTAATTGCATTTCCAAATTTTCATTGATTGATACTTGTAGAAGTAGTCCTCGGGTGAGAACAATTCAATGGGAGATGCTTATATGGAGTTTTTAGCAATAATTTATAATTTATTAATATTAGAGTGGGTATCACATGTACATGTCAATTTTATAAATTAAGCATCTTAATCTAATATAAGATGTTGTTAACTTTTATAAGTCTCACATAAACTCTACAAATTAATTACTTTATATTTATAATTGTTAATTACATTTTAAAATTAATTATTTTGTATCTATAATTGTTAATTGCATTTTAAAATTTTCATATGAAAACATCTTCTCTCCCGTATAGTTAGAGTAACTCCGAATGGAAGATGTTTATATGAAGAGTCTAGTAATAATTTATTAATATTTGAATAGGTCCTACGTATATACATCATTTTTGTAACTTAAGCATTTCAATCATTCTAATGTAAGATTCAGTTAAACATTTTTTTTTTATAAGTTCCACGTGAATTTAATACATTGATTATCTCGTATATATAATTATTAATTATATTTTAAAATTTTCATTTAATTTATATTCATGGAAGTATTATCTATATTCTCTTCTTATGTGTTTGTTTGATGAAAGTGTAGTCTCTCCTTAAAATCTTTTCCGGCTTGTCACACTACCATGTATACGAGTGCTAATAGAAATACTTGTCACAAGCACTCCTAGATTTGCTTTTAAGTATCTTGTGCCCGTGGAAACATCCTCTCTCCCTCCTTACCTCGTCACACTCCAAGACTCTTGTTAAAAATCTTCCTGGACTTGCTCTAAGCAACTAAAACAAGAGAGATTTTTGTTGAAATGCTTAAAGTATTTTAAATAATATAAGGATGTGACTTTGACTTTGTGTTTGGATTAAGTGTTTTTCGCTCTTTGGTACACGTTAAATGAGAATCTTGTACTCACAAGGATTTA
This sequence comes from Hylodesmum podocarpum, assembly GCA_026586105.1. Taxonomy (NCBI): domain Eukaryota; kingdom Viridiplantae; phylum Streptophyta; class Magnoliopsida; order Fabales; family Fabaceae; genus Hylodesmum; species Hylodesmum podocarpum. The sequence goes on along the minus strand of JALJEV010000650.1, from coordinate 7,395,039 downwards.
CGTATAACGGAAGGAGAATTCAAAGCGTGTTTGTTTTCTAGTTCGCACAAGCTTTCTGGTGTATATATTGAGATCAATTTATGAGTCTAAGAGTCTTGCATCATCGAATTATAATTTTGTAGCACACATTCTGATGTAATATTTAGATCAATTGATGAGTCTTGCCACATTGAATTTTTGTTTTGTAGCACACAATCTGATGTCATATTGAGATCAATTGATGAGTCTTGCAACATTGAATTTTTGTTTTTTAGCACATATTCTGATGTAATGTTGACACCAATTTATGAGTTTTGCAACATTGAATTTATGTTTTGTAATTAGCACAGTTCCGATATGTATTGAGCTCACTTTATGACCCTGCTTGCATCATCATTGAATTTTTTTATTTTTTTTTGTAAACATTAACATTGGTACCTGAAAAATTTGAAGTCGAGGAAGTAATTATTATTTTCAAGGATATAAACGATAATACATCTTTTCAAAATTAGAATAAAAAATTAATTGTATTTCAGATATTTTTTGAATTATTATTATTTTTAAAGATTAAAATACAATAATTGACAGTTTTAGGAATCAAAGTAATAATTTATCCATTTTTTTGTTAGCACACGTTCTGATGTATGTTGCGATCAATTTACGAGTCTTGCATCACTGAATTTAACTGTCGTTTGAGGCTCGTCAACATTGAAACATTCACGTGTGTTTGGTTGGTTTTCAATTTGCATGCATTTCAAAGCAAGTTCAACCTAATTCATGAGTGTTGTGTAGTGAACATCTGATTGAAGCTTTTGAATGGAAAAACAAACACACCTTACACAAACACAAATTAGCATTATAAGTGAATTGGAAAGCGAAAAATGAGTGAAACAAACACTTAAATAATTTGTTTGATGTATCTTTTTGAAGTTAAAAATATAATTTTAAAAAGGGAACTTTCTATCAAATAAGGTGGGTGTGGAAGGAAAAAAACCCATTTTAGATTAAACATTGCAATATTAGAATAGACCTATGGTAGATATTCGTTTCGAAACGGGTCCATTGTGGTTGTTTATCCCTTGTCACATTCCACATTAGTTTATTTCTTTCAGATTAGAAAATGGAATATGTTTACTAAGTCATGTAATGCGAACGGAAAGTTATCATAGGCATTAGGCAATGATGTAATATAGAAACAAATTGTGATGTCTGCTTTCTTTCTTCAAATGCTGACCCTTCACATTTATGAGAACATTCCTTGAGGTGAAGTTGCCTTTGTTAATTATTATACAAGACCTTTGGTCACCGTACTGCAACTTTTTCTATGACGAGAAAAGCATCACTGCCCCATGCATAATCAATTGACCATGGCATGGGATGCTAAGTGTTTAGACTTGAATTGTGAGTGTAGATAGTGAAATTGATCGCGCACGTAAGTTTTAATTTTGTTGGATTCTGGATATCTCCACCATTAAAATAAAGTCTTTTTATTTTTTTGTCTTGTTAATTAATATTATTGGATACTAGTTAAAAAAATTAAAAAAATATATTTAAAGTGAGTTTATAAAAATTTTACGTATCTCACTAAGAAACATTTTGTTTTAATTCTTTAATTAATGTCATAAGTATATTAGATACTATTTGTTTTATTTAATTAAAGGTTAAGATATCACTGAGCCATAATATTATATGAGATGATCTATTCCCATAGGGTTGATTAGTAATTAAATTTAGAAAAATGTTAACAAATTAAATAGAAATAGATTTTTACTGAAATTTTAACATTTTTTTCACACTCATCTATAACTTGCATTCAGACCCTTGAACTTACTGTTCAAAAGCTAGTTAAGACTGTAGAGATTGCGTTTTTAAGATGTGAAAAAATTAATCATTAATTTTTAAAATTCACGTCTAAAATTTATGATGGGTTGGTTTACAATACAATGGAATGCACGTTCAACAAAAGAGGTATTAATTTGCCCAGAACATTACAAAAATAAAAAGACAAATTAAGGGACACCAATAGCATTGATAGAGGATGTTTGTGGAAGAAGGAAAGGGAAAATGGTTGGACATAACATAATCTGTTTGCTGTGAGGTCTATAGTGGAAAGATATGCAAGGAATTTGTAACGTGAGAAAATGTATGTGTTGGAGAAGAGGATACTTTGTACAGGAACTGTTATCTGCTACATCTGGTATTAGTCTTTTCCTCACTTTGTCCTACTCAAAAAAGGTAAGAGCAAGTAAAGAGGCTGAACCTGCTACACCTGCAATGGACTTTTTCAGTTCACAACTTAACCCTCTCACTCTCTCTCTGTGCCTTCCCACTACCATCATGGCAGCAGGGCTACTATTTCAGTAACTTTGCCTCTTGCCATGTGGTTCCATGCTGCACACACCTGTTCACATCATTTCCTTACAAAATATAAGTACAAATATTAATTGCGTTATTTAAGTAACTGATAACTATGTCTCTTTGCTATGTAATCAGAAGTTGAATCTTTATACTTATGCATATGAAAGAGTATTTTTTAAAATAGGTTTGTTGAATTTTTGTATTTTGAAAGAGTAGTTTGGCCTATGAGTTAAGAATACTTTGGAAAAAAAAAAATAGTAGAACATGTTTTGTTGTGTTTTTAATTAGGAACAAATTTGATTAATAGAAGGTTTCACTGCGTGTATAAGAGTGGCGGGTGGTGAGTATCATGAAAGAAAGTTTTAACAATATATTTCTTTTTAATGTAATGATGTAATTGAATTGCTTTTAGAAACAAAATACGAAATAAGGTGTTTTTTAAAATTATTTATGAGGAATATGTTTCAATATGAATAGTAGATATGATTGAATTGTTTTAAAATGAACGCTTATTCAATAATAAGTTTAGAAATGGGACTCTATTAAGTCATTTCTGCCACATTCATAAGTAAGTAAATTTTATGTCTTATTAGATAAATTTAGATTTTTGGTATGTAGTTCATGGATTTAACTTATTAATTTGAACTCAGAGTTTATATTTGACCCTTACTTGAATTGGACACATCCGAAATTCTTATGACTTGATTATTTATGATTTTAGTTTGCACTTTGTCAAAACCCCTAATTTGATTGGTATATTCTTTATTTGAAACATTGAGTTTTCACGACTTATGATCTATTGCAAACTTGAAAACAATAAAATTGGATCTACAACAATGCGTCGGTTTTTTCACTAAATAATTTACTTAAAAATTTAGATGTAGTTAACACCCATTATTCATAATTATGTTTGGGGTCCAAGTAAATCCAACAAAAATAATTGAAAATCAAATTAAATTTTACATTGTTTAGATACGTTTGGAGTGAGGTTCTATTACGTCTTACAGTTTAGTTTTGATTGTGATATGAGATTTTAAAATTAAATTAAATCACATATTTATATTTATTTAAATATCATTATATTTTATATTATTAAATTCCATATATTTTTAACATGACATATTAATAATTCTGTGTTTTATATATTTTTCTATGTTTAACTTTAATTATTTATTTATTTTATACTTTTAATTTCATAATTATAAATTTATTTTATTTTATATTTATTTAACTTTATATACGTTACGATTGGAGTATAACTTATATAATTGAATGGTTTTTTTTAATAATATTTAACATATTTTTATTTTCTAAAACTTATTATAAAATTTTAAAACCTCAAAAATAATCCAAATCAAATGGAAAAAATTGCTTTAATTTAGTTTAATTTTATAATTAATTTAAATAGAACTAAAACGCACCACACTTACTTTCTTTCTGGTTGGGTTAAATTTTAAAGGAAAACAAAACTAAACGGCTGCCAAAACCTTACTCTTTAACTCAAATTCACTTGTCTAAATTCAATTGGATCAAAAATCTTCACTATATAAATGAAATCATTACAAAGAATATGAATAACCAAATCATAAATCCTTAATAATAAAAAAATTACTACACGAATATTATATATTCCTTAGAAGTTTAGCTATACGTGATCATAAATAAATAAGTAAACTCAATGTATAACTCCATATGATATAACATATCAAAAAGTTGTGTCTCTAATGGTAAATTGGAGGGTACATTGGAGGTAGCCTAGGAACATAACCTCGTCATCTTGAGCAAATCTTCGTTAGAGGTTTGTAAAATATAAAAATTTGAAAATATACATCTACATAAAAACTATTAAGTTATTTTTATAAAATATTTTGGTTTCATTTTTTTATAAAAAAAAGTAAAAAAACAAATTGACTCGTTTTTATCAAAGGGTTTAATTAATAAAAAATATATTTAAAATGGTTCCCTTTAATTCACTTTTTTTTTTTTCTTTCCAAATTAAAACTACGCTCGGCCCTTAACTTCCTCCTCTTACTCGAGCCAGAAATAATAATGTTCTCCCTGTAAGAAATAATGTTTTTTTTGGTTGAAAATTATTGTGTTCTGTATTATTATTTAGTGTGTGCATACTGTGACAGAAACTCTTGAATCTTTTATATGTAATCGGCGATTCAATTACCGTGAAAATTCTTATATAATGTTGTATATTCGATGAATTTATAATTTCAGGTTTTGGTTAAAAATTATTATTACAGAGAAAATTAAATTTGAAATTATACATTAAAGAAGATTCATTAAAGTGATTAACTCAATAAAGTGTATAATTCTACATTTTATGATTAATTGAGATTTTATGAGAATTAAGTTCATCAATGCCGTCTCTCTCTCTCTCTCTCTCTCTCTCTATATATATATATATATATATATATATATATAGTCATTCTCATAAAATTTAAAATTTTCTCTGTCCAGTGATGCTTATATTTTTAATATAACTTTTTTAATTAAACAAACTCACATATATTAGATTGTTTAATATTACATAAAAATTAAGCCCAATATTATAGTTTGTTATACTTAGAATATAAATAATTTTTATTTCATAAGACCTTTTTTGATAGTTATTTGATTAATTAGGATAAAATACTAAATCATATTTCTTAACTTATCCATAAAAATTTAGAAAAAAAATATAATTTGATAGTTTTATCATAATAAGATTACATAATGAATAATCTAAATGAGAAAAATTGTAATTCATGTGCAAATTTTATGTCTATATATTCATATTTTAAAAGATAATTTAATATATTAAATATAAAATTTATTTTATATTGTTATAATCTCTATTGATATTCGTTTTAATTTTTCAATGACTCACGGGTAACTAATACACTAATAAACGTCAAGAATTGAATTTATTCATAAAGTAAACTTAAAAATAAAAAAAAAAAATTATTTCAGGTAAAAATATAAATTAGTATAAAATCCCAAATTTTAAAATCAAAATCAAACATAAAGAAATAAAAGTTAAGTTTTCAATAAATAAAGGTCTTACAAGACAACTCTTTATTGTAAAGTCATTTCGCTTCCACCTACAATTCATTTACTCATCCATTCACGGGCCTTCACATGTCAAACCACATACACAATAATAAAGGTTAATTCACGCATTAATAATAATGAAGAGAACTACAAGTATAATAACAATATCTCAAAATATAAAGTGATTGATACAAGGAACATTTAATTTACTATACCTCATAATCAACATGTCATGCAACCCAACATAATACATGCAACTCACAACTCATTTTCATGTCATATTATACCATCAAAATACATTGTCTAAGAGTCCATGTCACCTCTGCACTTACACTAGAGATACTAGATAATTATTGTTAGGATAACCAGTGTTGCAACAGAAGTCACTCTCCATTCATTGTAATCGGTCATAATGGGAGTTATTCTCATCGCAAATACCCTCTAAGTCCTAAGTCATTACATCGACCTGTTAGGGACTAATTATCCTAGTTCCTCCATCCTCACTTTTCACAAATATTTTTATTCACTTAACATTCATGATAATCCTCATTTCTTTTCCAAAAACCCATATTTCACAAACATGTCTACCAAGTCCAACCTCACTACTCTCACACAACAACATATATCAATTCTTCTGATAAAAACATAATTTTCAATTGATTATTATGAACTTAAAGACTTATCAATGCAATATACCCCTATTAAGCTAATTCTCAATTCACAACATAATGGAAACCACAACATCAATATATTTACAATCCATGTGTAATATATATAAAAGGATATAATTGAAATAACAAAAAGGGAATGAAATTAAAGAGAACTAAAACAATATAATAATTAAAATAATTAAGTATTGCACACATGAACAATTAATAAAATTAAAGTTATTAGGTAAAAAATTAATGTACTAAAAGAATTTAATACAAGTTGGAGTTTCAAGGACACCATCAAGATTATGTTTTTACTTAGCATAAAAGAGACTCAGCATATTATATATTTACTCTTAAATTATAATAAAAATGTAATCATAATATTTTAGATGATTGGATAAAGGAGTTTATTGGTAAATTATGTGTCTAACTCGAATATGTTGTAACGTATAACATGAGAATTACTGCTTTATCGAGTAAAATTTAATAATTAATTAAGTAAATGACATGATAAAATATTTCTCTATTTATTTTATTACAATATTTATTATGTATACATGAAGTTTGTAAATTTTGTATATTTGTCAATTAACAGAGTCCGTTATATTTGTCACCTTTGTCTTAATCTAACATTAGGAGAGATATATACATGGGAATATTCTGTATTACGGAATTGTTTTCTTAGAATTATTTTCTTGCTTTGCAACTGATTCAATAAAAATACATTAAAATATATACTGTCGCCTAAGAAATACTTATACACTGTTAAACCAATTAGTAATATGTTGCAAAAGTATTTAAGAAACAAGTATCACATTTTGCATGCATGTGTTTAGGTAACGAACATGCTTTAATGAATACATTTAGTAATGGATAAATAAAGTAAAATGAAAAAGGAAAAATTAAACGTGTTTGAGGGTGAAAGCAGGACAGGATTACCCTTGCATGACTTATGAATGCCCTTGATGACTCAAAAATTACCAGCATTAAGCTTGTGCAGATTTTGTGGTAACGTGGACACGAATGCGACACCAAAAAAACATTGAAACGACACCATAGACTATGGTCCTTCAAGTCAGTGGAATTTCTTATCTAATACTTCATTTTCATATCTCTGCCAAACCTAAAACCGCAGCTGGTTGTCATCGAACTTTAAAAAAAAAAAATTAATGATCCACATAAATTTAATTGTTCTGAATTGACTCTTCTGAATATATGATGAGGACTTAGTTTTCAACTGGTATCTAATCTGTGACGAATTGAACAACAATCAATTATCACTAGTGATTATGATTAATATATATTATATATGTACCTTGTATACTGCAGGTGTATGTATGCCCTACAATTGTTTGTTAGAAATTAAGAATATTAAGGTCTGGAAGTAGTTTGACTGTTACGAATTTTATCAGTTAGAATATTTCTCAGCTTATTAATTTCTTCGAAATGTAAAATCTGTCAAAGAACATTTTATTTACACATGCTATGAGAAAGAAATTGATGCATTTATTAATTAGTTAATTATACATATAAAAGTTGAGAAATAAAAATAAGATCAGAGTGGTGGTTTTGTGTTGTTCAAAAAAAGATAATTTTTATTTTAAGAGTTAATTTTTAAAGTTGAGTTAGATTCAACTCATATTTTAATATTTTTCACACATTAAGCTTAATAATAGAGAAGTGTATTAAAAAAAAAACACAAGTTCTACATTAATTAAAGATAAACAAATTAAAATATATAAATAGAGAATAATTCTTACTTTAAAATTGATATTAATGAGACAAACTATTACAATTCCTAAATGTAACACAAAAATTAGACAGTGGTTGATTTTATTATTTTGTTTCTTTCATTGAGGTTAATTTATTTTTTTCAATTCATAGTGTAAAATCATTACATTAAATTTTATAAAGTTTTTTTTGAAGAATTAAATATTATAAAGTTTTGTTTTTGTTAAATTTCTATTTTTCTTAAACATATAATTTGATATGATTCATAGTTGAAAAATTAAGTTGACTATTGGCAATTTGAATGATTAGCATTGGACAACCTAGACGATATACATTTATTTGTTGCTATGCTTACCCCAGAATTTAAAATCAAAGTCAAACCAATTAATGGAGGGTAATGGAAGCCTTGGGTGCCCATAAGTAAAATGAGGTAATCATACAAATAGTAGTAACAAGTATGGGAAGCCTATAAAATATGGGGTTCAAACTTTATGAAGTGGTCCCTTTTTGAAAGCAAACATTAATCGAATATTGACTACAATTTGAATTGATTTCTTGTCTAGAGGCAAACACTGTACACTGGTAACATATAATAGTAGTATTAGTAATAGTATTATTGAGGAGCACATCCAAGTGCAAATGATCAAAATCTATGTCCACTCCTTATATGATGACAAGAGAAAGATGGTGTAGTACTTCAATAATTTCAAAAGTTAGCATAGGGTAGTCAATTCAGCCAGCAAAAGATCTGTGACTCAAGTCATTCACGCTGAAAACCTTGAGTCAGAACACCTGTTACTCTTCAAAGACCAAACTCTTGTATTTGGGACCCTTCAAAAATTGTTGGGATAATGCATTGCATCAATGATATTCAATAGTAATATCAAACCCCTTTTCATCACTATTATTGCACAAAGCTATCTCTTCCTATATTTCTTTCTTCCAAAACCCCTTCTCCAAACTTCTTTGTTTATCATTACTTTTCTTTTTAATAGACTGATGGATTCGCCAAAAGTATACCTCAATGGACTAAAAACTTCACTGACTCTGATTCTCATAATTTCTCTCACGTTATTTCCTTCCAATTCAGGTAAAAACATTAACACATCATCATCATGAGTATTATCCAAATATTTATTTCTATGTCAACATGATGGAATTCTAAGGTGTGTCATCTCATTACTTGATCTAACTTATGTTGTTAACTTTACTTAGTAGCGTCAGGTTCAACTAAAGATGTGAAGGGTGTGAAGCAAAAGAAGTTAGTATTGGGTTCAAGGCCTCCAAAGTGTGTTAACAAGTGCTTGAGTTGCAGGCCTTGCATGGCTGCTTTAGTTATCTCTCCCCATCACAAGGCTAGTCACATTCACAAGACAACAACAGCTCAAAGAGACGAGGGCTACTATCTTCTTTCATGGAAATGCAAATGTGGTAACAAATTCTTTCAACCATGAAGGTTTTTATAGATTTTAAAGGCATGCCTATAGTTTATGCTTGAGCAATTTTCAGTGTACTTGGTGTGTAGTATATATATGAACCAAAATTATCTACCTTCTCTTTCCCATGTTGCAATCAATCGATCCCCATTAATTAAATTAGCTATAAGTTTATATATTTCTTGATTCTTTGTTCAAACTTTGGTTGATGTGGTTAACTTGTACAATAATTGGTTGGGGGCAGCTTTTACAGTAATTTGCTCAATTTCAAGCATGGTTTAATATTGTGATTGCTGTCACAATTTTATCACAATTCTCAATATTTAGAGAAATCACAAAATTAAAAAAAAAAATGCAGTATTATAGCTACAAGTCTAATCATGCATGATGTAGTCAAAGTGAATAAAAGAAAAATATTTATGTTATAGCAGTAATTTAAAATTATGACCCCAACCGAAGGAAACAAGTAAAAACTCTGGCATGTTAAGGGATGTACTAACAAGGAGATCCCCGTGGTCTGTGCTTCAGCGACAAAACAAGGTTGGCCATGCCACAGAACTTGCCCACCATTAATTGGGTCAAAATGAATTAAAGATAAGTGAGAAACAAGCACCAGAACTCCTTATTGCATAAAAAAAAAATGTTAAATATATAAGAATGTTGGTCAAATTTTCTTATGTGATAACATATTTTATTATATTTTTGCACATTAACATATATAAAAACACTTTTTTAGAAAAAGGAATGACAAACCAGCACTGTGAAGCCAATAACCCCAACTATGTTGGCACGAAGAAAATATATTAAAAAATAATAATTTCCGAAAACAGCGAAGAATGTCTTTTTTTTTATATATTTATATATGGTTGTCAAAAAGAGAAGTGATACATTCTTTAAACATATTTCTTTTGTTCATACACATGGAATTTTTTTGATTACTTTATATATATTATTTTATAAAATTGAGTTATTTTAATTTTTACTCTTAATCCCTTTTATACTTGCTATCCTTCTTTTTAAGTAGACTTAGGGTCCTTCCGAGAGGAAATCATTTTGGGTGTTTCCCAGTGTGAAAATGGACTATTTTCTGGTATTATTTGGAGTAAGTTCAGTTAAAAAAAAAACTTTTTTAAAGGGCTATCTGAATCACAGGATATTTTATATTCTTGAGAATAATTCCTAAAAATATATTGTAATAATTTTAAAAAATAAATATTTATAAATAAAAAGATATCCAATAATATAAATTTATTATGATTCAATAAGAATAAATATTCTTACCTCATATTCAAAAAATAATTGAGTTAAGGGAAGGTTAAAGAATTTTTAAAGCCCGACAAGTGTGACCCTTCACAGCGAAGGCTTACGGAATTCCGACAGGGACAGAGAACTACAAGATTTGTGTGGACGCAGATGAGTCAAAATCATCCTTATGTTTTCAGCCACTTTTCCCTTCTTAAAATTAATTAATCGACTATTAATTTATCATTAAATATGTAGGTTTAAATGGGGTTTTTCCCTCTAAATATCATAACTTTTTAGTTGATTGTAAAGTTTTACAAGTTTACATTTTGGTTTTTGTATTTCGAAATAATATATTACTCATAAAATTATTTATTTCTTTCTTTAAATCAACTTTTCACAAAACTTGTGAAGTTCTGTGATGATATTGTTAAGGGATAAACACAATCACAATTTTTTAAAAAACCAGATGAATCTCATAACGATATGTAACCAAATTAAAGTAACGACTTTCAACATACGTAATTATTCTATATGATATAGTTTTTAAAAATAGTATTTTATGATTATTAGTTTTTGAATTAAATCCAGCCTAAGCCCAAAGAAAAACTACACAAAAATTAAACGTGGGAAAGAGATCCCTGCACAATCAGCAAGGCACAACAAAGTTTCAATTAAATTTTCAATATTAATATATACTTATTCATTATGTTTTCAATTTTCCCAATCAATCACTTATGTAAATCTGCTCAGGAATTAATTCCAAGTCTCAGTTGTTGTACATGCAAACATTAATTCATGTAGACTAGATAGCGACGCCACAAGGGTTAATGTGCGCTAGTACTCCAATAATTGCTAGCGCTCCTCAAGTTGAAAATATCCTCCGTATTAACACTCTATCTAGATAAAAATTTTCATGAATACTTATAGAAAAATAAATAAATACATTTTTTCATAAATTAAAACCATTGTACTGCTCGGGTTGATTTTTTCAAAATTTAGTTTTTAACTTATGCATTAACTTGTTTTAACTTATTAGAAGACTTGCTTCACCTTTTTTCCCTTACAAGTGTTAATAGAAAAGTATACTAAATACGTTAAGTCGGTTAAGAGGACTATGGTTCAAGGGCAAAGAACTATTCACTCCCTGGATAGAGTTATTACAAGGATTATGCAGTACCTCAGCAAAACATGACCAGTAACAATGTTTTCATTTGGGTTGATTTTTCAAAAAAAAAAAATCAGTAACATTAATACAAGCCCTGCTAATTTAATGTTCTGATAATGTTCTGACAATTCTAAGCATACCTCCAAAAGATAGTCTAAAACTCTAAATAGTTCAGTGACTATTCAACTCCAATATGTGTTTAACTGGACATTACAAACTCAATTTTGAGCCATTTTAACTTTACAACATTAATTTCAGCGAAAATTAAATCGAGTAGAGTAATTAGTTTTTTTTTTTAAATCATCTTTGAAACGAGTTTGTCATAATTCACAATACTTAATATAAAATTTTCAGTCTTAGAAAATCATATTTTCACTTTTAATCATACTTTTAAGAACAAGATGTGCTTTTTTATGGAGTAGAAAAAAGTTACATTGATTTATTGAAACCGAACACGCTTTTTTATACAAGATCAGCATGTGTCAAACAAACGTGTTTAGGAAATTGAATAGCTTTCCCAAACACGCTTCAGAAGATCATCGTTTCTGTTTATACTTTATACATTTCCGCCCGAACCAAATAGTGGAAATTTTTGAAAATCATTGTGAATTTGTGAGGAAGATTCATTCCAGGATGCATTGCTATAGGTGTTTTCCTTCTTTGTCCCAAGATATATTAAGCCATGTAATTTTATAGTCAGCCAATCGCAATACGATTCATACCCATTGTATGTTGGGTTAAGATGGGTAGAAAAGACGATTCAAACTCGAGGACCAGCTGAAGATTTCAGCACTCTTCTAAATTACTTACTAGATTGAATCATACCCACAATCATACCCACAAGAATTGGATCATAAAGTCATTTGCCGAAGCAGATTTGAATTTCGCATAGTCCCTGCCGGTCTCCAAATAATGTTTCCTAGTTTGGCACAGAAATTCTTGTAAAACTGCAAAATTACAAATATATGTTAGTATCAATTGATACGCGTGCAAATATAAACACATGACGCACGTGTAGTGAACAAATGATCATTTTTAAATGAGTTTTTTCCCTCTCATTTAACTATGTCGTCTTGAATAAATTAGAATAGGAAAATTGATTAGCAGAGAAGATTTCACTGTGTATGTTTGTATGTGCAATGTGCATGGTACTTCTCCATTTCAGCATTAGCTATATTTCATTTTGGTGATTCTCATGGCATAGGTTGAAAGTATTTTGAGAAATCGAAATGCAGGTACATGTGGATATTGAAGCTCACCTTGTGGTAGTCAAAAGTGTCCCCAGCTGCCTTCCGAACATCAACCATGAAAAGGGATGGTGCGACTTCAAACACCTTCCAACAAATACAAAGATGATTTTAGTTACGACTCAAGCAGAAATAAAATTTTCATATGAAAAATAATAAACATGACAAAAGCAAAAGCAAGTTACCTCCAAGACCACTGCAAATTGTCCAACCTTATTTGCAGAAACACCTTCAAGCCTCACCTACAAGAAAAACTACTTTTAGGGATCTGATAGGAGAAAAAACAATAAAAGCAGAAATATGAGTACATTTCTTTTCAGAATCAAGTACAAAAATATCTACCTGGTCAGGGATGCAATGTTATTGGAAATTAGCAATCCCTGCTTAGGGATGTAATGTTATTGAAAATTTGAAACAATAATTCTCATTTCAGATGTAAATTGGCTAATAAGGCATGATAGGTGATGCAGAGTAATTTAACAATTGCTAAAATTGAAAAGGAGAAGTCACAGAGAACAAAGATTGCATTAATATCAGATGACCATAGGATCAAATGAAAATGTCACCAAGTTTGCTCTGAACCACGTGAAAAATGTCTGGTACATCAGAAAACCAGTTATTATCAGCTTAGGCATCTTGAGCCTATGCGTTATCCATTCAACATGCATCCGTTAAAGTACACAACTGGAATTATACCTTGTAATTGCGAGAATGGACCTTAAGACCCATTGACTCTGCAACAGCTTCAATAGAAGAAATTATAACATTTGCTGGTTGACGAGAGACAAAACGAGTTTGCCGCTTTACATAATCCTGTTAGAACAGTAAAAAGAAAATCAATTGGGGGCAATGGATCAGACAACCTCAAATACCATAGACTCTGAACCAACTTGCACCACTTCAATTCAAACTTGAAATCAATGTCCTCTAATGCTCACCTAGGCATGTGTAAGTATAAAAAGTTACATGGCAGCCATACACATAAAGGAACCATGACATTGTAGGGCGGGAGGTGGAATTAAAACAATACCTGGTGCCTATCAAATAGTGGTGAAAGATTCAACCCTTGTGATAAGGCAATCATCTCAAATGCATTCATTATCAAAGGACGTGCCTCAGTAATTTCTGACCGTTCAGAAACATATTGATCCTGTAAAAATGCAAAATGTGTCAGTCTATTTCAGATCAGTGAATGAGATTGCATGCCACTGTTGGATAACTAGCAAAACAAAAATCTTAGAAATAGTGGCAAAAAGTTTTGATAATTGTCCGAATTCCTTGATGAAGTGAAGAAAGTGGCTTTTAAAAAATCTTAACAGCTTTATATATTTTATTTGATTTAAAATATGTAAGTGATCAGTGACCAGGGAAATTGCCCCTTTGTAATAGTAATTATAGTATATGTCCTTTCCATAATCACAAGCAATATATTTTTGCATAACTGGATGTAGATTTCTGTATTACTCTGTAAAAAGGGAAAGAACTACTTCACCAGTCTCATTTTGTTTGATGTTGAAAGTTTTGGCACAAATACTAAACAATATAATTAATATTTTAGATTTCACGAAAACTATTATACAATTTCCTAAGATATCCTTTACCGTTCATATGAAAGGGCAAATAAATACATTTGCAAAAATAAGTTGTTTTTATAAATTAAACAACAGAACAAAAGCAACATCAAACCTCGATATTATCAAAAACAGCCTGAACATCATCCAAATTCACTTGCTCATCTTCCCTGAGTTTGACAGGAAGATAGTTCTTCTGGAACCATGGATCTTTCCTTATTTCTTTGATATTCACCCGCTGCATTTATATAATTATGTTGGAATTAATTCATAAGTATTTGCCAGTAATCAGGTGTTAATAAACTATACTTAATTGGACAGGAGATAATATACTCAGGCAGAAAGATAGGCCGGACAAAAATTTATACATAAGAAAACATATTTATTTAACTGTCAGCAAAAACCACAAGTTCTTAGAGAAGCCAAAAATACCAGAAGATTGCAAAATGAATCACAGATATTGAAATGCTTCAATGAGAGGAAAACATTGATTATTATCTCAATTATGACTATTTGTAATTTTTAAGTTTCCAAAATTAAAAAAAAAAAAAAAGGAGAAAGGAAAAATAAACGAAATGATTATACCTGTTCACAACATAATTCATAGACTTGCCCTTAATAGTAGGAATGAACAGACTAATAACTATTAAAATGTGTGAAGATAGCCAGTGAGAAACACACTTCATTTTTTTAAATTTTTTTTTTTGGGTGTACAAGCCAGCAACAAAGTTTGATCCCAAGACCTTGTGGTTTAGAAACACACTTCATATTATACCATAACAATGCATGTATCTCTGTACTAGAGACTAAAATTCATTCTGAAAGACATGAAGATTGTACTCACTGTTTTAGGATTAGGATCCAGAATTTTATGTATGAATGACT
The DNA here is from genome assembly GCA_026586105.1 of Hylodesmum podocarpum. Lineage (NCBI taxonomy): Eukaryota > Viridiplantae > Streptophyta > Magnoliopsida > Fabales > Fabaceae > Hylodesmum > Hylodesmum podocarpum. Next base: position 7,379,727 of record JALJEV010000650.1, on the reverse strand, counting down.
TTGCGTCAGCAGAAAACCAGAATGGGCAAACAAATTCTGCAGCATTGATCTACGAGTTTAAATAAAAAGAAAAACCAACAAGTTAACAGCAGGTTATCAATCTACATTACCGAATTCTTCTAAAATGAACATCCAGCACACTCACAGAAGGTACGTCATGATATCTAATAAGAAAGACAAGAGGATCAAATTTTAATAAAGAATGACTGAAAAGCAAAAGTCAGAGGCATTATTATCAGTGGAATTAGATTATTACATCTAGATAGAGAACCAGAAGGTCTGGCTTACACCAGAGCCAGAGTCCAGGACTGTTGCCCCTGGAAGGAAAGGGGGGAACCCTATTCTCCAGCCCAAGACTCGCTATAATCCTCAACAATACAAAATAGAATCCCTTCGTCAACCTGCTAATCCCTCTAAAACCTATGCACACTGCTTCCTCACCATATTAAATTCTTTCTCTTCTTGGCTGCATTCAATCTGACAAAATTTCTTTCTCACATTTACCTTCCCAATAGTCAGGTTGAAAACAAGTTTTCATTAAATGAAGCTCTACTAGATAATGAGCATAAACACAAGAACATATGCATCTCACCCTTTCATGCTATATAATGCAGCATGCAAACAACTACTGAAGCATGGAAGACGCAACAAAAAGAGATGGTGGTCACTGATATTTTTCTTCAATTTTGGCAATTTTACTGAAACCACCAAAACTGTGTGTAGACTACTTAGTAGTTCATTTTTATATTATGCATATTAATTATTAGGGTAGTTTATTTAGGTTATTAATATTTTGATTACTTGATGAATATTATGTCTTCGTTTCCTATTATTTTTTAGAGAGTAATTTTTCTATACTGGGGTTACTTTAAGATTTATGCAAATAATGCTCCAAAGTAGTTAAATATGGCTCACCACTGCTCTTCTTTTCTATAATATTCACTACCTACATTTTTCGCTCTTCTTTCTAGCTCTTTCAAGTCTCTGCTTCAAGATATAAGGAAAAGGTACAATACCCTTCTGTACAGTGATGGAAGGTCTGCCTCCTGAAATGGAAGATATCCAGCCATTAGAACATATAGTATGACTCCACATGACCAAACATCAGCTGCTGCACCATCATATCCTTGGTTGCCTAGCACCTGCAAAAGATCATTTCAGTGAGAAACTGAAGCACATAAATGATAAATGAACATCATTTCACTAAAGGGAAAAAAAAATCAAATTTATGCTAACACATAATTAAATCACTTATAAGATACATGCAACACGCCACAACCAAAATTGCCACCCAAAATAACAATCTTTCCTTATGCATATAAATAGAAACTATCAAAGTCATGAGATGAGAAAAATGCAATAATTATTAATTCAATCATGAATAGTATAAATGATGAACTGAGCTGACGATGACTCTTGTTTCAAGATAGGGATTTACTGTTAAGGCATAATATCTTCTATACATTGAATTAGACTGCTTCAACTTTAAAGTGGGTTAATTTATAATTTTACTCCCCCTCAAAGAATGATATATCATTCTTACTTTCTCCTTTTTAAATTATATTCTAATTTAGTTGCATATATCTTCATTTTCATTTTCGAATATCTCCTCTGTTAATCTATATATTTTAAGATTCACGCTGAATTTAGAGAAAAATAAAAGGTTGTAATGCAGAGAACACTCAACTCGATACTATTGATCTATTTCATCACCAGTTATTTGTCCATAAGATCACAACTAAACTTCATGTGAAACCATTAATCAGGCCATTAGTGTTATGTATAACCAAATTTACCTCAGGGGCAACATAATTTGGGGTTCCACAGGTGGTGTGAAGAAGGCCAACACCCTATAAGAAAGAAAGACAGACAAAAAATGGAAGACATTATTTCTGCAGCTTCTGCTATTTCCAAAAATACTATCCAGAGGTAAAGCAAAAACAAGATACCAGTGGGATGAAACAATCATTATCTCCATTTAACTAGTACATTTTTACCTGTTTAGATAATGCACTCAATCCAAAGTCAGAAACCTTCAAATTTCCAAAAGCATCAAGAAGAAGGTTTTCAGGCTATCAAAAGGGAAGAAAACAAATTGATCAAGACAAAAACATAAAATAGTTAAAACATTTACTATAGCAAGAACATAAACATATATATATATATATATATATATATATATATATATATATATATATATATATATATATGTATATATAATATTGTTTTTCACCTTTAAGTCTCTATGGTACACACCCTTTTTATGACAATGATCAACGGCGTCTATAAGTTGTTGAAAGTAGTGCCTAGATTCATTTTCAGAAAGCTTTCCCTGCCGAACCTAAACAATGATTTAGAAGCAGTGTAATTATAACATAAACAACAATCAAAATCTAATATAAAACCAAATCAAATCATTAACAATAGTTTGTTAGCATCTCAACAATGATTACTAATTTAAAAGGTCAGACTTGAGAATTATCAAAGTTTAGAACAATCATATTATATAAACATAAAAAACTTACAATTTTGTCATATAGCTCCCCTCCCATTACAAATTCAAGGATTATGTAGATCTTGGTCTGACTAGCCAAAACCTAAAATTTGGAAACAATGTGAGAAATATAAGAAAGAAATATGGTGTAATTCCTGACCTATTAGGATATCTATACATACCTCGTGCAATCTCACTATATTAGGATGCCTGACAATCTTCATGATGGATATCTCTCTTTTAATCTATACATGGTACAAGTTAGAGAAGATAATAGCAAAAGATTAAGAAAAATACAATAAGCATTCAGTAAAATAAAAAACATAATTATTCTGCCATAAATGCACAGTCAAGATCGACATTGACTACAAATGCAAAATAAGATCCACTAAAACTAAAAGGCAACATATTCATGAGAATACTTTCGAATTTGACTGGAGGGAAAGAGACACATTTTACACTAGCATTGCTGTGCATATTTATCAATGGTGCAAATTTTACTTTCAGTTTTCAGTTCCATAAAATGCTGTGTTGTGCCCATGCTGTCATATGTGTGTTGATTTATTACTTTGCACAGGCATACATATTTTAAAGAGTACCATATTCAATAAAAGGCACAAAACAAAAATGATCTACCTCATCATGTTTGTATCTCCTGTTTGTTTTGATTTTATTATTACTTTTTGGGAAAACAAAGGATTTTGTGAAGAAATATAAAGAAAAACTTGACCTCATGCTCGCTATTAACAACATGAATTTGTATAAACAACACCAAACTAAGCATAAATTAAGTTCCATTTGAATAAATTTCTCAGTAAACTCTTATAGACAATGAAAATAAGAAGAAAAATAAAATCAACTTCTCTAAAAGTTAAAACTAATTTATTCATGAACTAATTGGGGAAATCATTCTCTTATTAGCTTCTCCATTAACTAATTTTTAACTAATACATTAACTAACTTTACAGAGAAGCTTATTTCATTATTTATCCTTATTCTTTCTTCTACAAGTGTTTATGGGGTAAAAAATTATCTAATTAATAGTTAAAACTTAAAAAATACAAAGATTATAAACAATATACTTAAAATTGAAACATAAGTTTCTTCTAGAGGTGGACCTGTTCAACCATTCTGTGTTGGAGAATGGTGCTCTTAGCCATGATTTTAATCGCGACACTGTCCCCTGTTTCGGTGTTTCTTGCGAACTTAACCTTAGCGAAAGTGCCTTCGCCAATAGTTCGACCCACCTCATACTTCCCGATCTTTCTCCTATTCACCTTCTTCATGATTTTTCAACGTTCATACATTTGCAATTGCAAGTTCTGGTCACAAATTTCGAATTCAGAGAAGATGACCTAGAAACACAATCGACTCCCAAAATTCTTAATATAAGCAATGAATCCAAGCTGAACTATGCTGAGTTATTCGAGAATAGCAATATTCTGGAACCTGATCCTCCAAAACCAAACCACGCTTACTTACTAGCCGTTCGACCAGAGACGAAAAAGAAAAAGATCGCAGAGCATTGAAATGAGAAGAATAAGAATATTCTAGAACTTTAAAAGAAGAAAGAAAGAACAAGCTAGCAGCAGTTGAAGCAAGCTCAACAAAATACACATGAGATACAGAGAAAGACAAATAAAAATGGTTTATGTCAAGTTGCTAATGTCTCCGTCATCTTACTCTTAACGTGCTTATACAAGAAATTTGACCTTTCCTTTGATAAACTTTATGCTTAGTACCCTAACTAATTATATGTACGGTTACAACTAAGTAATTAATATATATATATATATATATATATATATACAATTTATATTTTATAGTAATAAAATAATTATAATGTAAAATTATTGATATAATAAAAAAATTATTATAAAAAATATTTTATAGAATAAATGTATATTAAGACACATAAAATAATTACTTCAAGTTATATTGTTTTAACACACATTTATTTCTTAACATCTATTTAAAACCATTATTTTATTGAAGTACTAATTTTTTGTTACAATGTTCTTCTTTTTTTTCATCACTATAAAAATATGAAAATACATGAAGTTATTTTAAAAAAAAAAGTTTAAAAGTTTATTCTTTATTATTATCTTTTTATTTATTTATTTATTTTAATCAAACTATCTAAATGATAATTCATCTTTCATCGTTAGATGACGATAAAACTGATGATAAATAAAAAAAATAATTTGATCTCTCTTCTAAAAATATTACGTAAGAAACAATTAAAAACTAGCCATAAAGTTTAAAGAGTAAACATGCACTTGATCATGAAAGTGTCAAGTTTTAATCGAAGTAATCAAAGGTAAGTCTTTAAAAATAAGCTATTTTAGTGCTTGACTTCAACTACTTAACATCATTTTTGTTGTTTCAAATTTTTAATAAAGTCTAAAACCTAAAGGATTAACTAAAGTGAGTGTTTCATATACTTTTTTAAAAATTTTATCACTGAAAAAAGTAGCATCAATTTGACATTTTCAGGAACGTGCTTACTGAAATTATAGATATATGCAAGAGCAAGAAAGAAAGATAGTAACAAGTTACGCAACTTAGTGGCTAATGTCAATGGCAAAGGTGTTGTCTTTTCTTTTATTTGTCTTGCTTCGTTAAAAACATGTCTTATTGAATAGTATTGGAGCAAGTCATGACTTTAAAGTTGAGGCCCAAAAGCGTTATCTTGTGGAGAAAGCTGTTTCATACTTTATTTTATGATATGATACGAATTTTTTTTTTTTCTGCCTTTTCACGTGTACGTTGCAGACAACTTTTTAATTATTGTCACCCATGTAATCGTATTCTCGATTTCTCCTTTTACTTACCAGATTTGGAACCATATAAATCGCATTTAATTATATTAATCACTTTAATTATATTAATCAACCTATCTTACCATTCCATCATTTTCCATCCACCTTCATAAAATTAATTTTTTGTCAACGTATTTGGAATCTGAGGTTAAGAATTCCCCTCAAGCTAAAGTAGAAGATATTTAGATGGTTACCATGACGTTTTTCTCTAAAAAACCTAATAATAATTATACTCGTAGCTTCATTTTAATAATCTTTTACATGTGGATTGAGTTGGTCCTGATAAACTTACGTCATTTAACAATTTTATTGTACAAATCTTTTACAAATTGACTCCGAACAAGGATATATCTAGGGACAAAAATAATTTAAGAAAGAATTTCCAAGTGTTGACTGATTATTCTTGAAATTTTACGGGCTTTAGTGGAATAATTAATAGAAAAATTATTATTTTAGTTCTGAAGAGAGTGAGAATTAGATAATCTAATTTTTTTTACATAAAAAATAATAAATAATTATTAAAATATAATATATTTATCATCTTAATTTTTTCATTTCTAAAAATATCTTTTATCATTTAATCCATAAATTTTACTATTCTTTATTATTTTAGTCTTTAAATTTATAAATTTAAAAGAGTATAAATAATTAAGTTGAAAAAAATATTATAAATAATTAAATTTTATGAAAAAATTATAATAATTACGGTGACTCATTCAGTTGTTTATACATACAAGTATTTAAAAATATAAATATAAAGTATATATAAAATAGATACATAATTTCATATAAATAATACATTTTATTATATTAAGTGAACCATACAGTTTCAATCTAAAAATTTGTTACTATTGTCATTAAACCCCTAGACAAAACCATTTTATTAAAATAAATTCAGTAAGTAATAAACATATTTTAGTTCAACTAATTTATAAGTCAAAAATCAACTTTTAATATGTTATACTGACCTGCCAAATACTAAAAAAAGAAAAAATAAACAAATATTTTAAGAGTGATGGATCAGTCTGTAAATCCACTGGGCTGGTCCACTTTTTGGTGGATTAATACAAATCGGACCAAAAATTTTAGGTACATTAAATTTAAACAATAATCGTGATAATCACATAAAATTAATAACACAAATAATTAATTTAACACATTAATATTTATTTAATACTTAAATTAAATTAGTTTGATACATTAAGAAAATCACCTTCCTAAATTTCATATTACAGTTATATTCGTAATAAATATACAAATCAACTAGTACTATTTTAAATAATTCTCATTCTTTAAAGTTATACTCGTTCACATATTATAATAAAAATCTTTAATGTTACAATTTATGCAATTAAAAGTATCTTCATCATTCTCCAACTATTGATTAGGCTATTCTCTAAACTTAAATAAGAAGTATTTGGTGTATTAATATATTTAAATAAAATTACTTTAAAATATAATATACTGGAATTAAATAATTTAAAATTCAGTATATTATAACTAAACAATCTAACAAACAAGTTATCATGCATTAATTTTTTTCAATGATAAACCTTGAAATATACTAAAATATAACAAATACAAACTTAAGATACAAAATTAAAACTTTTAAAATATAATAAAAAAAGATTTTAGATGTTAAAAGCACATTCCTAATTAAGTGATAAATATTATAAAAGTTTGAATATCGTTTAATATATAATAGGTGATATTTTAATATTTTTTAATAATTAAAAAATTAATGTGTGAGTAAAAAAATAGGAAAATTTGTCATTTTACAAAATATAGATGGTATTAGCATAATTTACTGTAAAAATTTTGTCAAACGTTTATATATATATATATATATATATGTGTGTGTGTGTGTGTAAAATTGAACATAATCTTACACTTATTAAATTTTAAAAATGGTTTTGATTATATAGATTGCTAGAAGTCAAATTCAAATTATCACAAACAAATCAACTCATTTATAACTTGAAGTTAAATTATCAAACACACTTTCCATGCTTATTTTGTTTTTCAGCTTTTCGTTGCATAAAAAGAAGGCTTAGTGCATGTTCTTCGAGAAAAAAATTTAGTTGTGAATTTTAAGTATGGTTAACAAATTTGAAGATTATAAATGAAATTTAATAAGAATTCAATTGGTTTAATGGAGGGGGAAATTTTAACGAAGGAAAATAAAATTTAATAATGGTTTGACTGGTTTAATAAATGAAGAATGAGATATTTGGAAGGAAGAGGGAGAGAAGGGAAAGGGAAGAAGAATTTTTTTAAAAAATAACTTACTTATTTTTTATTGATAAATTATACTATAATTATTAAAATAAAGAAATAAAATAATTTAATTAAATTAAATTAATAAAAAAAATATAAAGTCTTCCTTCCACTCCATATGCCTCAGATCAAGATAAGGTGGGGTTGTAAACATTGGAATAAAATACAAAAAAAAAAAAAAAAAAAATTCCCTCCAAATTTCCCATTCCCTCCTTTTCCTTCGAATTAAACAAAATATAAATAAAAGATGAAACCTCAAAATATTGTATGATTTTAAATAACTTTCAGATTTTATTTAAAATTGCATAATATATGTTTTAAAAGTTTAATAAATTTTAGGTAATAATAAAACATATATTTCAGATAAACATGTTGAAAATTATGTCGTTAATTAAAATTGGGGTGATGCTATTTAGTAGAACAGAATCGTTACAAAACTTAATACAAATGACGTGAACTAATAGCCATACATGGTGGATTATCGTAGAAGGAAGATTTTATTCAATTGCATGTCCCACTTTTATATTTTTAAACCAATCACATTGTTTCGTAGTTTTGCACTAATATATTTTCCTATTAAACAGAATTCTCCTTAAAATTAAGATTACTAGGGATTAATTAAGTTTAAGCATTGGGATAGTTGTTCGAATTTTTTTTATTTATTTTCATATAACAACACCAAATTCTTTATTAAATAAATCATTCTTATAATATATAATTAGCATATGATATCTAAACAATGATTAATTTGATCCATAACTACACATTTTTCTATTCATAAAAATAAATTAAATATAAAAGAATTATAATAATTCACATGTTTTTTATTTAACAAAATAAAATACTCATAAATTATGTATACAAAATTATATAGTAATATTTATTAGGATTTGAAATAAGTTTCTTAAATAGATCTCCATACATAATTTAGATTAGTATCAAACTTTTAGTCGAGAGTATCTCCAGGAAAAAAAGTCTTATATATTAACGTTTTTTTTGGACAATATAATTATTACATATAACATGGTTTTAGTTTGTCTTTTCGTTTTAAGTAGACAAATGAAATAAATTTATTTATCTAAGGAGGTACGATATTTTTATGGTTACATCTTCTAACTTAACGAATAATTGAGGTTCGACAACACACAAGAATCTCTCATTCATTGTCCAATAGAAATCCATGACCAATAAGTTTTATTTTGAAAAGGCCAAAACACACACTAATGATATGTACTGTTTGGTGTTTTCTTTCAATTCTCTCGTTACTCCGTTTGAGAAATCTTTATTTGCATGTCCATGTCTACAACATGAGCGAGTGCGTTTGGTGCTTGAATTTGATTGATAGCCAATAACAAGGAATCTTTCTACCACACGATTAATAGATTTTTCTTCTTCCATATTGGATCCTTCATGTCTAGTCTACCACACTGTTTATTGCTTTTAAGCAGATTGGAGCTTTGTGGTTGTTATCTTCATTGAAAATCTTTATTTGAATAACGAGATATTATGGACGAACAAAATCAAAATTAGTAAATATTTTTTTATTTTCATTCATGCATTAGTATTTAAAAAATAATAAATACGTTTCCTAGTTTTATTATAATTTTTGAATTTTACAATTTATCATTATTGACATAACTAAATTCGAACTATTTTCTTGGCATTAATACTTTTCTTGTGAATAAATAAAATGTTCTGCTGTCTTCGTAGTAGTTGTTAGCAAATCTGGTCATGTCTTAGTATTCAAATAGAAAATATAATTAAAAAATAATTTGACAAAGAAGACTATAGCAATTCCGACGTGTGAAGTAGCGTGTTTAACAAAGGTTATATATAGTATATAAGTCCGCGTACAACGTATAAATGATTGCATTGAAATTCTTAAGCATTGTGAAACACCAAGTTGACAATTTAAAATGTTTTGTAGAAATTCATTTTTCAAACGTGATACATATAAGCCGCCAAATATATTATAGAATAACCATGTTATTAATCAAACATGTTATTCAGTTAAATATGTTATTTCTAAAGAGTTATTACGTGCATTCTACTATTACGCGACATATTTATGTATTAATATCATATGCAAAGTTATCTTTAGGATATAATCTTAAAATTATGCATATATGCAGTTATATTGACACAGTATGAAGTTATTGCGTGATTTTCTACGTATTATTACTTACGCCTTCTATTATTCTCCTTGAATTAATTTTTGATGTTCTAGTTGTATGTAAGTGAGTGATTAATTAAAGATGAAAATAACGTCCACAGTGACAGTATGTCCGTGAAAGAAAATAAAATATAAAAATATCTGACAACAGGAAACAACGAAGGGAATGATAGAATAATAATGAAGCAGGAAATGTCAAAAATGCCCCCAGGTATTAACAATAACTAACATCCAAAGGACGAAGACGACCCCAACGGTTCCCAGCCTCACCGGTTCCCTTCAAAAAAAATCTCCACTCTCTCTCTTCCACTCCCACACCCTACACACGATCTTTCCTCTTATCACCACCGTCCAAAACAAATCCAACGCTTCAAAATCTCTTATCCGGGTCCCACTTCACGTGAACCCCCGGCGCGTGGGCCCAAATAAAATGACCCCACTGGAAGAAGAATCAACGGCCGAGATCAATCCTTGCCTCACTCTATAAAATTCCGTCGCCATTGTTCACCACTCTCACGGCCTCACCTCTCTGACACGTGAGTCAGCGCGTGTATTTGATTCTCTTCTCTACGGTTTCAACCAGATCCATGACCACAACCACAATGCTTCTGCGAAGTTCATCGACGCCGATGCTGAACTCGCTCATCCCGAACCCGAAGGATTCGGTTCACGAACACGAAATTCTTAACCGGATCCCGCGAACTTGTTCCCTCACGCTGTCGGCGTCGTCGAGTTCGTTGTCGCCGGTCGACGCTTCGCCGAACCGAATTACGCGGGCGCTGTCAGAGACGGATCTCTCCGCGCGTTCCAAAACGGCATCGTTTGGTTCCGCTTTATTTTCCTTCTCCGAGTCCGACGAAGGTGGCGAAGTTAGCGGCGGAGGCGGCGGTGGAGGATGGGATAACGGTGACGGTGGAGGTTCGGGGTTTTGGGATTCGAATAACGGGAATGATAGCACGGACTTGTATTATCGGACGATGATCGAAGCTAATCCAGGGAACTCTCTGTTTCTTGGTAACTACGCGAGGTACTTGAAAGAGGTGCGTGAAGTGAAGTTTTTTATTTTTTTTCTATTTGAGTTGTTACTGTTTATTTTTTTTTTAAGGGATGAGATTATGAGAATAATGAAGTTATTTATGTTTTTTTGTGATGGTAGGTTCGAGGGGACTATGTGAAAGCAGAGGAGTATTGTGGAAGAGCGATTTTGGCGAATCCGAATGATGGGAAGGTGCTTTCCATGTATGCAGATTTGATATGGGAAAGTCATAAGGATGCTTCGCGTGCTGAGACTTATTTTGATCAAGCTGTTAAAGCAGCTCCAGATGATTGGTAAGAAACATAGAAACCTTTGTTGTCCTGTTTATTATGGTTGAAATTTGAGATTTTTCATTATCCATGTGTATGGTGTGTTTGGGTCATCAAATACATAATTAACACACTTAGAATGTAGTGAGTAGTGATTAGTGGTAATTTCTTATTGATTCACAGTGTAAAAGCTTTTATTTGATACTGTATGATTGAAGAAATTGTTTTGGAATGAAATCAGTACATAAATTGAATCTGCAAATCAAGTATTATTTGCACTGAATTATCTGTTATAGATAATTTCTAGCTGACACAATTTTCATTTCAAGATTCATATGATTGAAATGCGTTTTTGAACACGCCGGTATAGAAAACCAGCAACTTTACTGGTTCTGTGAATTAACGAAACACGTGCCTTGTTTTGTAGTTATGTTCTGGCATCCTACGCTCATTTCCTTTGGGATGCGGAGGAAGAAGATGAAGAAGTTGAAGAAGGTTCGTCTGAACAATCTCACATTTTCATACATGGAGCTGCTCCACCAGCACCTCCTCCTTTAGCTGCTGCTTCTTAAGATGCTTCCACTGGTGTCAGTCTGGCTTTCATATATGACTTTCTAACCTTTGTTTATATACTACCTTAACCTTGTAATAGTTTTGGCCGATGAGAACAGTTGTAATGGTTTTTGTCCACCTTGTCATCAATGTAGATTCATGTAGTGATACAGGAGAATAAAAGATGGGGAGGACAAACACCTTTCTTTTTTCTATTTTGATTTGTCAAATCCTTCTCTTCTGGCATCGCTTGAATTATGTCCAAGAAAAACGCTGCTTTCACAATTTTGGAGTTTTACTCTTTTTTGACAGCTATTTTGGAGTTATATTATTCACCCGTGCAAGTAGATGAGCGAATTTTGATTTTTAGGCAATTGGGGGGTCTGGATCGACTCTGTATATAAATCCGAACCAAATCGAAAGGGGGATTTTGGATTTGATTTGAGTCATCGGTTAAGTTTAGATTTTAAAGTTAAAAAACTTACTGATTTGGGTTCGAACATCAAATCCAGACACATGAAACCCGTCTTGAACCAATATGAACTTACCTCATTTTATATAATTTTTATTTTATCTTGTGTAATTCTATTTATATTATAACTTTTATGTCGTGGATGTTATAATTTTGACTTTGGAGATTGTTAATTAGTTTTTTCAATTTTTCTTTCTATTTTGATTCTTTATTTATTTTGCTTGTAAATAGATCTAATAACACGCCACTCTACTCGACTCGACTCGACTCAATATCTGAATGAAATTGGCTTAATTCGTTTTCAATTATTGAATGAAAAATATAAACTAACTCAAATTGGTTTTAATCTAAATATCTCCTAAATTAACTCAAATTGGTTTTAATCTCATAAAAATATAAACTATGTTTTATAATAATGTTTTGGCTCGTGTTTTTGTTTTGTGAAACTTCTGCGACAGATCCAACTCCTTGCCACTCAGCTTTTGAGATGGTTCAAAAATCTTGCCAACGTGGGTCATTTTCCTTTTCTTTTTCCATTTGATTGATTTGTCAGATCTCTCCTGGCAGGCTAGTTTTATGTCCAAAAGTAACACTGTTTGAACAGTTTTGCAGATATATTATTCACACGTGCATATAGATGGCATGTCAGATTTTGATTTTTAGACAGCTGGGATAACACAACACAGAAACAAATCAAAAGCCACAGATGTATTAGGTGGATTTTTTTGTTTGCTAACAATGTTTGCTAATGAAGCACTTGTTTCTCGTGTTCTGCTTTGTGAAAATGCTGTGTTAGATCCAACCTTTGCCATTCAGCTTTTAAAATATAGGTTTTTTTTTAATAAGTTCATAAATGTTGCCAAGTAGGGAGCAAGAAAGTTGCAAAATATATTTTGCTTCTATTGATGCAGACCATAAATTTCATTCAGTTTACAGATTCTTACATTACATTTCTAACCTACAACCTCCTAATAATCTCCACTTTTCTCATGTTCTGGCATGATAAGATATGGTACCTACAACATCAGAGAACAAATAGAGAAACAATCTAATGGGGCAAGGTAACTACGACTTTCTTGCCTAAGGATTTACAACGAATTTTACTGCTTTATGCTCATTTTATTACAGCAGAAGTGGGGCATCATAAGATCCAGAACCATCCAAGAACAGAACCACCAACTAAGCCGAACCCGAGGAACCCTGTCATCACAATAGCAGATAACTCTGATTCTGCTAAGGGCACCGATTTTGGTGTCAGAATCATAAGGACACTAGTGAGGTACCCATTGCTAAATCCTAACAGAAATGTTAGAACCACCATAGGTACTTCTGTTTTGAGCCACTTTGGTCCATGAAGACACACTACAAAGAGTGGATAGAATAGAAGTCTGGCCGCGGCAGCCCATATTGCCCTTGTGATACATTTCATAACATAGAAAGCAGTTAGTGACTTCCCCATCAGATCAGCCAAATTATAAACTGTTATCAGTAAAATAGGATACCAATCCCCAAGAAGCTTGGATTCAAGATCTTCCGCGATAAATCCTGGGAAAATAGAGAGAGTCACTATGTAAATTATGAAAATTCCAAAGGCTGCTCCCTTTATTTTTCCTGCCACTTCCCAAAATTTTGTCCCTGTGCATAAGGTACTCTCCTGATGAAGCCTCTGATGATACTGCTGCATGACTGGTAACTTGTGCTGCAAGTTGCTAAAGATAATACAACATAGAAGGAAAATGGTGGCAACCATGAAGTACAAGTGAGCACTTATTTTGAGGCCCTTAGGGGTCTGTGGGAGGGATGCCTTGGTTATTATCCTCAAGATCGAAATTATAATACCTGTCACCCAGAAAAGATTATAGTTATTTTTACAAGAAGTTAAGAACCAACTTTGACATGTCAAAGTTACAACTAAATTCAGTCTATACAGAATACCAAAATTCAATTTCACAACAGAAAATTTTTTAGCTGTTTCATTTGAAAACTAGAGTCTGAGCAAGCTTATTTAAGCAAGAAAAGCAGCAAGGTCAGTCACAGTTGCAAAATTGTTGAATAATAGCATGGTTCTATTATAGATGGATAGGATTACTTTATAGATTATAGATGAAAGAATATGCTAAATGCACCTGAAAAGATCTTGTCTCATAGATACAGTGCCTGATTAAAAACTAAGAAAACGAGACCCAGGAATCTACATTAGTTTATTTTCTCCCCAACCTTTGAAAGTATGTATATCCTTAAAAAGAATATAAGTATGCATCATGGTATTGTTCAACACTTCTTTACCTCTAATAAGCTGCTTCTCAAGTTCCTGAGAATTTTGTCAAATATAGAAAAACATAACTTACCAAAGGGGAAAGAAAAAGAGTTGAATTTGGTGGGCACAGAGTTGTCTTGGTACCTGAAGAAGCAGTTCCAGCAAAAACTGCTTGCATATACTGTTTTGGAAGCTTTCCAGCTGATCCTATCAAGCTTCCACCAACCAAGCCATCTGCTAAACCACATATCACCACAGCTGCAACCGTCATGCCATAGGCGCCACTCGGCCTCTCATTGAGCTTGGTGCTGCTCGAGGTCCAGTCGATGACCGGGGCTACCATAAGAGACATAACAAACATTGAGAACCCCAAGTTCATTCTCAACCTCAATGTTGTTTTGCTCCAACCTCCCCAACTGATCATCCCAAGAAGCACGGTCACAGATGAAAGCATATAAGCCACAGAGAACACTTTTTCTATGTGTTTGGAGGGATAGAGGTATGCAAAGTAATCAACTGCAGTGATCAATGCATTCCAAGGAAGCAAGTTGCCAGCACCAAGCAAGAAATGAATTATGTAAGCAACTCTGTAAGTGTCTGGTCTCTCACTTTGATCACTAGACACCAACTTAACAGCATCCATCTTTTGCATGTTTTTTCTCTCACCTTTTGAACATTCGTGGCTGGTACTAACTCAAGTGCTAAAAAACTATGATGTTTGAAATTGAAGAGAGCGAGAGGGTGAAGACTATATGAGAGAGTGGTGGTTTATGCAGGTAGTGACTAATGAGGTAGTACTAATTGTGCTAGAGCTAGTTTAGGACTAGTTGGCACAGCTTTGCTAGCATTCATACGTATATATACAAACGCAATCACACACACACGCACGTATTTGATTGATGGAGTTGGACATGGAATCGATATGCTTAATGTATGAATAAGAAAATTTGTGCTCTGTGGGGACAGCAACGAATGGGTGATATTAGATATACCTTTTGGTCACACGGTCACACATGGCTAAGCTGTCTCTGCAATCTCTAGTACTTGACCATCAATTAACATAGATATTTGATGCTTGATATTCATGATAATGATCCTTTTTCTATAAGCCTTGTCTTGTTTTCACCTGAGTTATCCGCAAGTTGTGAAAGATATTCATGTAAACAATTATTTGGTCCCTCATTTTAGTTCTTGAAAATAATAAAATTAAAAAATGTTAATGAAAACTAACTAGTTATTTATTTTAGTTTCTAATTTTAGTTCATGGATTTAACTATCTAATTTCTAAACATAAACTTTGAGTCTAAAATGACAACACCTGAGAATTTCAGGACTAAAGTGTTTAATCAAAGACGTTCCGAACTAGTTAAAAGTAATAAATCAATAATAATATGGCAGCAACCAACGGTTGTGTTCACTCATATGATGGTCAATGAAGTCATGGAGAGAGCAGAGACAAAGGGGCTTGTCAAGTGTGACATTTCACAAAAGAAATAAGGGGTCCCTTGAGGCGTGTCACTCGGTTAATTGTTAGTTTACCCCCAGCAGAATTTGATACTGTTTCAGAGAATTTATACAGTTCAGGTTAATCACTCTCAACTTGACATGTCATTTAGCCGTTATTCCAGGCTTTAATACTTTTTTCACATGGTGGTAGCTTATTGAGGTCCATGATGCTAATCAATCACCCTTAAAGCAGTTCCTCAAGACAACACTGCAAAAGAAAGTTCAACACTAAGTGCTATGTAGCCTAATTCACTAAACAGTAACAGGCACATCAATATTTTTTGGTTAAGTGTATGTGTGATGGTATGTGGAGCTTTTCTTTATTTGATATAGTCAGTGGAGGAGACAAAGGAGTACTCTATGACAGTGATAGCTAAGAAACTTAAAAACCTAACGATGTGTAATACAAACTGGATGGACAGAATTTATCAACTATAAAAGCAGTAGCAATGTGCCCTCCATATTGCATTATTTAACATGAGTCAAGTTTAACTATTTTTTTTGGTTCCCATGTTTTGACTTTAGTTTTTTCTTCCCAATATAACTTAAAATCAAATAAAAATGAGAGAGCAATCATTACGTGGTCATATTCCTTAAAAAATAATGTTTCTTAGAAAATGATGTGAGTTTTGCACCTGTAGTCAGAATCAGGCCCAATGATCCATTATTCACTTAATTAGGGTCAAAACATGGTTTCATGTTAGATGTGGAAATTTCAGCCATAGTTGCGTCATCAACCAAACAAAAATTTTTGTGGCCTTCAAATTATGCGCATACCCTAAATTAGGTCTTATATCAAAAGCAGGACAACCAATGTCATATGCTTGAGTAGCTATTATGCTACCTTCAAAAAGAAAGTAACCACTATGCTCTACATAAATTGAGGTCTACCCCACTCAAAGTACACATCATGACCCTCCTGTTTAATTAACTTGTAAAAGATAAACATAGAAAAAGAAAAAGAAATAAAATAAGAAGAGAAAATGAAAATGAGGTGATTATTTAGTTGTTTGATATGAGGAAAAAAAGAAGAGAGAAGAGTAGGAAAGATGAAAGAAACATATTTACAAAATGGTATAAATGATGATGATAATTTTGTTTCTAGGTATTGTAATTGTAAAGGATATGATAATAATTTTAATTCATGAAGATAAGAAGGAATATATTTGGGAATGATTTAATCTTTCACTTTCACCTTTTTTTTAATAAAAAATTTACTTGAAAATAAGTTGTGTTCTTTTGTGAAATAACTTAAATTTATAAATAGTTTATTCTTGAAAAATAAGTTGATTTTTTATAAAAAAAAATTGAAAGATTGGAGTTTATGATTATTTTCAAAAAAAAAATTTCTTTTCAACAATTTTTCAGCAAACGTACCTTACAATTAATTATAATTATAATTAATTATTGAAATAATTTTATTTTTATAGCTAGTGTGTATGGAAAAGATGAATAGATAGGATAGAAATAAAAAGTTAGTGGGTTCCATTGGTAATATTTCTATGTTCAAGTCAATAGAAATAATAACGAAATGACACTCGGATTAGGGTGTAGTTTTACTATTTCGAATTATTCCTTGTTTTTAAATTAATTTAATCACAATTAATTTTTTTAAAAGTCAAAAGAAGACATGTGAAAATATCATTTCAATGAAAGTGATTCCAATCGGGTTGACACTACCAAGTTAACCATCATTTACAATACACTAAGGAAAAAAAAAGACTTAGAATCAACTTCAACGAAAGCATCACATCAGACTTAAAATTGTTTTTATGCACAAAAGAAAAAAAAAGTGGAAATCTCTCCATACTAAACCAAACAAGCTCACAAGAAATTTTAATATTATTTTTTCTCAATTTTTATTAAACCAAATACTTTAATTTTTATCTTATTATTTCTATTTACTCTGGTTACTTTTTCTTCGTATTTACATTCATCATATCAGTTAATATATGTGTTTCAAAGAAGGAAGCGATTTTAAAAAAACAAATGAAGCACACATGTATAGTAGCTATACGTAGAAAATCATGTAAAATAAAGGGAAGGTATGGAATATATATAACATACAATCTCCTTATGTTGGGAAACACATGACCAAGCGTGAGAATCACGTGATTCTAGGGCGTTTCCAGACATAAACCTTTTGTCTCTTAGTATCAAATTCTTATGGCTAATGTCTTTCATATATTTCTGATTAATTAATAAAGTAACATAAAAGTAAGGTGGAAAGCATATATTGTCAAGTACACAAAGATGGAACTTATAAATAATGGCTTATAGATTTATCATTATTGGATTGGAACATACCCTAACCCAATATTTTTGAAGTGCTAACTGCCAAATTAAGATTGATTGAAACAATACTTTTTGTATTATTGAATTAGGAGCTATTTTAGTTTGGGTGAGAAAATGACAAAAGTAATCATTCATTGTTTTTCAATCAAATTATTTCTGAACACGTGTGAAAAGAGATTGGTACATAAGAAACTAATAAAAATTAAGTGATTTACCCCTTTGTCTCATGCTACAAAAATAGTCAAGTTGAAATGAGCATTGCCATGAGGATTTTCAGTGGCGTGATTTTAGGATGTTTAATGTGAGTTTATATGATTCTGACTGTGATTGACGTTGTTAACATTTAATAATAAGGTGGTTTGTTTCTAAACTTGCAAGAAACAACTTTATTAAGTTTGCAATTAAT
Organism: Hylodesmum podocarpum; assembly: GCA_026586105.1. Taxonomy (NCBI): domain Eukaryota; kingdom Viridiplantae; phylum Streptophyta; class Magnoliopsida; order Fabales; family Fabaceae; genus Hylodesmum; species Hylodesmum podocarpum. The sequence continues at coordinate 7,361,168 of JALJEV010000650.1, read as the reverse complement.
TTTAATATGTAATTAATTAGTCAATTAAATATGTAGATATATGTGTATATTTTTTTTTCTTCACATTTTATAACTCCTAGTTTAATCATCTGCATATAATAATTGTTTACTAAATTCTTTATATTTTATAGTTATTTATCTAATTATCTGCGTACATTTATTTAACAATTTTATTTTTTTTCAAGAAGAATAAGAAATGCCACCAAATTTGAAAAAGAGGAAATGGACTTATAAGTAAACTTTGAAGGAAGATATAATATAATACACATAATCTAAAGATAAGCATGTTAGTGATTATCTTTAAGAAGCATTTGCACCAAGAAATGAGTGTAGAAGAGAAAGTAGTTCTGAACTACATGTTGTGAAAAGGAAGTTCCCTTGTCCTTTTATACCGCAATTATTCTTATCTCGTAGTATCACATATATCTGCCAAGACTTCAAGGATCAGTGAATTAGAATATTCTTTAGTACAAACACATTATTGGTCGAGCAAGACTTAGAACGATGTCCAATGTTCAAAGTAAAGTTCTTTAAACTCAAAAGAAGAAAGGAAATTTGTGTACTAGAGAAAGAGAGTAACCAACCACTTCTTACGAATCAATTGAATTCGTGGATACCCACTAACTAGTTTATCCGAAAAAAGTGTGTCATTTTGTCTGGCTGCTAAAATGTTCATTTCTTCATAATTTCTGCAGTATCAAATTCTTGCTTTTCATCATACCATATCTGCCAATACTTGATACATCTTACAAAATGGGAATTTCTATTTGAGTACTATAGAGAAGGTTATTTTATTTTTTTTTAGCTAAATTCAGCACATTCTTTTTTAGTCAAATAAATTGTTAAAGTTTCCATCAGCTATACACAGAATATTTATTGGTTTCTTTGGTTACTCATTCTGTTGTTTAAATAGACCCAGTATGTTCCTTATGCATTTTGGGTGATGAAATTTGACATGTACAAGATCATTCTCATCTGGTTATTGTTCTATTGAAACAAACAAGCTGTTTATACTTAACTTTGGGTACACCAGTATTGCTATTTTTTAAGAAGTTTGATAGACTAAAAAAGTTTTAAAGAAAATTGACGGTTAAAAACAATTTTACTTAGTATTTATAGTGAACAATATATAACTAACTCATTATAGAATATATATATATATATATAATATTTTTTTTTCACATTTTATATTAATTTTTTTCTTTTCACATCTTAAAACTAATTGTCTATTTATTTATGTATTATAATTTTCTATTAAATATTTTTTATTAAAAATGGGTTACTGTGTACCAATTTTCCCACGTTAGTATAAATTCAGTCTGTCATTTCAAAAGTTGTAAAATCAATTACAATGAATACAAAATCACTGCTAAAGAGTTTGCAACAGAGTTGGATAGACAATGGAATTAGGACTCAGAATTTTATTATTATTATTATTATTATTATTATTATTATTATTATTATTATTTTATTTCCTCCTTCATTTATTTATTTAAACTTTAGCTGATGCTTCACCTACTTGCTATCTGAGATTGTGTGCGCTGTTGCTTGTTGTTTTGGGTTCAATGTTAATATTTCTTTTTAAATACACTTACAGCAAAAACAAAAAAGCATGCCAAAATAAAATGTCATTTAAATAAATAAATAAATAAATAAAGCAACAAAGGAATAAGACCCACACTGCACTGGCTCGGGAACCGTGTAATATGGCTGGTCTAGTCCAAAAAATTGGTGACTTCATCAAGTTATATTATTTTTTTCCTTTTCTATTTCATTCTACCGTTGATTTGACTTGTATATATTTGTTATATTTTATTCACTTAGAAATTTTTATAAATTAAATTATATATATATTTTTAAGAAAAATATTTTTGTTTAAAAATAATAAATATTATTTATATCCTTGTGTTTTCATTTATACTGTTATTGAGTTGTAATTTTATAATAATTTATGTTTAATTTTTTAATATTTTTTTTTATAATTTTATAGTTATAAAATTTTTACGTATTAAAAATTATTTATAGTTTTCTTAATTATATATTAAGTCTGGTCATGGTTATGACTCATGCGACTCATGACCCTTTAGTTTATAAGAAACTATCCAAAACATCAAATACTCCTGCACATTAAAAATTACATCTATTAAGATCGTCTCCAACACATTAAGAGAAAATTAATTTTTCTAGTCAAACGTTTCTGGTCTATGTAGTATATATATTTTAGATTAACACAAGTGTAAAATTAAAAATAAATAAATTACATGTTTAATTAATCAGAATTTTTTTCAAAAATAATTATTAAAAATTTAATAAATTTATCATTCGTGATTGTATCTTATAAAAAAAATATCTCATGTAAAATAAGGTAATACCTCGTGATTGATTAATAACATAAAAAATATTTATATTATTGACACTAACAAAAAAAACACATGTATTCACAGCTGCTCTCTAAAAAACTTTAATAAATTATTGAGTTACGGAGAATTGAAATATCATAAAAGTAAACTGAATTAATTCTTCAATTTCATTAAAAGTAATATAAATATTAAAATATAACTATTTAAATATACAAACGTAATAAATTATTTTGTAAGTTTAAAAGATAATTTTTTTTAATAAAAATAGAGACAAAAAATAATTACATGCAGTTAAATTCCCTTTATCAATTAAATTCAATAAATATAAATAATTTTATAAACAATTTTTGACTTGTAAAAATTTCCTATTGACTCAAGTTTTATTTATTTATTTTTTAAATTTTCTTCATAAAAATAATTATTGTATCTCTCTATATAAATTAAAATAATTAAGTGTTTTTAGGACTATTTTTCTTCAACAAGAATATTTTTAAGAATGTTATTAACTTCTTATCTCTAAAATGGTTAGAGGTAACCATAAAATAGATAGAGATAATGGATTTTATAAAGGGTAACATGAGAAAATAAAAAAATAATTTAAATATAAAAGTGTAATAAATAATTTATAGATTTAAAAGGGTAAAATTATCTAATAAAAATGAAAACATTAATAATTATAAGAAGAGGAATCTTCTTTATTAATAGTTATAGATTTATAAATTTAAATTTTAAAATTTTAAAATAAATTATTAATAATTAAAAATAATTTAATATTATGATATAAATTATTTATCATATAAAAAATATAATTTATATCTTAAAAATATTTAATGTTACAAAATTTCATTTTAATAAATCTTTATAATAAAAATTATTTATTTATTATAAATTTTCATTATATAAAATAAATAATTATTCTATGTAATAAGGAAACTAAAATATTAGTTTATACACGTATCATAATGTCGATATATTTTGTTTTACATAAAATCCTTTAAAAAAAGAATAAATAAGAAAATTCCTTTAGTTTTTCTAAGACGTGGAAAGAATAATCAACGGCTGAAAGAATTTGAGCATGAAAGTTAACAACGTGCAACAGGTGAGGCCTACGTAAACGATCTATATATATATATATAGATCAAGAACACTAGTTCCTAAGCAAGGACCTTTCTTACGACAACACCCCATGCTTCGAGGGTTCCTTTGTGATATATATATATATATATATATATATATATATATATATATATATATATATATATATCACAAAGGAACCCTCGAAGCATGGGGTGTTGTCGTAAGAAAGGTCCTTGCTTAGGAACTAGTGTTCTTGATCTTGGACTGTGATTGGTTTGTGTTATCTTTAATGTATTTATTTCTTTTGAATAACCTGTCAATTTTGTTCTATTATTTTCAACATGTATTGTTTGTTTGATACAATTATTGTGAATGCAGCTGTACTGGTCCCTTGTTCTCAAGAAACTTTCTGTTTCCTTTCTTGAACTTCCAAAGGGCATTTTAGATGCTTCTTCTGACCCTTTGAAGTTTGAAGCTTTGGAGGGACTTAACTTCTTTCTGTTAATCTCTCTCTGACATCTTATTTATCACATTGTTGCTGATTTCATTTCATCTTTCATAGGGACTTCACAAACCCAAATCTCCCTACATAGCAGAAAGGAAGACCTTCACAAGTATGTTCTGTCTGGTTCTTCATTTATCTATTAATGAATCAAATTTGTTGATATTTGTCAAGTCTATTAATATATATATATATATATATATATATATATATATATATATATATATTTATATATATATATATATATTTTCTTTCATCTTCTGTTAAGCAGCCTGGATATGGTGATGCAGGAAACATGCATGCTCCTCAATATTCTGGAGCCAGGGCAGGTGCTAAATGTTTTAAATTGCTTTGGTTGGTTTTGTTTTGTTTGTCATATTGTGTTATTTTCAATGAACTGATGTTTGTCCTTCTTTTTTTCTCTTTCTAGTTGGATTTCCTCAGGTGGGAATTTTCCACATCAAGTTGAAGTCCCAATTAGATATTATACCAAAGTTCAATATATGAAGTTATCATCATTCATTTAGTATCATGTGAAAGTAGAATTAGAGATGTGTTATGGCTAATCTCTTCTTTTACTGACATTTCTAAAATATAGAGAGGTATGGTATACGAAGTTTGTATGATCCTAACTGGAGCTGACTAACATTCTTTTTCTATTTATATTTGCATAACATAGTGCTTGTCTTTGCGCTGTAATCAGATATGAGGATTGTTAATAAATTTTTTTATGGCAAAAATTGTTGTCACATTTGATTTATGCATGTTTAGTTACTGTGTGTTCTACTACTTGTTTCATTATGCATTTGCAAAATTTGTTGGCTTTCAGGCTTTCATCATGATATAGTTATTTTTTCTGTCTCTGCTTTTTATTCATTTTATTTTCTGACATGAACATTTAATTCATCTTAATTGCAGCATTGATCAATTACAAGTGAACAACAATAATGACAGTTCGAGGTGATTCAATGAATTCCTGTGTTTATGTTTCCTTTCGGCTGTTAATCTCTTTCTAACATCTTACTGATCACATTGTTGCTGGGTGAAAGTATTCAAACATAAATTTTTCTTTAGTTTAAAAGTGACACTAACTAAAACTTGAGTTCTAGTGAATTCTAAAATGACACTCAATTACGTTATTTAAAATTAAAATTTGAATTTTTAAAGAATTCAAAAGTCATCAAACGGTGGATGCGCTTTCTACCCAATAATAATCAAATCTATATTAAATGCAGTTTCATTAGGCGATATTTGCATTAATATCACAGATTTTAAATCACTTTACTTAGGAAATTGGTTTTTTATGTTGTAAACAGGTAACAACATGGGAATTCGTAATAATATTTTGTATATTTTTTATAAGCTTAATGAAAAACGCAACCTCACTATAAAAAATTAATATACCAAAATAATACTCTTTAAAAACTTAAGTATTAGAATGATTTTTTAAAATTTAATGTAAAAGAAAGTAATCCCATGATGTTATTTCCAAGGGGTAAGTAAATTGACATTTGCAATAAACAACAGTGTTATTCGGCAGAATTGGGCCTAAATTAGATTTATGAGCATACTGGGGTGAGTTTCTACCGAAGACTTGTAGGAGATGGAAAAAAAAATAAATTATTTTTTAAAAGTTAAACTTAATTTTTTATTGACTAAATTGTACAAGTTTAATATTTTAACTTTTTTAAAAGATGTTTTGATTTCCTGTAAATTATTTAACGAGAAATTAATTTAAATTTTTCAATAAATAAATTTTATTTATTTATTTTTCTCTTATAAATATTTAAATTTTAAAAAAGGCCCATAGTGTGGATCATGTCTTGGACCTGACCCAAGAAGCCCTCAAGCTTTGAAGTGTATTTAAGGAGGAAATAAGAAGAGCCATGTGGGGAAGAAATTAGTAGAAGTAAGTTTGAAAAGTGATTTTCCTGCATCAACGTGGGATTTAAGCAATTATGAGAACAAGCAACGAAGAGAGAAGATCATTCGTGATCACTTAGTTATGCATCGTAGATTAGGTAGAGTGTATCTCTAAAGCCTTGATATGAAAGAGGCTGGCAGTCAGCTATTATATCAACTCTTTGACCTCGTTTTTCTATGATTCAATTAAACCCCTTACTTGTTCTAATTTTTGGTTCCTTAACATTAAACATTAAGAAATAAAAATGGTGATATCTACCATGACTTTATTTTTCTTTTGGCAGGAGGCGACATAAGATTAAGACATAACGTTATTATGATTGTCATTATATATATAAATTTTTATTATTATTATTATTATTAGTATCAACTTTATCATCATCGTCATTGTTATTGTTATTATCATCATCACAAACTTTATCTCCATTATTGTCACGATATATATTAATCTATTATTATTATTATCACCACTACCATTTCTACTACAACTATCATCATTGTCGCTATTAGTAACTATTGTCGCTACTAGTAACTATTGTCGTTATCGTCGTTCTATCATCATCTTTGTCATAATATGAACCATTGTTATCACTATTATAATACTAATAATCACTGTCATCATCACCTTTCATCACTATTGTCATCACTATTATTAGCATCATTGACACCATTATTATCATCAATATTGTTGTCATCATTACTAGCACCCTTATTACTATCATTCATTATTTTTGTTATCGCTATTGTCACTTTATTTCATCACGATTATTGTTATCTTTGTAATTATTATCATTATTGTTACTACCTTCATCGTTATTTCTATTACTGCAATTATCACTATTGTCGTCATCGTCACCGTCAACACAATCACCGTCATCGTTTGTCATTGTTACTCGTGTCATTGTCACCATCACCTTTTGTTATTATCTAGTTCATATCTTAATGTGCATCAAATATTAAATTAAATTAAATTTTATTTTACTCTTATCTTATCTTGCTTTTATTCTATTTATATATTTTATCCTGACCTTTAAATGAACCTTAGATCAGATTTTTAATATGTAATTTTTATATATTTTACCAATAAAATCAATTAGCAGAGAAGATTATATCATCCTAATTTTCTGGTTGAAATGGGATCGTGAAATGGAATGTTTTTACATATTTAATTTCTGTCAAATCTTTCTCCAAAAGAATTCCATGTGTTTAATAATTGATATTTTGAAAATTTTGTGTTTTGTTTTTCTAAAAGTGAGTGGTGATATCAAATCATGAAGAATTGCATGTTTTATTAAAATGGATAAAATTGTTGTTTTAATCAATTTTAGTAATCTCCGTTCAGTTTATTATCTAAGCTGTTCTGTGTGCACAGCTTTCCTTGGTCATGGCTATCTAGCTTTTAAATCGTTAATTGTGTCGGGAAGAAAAAGGAATCTTTGTAGGTGATCTAAGAGTCCAAGTATTCCTTGTTCTCCATCAAATTCTAAACGGGAAATGTTAAACTTACGCTAAATGGAAAAGTTTCGAAAAATTAAACTTGTGCTAAATGGAAAATATTAAACGAAATTCACAAGGTGTGGATGAAGAAAAATACCCTGGGGTGAACTGTAAGCTTATGTTAAATTAGTTTTGAATCAATTGTCCACTTAAACTTTTGTTCTGGGTGGTCATTATACATTAGCATTTTCAACATGAGGGGTTTTATGATGGTCCAATTTCATATTGGGCTTTGACTCATCTATCATGAATGTTTACAATAGTATCGCGCGACAATGCCATGATAGAAGCATGGTAGGTAAAAATGTTGTCTTTGATGTCGTGGTGCATGTCATTTTTATCATGATATCTAAAACCGCATATTTAGATGTATAATTTCCCAATTCAACGCTTCATGTTCCCGTGTTTGTCCATGTCATTTTTACGTATAAGCGGTAGAATCATCAAATTCTATCATAAAACATCGTGTTTGAACGAGTTAGCATATGAAGAACAATTTTAAATTTCACCTAAATTGGGTAAAATAATTAAGATTGTACAATCTAATATTTAACTAGCTTAGATATAAGGACCACGAAAAACTTATGATTTTAGAATAAAATTTATTGCAATTTAGTCCGCTGTAATGAAGATAAAAGCTTTGAATTCATTCCTTACAAGTTTGAACTATAAGGCATAATCAAATTTCGAAGATAATTTTGCATTCTGAAAGCAAAGTGTTATTGTATTGGCAATATGATAAACTGAATTTCAATGGGTAATTTATTGATGATTTTAGACTTATTAAAGTTTTGATTTATAGATCACAAGTGTTACTTATGAATTCCCTCCACAGGTAGGTTCTGCAAAGTACAGGGTGGGACATTCAAACCTGAACTCGCGTGCAATTTGAATCAATCACCTTGGACTCAACACTGAGTTAAGCATCAACATTAATCCGTTGTGGGTGTGACGGTTTCACAGGTTTTAAGCCTCCTTATTGGTTTGTCGCCAAGGCCAATCAGAGATACAGTAGATTGTCAACTGGTGACTTATCTTTTTAATTAAAAAATAAAGTTTTATTTATTTATTTCAATTCACTTTATTTATTTAATTTAATTTAATCATTTTATTATTAAAAAATTTAATAAATTTTTTACTTCAATTTGGACTTTCATCAAACTGAGATTAATGTTATTAAACTTTATAGTTAGAGAAGGTTTTCCGTCACAACAGTAATAGTATTAATACAAGAACTTTTAGAGAGGCGCCTTTTAATTTTAAATTTCTTATTTCATTTCAAAATTCAACAATTTATATTTTTAATTTCTAATATTTCACTCGTTTCTACTTAGTCTTAACTTACTTATTTTCTTTTAATTTAAATATTTATTAACTTTTTTAAAAATTTGAATTAATTTAGAATACACAGGTGCAACTTAGAGTTGTTAAATTGGTCAGTCCAACCTGATGATTGAGGGGTGGAAAGTGGGTCTGACTGACCCAAATTTCTAATGGGCTACACTTTTATGACCAAATTGATCTGTTTTATTTAAATTTTACAACGTAAAAAAAAATGTCAACTTAACTAGGTTCTGTAGTTTTCAGGTTTATATTTTATAAGTTCAGCCTAAGTTGTTGGGATGGATCAAATAGTATAGACTAGGTTTATTGGGTCAAATTAAATTTTTTTATCATTTGGGTTTTGTTTTTAGTCTATTTTAAGAACATGCCTAAACAATTTTTAAACTTAATTACAAAAATGTGAATCAACAAATGAATGTTTTGCATAATGTGTAGACATTGAGTTAACATGGTGAGGGAGGCAACGTGCGAACATTCCGGTTAGGATGTTGGAGTAGATGCTGATGCTAAGCATCTGAGTGAGAAATTGATAGAGAGGAGGGAATGTTATGTGAGAGTGAATTCATATGTATTTTGTGGTCCTCACAGACAGCACAGGTTGGAACAAGATGTAAGTGCCACGCGGAAGTGTGGTTATCACAAAATGTAGAATTTGGATAAAAGTTGGGAAGCAATCCTGCGATAGGAACGGGATGCCATACCCCAAAGCTAAGGAATCACGTGTTACTACCACACAATCAAACTTGTTTACCCCTTTAGATAACTTCTTCCCATTCCTTTGACCCCACCAAACATCATCAATTTCCCTTGCTTTCCTCTTCCTCTTCAAAATTACTATTTCAATTCAGTATCCATTCCTTCCCTTTTCTTACACATACATACACTTCTTTTGCGGTCGTAAAGCATCAAGCATCATGGAAATCATACGTTTCGTTCTTCAAGGTCCTATATTTGTATGTCGGTATTTAGGAAAGTCTAAATTTCCCCATCTAGGAACTATAAGCTTTTAAGAAAGACATGTCTTATTACTCCATTTGTTGGCACATAATTTTTTATCGTAAGCAACTCTATTCTAATTTGTGTGTACGAAAATGTATTTATAGAAAGAAATTATCATCTTAAATAAATTTTGCTGCCTAAAATAATTATTTTTAGCTCGGACTAAGGGATAACCCATGTTCACCTAAAAGGAAAAAAAAGATATTATTTATTTTAAGGTAATCAACATATTATACTTGGAAGGATGAAAAACAATAGAATGTAACAAACGAAACCTATTCGTATTAAATTAGGTGATCAACTATATAGATTACATGATTATCAATTTGAACATTAAAGACCAAAGTTTTAGAAATGATATTTATACTAGAATCTATCTTGACCAATATAATTCTCTCTTATATCATAGATTATAGTCGAATGTATACCGACAACATGATAAAAATTTGCTCATAAGTTTGATAAGTACATTTCATATTATATAATCCTTGATGACTCGATATGAATACTATCTGGCCTAATAGCTAGCTTTATCATTCATCTTTCAAGGACATCTTTCACTTCTCAAATACGAGTTCTATGATAATGATAAACTGAATTTCATTCATCTTCTCGGATTTCTTACCCTTCTATCGTAGGAGTGAATCCCTATCATTTGTTAAAAGTATTATAAAAATAACTCTCCCATCTCTTAACTTTTATATCATGATCTGCAACTTAAACTTTCTCTCCATCCTTAATACATCTCACTTGATTTAAATCTCGTTCCCTTCACTATTTTTTGCAAGCTTATATTTTACATTTTCCATTCATTATTCCAAGGTCTTTCTAAAACTCTCTAAAAACTTTAAATCATGTATCGCTCACAACTTTTCCTATCCCATTCCTAACATTCTTGCCTAATTATTGTTATTGTTGCATCTCTATGAGATTTTAAAGCGTTTTCTTCTATTTCCAATATTATCTAGAATATTTTTATTCCATCGTCAAGATTCCTTATCTCTCCATCTCTTGTAAAATTTCTTTCAGTCTTTTTCATCTTAGATATTTCATCTCACATGAAATTACTACTAGCAAGTAATCCCCAATTAATCTTGAATAATTTTATCTTAGCAATTACATGTTTTAAATAATAGCGATGTGCTAGATCTCTAATTGTAATGGTTGGGCATCCTTGCTACCATTTATCTCTTTTATGCTTATTAAAAAAAAACAATTAGATGTTTATCTCCCTTAAATTGCCCCTTCCTAATCCTCCTATGGATAATTTGTCATATATTTTGTTTTTGTTTTTATCTTCCCAAATAAACATAGTCAGAACACTTCACAAGAATATCACCAGTGCTACTATGATACTCTTATTTACTAGAATATCTATCATTTGAAACAGAAAAAAAGAACTACTATTTTTATAAAATACTCTTATTTACTGGTACTTATCTAAATACTTAATTCATATTACATTATAACTGAATTTAAAATTATTTTTCATAATAATCTGTAAATTAAATTAATAATTTTTTTAAGATGTATATATACTAACCCAGGTTTGATAGGCTAACCGAGGGTAAGTAGAAGACCTCAAACAGCCTAGGATAGGCTAGTCCTAGACCTTCCTTCAGAGTCTTGAGATTTTCTAATGAAATAATCTTGTTGTCAACTAAGATTTGAGTGACTATGGTGAGACTTTGTGGCCTTAGGATTATGCATGCCCACGGGTTTAAGCCTGGTACTTAAGGTTGAATCCCAATCAATTAAAAAAATAACGTTTTGAAAATCATTAAAATGAATAAAGTGAAACAAAAAAAGTCTGAGAGAATTTTTTTTTGAAAAAAATTAATAATAAACGAAACTAAGAATAGAGAGCATGTTCCCATGCCTGGAACTACCGTAGATAACCAATGCCCTGCAGTAGAGGGGGACCAATTAATATTTGTTGTGGATCAGACGCATCAGAATTCATTACGTGATACTAAAATTCAGAATATATTAGTGTTTTTTTCTTTTATAATTTTCATAAATTAATTTAGAATGAACTTATTACTTATATTATAAAATAATTTTATAGACTTTATGTAATTTTAAAATATTTTTTTATTAAACTCAATAAGTTTATTATAAACAATAATTGGTTGATTGTAAAGTACTTTACCCTTTTTCTCATTTAAAACTACTCATACATGATTTGAATGTGTTTACACTTTTATAGAAAGATTCTAAGCGCACAAAAATTATCAAAATACAAATTTTAATAAAATCATTTTTATCATAAATAAGATAATCACTGTATTTTCATTTGGTTTGAAAAGTGATTGATATTGAATGGTAGATTACAATTTAATGCATAAACTTTTGCTATTTGAATAAGGGAAGTAATCTATGTATAAATAATAAACAATAAATAGTAATGAATAGGATGCATTAAATAGGGCTAATTGATGGGTTGCGATGTATCATGAGGAGAAATTTCAACTAGAAATCGTAGCAATACTGGAAGACAAAAATGGCATTAACTTCAAGGCAAGGGCGAGTGCGAAAAGGAAGGGCTGTGCTTCTGTGCGCTGTGGCTCTCTATGGCAGTAAGTGGGTGGGCTGAGAAAGTCAGACATGAAATGACATTCAAAAGAAATCAATGCTTAACAGACATGATTTTGACGTTTCAGATTCTCATTGTCAGAATGACCAACCTAAAATATAAATACTATCATAAAATCAAATTCAAAAGTATATATAGTCTAGAACCATGCACCCTAATATATTCTCATTTCTTAACAACTTCAATGACTAGTTTATACTTTAGAGTTGGTTCACTCTCCTTTACCTTTCTTTCCATTTAATAGAAATGGAAAATAAATGGAGTGTCTTTCAAAGAAATTTAGAAATTAACAAATCAATTTTTTTTATTCTATAATTCAACTTATCTTTATCAAAAGCTAGATAATATTTACTAACCCTCATAGAATATATCTAAATTATCTAGTAAACTAAATTAAATAACAATGTAAAAATTAATGACTTATTTGTTTGTTTTTAATAATTATTAAAATAATGAGACTAACCTAAAAATAGTTCTAATTTTCTTATATATACCCATCAGCATGAGTAGAGTCTATTACAAAAGCCTCCTATAAAAGAAACTCTATAGCTGTGAAACTTTTTTCTTAATATATCTATAGAATCTATAAGATGCTAGCTAGTTGGTTAAACTTATCCTATATTATGAAGCATGTTTCTTATGCTCCGGCCAATGAGTTAATTTTCTCGAACTAACTAAATTTTTACAAGTTTTGGCAATTTTTGTAAGCCATCAATGGCGATTTCATTTTGTGAAATTTGTTTTTTCTTTTGTCCGTGAGTAGTTTGTTTAAAGGGACAACACAAAAATTTTGAAGCAACCTGCAAAAGTTGCTGCTTCATTTTTAGTGCTTTCATGGAGATTCCTGTATGTTGAGATGGGGATGCCATAATGCCAAAATGGTGGTCCAAAAATTCCTTTTCGAAAAGGCCTTAGTTAATTTATGACTTGGAGTGTGCTTGGTACAGGACCAAATCTTGTCTTAGATATTTTACTTTGAAAAGTAAAAAGAAGGATTATTTTTTATTTTTCCCCTGTCCATTTCATAACACATTTATACACACACAAAAGAAAAAAAAAATGCATTAACCAAAAAAAAAGTTTTTTTGTTCTCCTTTGATTGTTTGTTTGGATTTTAAAGACAGTGAACGTTAGGAATGTGTTGTTCCCAAACAAGGTAACCAAATTAAAGAAATGCATTTGAGCTTTCTCTCACCGGCCGGTAGACATACAAAATGCTCTTAAAATATACCAAAATATTTAATGTTTTCTTTATTTGGTTTGTGATATATTAGATAAAATGCTAATTAGTTATTTTTTTTCTAATATTATTCTCAAGTATTTCGTGTATGAGATTAATATCTTCAGATGTAAAATATTATATGGTCGTCAAATTCACTTTCAGTGGAATACCTAGGACTTGAATTTCAACATATGAGCTTAGTTTCTTAATTATTATATAGCTTAATTAACACTGCAATCATCTTTTCTTTTGAAATAATATATTTATGACTTTGTGAAATACTTTTTAAATTCTATTGGAAATCTCTCAGCAATTCAAATAGAGAATGTTTAATATTCCGAAGCATCCAATTATTAATACAATCAGTTTGTATAATTCAATAACCACTGACTAGTTTCGTTATCATGAGAAATTAATTATTAGGCTTACTAATGAGAAAAAAGGGAAATTACAGATAAACATTATTTTGAAATTCCAGTAAGATTTCCATTATGAAATTTTCAAACTTCTTATCTTTGAAGTTTCCTTAAGTAATTTCTCATTAATTAGTTAACAGGAAGATTTATAATTAAAGAGATTATGAATAAATAAAAATGTTATAACAACTTCCTAGATGATAACAACTCCTTCTCAAGATGTTATTTTGGAAACATTTTTTTACTGATTAACTAAAATTCATTGATAATTACAACTTTATAAACATACATTATCATTAATTTAGCGGTAATAAATTTAAGTTAATAATAATAAAATATTTATAAAGAAGACTGTACAAAAAATGTGTCAGTATTGTTATTATAATAGAGAATATGTTTAGAGAGATCTATTATCACGATCTTTCTACTCTGTAGATGTAAAAATAGCTTTACAAAATATGTAATTTGTTAACTATATATAATATGTGGCTCGATGAACTCATCAAATTGAGAGGAGAGAACACCCATTTAATTATTTCTACGTGTCATTACACACATTTATGTTAAGTTAATTCAACCAAGTTCTAGTGCATGCCACTGTGTGGTTTGGAAAAGAATTTTACGAGATGAATATAATTAGTTGTATGTAGTACTGCTGTAAGTGCTTAATTATTAGCCTTTGATCGATCTTCTGTACCAATACGACTCAACTTATCATACTGGAAATTTGATGCTCAACTCTAGATTTTATTTTATTAAATATGATCAAGACATATAGTTCTAATATATTAATTGATAGACACACAACCTCGCATGTTCAAGGAATTAATGATACTCCTTCGGATTTTTTATTTTCTTTTAATACAAAACAGATAATTGATTCATCAATATTAATAAAAAAAAATATTTAAATCAACTATTTTTAATTAATGATGACATAAATTTAAATTTCATTTTAATATAACCCATTATATATTTAAGATACTTAATCACACTATGCTAATAACGATTCCCGCCAACTAATGACCGTCCCTCGTGCTAAACATTATACTCTAATAACTAATCATTTGAGATTAAATACATGCACTTGTATGTGACTTGAGTAAGTATTTCATTAAAAAAAGTCTTTATAGAATATAATAGTATATAAACATTCAACAGTTAATACATTAAACATATATATTTTTCTTATAATTAGAATGAAATTTATATAGATACTTTTACAAAAAGACTGAAAGGGGTAAATCTGAATTTAATTTTTTAACAATACAATATCTTTACATCTTTCCTTCAATTTTTTCCTCATGAAAGAAAGTACATCATATACTTGTTCTAAACAAAGGTCTTTATATAAGTTTATTTTATTGAAAAACATGATCGAACATAAAACAGTAGCAAATATATGGTTTATCCTTGATCTCAGTCATCAGCTTGAAGATAGACCTTGTTAAAAGATGACAAGGAAACTAGCATTCTTACTTTAAATTAACTAAAAGCATCCATTGAACACGTAGTAAGTAGTGACAAGTAAAATAACAAAGAAAAAGAGTTGTTTGTCCTTAAAACTCATTATAGGTCAGGACAGTGTTTTGACAGACTCAAATGACACTTAACTCCTGAGACACGATGATCATAGCCTTCATTTGTTCAATAGCGCAGCCCTTGGCATAAAATGCTTCTCAGAAACCTGAAATAAAAAAAATATACATATCTATTTAGCCAAAGTTTTGTTCACCAAAGTTTAATAACAAATATTGAAAGCACTATTTTTAATTACTAGGTGTCGTAAATTTTGCTTTCATACTTACATTGTCCATCTTAGTTTGATTGTTGCTCTCCAACATCAGCCCAAAATGAATATGAGGAAAATGTGCCCACTAAAAATGAAATAACTTTCAGTTATTATATTAAGGATATATATATATATATAGACACACACACAATTAGGGTATAATAATTCCAGCTAATTTGATCTGATCCTTACGTTCTTTGCAGCTGTACTGAAAGCTTCTCTGTGACTGATATCAGGATTATTAGCTTTGATTCTCTGAATCTCTTCCCTACATAGTAACAAAGACGTTTCAAAGCTGCTTTATGATACAATTACATCAAATATATAGGAAGTAAAATTATTTATAAAGCATTAGTTACTTTATAAACTGATTATAAGCAGATGGTACGCGCTGCCTCTTCTCGGGAGCTGGAATAGAAAATAACAACTCATCATCAGATCAATATTATAGAAAAATAATAACAATACAAATAATTTTATTTAATCTTATATTTTAAAAGAAAGTTGCTACGGATTATGTGGTTGTGGTGATTTTGAAATAAGATATTTATCAAATTTGGAAAAGCCAGCCGAATATTTATTATACTCACGCCGGTTCACAACCCTTTCCTCAGTTACATGAGTGGTGGGTGCACGCATTGCAATCCTGTTGTTGCATTTGGACGTGGATCCAGTGTCAATCCTATACTCTGGATTGCAGTGCCCAGGTCCCTGAAAATCAAAATCTTAGCATGCCCTTATAATATGAATAAAGTGAACGTACCATCCATGATGACTTACATTAATCAGGATATATAGGTCAGGCATTCTTCACTTTTTTACTTCTTAAATTAATGTTCTTTTTTACCCTTTTTGTTTTAAATTTACAAATTAAATTTAAAGCACTAAATTAATTTAGTACAATTTACATTAAAAAATTATCTTAATAAGTATGAAAATTAATTATTTAATGTAAAAAAAAAAAAACTGGGACCAGATAGTTTGCATGAAATAAGATAGGGTGAATAAATAAACTGACTAGGTATCTGGCAGCAGCAAATGTGGGTTTACTTTGATTCAGACGTGAAGAAATAATAATGATGGTTTTCTCATAGAGAGAAACGAAAGTGCCTTTAATATCACTGAGCAGTTAGGCAGAAAAATGCAACTAATCAGATGAATGAAGTACTTACACAAAACTCAGATTGACAGTTGTGGAAACTAAGGGCTTAGATTTTAGGGATCTACAACAAGATGCCATTTTAATAAAATAAAAGTTAAGAATTTTGAGTCATCTGATCCGCAGGGGTGTGCTTGCTTTGGAGAGGACAAGGATCTTGAAAAGAAATCATTAAACCTAGCTAAGACCTAACATATAAATATATATACATGTCAATCAAATCGATCCTTAAGGTATATAATCTTGAAAAGCCTTGAAGAGAGAGATAGGTTTTTTTTTTTTTTTTTTGTTTTTTGAGTTGCCTTGATGGGTGAAGACAGGCCCTGACGCCTCTACTAAAAGTGAAAAAAAGAAACGGAATAGGTTTCGCTTATGGCGGCTGCAGGTAGCTAGGGCTTTCAGTACTCTTTCTCAGGTAGAAATAACAGACATGCTTGCTTTGAAATACTCGATTTAGCACACAGAACCTACCAGCTGAGAGAGGCTTCGATTTTCTCAAAAAGAATAACTCCCACAAACCCTACCCTCGGATCCAGAAATCAAAAAGACCTTATTTATTTATTGCAATTGCTATAGTATAGTATAAATTAATATATCTCTACACACACTTTTATTTAGTTAGTTATCAGTATTTATCATGATAAAGTATTAATTAGTTGGAAACGTGTATTATTTATATTATGCACCTCACTCACCTGAACATCTTGCCATGACAGTGACTGAAACGCCGCGGCCATGTTCACGGACCATAGATTGGTGCAGTGACCACATCGAACGGTCACAATGTCAAACAGGCTACTGCATGGAACACTCACCTGCACCACATAACACAATATTTCTATTCCATTATACACACAAAATTTATTAGAAATCCGGAAAATGAAAAATAAAATAAAATAAAGCTAGATCATTTATAATTCCGTACTTTTGGAAGTTGGGATGCTTTGATCTAGCACAAAAAAATAAAGAAGATAATAATTTGAAAATTGGGGTTTAGAAAAGGGAAAAAAAGAAGGTATAGCTTGGTTTTACTTGAAAAATTAAGAAAATAAAACTTATCAACTTATCAAGGGTTTCTTTCTTCTGTGTTAGAACTGGGAATACTCAATAGATTCACATTTTCTTTTTCCTATTTGAGTTGAGAATCTGTGTAGTTGAGTTTTAGTACAAGGTAGAGGTAAATTAGGTCACAGCTTTGAGATATGAAATCATCAAAGGGGTGGAAGAGGAGTTGTCCTATCAACAGTTTTAACATATAGTGACTATTTTGGCGTTTTCATAAGGGCATATCACCACCATGTTTCTGAAAACAGCTAGCTAGCTAGTACGCACAGTTGGCACAATTAGCCTCACCCGAACTTGCTCAGAACGAGAAAGGGAAAACACTGCGTGTGTATATTTGTGTGTGATTTTGTGTGTGTGACCACCTTGAGGTTCTTCAGGGTAAGACTTTTGTTTGACTGCAAAAGAAGAGATAAAAAAAGGAAAAAAGAAAAGTCCAGAGATGGAGACATGACTGTAACAAAAACTAGGAACCCAGAAAGAAAGAGGGAATTTAAACAACACACACCACTGGTTCAATAAAGCGCAAACACACACATACACGCAAACAACGTAGCTTCCTTTTCAGGATCTGATTGAATTCTTTTATCCTCGGATGTGTACATGAGAAAAAGAATACAAAACAAAGATGCAAAAGAGAAAACAACCAAGTGTGTGTGTTGTACATTAGCTTAAAACTTGAAAACAACAAGATATATATGAATTAGGTAGCATGCAAGAACTGAAAAACAGATCTCCCACTAAATTTTGAAAAAGGGGTTTGAAATCAAAGGTACCGCAAGAACAATACTGCAAAAGTTGCAGGGTATGTAGCATAGTTGCTCAGGCGCAACATCGATGCTGCAGCTAGACATGTCTGATCTCAAGCTTGTTACGGTGAAAGAAGAAAAAGAAGAAGGGAAAGAAAATTGAAGCTAATCGAATAGCTTAGTTCTTATCTCTTGCAATATCTTGAACACCAAAGTTTAAGGGCAAGGGCCTTTTAATTATTCTCTCTCTTTCAAAACCCTTCTTCTTTGTTTAATACTGAGGTGTGTATGCGTGTGTATATATATATATATAAGTATATGGGGAGAGTAAAAGTTGAGAGAAGAGGTGTTGTATGAATAGAAATATATTAGAGTAGAGAGAGGGATTGTATTTAAAAAAAAAAAAAAAAAGCAATAAGAGAAAGGAAGTGAGGGAAGAGGAGAGAGTAGGGTAAGGGTAAGGCAATGAAATGAAAAAAAGTAGTTTTAGTAGTGCCCACGGCAGTCAGGGAATGCTGGGACCGGCCAAACAAAAGAAAGTGGTTTTTGGTTCATACTGGAAAACCATGTTCAAGTGGGCAATAATTAATTTCTTCCACCTCTTCATTATAATTGGTTATATTTGTATAACCAATAAGAAATTTTTGAAAAAAATTTATAATCAAAGAAAGAAAATATTAGTATTAAGAAAACACTCCCCACCTTATTCCATAAGATAATTAATTTAGTCACTTTAATTTCTCAAAACTCAAATTACTGTCATTTTATGACCTAAGATAAAATTCAGAAGAAGTCTTGTGAGTAATTTTTCATTTTAGTTTCTGAAAAATGTTTATTTTTATTGTTTAAAAATAATTATTTATTATTATTTTAATCTCTAAAATACTTATTTATTATCATTTTAATTTTTAAAAATTAAAATGAGAATCAAAATGATAGTAAGTAGTCTTTTTTAAAGATTAAAATGATATTAAACATTTTCAAAAATTAAAATGAAAAATCACATTTTAAAAAAAAATATTAATACCTTTACACTAAAATGACAACACTTCAGTCTTTTAAAAAAATAATGATTTATTTTATTGTAAATCATGTCCAACATCTAATATTTATCATGTCTAAAGTTTCAACTAAATCAGAGACAATACCTTCAAATACAATATTATGACGCATTATCCAAATAAATCATGCTACAACGTGTCAAATAAGACGAGGAACAAAACATGCAAGTTTTTTTCTTCTTTAATATTAAATAGAACTAAAGTAGACATAATGATATCGTGAGGACAATTGTTGAATATTGAAACCATACATCAATTGCATTTCAAATCTTTTCATGAATAGTTTCTTTACAAGAGAAGCAAAACATACAAGATATATCCATCATGTGAGATAACACTCTTATTTTATATTTTCGAGTTAGAAGCCCATATGTTTAGAATAAATTGCAAGATAAGACAAGATAATAATTGGTTGCATATAATAGAAAAAAAAAGGAAAGTTAAATAGATTGTAAAATAAGTATAAATATTAAGGTATGGATAAATCAAATATAAGTATAACTCTCATGCACTTCTATTTTGACTTGAATTAGATAAAACGAATCCTTCACACTCGTTTGGGTGTGGATTTGTTATGACTCGTCACACCTATATAAATCAGTTCAATTACATGATGTTCATGGAAAAATAAAAATAAAAATACTGAAAGATTGTAAAATAAGTGTTAACTAAGTTTTTTTTTTTCTAATTTTTAGGATTTAATTTACCTTTTAGTTTCTAATAACTTTTAAAATAATTTCTAGCTTGTACTTAATATTAAATTAATTATTAAATATTGACTTAAAAATGTTAACATATAATTACGCCTTAACTTAACCGTTCCAGTTTAATTATACGGAGTAAAATCTTAAATTTAATGAAAATAAAAAAGCAAGAAACTAGTATTCTTAAGTTTTATTAAATTATTTTTTTTACAAAACATTACAAAGACTAGTTAATTGAAAGAGTTAGTTACGACCTGGTCTATTAAAAGGCGTAATTATACTATTTTGATCTTTTTTATCTTTTTAAATTTTAAAAAATTTTAAAATATAAAAAATATGCATATTCAGGCGGTTTGATGAGTTACAAATAATTAGTGTTTTTTTAACAATGATAATGCTCATAATTGAATTTAAGACCTCTCGCATGCATTATCATTTTAACTTTCCACAGTTAAACCAATCCCAGTGATTCGAAGCACAACAAAGGTTTTGGCATCGTGTACTTCTATATAGAATATAAATTAATAATCGTTGTACGCGGGATTTTAATTTGATAGTGGAGAAAAAGAAATGGAATACATAATTATAATTTAAAATAGTTATCAATTAACATGGTATTTTATAGAATTAATCAACTGCATATCAAGTACATTCAAAATCAAAAGTCTAAAAACACAGCAATTGAAGGTTTTGGCGGCATTACCAAATGTGTACAATATATAATAAGATATATATTAGTATCATTATGATGGAATGAGAGTGACCAGTGACCACTCTCATCCTCAGACAAACCTGCAACTCCACAGCGGACGAGGGGGGCGAAAATTTATTAAATAGTATAGTGCTATGTGACTTTCTTTCATGACTCCACAGATTTTAACAATAGCTGTTTTTCTCTTTTTGACTGAATAATAACTGTTTATTTTTACAAGAAAAGAAAACATGACTTCTTTTTCTTTTTTTTTTTAAGGAAGGATATTGATTTATTAATTATGCTTGCTCTAATTCCTTTTTGCAAGTATACAATGGTAATGAAAATATATTTAGATTATAAATTTGTACAAAATTTTGTATTGAAAAAAAGATGAGACATAAAATGTGTAATAAACTGATTGATGTGACATAAATATGCAAAAAACAGAAAAATTTTGTACAACTCCGTATGGTTAAGGGAAGAAAAGAAAATTTAAAATTTGAATTGGAGAAAAAATAAAAGAAAAGAAAAAATTATTTATAAATATAGATAAATTTAAAATTGTCTTTCCTTCCATTTTTTTAACCAAAAAAATAATAAATATTATAATTTGTGTTTTTTTTTTCTAATTTTCTTTCTCCTCACTTTTATCTCATCCAAACATCAATATTATGAGTCAAACAAATTTAAGAGTAAATGTTAACACAGGGACAACGAAATTTTCTTTTATTTAAGAATGCAAATGTCAAGAATTTAATTTTAATTTTAATTGAACAAAATTATAAAATAAACATTTATATTGTAAACGAATTTAAAGTTAAATTCATTTTCGAAACGCATATATGCTGTAAAAGAAACAGATGATCTCATATACGATATGGATGATGTTAATTTTTTGTCGTTCAAATAACTAAATTGAGCATATAAAATAGCTGCTGAAATTATGAATAAATACGTTACTATGCAAGAAAATGCGCATGAATTACAGACAATTAGGATTTTTTTATGCATAATGTATTTCTTTGAAATTATACGAAAGTAAAGTAATGTATAATACTTTTTTAAAAAAAAAAAATCCAATAGTGTGTTGCATACATAGTAAGCCTTACAGTTAGATATATAGATGACATAAATTAGAAGTTCATTAGCAGATCTTGAATGATCAAATTTCTTACTATATTCTCATATTATGCATCCGCACACATTGGTATTTCTTTCATCGTATGTTAAATTTTATGTACTAGCTAGTAAATGTTGCTGTCATTTTGTGTGGTAAAACGTTAGCAAGGGGTGTCTTTCATTTTCTCTAAACAACTTTTTCTCGCAGCCTTTGTTTCCAAGTGCAAAACAAATCAATCATAAAACCCCGAAACAGTTACATCAAATATGACAGTTGGAACCCTAAGAGCCACTAAAATTGCTCCATATACATACATCATGATTTTAGCTTTTATTGCTTTTTCAAAAAAAATTCTTATCTTTTTTATAATTCAATGCAAAAAAAAAAAAAAAAAAAAAAATGATCGTGTGATTTAATCTTGTGACCTACCTAAGATCTTACCCTAATCAAAACCATCTCCATTATGCAGTTGAATGTTTTACATTAAAACAATTCCATGCTTCCAAGTTATATAATATTTAAGATAAATAATATAATTAATATTAAATTTTATAAAAACACTAATATAACTTCTTAATACATTCTTTCTCTTATTTCATTGGTTAGAATCAATTAACATTCTCAATATTAATCAAAGATATTTTTAGAATAAAATAATTAATGTCGTATTGGTTTTTTAATATGACATATAACATAGAACAGATTTTTTTCTTCTAAAAAATCGTATAATGTAAAATATATAACAAGAGTTTAATTAAATTTGTAACCTTAAGCTGATCAAACTGATTAATTAGAACCTAAGATGTGACACATTGAATTTAAATGATTCTTTTAATTTGCACACAGAATTATTGTAAAAGACAAACAAGATATATATAAATAAAAAGTACTGTGAGCTATAAAGGTGCTAAAAAAAATGAGAAAGTCACAACATTATTAGGATCTCTTCTTTGTCGATTTAGCCATTTTTAATAGCACTGTTCCATTGCCCATTTAGCTTCAGTCCCTTTCCATGTCTGGTGCAATAAATTCTACATAACTCGCTTTGCTTCATCACTCTCCTTTTGGTATTATTGATAGATTATGCTAGCCTACATTATCTTTTTCATTTTTTTTATATAATATCTTTTCCCATTAACTGTTGGATCATATCATGTTAACATGGATCGGGTCGAGTATTCATACTTAATTAATCTTCTGAATCGTACCATGACATTTGTCAGACAAAGCACCCATTCTTACACATTTTGCAGTTGAATTCGAATTTGTGTGTCCTTATAAATATAATACGGTAATTATTTTGTGTAATTCGATTAATTAGTTGAAAAATATTTGTAAAATGTTATAAATTCTATGACATGTATTTCATTTTTATAATAAAAAAAATCTCATTAATCATTTTCTTTAACGTATCTTGTTATATTTAATTTATATTTTTACATTTTTTATTTTTGTTCAAAGATACTTAAAATTATTGAATAAATTTTATTTTTAAAAATTTTGATTATTTATTATTCATTCGTTTTACAATGTTGGGGCCATGAGAAATTAAATTCATAAAGTCATAAAAATAAAGACGAAGAACAAAACTACCCAAAGTAGGAAACATTAATAAGGATGAGAGAAGAACAAGGAGGTGGGGATAGGAATAGAGAGTAAGGACACCCTCTCTACTCCAACTGCCTCTTCAAGAGCCATGATTCCTAAACACGCATTAATAAGTATAATTAACGTACTATATATTACCAAAAGTTAGATACATGGATCTCATAATTTTGATTAGGTATAACTAGCACATTTTACATTTTACATTTTACATTGTCTTTTTTTTTTTTTTTTAACAAATTATCACTGAAGGACGAGGGTACTAGCGTACAACACATTTCATTTATAATGCAGTAGATGGCACATTAATAATAAACTTTCTGTCTTCATATAATCTAATTTGTTACTCAGATAAGGGAAGCTTGATTTTTTTTATTTTTTGTTTTTTTGTTATCATTGAATTTAACAAATAATATACTAGCCAGCTATCTTATCGTGGGTAGTACCCTGTTCTATCTCATATTTGATGTTTGAAATATTATAAAACAAAAAAAAAAATTCTATCTGTCAAGATATTATTACTTTAAGGTCTTTAATGGAGTTTGTTTTCGTTTGTTACTATTGTTGATTGTACACATTACGAAATAATAACTTAATTACTAAACAATTACATATATGCTATTTTTATTATTATTGTATCTAAATAATATCAATTTCCAATGAAATTTACTGTAGGATTTAATTTGTCATTGATGCTTGTTCTGTTTTCTTACCAAACTTTAATTTCTTTGGTGTTGAATATATTAAAAAAAGTTTCACTAACGAAAAAAATTAATTGAAATTATTTAATTTTATTGAACTCATTTACGAAATGTATATTGTCTTCTTAAAATTTATTGGTCTATTATAGTCGTTAAAAAATGTGTTATTTTTTTATTTAATATTCATTTTAATTTTAAATAAAATTTTACAGCTCAAGGAAAATTTTCTATAGGCTATGAGTATTACATAATTTGGAGTCCGGTAGTGTGCAGGCACATGAAAGTCAATATGTTACAAATTAAATTTTTGAACTTTTTGTAATTATGATAATAATAATATAAAAATAAAGAAAATAGTTTACAATATTTATGTAGAAATATATTTTAAAGGATATATTATTTACTTTATTCCTGAATTAAAGATAAATTTCGATAAAATTAATCAGTACCTTGTTTGATTTTAATGTGGAGGATTCTTTTAAATGAAAATGTCATTAATTACGTTATACTACGGCCATGGTGTTGGCAGAGCCCATTTCAATGCATTATGATAAGATCCACATCAACACCTGAATGATGCATACCAAAATTATGTGTAAATGTCCATATCAACTTAAAAGCATATGGGGTAATATGCTTCCACTAGTCAATTTTAATTAGTATATATTTACTTTTTTTTTCAATTTTCCAACATTTACTTTTTAATTTTATTAATCCATTTTTAAATTTCACTTTTTTATTATTATAAACAACTTAAAATTAAATATTTATTAATCTATAGGAAAAATGTCTATTGTATATTATTAATTAAACATGCCAGACAATGTACTACACATGGTGCATGTAATTAATGTCTTAACGTGCGAAAAAAAAAATTGGGGAACAAAACTGGCAAACATTTTTTAAACTGTACTTCTTGTTCGTCAACTATGTTTTCATGTACAATTTAGGTCATTATATTTTTAATGAGTTAATTATATTCTTAAAATTAACTTATAATTGAGTTCCTACATTAATTTTTCATTAAAAACTTGATACAATTTGTCTATAGGATAATGGAAGATCATAGATTAGAATTGCTGGCGGAGCTACTTAGAACGTTAGGGGCATGGTCCCAATTTTTTTTTATATATTATATATTAATTTATTAATAATAAATATATATATATATATATATATATATATATTAAGAATAAATTTAAATATATATATATATATATATTAATATATTAATTTATATATATTAATAATAAATTTTAATCTCTCCCAAATTTATTTTAGTCTTCAACTTTAAAAAAAAAAAAAAAGTGTGTGATTAATAATTTACGTTCAACTATTTTTATCAGAGAAAAAAAATTAAGAAAAAAAAATCGGCTCCTCCCACCATTCACCCTCGCTCCGCCATTAGAATAACGTGTTATTGGATATGCATATTGACACAACCATTACATGAAATAATAAAATAAAATGTAAAAAAAAAAAAAAAAACAAATTGCCAAAGTAAGAATTTAAATCCCCTCCCTCTTACTCTCATAAATACCAAACCACCCGGTTAACATTATCTTTAACAAAATTGTGAAAATTATAATTGTGAAAATCATAATATAATATAATATGTGAATGAAGATAAAAATTCTACATAAATTTAAAATTTAATCCAAACTAACAATATCTTATACCTTTTAATACTCTATATCTTAATTTTAACTTAAGCACTTTATTTTTCAAAATGATAATGTTTTAATTATATGTTCTAATAAAATAAATATATTAATAATTGATGTGTATGTGTGTATCTAAACATAAAAAAATTACTAAGATATTCCAAAAATAAATATGAATTGAAAAGTGTATACTAATTCATTAAACTAGTATATATTATTTTACTTCAATAGAAATATAAATATCATTCATATTTATTAATTTATTGTATCAAATAAATAAATCTTAATAATATTTTTTTATTAATATTTGTCATAAATATTTTATAAAATATCATAAAAAATAAAATACTTTTACCTTATATCTATTTTACCAATATTTATAATAAATATTATTATAAATGTTAAAATTAAAATTCTTATTAAAATTATTTACTAATATTTAAAAGTATTATTATTTGGAAATGTATTATATAAATATTTTGTAGTAAAATATTGAAAGAATAATCAATAATAATATCTTATTTCACTCACTAAAATCTGTAAATTAAGAAAAAAAATAAAAAGAATAAAGTTTTACCAAAGAAACTATTATTTGCTACAGAGGTACAGTAAAGGATTTTGTATTTACAATGTGTAAAGTTGTTGTTAGATTGATTTTGTCATATTTAATATAATAGTTTACATATGTAGATTTTTTACTTTCATTCACGTTTTATTTATTTATTTATACATACATACATACATATATATATATATATATATATATATTATTTTTCACAATTTTACTGAAAAAGGCACATTAATTTAATTATTAGTTGGTATTAATTATTATGATAAGATTAAGAAGGAAGGGTGTATCAAATAGCTGCTTATGCAATTGAGTGTTTTTTCTTTTAGTTTTATATTTTACCTCTACATAATTCTATATATATAATTGTTATGTATATTAAATCTATGTCATATAATTTATTATGTCATCTTTCATATATTAATTGCTATGTTATCAAATTATGTAAAGTGTTAAATAGAAAACTAATTGAAGGATAATTGATTGTTTGCAAATTTTAAAGATCTAATTAATAAAATTATGAATATATCAATCTAATTAAATCACACATAAAGCAAACTTAGAGAATAAAATTGCAATTAAATTGTTTTTGTTTTAAACATTTAAGTTTTGAACATGAGCTCATTAATTAACAGCGAATAGATTAGTAATAATTACTTTGAGGAAGAAAGAGCTAGGATATATCTCACTATCACGGGAACACAAAATCAGAGTACCAAATTAGCTATGGATGCATAACTAGCTCTGCCTCTATCTATTCTATACGCAGAAAGATCACTGATAAGTAGCAGCCAACCTAGATATAGCATGTAGCATGCGTGCTGGAGCCTCTATCTCTGTATTTTTTTGGTTGCAAGGTAAAGTAAACAAGGTACAAAAGATGTAACGGACCATGTACATATATATAAGATGTATAGTACTGTCACATGTGTGCAGAGAGGGAGGAGTGTATTATATGAGAAGAACCACTCTCAATTATATATTTTAAATTGATGGTGAGTTGTATTTATTATCATTTTTAAAATAATAAATAGTTGTTTTTATGTTGATTTAATTTGACCATGATAATTTATAAAATGTAATACTAAGGATTAAATGTGTTCTGAGAAGAAACTTTTTAGTCCCTACATATTATATTAATTAACCTTGTCACTATTTTTATTTTACCTAGATTTTATACTAATTTTATTTTTCTAATAACGATAATATTTAATCAATCAACCAACTTACTCATAAAATATATACATATTTCTCTTACTTTATATTTTATACATTTATTCTCTTTATATTTTATAATTAATTTTCTCTCATTAACATTTCTGATTTAGGGCCTTGTCTAGTTTCATTATTAGGTTATGCAATACCATTATATTCTCACGTCTTATCATTATCCTAATTAGATTTATTCAAGTGGCTTTCTTTGAAAAAGACGTAAAAAATTATTTATAAATAAATTTTCTTTGAGAAAAGGAAAAGAGAAACGTAAATATCAATTACAGGAAATAGAAATGGTAATTATACTGTCATGTTATTCAATTTCAGACCAAACAGATGACACAGACAACAACTCGCAACAAAGAGAAAGTTAGAGATAGAGTGGTTAATAAAATATTTAAAAATTTCAAATTCTCATCTGAAAAGGTTATGCACACTAAGAATATATTCATATATGCGTGGTTCATGTAATTTAATTATTATTTTTTTATTTTAGTCTCTAATATTTATTTATTTTTAGTTTAATATGATTTAGAAATTTTTTAATTTTAATATATGTCGTCAAGTTGAGAATCAATAATGTAATTTATGATGGTTATTAATCACAAGGAAACGGTCAAAGTACATACGCAACAACATTAATGTTATTATTTAGTGAATTTTTTTTACTAAGACTGAACAATTATTACTATACATCATCTTTAATAATATTTATTTAATAAAAAAATTAATAAAGATATAAAAATTGTCATGATTACTGTTTTGCAACAAGGTTAAAATACAATATTTATTAAAATATTATTAAAACTAATAAATAATATTTTTATATATTTTTGTGCATTTTTTAAATGCTGCCAATAATCATATGTAATATTGTTAATAAGTATAAAATAATCTGTAATAATTTATAGGCATCAGAAAACGCTTTTGGTTCATAATATTCTCTCCTCTCCAAGCTCCTCAGCTTCACGTGCTGAATGTACTGCCATAACAAACTCTGTCGTGTCATGTCATTCTATAAACCAAGAGAGCAAGAGCACTGTTTTATCTGTGATAACCATGGTTGAATCTCAAGAGTGTGATAGTAAAAAAATTAAAAGTTAAAAACTAAAATGAAAATATAAAAGTTAAAAACTTGAGTGAAGAACGGGTGAAAGTAACATTTAAGCTATGAACTAAACTCAATATATTGCTCGTTTGCTTGTAGAGGTGATCATCTTCTTGTGCAGAGACTTTGTGCAATGATGCATTGGCTGTTATAAAGGAATTATACAGCTATTCACCTCCAGCAATTATTCTTTTGTGTAACAAGGATATTTAAACCTAATATTAATCATTTATGTCTTTTTATTAGAAAATATTAATTGTTAGTTTTTTTAATTCAAATATATATATACTTAGGAGATGTTGGAAAATGTGTACAAGTGTTGTACACATGTACATAAACCCGTGGCAGTAGTGAATGAATGAGTTGTAGGTGAAGGTGCAGAGGAGTGTGTTGAGTGTTTCAGAAAGGCATTTAATAGCACCTGCACTGCAGGGCTGTCTCTGGCTATTTTGTCTTGGCCGTGGGTGAGATTTGCTGTGGTTGAGATTATCTACTCTTCCCCAATTCTTATGGCTACACACCTTAAACAACATTTTGCACACCCTTACACACTCTACTGCACTAGAGAGTGAGATTGGAAACAAAGATAAATAGTGTGATGCCATGATAAAAAAAAAAAAATACAAAGTAAGTGTAAAATTTGAAATATATAAAAGAAATAGGATGTTATAAAAAATTGAAACCACTTTTTATCTAGTCGATCAGAATTATTACAAACAATTTTTTTTTCTTTTAAGTATTTAATGTAAATCTTTACTCAAGGTTTAAACTTGATATCATTACTAAAGTGAAACCCTTGATTTACATTACTAAAGAAAGAAACTAACATTTTCTATTTCAAATAATAATGTAAGCAAATTATTCTGTCTCCCTTAATTGATTCCTATTTCTAGAGGAATAATTGTTTGAGGGACCTCCTCTCTCTGTCTTTGTACGTTTGTGCGTGTTTCCATATAATTAATGGTATTATTAATTTTAAATTTTAATAATTAAAATTATGAGCTATTTTGAATTCTAACACAGATATTAATGGATATATTCATTTCATGTTGTAGTATACTATTTTTTTTTTATATAATATTAAATGAATACATGGACAAGAGAAAGCACCGTTTTCTTCTTTTTATGAGGCTTAGGAAAGAGTAGCTGTTGTTATCGAACAGCAAGGAGTACGTGTAGCAAACATCTAGACCACTCTTCAATTAATTTCTCTATCCTTCTCGAGAGTGGTAATTGTCTCATTGATTTTAATCTAAAATTAATTAAGAGGAATCGATGAATATGAGGTTCTCATTTAATTGTCAGAAACTATTTTGTATGATTTTTTCCTTAGAAATTGCACTTTTGTTTGTGTTTGATTAATGTATATGTGAGGTTGAGTTTGTACAGTTTCTGAAATTTTTCCTTACAATAAACTGTAATATACAGTTAATTGCAATACATAATTAATTAATTAACTCACTTATATAATATATATGTATAATTTCTATTTTTTAATATTTTTTTATATTTTATAATTAATTGTTTATTGCATTTTATTAAATATTTTTCTTTTCCTTATAACTTCGAGAAGTGGTAGTTTAAGTACCTAAAATACAGATTATAATTAACATAATTTCTTGAAGGGGAAAGGATGATTGGTCTGTCTAAATCAATTAAATTGATCAAGCTTGTAATCTAGCTTCTTTTGAAGTCCTGAACAACATGATTAGACAGATTATAACCTCATTATTGATGCGTGCTGTAAATATAACTAGAGGGTTCCCATTGTCCTCTTCTTTTGACTTTTTGGGTACCCATCCACTATGGTTGGCACTTAGCACTAACTGTGAATTCTCCTAGGTTTGCAACTTAACGTTAAATCATGAAGTCAACCATAAATTGTTCGATTATCATAATGCCGTGGTTCCTATAAATTAAGGCCATGACAAAGCACTTTTAAAACCCTGTGCACAAGTGATATACTCAAATCCAAATCAGAATAAGTAGCTATTTTAATACAAGTGTGAGTATAAGATAATTTAAATCTTAAAACATAAACAATTAGTAAAACAAATATTAAAAGATATTTATTATTATTTTAATCCATAAATTTAATTATTTATTATTATCATTTTAATCTATAGTTTTTAAGATTCAAAATGATAATAAATGATTTTAAAATTTAAAATAATAAGCATTTTAAATTTTCAAGAATTATTTTATTATTTTTTATCTTTTAAAATTTAAATAGTGATTTATTCTTGGTAATGTTAATAAGTTTCAACACAGTTATTGTTAGTTTAGATAAGATGATAGAGGTTTGATTTTTTTACTGTACATACAAAGAATATTAAAAAATAAAACTCAAGTATCCTTAAATCTATTTAGTTATTCTCAGTACGAAAAAAAGAATCCAAAGCATGCATCCTTAAATGCAAGAACAGGACGTTATCTGTTTTTCTTTCATAATATTTTTTAAATTGTTTTTATTTTAAATTTTAAAAACTAAAAAAATATGTTTTAATTTTATTATATTTACGTTTTTATCACTATAGTTTTATCATTTTTGCTTTTCATTTTTCAAATTATCGTAAAACTAATGAAAATGATATTTTAAATTTTTAAACTCAGCCATTATTCTTAAAAGTATTTAAAAACTACAACTAAATATCTTTTTTTAATATTTTTAATTTTTAGTAAAAATGAAAAAAAAAAAAAAAAAAAAAAACTGTGAACCAAATTTCTTCCCCTTCCCTTTCACGTGCATGTGTATCGAGAAGCACAGTTCTGTTTCCTCTCTTGTCCATTGGGTAAATTTTAAAAAGGAAAGCTCTTATCCATGAATTATATCTAGCAGTTTATACCAACGGGATAAAAATAACCTTCTTGGTTAATGAGTAATACTGTAATAACATGCTTTTCAGTTTTCACGTACCAAGGGATTAGAAGATGGGCCTGTTCGAATTCTGTACCTTGAAAAAAAATCTATTTAGTGTGAAAAAATGATTATCTTGTGTATGAAAAAAAAAAAATGGTATGTTTTTTTTTAATATATATATATATATATATATATATATATATATATATATATATATATATATGACATAAACTAACATAGTCGAAATGATGAGAATGACATATGAATATGTACCTAGTTAATGACAAAATGTGCATTACAATGAAATATATATATAAAAGAAGAATGTGTTGTTAACATTTTACCCTTTACTTCAATCTGCCTAATTAAAATGGAGTTTTCGTATCTATTTACCATATTTCACCATACATATATAGTGTGCCCTACTTACTAGAGATAGGTTTCTTGTATAACATAAAAGTACCTACAATAAAGCACCAATATAGCAAGCAAAGCTAGGCACATTATGATATATTTATATTTTGTTTTGGAATCTCTATGAACGCTAAGACAAATGTTACACCGGGAGGAATCTAAGCTATAAGGAATAGCATTCTTGAAATTATGTCGACCTTTTAAAAAGTGGTTTCTTTTACACACGCCATGCGAGTTGGCTCCTTGATGCATTTGGAATTACTTCAACATCACGATGAGCACGAATGATTCATCCAAACTTGTACAACACCTTAACATATAGTAGATCGTATTGTCTATAAAAAACAAAGACAAAAAACTATATAGTATTTTCAGAAAAATCAGATCAAACACGGATTCTTCTTTTAAACATGCAAAGTGCAACAAACCAAATCCATTTTTCGTTCTCAGTCTCATCAAACGCGTTCTCTAATCACGGGCATGTGTCGTTTTCCCTTGCATGGTCTCGGGCATACATAATGCATGTTCATCTACTAGCTACCTAGTATTGTGAGTCAATATAACATGCAATTTAAAACCGTGTCATACAATAACAGAAATAAATAAATAAATTAAACCGTGTCTATGAAGTGTAAATAATGAAAACTACTATAGAGTAAAGGGTGAGAGACAGCAGGTACAAGAAGAGTTTTGTCTGTGAAAGTGTTGCCTGAGTACAACTATAGCTAGCTGGGTTCATTATAAGTTCATGTCTTTGATGGAACGCACTTCAAATTGAGAATGACATGTTTTAATATGTAAAAATGTGGACACCACAACTTGAGTGAGCTTCGTTACTTAATTTGTCACCCCACCACCACACGAGTTATGCCAAGATGCTGATGCTTCAAAATATACAATTATAGACTCAGATATGAATTAAAGTTGAAACATGTTTAGAATAATTGTTTACATTAATTTGTATGTACAATTATTGACTTAAATATGTTAAAACAGCTCACGTCAGTTTAATTTTTATTTTTTACTAAACACGAGTATTTTCCATGTGTAGTATGATTGAACAGGTGAAAATGTTCTTTTTCTCTCTCTTAGCACAATAACTCATTTAAAATTTAAACATAAAATTATTGATTCAACTATAATAATCATTTGCTAATTGATTAGCACGCTTTACTGATAAATTTATAGTAATATTATTGTAAAATAAAATAATTTTATAATGTTATTTACCTTCTTATATTAATTTTATATCATCAATCTGTGTACTTGCTTGTCCGAGTTCTCTTAAAATTTAAAGTAAAATTTTAAAATAAAAATTATATAAGATAAAGATATACTGTTGTAATCAATTAAATGGTGATAAAATTAATATCTTAGTGAAGAAAAAAGTATAATGAATGTCCTTATTATTAACAGAGAAGATTCGATTTTATTTTAAAATGAATAAACTAAAAAATAAAACCCGACATAAGATTAATATGAAAATAAATTGTTTAAACAAAAAAAATTATTTTTATGTTTATTAGTTTATTTGGTAGGTTAAAATTTAAATTAGGATCGATTTAGGGTCTTTAAATAATTTGAAGAAAATAAGCAAGTACAAAGAAAAAAAAAGTAAGGACTAGAACACAAATTTGAATGGACTTTGTTGGGAAAAAAATAATAATTGGACTATGCATATATAATTAATATTAAGACTAATCTTTTAGGACATTCTTTGACTAGAGGAGTAGGATAAACCACTTTTTTTTTTATTTTATTTTAGGTTTTCGACTTTATTAAAGGATGTATTGATTGAACTATTCGAATAGGTTTGGTGTCGAAGGGCTAGATCACGAAAAACAGCCGATATAATGACAAAAAATGGGCCAAAAGCAACGACTTAATTAATAAGTTATGTTAGATTAAAAAATAAATCAAAGAATAGTTTGTCCAACTGGTGACATATAAATTTTTTTCTTTATAAAATTTAAACAAAAATTATATGAAAAAGAATAACTTGTTTAATCAAGTAACTTGCTCATTTGATATGATTCGGCCAATTAAAAAAATTATAACTTTTTTAGAACTTAGACTTTTTCATCTCTTAATTTGATAAGTCAATTAATCTACGTAACAACTCTCATTGTTGCATTTTAGAACCAGTCTAATGATTAGACAGGTAGTATAAAATATATAAATACAATAATAATAAAATAAGATAAAAAATAAACATTAATTCTATTTAATATTTAATTATATTGATATGAATTTCATGACAATAGAAAGAAAATGTGATAATGTTAATGACACCAGTAAGAGTAACTATGATAACAATGGAGGTAATAGTTATTATGATTATAATAATAATAATAATAATATTAATAATAATAATAATAATAATTATGATGATATAATAATAATGTATAATAATAATAATAAAGATAATTAAAATAAAATAATAATGAAATAATAATAATAATAAAGATAAGGATGATAATAATGATGTGACAATAAAAATAATAATAATGACGTTAATAATAATAGTAATATAATAATAATCAAAATATAAAGATAATAATAAAATGGTGATAATGATAATAATTATAATTATTATAATAAAAATGACGATAAATAATAATAAAGACAATGAATATTATAATAAAAATATTATAATTATAGTGGTAGTGGTAGTAAAGATAATAATAAAAGAAATGAATTTAATATTAATAATGATAAAAATAATAATAATGATAAAAAGATGGTAAAATGGTGACAATTATAATAGTAATATAATAAAATTAATATTTACAATGATAATTTAAAATAATAAATACAATAATAATGATGATAGATGAGCATAGGAAAAAGAAAAAAATATCATGTTAGTTTTTATCCCAGTTCATCCTTTAGAATAAGAAATATACTTATTGCCGAATGGGAAAATGTTGTGAAGTGTGCATTGCTTCATTTCACTTTTATTGCGAAAGCAAAAACGAGATCCTCGTATTCACTTTAACCCCGCCTTCAAGCTTCAATTTACACCGCAATCATGACTTTGACCATGACCTCAAACTTACTCTTAACGTGCTTCAAGATTGTAGAAAAATGGGTTTACTGCAAAACAGCAAGGCATTGGGATATGAGAAGAGCTAATAACAGTCCTTTTTTACCACTCATTGAAATTTATTAAAAGATTAGGAAATACTTATTAAATAAACAGTGAGATTATTAAATTTTGTAAATTTCAAAAAAAAATTATTAATAAATTTGAAGCTTAATGTGATATACCCGTACACCAAGCGTACGTAGCATAAACAACTCCTTGCAATTTTTTATTTTATTTTTAATTATCTATCCTATATTCATTTTTTTAATGTCATGCATTAATTTTGTATTAATTTTTAAACCCTTCTTAACAATTCTGTTTAAGAGTGATTAATCAAATCAGTTTCAAAACTATTAACATTGATTAATTTAATTTAGTTCTTAAAATTACAAAAATATTTTTTAGTATCAATGACAATTTTAGTCTTTATATTTAATCCTTTTGCAGTATCAATTATAATTTCAGAATTTAAAATAATGCTTTTATAATTTTTTAGAGTAAATTAACATATACATACTCGTTATTTTAATAACTAATTTATCGTTATGAACAATGTATATGGAAGTTAAATTATTCGGCACCGTGTTTATCGGCGTGCTCCATTTCGATACGCGGAAATAAAGACGATATTTTGTTTGGACCCAAAACCTAACAAACCCTTCTGCTTTTTTGTTTAACTGGGCCATTTCTTTCTATATATGATCCATAAGCCCATCAACATTTACACTCGTTTTTTCGTTAGATATTTACTTTATTAAGGCCCAGATGAGGAGGTAACTTAATGTTAGAAATAAATGTAAAATTGCCTGGATAAATTGTAATTTAACTGAAAGGAATAAAGTTAGTTGAATATTTGAGTTTTAGATTAAAAATTACAAAACCAAAAACCAAACTATCGTGGATAAAATTTTCATTGGATTCTATTTTGGATTTTTTTTTAAACCATAGTTACTAATTTCCATGTTATACATCAAATGCTCCAACTTTTTATTTAAGCAACAAATGATAGCTTGTGAATTAAATGGTTACAAGATTACATGAGGTGCTTTTAAACTACCACTTTCTTCTAACTTCTTAGTGTATCCATAGAAAAGTTTTTGTTTCTTTTTTCAAAATGTGGCCAATTTTTCGTTGATGAATAGACATATTCTATGCTTTCTATTTCCTTTTATGATTTTATTTGGGGGAAGAGATGTTTTCAATAAACTGTTGTTGAATCAATAATTTGTGTTAATTAATTCAAGATGAGAATAAACTAAACAGCTTTTAGTCATGTCAAAAGAAAGAGATAGAAAAAAACTGGGAGGAGGGGGCTTGTGATAATATCTTAAGATTTTTTTTTTTTAATAAAAGCAAATTAGAGTAATATAACTCATTTAATTGACTTCAGCTAGTGAAATAAAATTTTAATTTTATTATGTCATTGAAGTTTAAAATAATATGACATGATATATTTTTTGTACGAGGATAACTGCTAGATCACAAGACTGACAAGTTCAAATTATGAATTTAATTTATTAATTACTGTATAACGAAAGCAACATCAACTATTACTGGGGTCTTATAGAAGATGAAGACTAATTTTTTACGAATAGAGGTCACAATCCTATTAAGAGAAATTTTACTCAAGTTAAGTTAGATGATTTTTATTTTTTTTTTACAAGATCGAGAAAACTATGAAGTTGAAGAAAATTTCTTATGAACATCTAACTTAGCTACTAATCTAAATTAAATTAATCCTACGATAAATTACCGGGTTGGTCAGTCCTAAAATAAAGGTGTAATAATTCCTTTCTTTTTCTTTACCCATTTCATATTGTTTTACTTGTATTATGAATATTGCACGTGTGCTAATACTTGCATATATATATATATATATATATATATATATATATATATATATATTTGTTTCAGCTAGAACAATGAAATAACATCTGAAGTTACAATTTTTGTACAAGTCAAGTAAATTTTTTAGCAACTTATTAAGTATTTCTTGTAAACATAATTTTGTGTGTTAAAGTGTGGTAAAACTACAGAATTTGTGAATACCATGTGTTGTTCCTTTTTTTATAAAAATTTGAACAAATAATAAAATACTAAGTTTAAGTAAAAAAATTCATTGCTTGGAACCTCCGAAATTTAGGGGTTGATAAAATTATATGAGAAACATTGTAAAATAACAAAAAAATTTCAAGGTAAATCATTAATTTAGTTGTAAAAAATGTGAAATTGGGTTAGTGTCTTTTCCGTGATCTAATTCCAAAAACCAAAAAACAACGCTGAATTGTATATTAAAATTTATGAAAATAAAAGTAATAATAAAATGTAGAGTTGTTTTAGAAAACTCTTGAAATTTTTGTGACTCAGGAAGACTTGGCCCAAGTTCCGAAGAAGGGAAATAGTGAGAGAACACAACCATATAATCTTACACACTTTCTGACCCTTCACAATGCTGTGGGCCTATGCTCTCTTACCCCGATTGCGTTTGGGGCCTTGTTATTTGCTTCGTGTGTGTATAAATTTGGTACTAATTGATTAGATTAAGATTTAATGGTTTGAAAAAAAAATTACTGACCATTTGTACGTGCTTAAGGAGAAAATAATGTCAAAGTGGAAAAAGTAAATAATAAAATTCTGAAGGTAAAAAAAAATATATCTAAGTAAAAATTAGAATTATATAACTATGAAATTAATATCTTTTTAACATGGTACATATATTTGAGTTTGTTGTTTGGTATACTTATTCACTGTAGTTTTTTCAATTATTTTCCTCTTAATACCCAAGGTTATTTGAACAAACTTAATTAATAATATAAATCAACCTTGACAAGCTCACCAAAGGAAGCATAATAAATGAGAATCTCATTTAAAACAAATATTATTTTTTATCAACCAAATAAATCAAACCAGCTACTAGGAATACATTCTTTTATTATGCATGTCTTTTTTATTTAGTTAAAATTTGTGAAGAAAATTAACTACACAAATCAGAAAAGGGAGCATTATATAAAATATAAAAATCTATAGAATTTTTGTGTTTTTAATAAAGTTCAATCAACCAATAAAAGAAAATGTATCTAAAGGAATGTATGGAAGTGTACATTAGGATTTCTCAATTATAAAATAGTCTTTTGTTTTCTTTCTTTTCTTGAACCAAGTTGTGAATAGTGTGACTCACCAAGATGAGAAGGGAAACTAGTGCAACTGTATATTGAAAAAGAACACCGAACATGGTTAGATATCGAGCAACTATACAAAATCCAAAATGTATGAATTTCACATACAAATGTCACCAAAACCAGTTAAGAAGTGTATGAATTTCCTGTAGTCAAAATGACATGTTGGATGTAAATTTTGGCGAGTAAGACTTTGTCTTTTCCAACTTCCTTGTAAGAGTAATAGAACCACGAGTATCCTATTATTCAAAACATAAAATATTACGTAGATGAGTCATTCAGAAAGTGCTTGAGACCCACGAGAAAACCAAATATACATATATTTTTGTACATGCTTATAATTTCTGATTCTTCTTCTCTAGTCTTTAAATACAATCCACATGACACATTCAAAACAATATGTCAATGAAGGTACCAAAAGAAAGAAAGAAAAAAACTCAAATAAAAAACTTGTTACACGATCGGAAAACATAACGATTTAACCATATCATGCTTCTTTTATTTACTCACTCATGATATTACATTTAGTCAAATGGATGACATAAAAAACTGCTCAGATTGGGAAAATGCCAACATCATATCATGCATAAAAAATTGCTCAAATTTTTACTAATTTGATTGTTAAAATATTTATTCACAGAAAAAACATGTGAAGTTATCAACGACACGTCTAACTACTTTTGATATAATTACACCACCGTGAAATTATCCATCATTATTAATATAATTTTTAATAAAAAATTTAATATTTAATATTTTTTGATAGGATACAACTTTTTTCTTATCAACATTTAAAATCTTTCAAACATCCAACAATTTTAAAAACATTTAATAAATTATTTATTTTAATTTTTAAGTTAAATTTAAATAAAATATAAAATAATTTTATTACATGAAACGGATAACAGACAAGTCTTGATGTAGTTGAAAGATAAATTGGCAGTAGTGAGTAATAACGAAGAAATCTTAAAAGACGGATTCGGGGGACAGGTGTCGAAAGGAAAGGATGGCTGTGACGGTTGGAAGTACCCAACACAAAAATCCAAACATAAACCCTCTTATTCGTGCGATTCCACAACGTGTCTCTTCTGTGCTTAATTAAGTTAATAATTAAACTAAATAAATTTAATCTCTTTCTTCTT
The DNA here is from genome assembly GCA_026586105.1 of Hylodesmum podocarpum. Taxonomy (NCBI): domain Eukaryota; kingdom Viridiplantae; phylum Streptophyta; class Magnoliopsida; order Fabales; family Fabaceae; genus Hylodesmum; species Hylodesmum podocarpum. Next base: position 7,321,350 of record JALJEV010000650.1, on the reverse strand, counting down.
TCTTCTCTCTCTACCTCGCGTTCTCTCTCTCTCTTACAAAAAGACCCAATTTCCACTCCAAAACACAACAAAAAAATCATTACAAAACAAAATCCCAAGTATTTCTCTCCGCTCCCTCTCGCCTTTCATAATTTTCTTCCACTATTTTTAAATTATTATCTCATGCGAAAAAAAAAATGGAAATTTTATTTTGCTGTTAAATTTGTGGTATAGTGGTTCTCTTCTCTTCTCTTCTCAGTTTTGTGAAAAATTTCTTTTTTTTTTTTCTTTTTCTTTTTGGGAAATTATTAGGTGAAAATGGCGAGCTCAGTGGAGAAGGAGGTTGGTGCTGCGGGTGCAGGTGCGGGTGCAGGAGAAGAACCTGTGTCGTTGGAACTTCCTGCTCCACCTGGTTGGCAGAAGAAGGTTCCACTTCTCATTCCTAATTTTTTCACTCTTCAATTTTTTGGTGAATTCGCATGTTATATTGTGCCAATTGTTTGTATTTGCTCGAATTTTCGTGGGTTGCGATTATTTTTGTGATTTATGTTGTGTTGTGCTTGATTTTATTGGACCTAGGGATTTTATTTTTCTCTTCTCGCATTTGGTTGGTGCTTCTCGAACTGTGACGCGCTGAGTACTTATGAATTGAAATTCGCGTCAACGGTCTCAGCTTTTTGTATTCTGAACTGGGAAAATTGTCTCGCTGCTGAGTGTTGAGTCGCTGGTTAGGGTTTTCTAGGCGTGTCCTTTGTTTTTGTGTAAGGAAAGGGATTTTTATGGGTTCAACTGTGTGTGTTGTAATGTTTCCGTTGTTAGGTTTTATCTCTTTTCATTTCTTATGTTTTGAAAGTTTTTTGTAAGGGGTTGCATTCATATTTGTGGTTTGCCTGTACTAAAGATTTTTCTTTCTGGTTCTAAGTTGCAATTAAGTTTCCTGTTTTCTAACTAATAATTGTGATTGAAGAAGTTTGCTGCCCACATAGCACTGCAATTTTGTGCAAATATATTGTGCCTTTATGATGTTCTGCTGCTAGCCCTATATGATAGTGAGCTTATTATCTCCTTTTCCTTTTGTTGCCTGCTGTTGTTTTTAATACATTGCATAATTTGATGGACTGAACACATTTGGTTTTGTATGTAACCGTAGATGATGTTGGATTCCAGGATTATGAGTAAACTTACTATTCCCCATAGCCAAGATATCTTTTAAAAGTAGCCATTCTTTGGGGAAACATGAATATTGAATATATTATACTTGTATGAGAAATGAAGATCACCTGTCAATGCTAACCAAACATTCCCCATTCCCCCAAAAAGGTGAAAAATTGAGAAATGGAAATTTGCTGAAATTATAAGTGCATGTTGAATACTTTTATGTTGGAGCATGAGATCAACACAGCTTCTTGTTCAGTTATCAACCACCCTCCCCCCCACCCCACATTTCTGTTTAATTTTGAAGGTGTTCTGGTAAAACTGTCCCAGACTTACATTGTAAATTGGTACTTATTTGATCTGCTGCTTAGCTGTGCTCTGCGCATTTCAACACTTTCTGGTAAGAAAAGGGACTGTATAGCTTTATGCAAATAGTGCAATTTCTATTTTAATGTATTATTTACGGCAAAATCAGTTTAATCAGCACTCATTTGAGCTGTCATGCCTCTTTGTGACTTTGTGCATGTGCAGATTAATTCACCAGATTAATTTTACAGTGCATCATGAATACCTTCTTTATAAGATGATACAATCATTTATGGCATTTTACACAAAACATTTCATGTTACTTTTACTAGTGAATTTTTAATGAGCATGAAGATATTCCTGTTAAATATTTTATGGTTTGTCATAATATGGGAAAAATTGTTTTATCAACATTCGTTGTAGTTTTTATGCAACTATTTTTTATTACTTTCTTTTAACATAAGTATTTCATACAGAGAATAACAGTTAGGATGTTACCAACCTCTTAATTTGTAGACTGAAAGAAAAATAAATAATTACAATCCAAATTTTATCAATGTCATACTTTCATCCATATATTTAATTTTGTGATATTTCTGAAAATTAACTCCAGGTCTTTCATTTCTTTTTCTCCCTCATATTGTACAACAGAAGAAACCCACCATATAATAGTCTTTATCATATTTCTTGATGTAAATTGCATTAGATCTTCTTTCTTTTACATTAGATCATTCTAGAAATACTAGCATTTATTATAAGTTATTGCATATCTCTAGGGTGATCTAATGACACAAGTTAGAGATCTTGAGAGCAAGCTACCTACTAGCCAACCCTTTTTCCTTGACACGTTCACCTTCTGAAAACTAAACTACAAAAAGGTCTTTGTATAATACAAAACTAGAGGGGTATTCATGTAGGTCTTGTATGGACGGTGTTGTTCACCTTATTTCCTGAGATGAACTATGGGTCCTCTTTCTGTATAATGTTGTCTACTTATTTTCTACACTGCAGTTTTAGATTGGTAAATGGTTCATATACAGTCCATATGTGTGCAGTTTTTGTGTTTCTTGGTCACAGTTTGAGCCTCAGATACTTGTCTTCACATTTTCGTCTCGTCCTCCAAATTCCATGAACTTTCAATTTTCCCAGGTATAGCCTGAATGGAAGAATTAAAGAGGGAAAGAAAAGCCTTCTGACTGAACAAGGTTAATTTGGTGCCATGCTACTCTCTTCATAAAGTTTAACAGTAAAACTGCTAGCTTATGACAGCCTATGATGTTTAACTAGGCACTTGTATGCTTAAAACTGAAAATCATTTTGGAGAAAAAGGTAGCTAAAAACATAATCAAGTTTCATCAAGGGTTTAATATACTATTCATACAAAAAATTGTGTTTTAATTGCATGATAACCAAGTTGACACTGGAATGTAATTGTGATATGAAGGTGGTGAAGAGAGCTTCATTTTTCACACTATGTAGGGGTTACTTGTAGAAGCCAATAACTTAAACCAAAATGTTGCATGTATTACAGTTAATTTGTTGTGTCTTTATGCATATAAGATTATTCATAAATCATATTTCCCTTGTAGTTTTTTCCAAAAAAGTCTGGGACGCCAAAGAAAAATGAGATTGTGTTCACTGCACCAACTGGAGAGGAGATCCATAATCGGAAGCAACTGGAGCAGTATTTGAAAGCACACCCTGGTGGCCCAGCTGTATCTGAATTTGATTGGGGCACTGGTGAGACCCCAAGAAGATCAGCAAGAATCAGTGAGAAGGTCAAGGCAGCTCCTCCTCCAGAAAATGAGCCCCCAAAGAAACGTGGCAAGAAATCATCAGCTTCAAAAAAGGAAGGTTCTCAGGAAGAAGAAAAGGAGGAAACAAAAGAAGTGCAAATGCAAGAAGCTGGTGAAACTAAGGATGATAAAGATTTAGAGCAGGAAAACAAGGTTGTGGAGGAAAATCAAGATGAGAAGAAAGCAGGGGATACAGATGGCAAAGAATCCACTCACCCTGGAGAAAATACCAATATACCAAAGGATGAGGAAAAAATCAAGACTGATGATGGAGAGCTACATGCCTTAGAAGAGAAACTTGACAAGAAAGAAGTTGAGGGTTCTGAAGTTGTTCAGAATAAAGATGAAGAAAAGAATGGACAGCCGCAGGAGGAGACAAAGAAAGATGATGGAACTGATGAGAAGAAGGTTGATCTGGAAGGAGAGAATAAGGAGGAACATAACAAAGAAGAGAATAAGGAGGAACATAACAAAGAAGAGAATAAGGAGGAACATAACAAAGAAGAGAATGAGGAGGAACATCACAAAGAAGAGAATAAGGAGGAACATAACAGAGACACTCAAGTATCTCAGGTGAATGATGAACATTTTAAGGTTAATAATATAAACAAGAAGGCTGAGTCAGAGTTGACCGAGAATGGAAGCTGAATTGGTTAGGTTAAATCACCTAAATAAGGAATAATAAATTTGGGTTCTCTTCTCTCCTTCTGACCCGTTAGATCTGTCCCAGACTGTAGTTTTGTTGTGATGTTATTTATCTGATTGTTTATTGAAACGACTATAGACAATTATAGAGTAGCTCTATAATGTACCATCCTTCTATGCATCGGAGAGACGCTTAGCTGCTAGTACCCTTCGTAAATTTATGTTGTAAGATACTTGTAATGTGATGTGAACATGTAATCTTGTATGTTCATGAACCCAAATATTTCACTTACTCCTGAACCGTCATCTCAAGTTTTATGTGGTAACTTACTTTTAAGTTTTACTGCCATTTATGCCGGAGGTATTTAATGATATTTTCATTCTACTATGATATTAAATATAATTCTGAGTGAGATTGTTTTTATAGAGGATACGTGTGATTGCATACCAAAAAACAATAATGATAACCATTAGCCTTGAATATGCCTTGAATATGGGTATATTGCTCATGACTCTCCTCGGCTTGTTTTCTGCTCTTTCTTGTGACCAAAGAGAGGATAGTAAAACAGTAAGAGTCACATGGTTGCAGTGAAACCAAAAAAACCAAAGAATGGTTTACCCAGACCACAATTTGACCACCCAGTCCTTCTATCGATGTTTCGTTGAGAAAAAATTGTTCAATTAACTACAACGTCAAAATTGCAATTTGGCGCGAGACTATCCACACTTAAAGCTCAAACTTTTTGATCAAATGATGAGTATATTGGTCTTTTCTATTAGATAAAGCTGGGATGAGATTGCTCCAAGGAACCAATTAATGGAATTCTCTGTAAATTTTGTGATGAGATAAAATGTGTAGCAGCTTCCCTCAAAGCCCTTTAAGCTGAACAATCAGCCCCGTCAAGGAGCTCCACTTCTCAAATGCACTGGCCGAAGACACAAAGGCAAGTTTGGAGGACTCAACATCATTCCCAGCAACTGCCAGAAAAAAAAAAAAGGAACCGGAATAAGAGTTAGCTCAAGGAATCTTGTAGCCACCATTTTGAGCATACCCTGACTCTTAATAACATTAGCATATTACTTGCACAATTTTATGTGCCAAAAATAAATAACAACAATGAGACATAAAGACCCGTGAAAAGAGTCTACCAAATTGCATCTAGGCTGTTTTTCTTTTGTGGGTGATATCCAACAATGTTAACATAAATACCCATAGGTGGACAAGGTATGGGGCAGGAACATATTTTCTGTCTTGTATGAAAGTTGATACCTGATGAAATTAATGAAGCTAGTGAGGAATTGAATGTGTCCACCGCAGTCTTTTCTTCAGGACTTGCACTTAGCTGTTAAAACATTACCAGAAACGGTAAGATATCCAATTAAGATGTTGGAATTTGGAAAGAGATGTTTGAATAAATAAGCATTAACTTTATCAAAAAATAAAAATTCTATCATCCAGAAAGTTCACACTTTTAAATGGAGATTAAAGAATTTGCTCCGGTGTTCATTGTATTTCACACACATGTTGTATTAGACTTTAGTCTTTACAAGTTGAGAATCATAATGAAGGCACGGGTTCTCTCCCATTGTGAAAATTCAGAATGGTATTCAGCTATATGAGAATTTATATACCGAGGAGAGAAAAGTATAGCAAATTAAGTGATTGACAAAGAAAATACATGATCCATGTTATCATGGTGCAAGCACACTTCATTATGGAATTCTGATGGAATCTAATATACTAGAACTTGTATGCTCTCACCTAATTAATAACTGAAACATTTTGTAATAGAAGATTTCATAACAGGAGTGTTCATAATGGACACAATTATTTGAGAAACCAGACTAACCTTATTCAAAGCTATATTAGCTTTTTGGACCCAATCAGTATCAGTGCCACTCCCAAAGACAGAAGCGGCTGTAGGTAGATCATTGTTTTCAATTGCTTGACCAACTTCACTTAATTTATACACCAGGTCCTGCAGATACCCTGCAAATATTTTTCAAGTTTGAGTTGCTACGTCACTAAGGGAAATTGTGCTGGCTGAACTTAAGAATTTAATGAAAAAGAAGGCAGACTGAAACTTTCTTTTATTCAGACCCTAAAAGAAAATGGTGTTTTTGGTTTCATGAAGGAAACTTGAACAAACAAGTATATGGACAAAGACATAGAAGTTCATTATGAAAGATAAACACCAGTTCGATCTCTCATTCTTGAGATTACAATGGTTTGGTTGGTAAGAGAAAAATGAACTCAGCTAGTATGGCCTCTTCAATTCTTAATTGAATTGGATTCTATTGCTGTATTCCCTAAGCTGTGACTATATATACAAGCTACAAACAAACGTGCCTTAAAGATGCAGAGAGCAAACAACTTTCTTTTGAAAAGCAAAGTTATGTTCAATTTCTGATGCTTAAAAATAAGAATTAAATTAGAATACATTTATAGTATAAAGGTCTTTTACACTGTTATCTCGTAGAGAAAATGGATCATGACAGCATAGAGTATTTTGGACATTTATCCTATCATAATCTAAAATCCGTAGAGTTATTCACCTTGATGACAAAATCACTAAAAGTCTTAAAAAAAATCCAATTTATAATCGGATAACCTTGTAAAATCATTTGACACAGTGCATAATCTTTAAACTCTTTCATATTAGGTTGTCATGTAATAAAAAATTGTTAGATTTTTGTAAGAATTACTTTAAAAGATATATTTAAGATGTTCTTTAATTAGTTGATAGCATAAAATTCTTTATGATATAGTGTGTGAAAATTAAACTTTCTTTGCGTTCCCGGGAACCCATGTGATTTAGTTTATATTTGTGAATTTGTGAAAGAAACATGTAACTAAATACAATATGAATTTAATTTTAATAAAAGGTTAGTTGTAAAAAGGCCTCACTAGCGAAATGTTAATACATCATTCAACAAGTTTTTGATACTTCATGTAAATGTTAACACAGTTACACTCATCAAATGGGATATCAATATATTCACCATTAAGGAAAGAAAAGAGATATCAATAATGTAAAAATGTTTTACACTAATATTGTTTTATAACTAAACTCAAGACAACATCCTACAAAACATGCAATAGAAGAAAACAAGCTTTGGACTTTTGAGGCATTGTTGGTCACTCGGCATCCTCAAGAATTAGTTTCAACTACTTTACTGTGCTAGCCTCTGCAGACTCTAAATTTAACTTATATTTATTTGCATTCCAGAGTGAACAAGAACCATTAGTTAAAGGAAAGAAACATGAAAAATGAATTTCATATTTGGGGAAACTCATAGTAGGACAAGCCAATAATGCAAATTACTAGTCATCTTTATGTAACAAAGTAACAGTACATTCACATTCACCCAATAATGCAGGGAAAAGCAAAATGTTATTTTGCATGATCAGACCTGTTTCTTTGGTGGATGAACTGATCACACCTTGTCTCTCAAGTCTCTTTTTTCTATCCTTCTTAACTTTTTCCAAGAGCTCCTCATCATCATCTGCTTCAAGTATTGCAGCATTAGCATCCTCACCATCCAATGAAAGCACAAAGGTTGTGAGAAAACTAATGGATAAAAAGCCTCTTTTGGTTAGAATTGGAGGATGTATTGCTGGCTCATTAACAGCTTTGCAAAGAGTTAATTGCCTTTTCACACTACACTTGATGGGGTGGTAAACACATGTTTGTGTTTCTAATAACAAAGAGGATGATGATGATGGTAGGCACAATGGGTATGCAGTTTGGAGAAAATACTTTGCCATTTTTTTCCTCTACTTTTTTCTTTTCCTTATTTTCCTGTATTTTGGGCTTGGAGACATTGTGATTTGGAACCTGTTGGGATAAGGTTGTTGGATTCTGTTGTAATATGATCCAGTCATTTTTTAGATCCTGAAGGGTATTATGGTCATTCGACTGTACACTACCTATAAAATCCACTAACATTCATGATGGCAATTGACATGGTATTTCCAAATTCCAGTTGAGTGATGAGATGCAAATTGACTATGTAAAGTTGGATAGTATGTATCATTGTCCCATCAATTATTAATTTATCACCTTAATCATTCACATCTCTACACACAAACCTTGTAAAAAGGATTTAACGTAAAAGCTTCATTAAAATCAAGTATATACAATAATGATCCGTACAAGAACTTAAGCTTAGTTGGGACATGTCCTAGAAAAGTCCTTTATATATGCTTGTCATTCTCAAGCATCTATTGTACATTTGTAGAATGAAACTTTCACAGCAGATGCTGATTCGGTATTTTTGATGAAATTAAATTTTAAAATGATATAGTTTAATATAAAGTTCTTTATTAAAGTAAATATTATTTAGAATACTTTTTTTCATAAAATTAAATATGCCAAACTTTATTTAAAATTAATTTTAAATTCAATCAATTTTTTAACTCTGAATCCAAATTTGGTTTTTAATTTATTTTATACGATCATTCTTGTCCTCAAGATAAAGCATTACCCCACACGCACGTATATAAGTGCGCTTCGCTAATTGTTATGAGCTTTTAATATGAACAATAGGAGAATACGTAAAAAGCAGATTCTCTTACGTGAGAACAGTGGTTGAGTCTTAAAGCCACTTTTTCTTTTCAATTTTGCGTTATTAAACCAAACACTGAACTCCAAAGCCAGCTCTAAAGGAAGTCATTTCTTGATGATATCATGATCACACCACTTTTCACAGTCCTTTTACACTCACTGTCCTTAGTGATTAAGTGAAAGGAGAGGAGGCATAACAGGGTAACACGTACATCGTTAATTAAGCTATTTTTTTCTAGCTCATTTAGAACATAACTTTTATATTGATCATTGCGTGCATTCCAATGTTTTAAAGTGATCCCACCTTCTTAATTTTTCTTCTTAGTCTTTTCCATTGGTCATTCGTAATTATAGTATTTACTGTACCACTATATATCTACTTTAATTAATTAGCTTTGTGGTTTGCAATTATCTTTGTGGCTTTAATGTAAGTTGCCATTGTTAACTATGTGTACACATTCATTCCCGCAATCAAATTGTTTCAATAAATTGTATAGGGAAAAGATGTACAGGTAGGATCACACTTTGAATTGAAATTATGACTTTCAAGTCACAACTTTCCCTAAAAGCTAAAATAGCTATAGAACAAACTTACAGATCAAAGAATTGTTTGTGTTCAGTGTTAAGTATTCTCCTACTGCTGGCTCTGCTTCTATTTTAAGTTATTGCCGTTTTGCTTTCTCTCTTAGTGTGTAAGCTTATTTCCGAGTAAAGACAGTTGAAAAAAGGAGCACTTTCACTTAATACTTAGTATTAAATTCTATTTCGTGTATATAATTTGTCATTTTGAATATTCTGAGTAAAGAAATAAGGCATTATTACACCGTTATTGATGTATTATTGAATAAGGAACGTAATTTTATTTTATTTTTAATTTTAATTAATTTTCAATAAATGTAATTAACTAGAAAAAAAAATTATATACTAAAGAATGTGTTTTTAGCACTTATCTTGTATCTTTATCTTTATCATCTAATTGGGCCGTGAATATATACTACAATAAAAATTTTTATCTTATGATCTCATCATTGAAAAGCAAGTGCTTTTAGCTATATGCTGGTTGTTTAGCATCAGATTTAGTTATTTCATGAAAAATGAGCACTCATTACAATTTTCACCCTTCAACCACTGAAGTCAACCACGTACTAGTGTGTATATATATGGTTATTTGCCTTTTTTTTCAAGTTGGCTCTTGCTGGCTAAGTTTTTGACAGTCTGAGATTAACAAATGTACATGTTGAATGATATTTTCTTATCACATGTTTATGGACATTTAAAAATAAAATAAAAAATTCAATTACTACCGATAGTTAGTCCTTTATTTGTAATTATGTCGAAAAAAAAATCAATTTCGATAGATTACATTTATGAAAATAATATGAAACCTCCCCAAAGAAGATTTACGAGTGATAAGTCTTTTTCATAAACTTAATTAAACATCTTTGTTTTTAACTTAAGTACTTATATAATAAGATAAGCATAAAAATTAATATTGACATCATAGCTAAGATTTTCTCGCACTCCATCATTGATCTTATGAAACCCACATGTTAAAATATATGGATGTACTTGTGCTAGGCAATTAAAAATGCATTAGAAATTTGGTAAAATTAATACTTTGATCTTTAATTTTTTTTTGTTTGAATTTCCCCTTTATTTCTTTTGTTTTATTTTGATTATTTTATCTTTGTCTTCCTTTTTTAATTTGATCCATATGTAAACTTGGTGATTCTCCTGATGATTAGAAACCTCAACCATTTAAAAAAATAACAGTGATAATGAGCAGAAGTAAAAGCCACAAATTTCACACTGAGAATTTAATAGTTATGCATAGTCAATGAGTCATAAATATTTTTTTAACTTTTAAAATATGTTTTTATTAAAACCAACAAACATATCATATATAATAAATTATAATTAATTGACTATGTGACATCTTTATACATAAAATCAAATTAAAGTAAAAAAAAAAAATGAAAGTCTTTATATAAAATTGAGTATATCTTGTTGGAAGTAGTTGAAGTATAGTTCTATTTGAACATGAGTTTAAATTATCATCAAAAATAGGAGTTATTGAATGTGGTCCATTTTTAGTCTAATATTTAAATTATTATTTGCGATAACGGTCAAATAAAAATTACTTGAGAAAATATGTTCTTTCTCTCTTACAATGTGACCCGGTTAGTTGAATTCTCTTTTGGACAGAGTTCAATAAATATTTTATATTTTGGATCACTAAATCTACTCTCGATTGGACTCTTCTTTGGTGTATAAAAGTACCATCTTATCTTGAATGAGTAAGAATTTAAAAAATTCAAAATCACAACATATTTATTACTACAAATCCACTTACAATAATTGGATAATAGTGTTTATGTCTATTACTTTTTCCCCTTCTCTTTTGCTCCTGTATAGAAAGATTGTTATAGGCACTAGATTTATATCGATTCCTTACTCATATATTCTATTGAAATTTGAAAGTCAAGTTCCCACTTGGATCATTTGTTCAAGTGAAAACATTATCTTAATTTTTTTATTTAACAAACTTTTAATGATACTTTTTGAGCAACAATTAACATCTCTCATAAATTTAAAATGTACCAAACGAAAATAAATGTTTTAATTTTCTAAGATTTCGTTACTACAAATTTTGATTATTGAAAGTTGAAACAATCTCTTCAGTAAAAAGAAGTTACTTAATTAACTACATAATTTGATTCAGACCAAATAATCGCAACAACGGCAACATCAAAGAAGTACTTCTATCTTGAAATGAATGTGTTTGTCAATATGTAATTTTGGGAGTTGGGACGTCTTATTCATTCTTGAAATAATAATTAGAAATGACACTAAAAAACACTAATAATTTTACACAAAAATTTTCTTCAACATCATAAAACTTAAATCATGGTTTTGTTTTCCTTCTTTCTTTATCAATATAACGGATTTTTTTTTATGGGAAATAATCAAATTTTCTCTAAACGAGTATACAATAGTTAAATTTACCAAAACGGGGATGAAAGTGGAGTATCTGGTAACAGTACATTGTGTTTCCTTTTTGAACATTGGCGAGGGATCAGATTCATGCAAATGGTTGGTCACGTGATATATCTGAATTAATTGTGATGAGGTCACATGATTTTGTCTCTGACACACAGAGAAGTAACGGAGTGTACTCACAGACTCCGGAATGAGCGAGTGAGTTAGCGCTCGACAACACACTAACCGACGCCAAAACGCGTTTGTATCATTATCACTCAATTTTCTACTCCACACTATGTAATACCCAATATTCACCGCCTTTCCTCCCGTGGACAACACGCGCTTGCATGGAAAAGAAATATTACTTAACTTTTTTACCAGTTTATGAATTTTAGCATTTAATCATTTTATTTATACTTTTTTATCATCTATCTTTCACAATTTTGCAAATTCTATCACCTAGAATTTATGTCAACTTAATTTTTAAATGTCATCACTATTATTAGTCATAAAATTTGTGAAATTTTGAAAGATGACTATAATTATATCATAATGTTCATATAATTATTTTTTATATATAATAGGTATAGCATACATATTACAAATTTAGAAAAATGCGTTAATGATCGGATTATAATTATTTATTATCTTGGATTTTTTATAATCTTGTAATATTTTAATACTATATTTAATTGATCAATATCTTTGGAAGTGTATATAATATTTTATTTTTGACATATTAGATCATTTTTAAATCAATATAATCAGTGTGATGATAACTTGATGTGATAGATTTTAAAATATAATTATTTATTAAAAAGTTATTGAATAGTGAAAGAAAAAATATATAACTACAGATATGTAAACGAGTAACATTATTTACTGAACACACTGGCTTACTTTATACCATGAAACTTTACTAAATCAAATTACATAATCATTTTAACAAAACTTTGATATATTCCCAAAAAAGATGGACAAAGTTTCCGTCCCTTATCGTTTCAAATTTTGAAAGATATTTTGTTCTTTTCTCTTTTTGTAAAATCGATACTTTTTCAATGTATTGTTTGTCAACGTGTCCAAATTATTCGAAGAGAACGTTTCTCACATACCGAAAGTGGTAGAGTGTTCAAATTAGAAAATGACGTTAAAAAAGAAAGAATAATACATCCAACTAGTCCTATAATTATAACTACATTAATTTAATCTTTAATATTACAAAAATATTAATAATCTATATATTATTAAACAAAAGGCATTTTAATCTTGTTATCATAATTCTGAGAACTGAAATAACTATAATAATCTTAGTAATCAAACGACTGTTATTCTATAATCTCAGAGATTAAATTTATTTTTTTACAATTTTTTAAAAAAATTAATTGAATGATAAAAAATAGAAAAAGAAAAAAACTAAGGGTGTATTGGGCGTTTCTTACTGGTAGTTCTAAATATCAGTTTTATTTTTCAATTTAGGTTTTCAAATTATCTTATTTTTTTATATTTATAACATTCTTTTCGGTCTCATTTTAGTATTTAATCGAAATTCATTACGTGCAAAACATCGTTAATTTTTTTCATATGGAAACACAGCTAATCAAGTCCTTATTGATATGGTATACACACACCAGAAAAAAGGTTCTCATTGACATTCACTTGAAAAAAAAAATAATAAAAGAGATTCTTATTGAAATTTAACTGTGCGATCCAAGATATCATCCGTCCAACGTAAAAAATTAAAGTGTTAAAGTATACACTAATATTCTCTAATTAGTATTATCTTTATTTAAAATTATTAAATATTCATAACATATTACATTAAAACGGTTAAGTAAATTGATAAAATTACACTTGTTCAATTTTTATGTAAGATCGTGTCTCATTATTTATAATAAATATTGTCATGTCTTATTATTATTTATAAAATTATTCTCATATCTCATCATTATTTATAAAGTTGTGAAATTATCCTACCTAATTAAGTTCATAATTTCCATTAAAGTATCATCTCACTGACACTTAATTATAATTGACGTTACTTCCATATCTTATAAATATAATTTTTGTATCAATATAAAAATTTGTTTACAAATATTATTCTAAAGAAGGTGAAATGATAATAAAATTAAAAAAAATAGTTAAAAAATTATAAACTAAATCATAAATTAAAATTTTATAAAATGTTTAAGAATTTTATTATAAAAACTAATAGAAGGGGAATTGTGATTAATTTATTGTATAAATTGAGTATTACTTTTCTTGTTAAAAAAATGACAATCTTAAAATTTACACTAAACAAGCTTAAAGATATTTGAATTATATTTTAAAAAATAAAATAAAATTAAAACTATTAATTGATCCAACAATTTTTAATGTGAACCAAAGATATTTCTATACATGCGATTAGAAAATTGAATCTTTACAATTTCAACTGTTCATTATATTCTCAATTACTAGATTTCAAGTAATAATCATCACCACATTTTATGTTGTGTATTTTTCTAAGGAAAGTAGGAGTATATTGTAGAGTTGATAAGATGTGTTGTTACCTTGTTATATATTTGTTAAGCAGTGATAGAAGTGGCGCGTGGGGAAGTGGAGGTTGTGGAAATGAGTTGAAAAAAACAATAGCTTAACGCAGACCGCAAAACAAAAAAACGCACCTTGAGGAACAAAGAAAAACAACTCAAGTGCATTGACCAATGAATCCTACTACTCTGCTACAAACCTACGCTGCGTTACTTCGTTGTTCTTCTGCCCCTCCTTACCTTTATCAATTATAAATACCTCGCATATCCCTCACACTTTCTTCCCTTTTCCCCTTTCTTCAACTTCCTTAACCCCACAACCTTAAACACACACTCTTGTTACTTTGCCTCAGACACTGCCAGTAATCGATGAAACCGCTCAAGTTCTAGTTCATAGCGGCGAAACCAAAAGGCGATTCTTTTTTTGTCTTATGGCATGTCTCTGGACCAAGAATCATTGTCTGCAAACCCAACACCGTCTTTCAATTTCTTGTTTTGATCATACTCGCCAATGAAGTCCCACATCGCTGCTTTCTTTCCCACCCCATGACAATTTTTCGCTTCTTCCGCCACTTCTTTATACTCTTCTTGCTCTTCTTCACTCCAATAGGTACTTATCTATTCTTTTCAAACATCTAATTCACTTACTTTATGTCCCTTTTCCCCAGTTTTTATTTATCTTTATTGTTTTCTATGATCATGGGTTGCTGTTTCTTCCCCTCTGATGTTTACTCAAGTTTCACCTTATATTCAATTAAGTTCTTGTTGATATTATTTTTCAATTTTTATTTTATTTCTGGACTCTTTTTATTTATTTATTCTCATGATATCAAGTTTTCTTCTTTCTTTCATCCTCCCCTTTAGGCTTTAGGGAGATTTTAATTTGAAAATTTTCAATTTTCTTTTAAATATACAAATTGCTTTCCTTTCAAGTTATCATTTATGATTGCATTGATCAGCTACTTTACTTCCTAATATCCCCGGGACCACTGTTCCTTGGAACATATCATGATTATTCCAAATCTATCAATTACTGGTTCTGATTATGGATGGCCTTTATAATTGGGGTTTCTAGGGTTTTCTCTTTTGTCCTTCCATGTGCATCTTCTACAATTGTGTTAGTGAAAATATATTTGGACACCTAAATGCTGGTAGATAAATGGTGAGAGAGAAAAAAAAGAAAAAAGGAAAAAAAAAATATAGATACAATAAGTAATATGATATGACGTGATAGGAAGAGCAAGATAAAGAAAAAATAAGAGGTGTTGATAGGTTGTTTAGAATAAAAGTATGTTCAATATCATCACATATTATGTAAAACCATTAGGGTCGGTCTAGTGGGGTCGTCACCAGTGTACAAAAGAAAAAAAAAGACTTAGTACAATTGTGTTATCTTACTGTGATTTGCCAAATAGTGTTGGGGCTATAGAAGTTGCTATAATGTATTTTATGTTGGCTGCATCATGTTAATGGTGCTCTACCTTCCCCTGTTTGGTTTCCAGCTTCTGTGCAAGCGTTCACCGGGACCTATGGTATAAATTACGGGAGGATTGCAAATAATATTCCTTCACCTGATGAAGTTGTCACTCTTCTCAGAGCAGCAAAAATTCGGAACGTTAGAATCTATGATGCTGATCATAGTGTTCTCAAGGCATTTAGTGGAACTGGGCTTGAAATTGTTGTGGGGCTTCCCAATTACCAGCTTCAAGACATGAGTTCCAATGCAGACCATGCTTTGAATTGGGTAAAAGAAAATGTACAGTCATTTCTTCCCGAGACAAGGATTCGTGGAATTGCTGTCGGCAATGAAGTTTTGGGTGGGACTGACTATTCTTTGTATGGAGTTCTTCTGGGTGCTGTTAAAAATATTTACAATGCTACCAGGAAACTTCATCTGGATCAACTGGTTCAGATTTCTACAGCAAACTCGTTTGCAGTTTTTGCAGATTCTTACCCTCCCTCCTCTTGTAAATTTAATGATAATGTTAAGCAGTATATGAAGCCACTACTGGAGTTCTTCCAACAGATTGGCTCTCCTTTCTGTTTGAATGCTTACCCTTTCCTAGCTTACGCAAGTGATCCGGAACATATTGATATAAATTATGCTCTTTTTCAACCAACAAAGGGAATTTATGATCCAACATATCGTCTGCATTACGATAACATGTTTGATGCTCAGATTGATGCAGCTTATGCCGCTTTGGAGGATGCTGGATTTGACAAAATGGAAGTCATAGTTACTGAGACTGGCTGGGCCTCAAATGGAGACCAAAGTGAAGCTGGAGCAAATGTGACTAATGCAAGGACGTATAATTATAACCTGCGTAAAAGGCTTGCGAAAAGGAAAGGAACTCCGCATAGGCCTAAAAATGTTGTGAAGGCATATATATTTGCGTTGTTCAATGAGAACGAAAAGCCTGGGCATTCATCAGAGAAGAACTATGGACTGTTCAAGGCTGATGGGAGTATATCATATAACATTGGATATCACGGACTTAATGCTGGAGATTCATCACTTTTGTCTCTCAAGGTACCATAAATTTTATTTGATGCTATATGTTGTTTGTTGAAGCTCATTTAGAAATTTTCACACGCCAAACAAGAAGGGTGATAAAATAAAACTAGGATTTTAACCATTTACACGGAATTACAGACTTAATGTTATCTTGCTCTTCTTGTTTTTTGTTTTGTTCATATTGGCTTGGCTTTTTACTGTCATTCATGATGTATTCATCCACATTCAATATGTAGTCATCGATCTTGAATTACTCATAATAAGTAAAAAGAGAACGGGAAAATGTTTCTTTTTTCTTGATACTTTTTTCCCTCCTTCTAGCTATAGACTAGCTGTGGAACAGAATCCACGTTCAATGGTGTGTTAGCAATTTTCATGAATCTCTAAGCTATTTGTGCTCTCATGTGAAGCAATCTAAATAACTGAGTCTTTCATCATGATGATGGTTGCTAATAGCTTTGATCATTTCACACGAGAGCACAAATAGCTTAGAGAGCACAACTTCTTATTGTTGCTAATAGTGGCTTCATATGTCTGCTAATAGCAATTTTCATGAATCTCTGGAGGCTGCCCTGTTCTCTTCAATGTCCCAACTTCTAATTGTTTGTAGATACAATTCCTTCACTTTGTTTCTGAACTGTTTTATTTAATCCTCTTTCCATTTAATTTTATGTCTGGAACTTTCAACTCATAAAAGTGATCAGCTAAATTACCCGCAGCAGGAGAACCATTGGTTATCGTGCAATGTCAACACTGTTTTAAAGCCTAGACCTTAACCAATTAGGGACTTCATAAATTAGAAATACATGTACCTTTCTAGATTATCTGCACAGTTTGTGAAGTTCAGTATATTAGTTGGTATTATATTGCTTCAGGTTCCAGATGGAGAAGGTTGATTTGCTGGACTCAATTAGTTGATAGTGTAGTAACTTTGAACTCACTACTTGCATTAACACTTAGGAATTTGATTTTGCTGAAAAAGAAGTTTGGAATGAACTTGTGTATTCAGATTATGCAATTTTTCACGTTCTCTGCGTTTGGTGTTCACTGTTTCCTTTTAATTTCACTTGGCAGAATATCTATACTCAAGGTTTGTCCCGGTCCTACATGATGGTATTCTCCTTATCTTCTTTGATACTGCTGATTTTGTGGAGTTAGTGAACTTATGATATTAACATGCTCGGCAATTCAGTTCTTGGCTCAACTTCATGTCTCACTATAGATCGAAATTATACCATTGATTGTCAAATTTCATAAATCAATATCTGGAAATTCTGAGGTACCCCACCATATCCAGAAAATGTGTAATTATTTCACCTTAGAAATCATTTTCCTTTCTTCAATGAGATGTAGAATTTTTCAGTTTTTGCTAATACATTGAAAATTTTGGACATAGTTAGTTCAATTTATGATTTTACTTGTTAATCAACCATTTAAAATCATAGAAGCAAATTGAACCAAGGGGAAGGTAGAAGGGTATTCCAATGGACTTAAAAGCCCAGATAAGCCAATATTTATACTCTTTTAAATGACCTTTTTAAAATTTTAACTACTTATACTACTCAGTATTTTTTATAAAATTATCTCATCAAATTTTTATATTTATGAAATTTGTTATTTAACTATCATAAAATTGTGAATTTTGTCATTAAATATTTATTAAATAATTAACTATTTAAAATGAAATATAATTTTATTAATTTGCTTTAGTTTTTAATTAAGTGAACAAATTGCAAAAGAGGTTATTGTTTCCTCATAACACTTTCTCTCTTTTACGTTAGAGTTTTAGATAATAAGTTTGATCGGATATTAGATTCATGGAATTTGAAAGATTCTTTTATAATACTCGTGATAAGATAAGAGAGCAATTTCTGTAAATATAATGAACATATTGTTAAATAATTAGCTGACATTTAAAAGAATAATAAAATTTATAATTTTATTAATTTTGTGGAAATTTTATAAATATAAAGTTTGATAGTATAATTTGTCAAAATATAAAAATTAGATGAAAAATACAATTAAGATTTTTAATTAATTAAAATTTTGTTCAAAATTATAAATTTTGGATGTTTTATTGCTCTAATTATAACTGCATAATATTTTTAATATTAGAAGACTTTACTGGATGACAATGACCTCTGCCAAACACCGATATATAAAAAAAACGTGTCGGTGTGTGGATACCGAGGGATATACGCTAACCGGGGAAGTGCAATTAAGAGAGGAAAGATGTATTATAAAAACATATTTAAATTTATGTCTCTTGTTAATGATAAAGTCTTTCTTCAATGAGCGTTGTTCTCTTAAAATATATTCGAACACAGATTCCTAAAAACATAATGTAAAAAGTGGTTGGACTTCTTTAAGATACTTTTTTCTTCCCTTCTCAATCCTTGTTATATACAACAAATTATCATTTATTTTCCTCATTTATCCTTTTCTTTATCCTCTACTGTTAACCATCGAAGTTTAACATTCTTTTCCCGGGTCTCCATTTCCATTGTATTTATTCTTTCTTCATACTCAGTTCTTTTTATGTGAATTTCTTGTGCTACTGGTTTTGATTTTTCACTTGCAATAGTTTAAACACTGAGGAAAGCATTGTTCAAACAACTTCTCTGAAACTATTTTAGTATAAGAAAAATTCAGTCTAAATAATCTCTCCACAATTACTAAATGTGAATAAGGTGAATTGACTCTTATGCTCTGATGTGCATAAGATTTACCGCTATAAAGATTTTTATGATAAAAAATAAAATATATATTTTTCAAAATTAAAATTAATTTTTACATTAGTTAATCTAAATAGTTTCATGTATTTTTGGAAAAATATATAAAAAGATAAATTTTATAAATTAGTTATGCAAAAAGTAATTTTATTCTTTTGAGAAGATTATTTCAATTTTTCTTTTATTTTTTAGAAAGCTTCACTTAGTCCTAGTGTGATACTTTTAGGACCGTGGTTAAGATATGATATGATAAAATAGAAAAACATATTGGATAAAAATAGGATATGATGAGAATATGATAAATTTTAATCTTATTTAATGTTTTGTGCATAATAAGATATGAACTAAATAATAATATGAAATGATGGTAATAATGATAAAGACATGAGTGATAGTGAGAATGATAATGATAGTAAGGTAGTAGATGTCATAAAGGTAATAATGGTGATAGTAATAATAATGGTGGTAGTATTAGTAATAATGATGATAATAATGATAGTTATAATGATAATAATGATAATTAAGGTGTTGATAATAATAATAATTGTGATGAAAATAACAACAATAGTGATAAGATAATAGTAATAATAATAATGATAGAGATATTGGAGTGATGATAGTAGTGACATCGATGATAATAATAACAATAGTGAAGACAACAACGATAGAAAGTTAGTGGCATTGATAGTGATGATAATGATAATGGTTACAATGGTGATAATTATAGTTCATATTAAAACAAAAATATTGATAATAATGATAATAACAGGGTAATAATAATAATAATGGTTATTATAGTGACAATGACAATAATAATAATAATAGAGTGGCGGCGACAGGAAATAATAATGATAAGTTTATATAATAATAATAATAATAATAATAATAATAATAATAATAATAATAATAGAGTTAGTATTATATATTTTCCTTTCTCCCTCAACTTCCTCGTATCTTACTGGTGCATCAAACGTTAAATTGAAGTAGAGTAGGAATAATATTATCCGTACATGTCCTACCCACCAAACAAAGCCAAACAGTTTAACCAGCTCTGGATGATTGTTGTCCCAACTAAGGGCTGGGTATGTACTATCACCAGAGTTGGTTTTATGGAATTGGGCCTAAGAGTGAAGACATATAACAATATGGACTTGGACCATGACTTCTTTAGATGCAATCCATACTTGTGGAAACAAATAATAGTAGCAAGCTTACAAAAATAATGCTAATTTGACTTCGTTTCTTATAAAGTACTCTAGCGATGCAATATTCATAAATGTTTTGCTCGATATTTTGCACACTAATTATTGTATATTCTATCTATAAAATATTACAAATCAATTTTATCAATTTTTTTGTTTTTGGTGAATCAATCCATTTTAACTGATAATCGATATACTTATACTTTGTCATTTTGAAAATTTCTCAAACGAAAAGTATGTTATATTCGGTGTCCTTTTTATCTAGAAAAATATTGTTAACTCATTTTAAAAAATATTTTATCAAACACAAATTTTAATTGAAATAAAGAATGCGTATAATTTTTTTTGTATTACAATATTTTTTCTTAAAATAATATAAATATATTATCATAAATAAATTTAAAGAATTTAATACCATCTCACAAATTTTCTGTACATGCTATACTAGGAGTGGAGTTGTTATTAATATCATAATTCCCCAAAATATTTGTTATAAAGAGTAAAGCTATTAATTTAGGTCACAACTCTCTTACCTACCACATATATAAGTTAGATTGGGTATTTTATTATTTTGCCTTTTATAGAAAAATAATAAAAGATATTCAGTCCACGTGAGTTGAATGCACGAGTCGAGTTTATACAGTAACTTATTATTTACCGTTTACTAAGATTATATTAATTACCTATTTACTAAGATTATATTTAATTTTAAATGTGAATGATGTGTATTAATTTTAAAATCAATTATTAAGATTAATTAATGAAAGAAATTTTATAGATTAATAAATTTTTTAACATTTTTTATTTTGAATTAAAACTAGAAGATTACAGGCATCTAAGAATTAACTCATGAATGAACGATGAATGATGTTAGGCATGGCTAAGTTGGGCATTTTAATAGCTCTAAAAGCCACGAGCCACAGGAGTGTTGAGTTATCTAGCCTAAGTTTGGGCTAAACCCTCTACCACTGTATGTTGATGTTCTTTACGTAGATAGACATTATTAATACATTTTAAAAATAAAAAAATATTTAATAGATAATTAAAATATTTTGACAATTAAATAATTAGTTATAAAATATAAAAAAATAAATACATATTATATATATTTTAAGAGAAAATTGACTAATTAATCACGTTTATGAGAAATAAATATATTAAATATTAAATAATTAGTTATAAAATATTATAAGAAATAAATATGTATTCAATTACCTAAGAGGCATCCAACAGGCGAAACCTGAGACACAGTAATGCAACAAAAACCCATGCCTAAAACATTAATGCCATTGCCACACATTAATGTGGAGAGTGGCTGCCACATTAATGCCATTGCCACACACGACACAAGCTGCAGAGCATGCAACCCTCCATCGGTTTCTCACAACCACAACACCCTTCACTCTATCCTTCTCTCTTTTCGTTGTTCTCATGCATGATCACCGTTGCAAACAATCTGCATCAATCTCAAATTCTAGTGGAGTTATCGTCTACTCAAATTGTCTCTTAGCTAGACCTATATAGTCAGCCTTAGACATCACGGAATTTCATCAACATTAAGACCTGTCTACTCATAAGCAACTAAATCCAAGTAGGAACGTAGTAAGTCCATACAACATCATTTTTGGATAACAATATATATAATATACATTCATTGGCAATTATGGCCATTCATGCGGCCTTTTATAACTAGAAGTTCCAACCATGGATCCCTACCTACCTACCATATATCAAATTCTCTCCAATACATAGTTATAATCAAATAATTTCAAAACCATGAGCCTTTTAAATTCTTACAGAAGAGTACTATTTTATAAACACAGAGTATAATTCAAATAACTAGAGTACCTTTTAAATTTTGACTGCATATATAGTTCAAATACAACATTTATTATAATGTTATTAAAATAATTAAGTACCATTTTTTATATATTTTTGCAATATTTTTTTAAATATTACCAATAATCAGGTATGCAGTGGTGAATTAGCATTCTTGTTCTTTCTTCATGACCCATGCATTAAATCTAAACCAAAACCAAAAACAATTAACCCATCCAAATCACATAGTCAACTTATTATATTTATAGCAAATGTTAACTGGTGCTTTTATAGTATTACTTAAAAGCTTAAAAGGCAAAAGATTTTTATTGAAATAGATAAAACTATGCTGCTCAAGTTTTTTTTACATTCATTTATGATTTATATATCAAATATTTTCTCCTTTTAATTTCTTACCTTTTGGCATTAGTTAGCTAGAGCAACATTTTATTTAAGTAACTTATTTACTGATATAAATAAATTTAGTTCCTTTTATGCTTTTAATTAAAGCATTTAAGCACATAATTAGGAAAAACGTAACGTGCACTAAAAAAACTGGTTCCAATTGGTTTTCAGTTGACATAAGACCCAGTCCAGATATCAGTCGAAGTTGCTAAGAAGAGTGATCCGACAAGGCTATGACTTGGGCTCGAGTAGCCGAGTTTAACCACATCATTGTTGTCTTGCACTGAAAAAAATAAGAAAAGATCATTTTATTGACCATCATTAGCTTTTACTTATAAGTTGAATGAGCAATAGCGATAATTTAATTAACTCAACTATGCCAGATTACATCGTTGAAATAAGTTATTTAGTTGGTGTGAATACAGTCTACATAATAATAAAAATCCGGAAGCTAGCAGGTAGCTAGCTCATGTCAACTAACTGTAAAAGAAAAAAAATTGCACATGCAGCAACATAATAAAAAAATTGCTAACATTGAAGGCTTAGTTAGGCGAAATTATAATTGCTTCATGATACTTGCACTCTTATAAGAGAAAGAGTTGTATTGTAATTGACAATTATAATTTTTAATCCAATAATAAACACTCCACCCAACAAGAGTTTCAAGAGGACAAGGATTTATGGACAGGTGGAGGAACTAAGGTATAAATAGCATAGAGGCAAGAGTTCAAGTCTATTATTCTCAATCAAATAGAAGACAGGTAGCACTTGCATATTGAACATATTTGACATGTCTGGTATAGACCCAAAGGGTTGAACTAGCCACCCAAAAGAGGAGGAAGTTTGGAGGAGAAAAAAGAGAGGCAATAGCAATGACCGAAAAGTTGCTTAGAGCACAACACCTTCAGGTGATCCAATACCCGACCTGACTCGCGAGTCACGAATGGGATGATGGTAAAAAAGATCAATGAGGGATGGAGGATGTCCATCATACAGTATTGAATTAATATCTCAAGAATAATTTATTAATATGTCCACTGTTTTTCATTTAGATAAAGTGAACAAAGTTTATGCCACTCAAATGATTAATTGATATGACTTTTCATGGTGCGCATGTATTCATAAATGGAAGATGAAAATAGTGTAGAGTTTACCTAAGAAATATATAATATATGATTCTCCTTCTCCTGTGTATTTTTTTTTTAATCAAATTGTATTTTAGTATTTAGTTCGGAATAAGTTACATGTATCTCCGGTGACCCTATGGACAGAACACAAGTGTAATCTAAGACATGTTAATGGACCATTTCAATCCGTTTACTCCTTCTGCAGGAATGTAGTTATTTATGATCTAACAACTTTATATATATATAAAAAAAAACATTCCACGAGTGATGAGAAGATTGCAATCCAATTATGAAAATGTTTCTACCATCTCTTATGATGTGTTCGTGTTAGCCACTTAGCCTGGCTTATATATTTTCAATAATCAACACGGATTGAATGCACTTCCAAGCCTGTCTGTAGGAGCACATAAAGAGCCATCAAACAGGGGCAACCTGATACACAAGGCCAATCAATACAACGATGGCTCAGTTAAGAACTGTGGCAATTCTAATCCTAGTGGTTGCGGCTGCAGTGTTACTACACAGCACAGAAGCTGAAGATTACAAGGTCGGAGATGCCACAGGTTGGACCAGTTTTCCTCCTGGTGCTGCTTCTTTCTATTCCAATTGGGCTGCAAAATTTACATTCAAAGTAAACGACACTCTAGGTAAATATCTCCATACAACAAACAACCTTGTTGTTCCTTTGCATATAAAATAAAACCCAAAATTTCGATCATGTGAATTAATGATTATCTGTTCCATGTTACTTTTCTTTTGCTGGTATCTTGTGATAAGATTGACAAATAGGAAAAATCAACTCATGTACCGAGAATTGCAAAAAAATTGAATAGAGTAACATTATAATTATGTAAATCCTTCATATTTGGAAATTATTAAATCAGTTTCTATTTCTAGAAGACAAAAACTAAATGTATTGATTTGTTTATTTCAAAAGATAAAAATTAAAATGACAATGCACTAAAATAAGATTTTAAAATGTCTAATTTTTTTTTTTTATGGTATTCAGGCTTAAAAAAAGATGTTACTTTTCATTTTGAAAAGTATGATCATAAGTTTATAAAATTTATTAGAGACTTGCTTAGAGAAAGAGAATGAATACACAGAGGAGGAAGAATCCTTATCTTACAAGTCAATTTTATAGGATTGAGTTAGATTCGTCACCCGCATTTTCAACAACATTTACATAATTGATCAACCACGAGACCTAAAATTCTGATTTAGTTTTTAGTTTATGTACTAGTTTAATTATTTGTATGTGATGTCTGTGATGGAAACGCTTCATTTGCAGTGTTCAACTTCGAATCTGGAAGCCACAGTGTGGTTGAACTTACCAAGGATGACTATGAGAAGTGTGAAGTGAATAACAATATCAAAGCCATTACTAGAGGACCAGCTAGAATCACCCTGGATCGACCAGGGGAATTCTACTTCTCCTGCATGTTCTCAGGCCATTGCAGCAGTGGCCAAAAGCTAAGCATTAAGGTGACTGGTTCTTCATCACCAGCACCAAAGAAAGCTCCAGCTGAAGGTCCTTCAACTTCAACTTCTCCACCAGCACCTAAGAAAGCTCCAGCTAAAGGTCCTTCAACTTCAACTTCTCCACCAGCACCACAGAATGCTCCAGCTGAAGGTCCTTCACCTTCAACTTCAGCTTCTCCTGCATCTGGTTTAGTCCCAAGTTCAGGTTCCATTAATAAAGGAGCTCCATCATCTAATGCTGAACCAACTCCTATAGCACCTTCACCACATGGCTCAGCCACTCCTCTGGCTGCTACCTTCTCTCTATTCCTCGTCACCATTGCCATCAATTTTTTCTCTCAATTTTAGGACACTCAACCCTATGATTAAGAGTGGTACCTAGTTGCAACTCATTATTTTAAGAGAAATATTGTTATTTATATATATATTTTTTCTTTTCTCTGTACCTTTCCTATATTTTTATTAATTATATCTTATATATGTAACATATCTCTTATTTTAATATTTACATTCTATAACATTATTTTGAATCTTTTCTCTTATTCTTAAATCATACTAATTTAAGAATAAGAAATGATGAACATATTTACTACAATTCACGTGAATGTCATTAATTTAATAAAAGAGTGTATCAGAAAGAGAATGTTAGAATTTCTCTAATCATGGTATACTCTAACGCACATTAATTTCAACGAAGGTTTCCAAAATTTTGGTTCTTGAAATGTGGCTATTAGGAGGGGCTTCATTCGTGATGTGTTGTGATTTTGTGTGGTACTTGAAAATAATCGCTTCATTGGTTTTCCGTCTGCAATAAACAGATATCCTATTGTGGGTTATATCAATTCAGTCTTTATTGTATATAAATTTTTGTTCCACCAATGTCTTACTTTCCTAATAATGAAATTTTGAAGTTGAAGTTGCGTTTTAACAATTGGATTTAAGGTATGAAGCAGAACGTGTGAACATGTCATGTTCAAATGGACGCAGCACACGCTCTTGAGATGGCCATATCTGTCAACTAGCTTAAAATAAAAATAAAATACATATTGTGATATTTTGACTTTGAATTTATTACAACTTATGGACAGCAAGTTTTCAAAACGGCAAGTGCAACACCCGCTAACGCATGAATTACGAATTTTCTGATGTAGCATCCACAAACATAATTGATGGAAATTTGCGATTTTTTTGGGTCACCTTACAAAAATTACAGTGGGGACTAAATTCAGGAAGGTTCCCCTTTATATTTAGTGCAATCCTTAAGCTTAAAAGCAAGTCCAAAAGGATGAGGGGTGAACAAGCGAAGGGTCATTAACGGAGAAGAGAAATGTGATGGATATTATGCAGATTACAAAGATTACAACAAGAGAAACTCTTTATGTTTTGTTTTACTTTATCTTATTTTGAAAGGTCAGAATTTGGGCCATTGGCCCAAAGTTTCCTTTTGTATTCATATTTTTAATAGGTTTTTCTTTTGTGTTGGACCAGCCTTTAACTTTTCAATGATAAAAAAAATGTGAGAGAGATATGATATAATAAACTATAAATAAATAAAATTATGTGTTCATACTTTGAGAAAGGTAAAGGAAAACTTAGAACATTAAAAAAATATCTCGTAAATAATATCCTTAAAATTGAGTCTAACCATATGCAATTATATATATAACCAAACTTGTATACATTACCATTCCTTAATATTTTTTTCTACAGTGGTAAAATAAGTATTTCTATATCTCATGAATAGAACAATACAATTAGAAACAACGCAGAAAAGAAAGCATAAGGAAAATTAAGAGTTTTTAGCTAATATATAAGCTACTCCATTAGCTTCTCTCATGACAAAGTTAACGAAGAAAACAGGATAATTTCTCATATGTTTCAAAATAATTCCCGTCTATGAGAAGAAATTCAATTATTTCAAAGTAAGTTTAAAAATCTTATATCAATCATTACCATCAATTGATGAAGAGAAAACAAAAATATAAAATGAAAAGTAAATTTCTTAAATTTATTCTTAGAAATATCCGTATGTTCGTGGCAGTCAACATTCAAAAGGCTCGCACAATACTGTTAAAAGATTTCAACCAAAGTAACACGTTCTGTAAAACAATGGAGAAAGGAAAGTTAAAGAAGTATTCATGTTTTGACCTGATACTTGGAATGTGGACGAGAAAGGAAGTTAAACGGTGAATATTTTCAATGTAAAACCTGAGTAAACAAGTTGACTTCAATTATTGGGATTTATTGATAGACTAAAAGTATTTTACGAAGGAAAAGTAGAAAATAGCTTATATTACTTGTTCTGTCCTCTCTAGAAAACATCAAAGCATGACGGTTCGTATGTTTGAAAGTCTGTGCTGTATCATTCCAACATAATTTGACTAATTCTCAAGTTCATAAATCTCCCATTTCTTCTAACAATACATCTCCATGGAAAGTGGAATCTCCCACGTTGGAATTTTCCATCCAACTTCCATGGCATCATCCCTTTTCATAGAAGTGGGGCATGTGAGATGCTTTTCTCTTTCTTGGCATCACTTTATAATTAAATTCATTATGATTAGTTTATAGCAATAAAGAAGGAAAAACCAAAAAATAAATATTTGAGTTAAAATTGATGATTGACTCCGCGTCGATGGCTCGTGTAAAAACAAAAGAGCCGAGAGGACTAGTAAACGGTACAAGTCAAATTGATTTGGTAAGATCTTAGTCTCACGCGCTATTATTCATCTTAGTTTCCGCCAACTCTTAAATCTCGCAAAAACACACTAATTTTGTTGACCTAATTACACACTTCCACCGCCAATACCTCACAATCATATTTCAAATTTTTTACAATACATTTTTCATAAATACAAATTAGATACGGTTCCCTAAGAAATATGGCTTAATGAGTTAAATATCTCAATCACTTGTCTTAATGATCATAAATTATCATATTTAGTTAACAAAGACTACATTTTTATTTCAACGGATTAGTTAACAAAGATTTGATGATAAGAGTGGATTATTTTTTTATATCAATCTTTTTCTTATCTTAAAACCAATTCCCTCTCATAAAAATTTATTTTTTAATCTATAAAAATAATCTAATAATATTTTAGAATACATCAAAATATTTTTTTAATCTATAAAAATAATCTAATAATCTTTTAGAATACCTCTACCTTGTGTGACGCGTCATGGCACTAGCAACTTTTCTTCATACTTTGGCTATAAATACGAAGAAAAGCATTCAAACTTTACAAATTCATTATTTGTGAGGAGAACAAGAAGAGAAGAAAGAAAAAAAACAAGAACAGAGATCTAGTCTTAGAAACAAACAGGGGCGACTTACTTGGAAGAACACAAAACATGGCCATGGGAAGGAACCTTGTTCTAGTGCTATTTGCAATAGCCACCATGATCCATGGCTCCACTGCACAAACCAGACACGTGGTTGGTGATGCCACGGGTTGGACCATCCCATCCGGCGGAGCCCAAACATACATCAATTGGGCTGCCAATAATACCTTTAAAGTAGGCGACACTCTCGGTAAGCAAAAATCTAGACACAATAGTTTTTTTTAAAACTAATCAGAGTATCAGACATAATTATTGAATCATGTGTGTTTTGTTTGATTTAATTTACAGTGTTCAACTTTGCGACTGGTCAACATGATGTGGTGAAGGTGACAAAATCAGCTTACGACGCATGTAACGGTGGTAGTCCACTTCTGAGCATAACAACGGGTCCAGCGACCGTGACTCTGAACGAGACAGGAGAACAATATTACATATGTACCTTCGGAACACACTGTTCCTTGGGTCAAAAACTTGCAATTAACGTTTCAAGAGCTTCTTCTACCACACCTTCCCCTGCTCCTCAACCTAGTACAAGTGGTTCTCCACCAAAAGCTAGCCCTGTTCCCACACCATCACAAGCACCAGCAACCACACCAACACAAGCACCAGCAACCACACCAACACAAGCACCAGCAGCCACACCCACTAGCCCCAATCCAAGCACTGTACCTACACCCGCTTCAGGCCCATCTTCAAACCCTTCTCCTCCCTCCACCAACCCTTCTAGCCCTTCTCCAACAAGTGCTCTAACACCCCCTCCTCAGGACTCTGCTGCTTCATCTCTTCCAATTTTTGGAGCATTTACCACCCTGCTTTCAGTTTTTGCAGTTTTTTTCTATTAGAGACATGAGATTCTAGTTAGTATTATTGTTCACGACTTGTCATCCATTTTCGCTCTGTTTCCCGGATTCAGTTTTTTATTTTTTTTATGGTCACAATAAATTTAGCTTTCTACAA
This sequence comes from Hylodesmum podocarpum, assembly GCA_026586105.1. Lineage (NCBI taxonomy): Eukaryota > Viridiplantae > Streptophyta > Magnoliopsida > Fabales > Fabaceae > Hylodesmum > Hylodesmum podocarpum. The sequence goes on along the minus strand of JALJEV010000650.1, from coordinate 7,291,808 downwards.
TTTTGAATTTTTTGTTCTATTTTTAGTTTTTTCTATGAGTAAAATTTGTGGTGTGAATATATGCTAATAAATGTTTGTATTATTGGCGTATTTCTTTGACAGTTAACACCGTTGTATTGTAGTGGTAGTGCATATATTTAAAATTGGATATAAATATTTTTGTGTGGTGAACTAATTTGTGATTCCTTTCGCAATCAAATTTGAATTACGGACGAGGTTGATAACTTACCATTTGAAAAGTAACTTGATCTGAGAGTGAAGTTTGGCAAAATAAAGAGTGACATGTGGAAGTCGTGTAACTTTTTTATTCTTCAACGGAAATGTCGAGTCCCTTTAGGGGTTGTGGAAGGCAATGTTTGGCTAGATTTGCTAATTGCACTTAAACTATTAAATTATGTGCCATTGTAAGTTAATTACGTGGAAAGGCCTTTATGGGTTCACACGCGTTCTTGTCTGACAAACAACAATGGGCTCAAGAGATAAATTTTTTTTTATTAAAATTTATTATAAAATAATAAATGTCATGTTCACAAGTACAACTTAGATGAACACTTGTTTGATGGAGGCAATTTTCGGCGAGCTAACAAGGAAGAATCGCCACGGCAACACTAAGGTGAAATGAATATCTTAATGACGTTATTTATGAGGACTTTTACGTTCAAATGAAAAAATTATAATAAACTAAATTATAAAAATGAAGGATTAGATGTCTGACACTATTAAATCATTAAAAAAATATTTAAATTTAATTCGAATTGAGTAACAATTTTTAAAATTACATACATATTGATTTTGTTATAAATAAGATTTTGTTACAAATTACACACTCTCAATGGATGACTTGACAATAGAAAATAGAGTTATACTCGTTTATATTATACCTATGTTAAAAAGTATGAAAAATGAATATTTAAATTAAATATGAGTTATTAATCTATAAAACATTTTGTAAAATAAAAATTAATTTTCAATTGTATACATATAAATATAATACGCGTTGTGTCTAGACGATAGTAACTTTTAATTGTTATTTTAATTTTTAGTTTGGTTGATTTGTTATTTTTTCAAACTTTAACTTTATCGTTTAGTTTTTATTTATGGTATTGAACTAAATCAGCCTATGTATACCTTTAATCCATAATGTCATGAAACAAAGCATTTTGTTTTCAATTGTTCTCTTTCAAGCACTTTAAGGAAGTGCTGGCTTTTATGTCAAAAATAGAAATAAAAAATGAGTTAAGAATATTTGATTATAAGAAATTAAGAATGGACAAGAACATGCCCTTACTAAACGGCTTCACTTGCGGGAAAATTATGTCCCGTCCAAACAGTTACGATCTTAATTACAGGAGAAATACGACCAAGTAATTGACTCAAATGGAGCCTCCATGTTATAATTTTTTTATATTGTTAATTAATTGTTATTATTAATATTCTACTTTTTTAATATATGATGCACGTTATAAGAATTGCAATCTGCTTTAATATTTATATTTCAAAGTTGACACAGGCCAAAAAATTGTTTTAATAAATGAACAGAGAATTAGTTCTAGAAACGAATATTTGTATTCAATAGTTTTTTGTCAACGAGTTGTTTTATTTTGCAGAATTTTCAGAGTCAAAATGAAACAGCTAGAAAGTGGAATTTGAGCGAGTTTGTTTAACAGGAACTGAAAATATTCAGCAATGCCAACTAATGATGTGTTCTGGATGCACACACAAAATGCATCAGCTATCAAAATTAAGTATTTTTGGAAACATAAGTTGAAGTCAAAATTCAAAAAACAAATTAAAAATTTTGCTTTAATCTAATTTCTTCAATTTTATTATAAACTTATCTGTAGGATAAAATTTTTGCACATCTAAATCGCATTTATTATGTCACTTTAAACAAAAAATAATTTTTCAGAATAGACACTATTTAAAGACAAAGATCAAGCTAATTATGTTTGGTAAAAAAATTGGGTTGAATGTAACCCACTTTTTTCATTATTATAATTTTTTTGTTTTCTAAATTATAATCAAACACATTTTATTAATCATTTATTGTTTATTTTAAAAACGTTTTTAAAAAATATTTTAAAATTGCAACCAAACACATTTTATTAGTCATTTATTTTAATCATAAAAATATGAATGTGTGCCTGTTAAAATAAATTATATAAAAACAATTATTAAAGAAGAAGAAAAATAAACAGACTTTTATCATGAATTAAATTTAATTTACACATTATAAATTTTTAAATTTTTTTCTCGTATCTTCTCTCAGAATTAAAGTACTTTATTTTAATTCATGTAAAAATTGATTTATTTAAATTTTTTTCCTCCTACAAATATTGGTAGTGAAATTCAAAACTAAACATGTTACAAAATTCTTATATATTATTAATGAAAGTCGTGTTTATAACATAACATGAATTACAGAAAAAGGAGGAGGAAAGGCAGCATAATCATTACGTGTATATATTTTTTTAAATGGTGTTTACAATCTCATTATAAACTTTTTCTTCCAGTAACTTTGTTTAAAGAAAAACAATAAAAAAATCTCTGACATGGGCCTTCGTGCTTACCAAAAGCTCAGACCCCATTGACGAAGACTCAGGGACATACAATATAAATTAGGCTTAATTCACATTTTTTTTCCCACTACGTTCCAATGTTTTTTTTACACTTTAAGAAGTTTTACTAAGTTTTAAAGATTTTTAATTTTGATGCATTAAATTTTTACAGCAACATTAAGTTTTTAAATTATTTTATTTCAGTATATTGAATTTTTAGATAAATTTATTTTTATCTATTAAATCTGTGAAATTTAATCATAATGTAATTTTTGTTTTATAAATTAAATATTTTAGAGATCACAATTCTTCCCATCTTTCCTTGTGATAATTAGTTTAATCTGATATCTTAATAAATATAAGAGAAGAAATATGATTCTATGTAATAATTTAATTTATAATAGGTGTTGCATGAAGATGATTATTGTTGGTCTAATGTTATATAAATGATAATTGTTATTTTTATGATTTAATTTTAGCATAAGTAAAACTTTTATGTTTCATACACTAAAAATTAAACTATTTAAAAATGTAGTTATATCACAGAAATTATTTAAAAACTTAATATATCAAAAACCCTATAAGTTATAAATTCATAAGTATATTGCTACATTTAATGGAAGAATACAACACGTTTTTGGGTTTTCTCCCTTTCTCGTATTAATATGATAATTAACTTTGTGGATCATCATATGAGCTAAATTCAGTTTATGATATCATTATTGCACACAAAAGAAAGAAAAGAAAAAAGCTATTCACACCACGCCAATAAAATACATTTAACATAATATTGTGGATGCACATGGGTTGCTTTTGCTTATTCTACTATTCTTATTCTTTGGCTGCATTTTTATAACCTGATCGTGCAACCCTGTCTCTGAAGTAGTGTGTGGTATTAAATATTCAAAGAGCGTAGTGGGATTGACTGTGAAAAAGGATGAGCCTTGGCCAACTGTAGAATGTTCTTATTAATGGGACAATGTGAATTTAATCCTTAAACTTTTAGTAATTTTTTAGTTTAATTTTTAGATTTTGTTGTTGTTATTAAAAGGAATTGAGCAGAATAAAAGAGACAATATAGTTGTTGAATTTCTGTGTATCTTAAAATGAATCATGTACATATATATATATACAAAGAATCCATTAGGATAAGATCAAAGGAAAAAAGAAAATAGTATGAATGAGTCACTATACAGCTAATGACAGCTAGAGGTATTCTAGATTATTCCTCAAGGTGATGATAATTCTGTGATGATGCAATTGGATGTTGTCATTGTTTGAAGAGGCCCATCTTGATTTTTGTCTGAATTGGGCCTTTGTTCTGTTACCCTCCCACAAGTTCCCACAAGTTGGAGGTAGGAACATGTTAACTAGCTCCAACTTGGATAGATTTAAACTGAATAGTTTAGGAGATAAGGCTTTGGTAAACATGTCTGCTAGTTGATTTGAGGATCTTATAGGAAGAAGACACATTAGACCTTGGCTAAGTTTTTTTCTCACTAGATGACAATCAATTTCCAGGTGCTTTGTTCTTTCATGGAAAACAGATTTGCAAAAATGTAAAGAGCACTCACACATCCTGATAAAGATAGATTGACGTAAATCGAAAGTTTAAGATCCTGCAAAGAGATAGGATAACCATTGAAGCTCACAAGTGGCAGAGGCAAGGGCACGGTATTCTGCCTCAGAAGAGGATCGAGAAACAGTTGGTTGCTTCTTAGTGCGCCAGGAAATGAGTGAATTACCAAGGAAGAAGCAATAACCAGAAACTGAACGACGAGAATCGGGACACGTAGCCCAATCTGCATCACTGAAGCCAAGAAGCTGGAGCGGAGAATCACGGCGATATAGAAGGCCTTTTCCTGGACAAGATTTCAAATAACGAGAACTCATGCATAGCGACCTTGTAGTGCGTCCAGTAGGATTGGTCATGAATTGGCTTAATTGTTGAGTGGCAAAGGTGATGTCTGGTCGAGTGTTGGTCAGGTAAATGAGGCAGCCGACAAGGCGACGATATTGCAATGGTTCAGAGAGTGGCTCAGAATCATCTTGATGAAGACGAAGAGAGCTATCCATAGGTGTGGAGATAGATTTAGAACCAAGCATACCAGAATCTTGAAGGAGATCAAGGCAGTATTTGCGTTGGCATAAGGAAATGCCCTGAGAAGAGTGAGCAACCTCAATTCCAAGAAAGTAACGTAAGAGACCAAGATCTTTGGTGTGAAAATTTGAGCTCAGAGTTTGCTTGATAAGGGCAATTTCAGAGGGAGAATTTCCAGTAAGAACGATGTCATCCACATATATTAACAAAACAGTAATACCAGAGGAATTGACTTTGATAAATAAGCTATGATCTGCATGAGCTTGGGAGTAACCACAAGAGAGCAATAAGTGAGAAAGTTTGGCATACCATAGAGAGATTTTTGCAGACGACAGCATTGAGAAGGTCCAGTAGATGAGACGCCAGGAGGGAGAGCCATGTAAACTTCCTCTTCTAAATCACCATGTAGAAAGGCGTTGCTGACGTCTAACTGGTGTAGAGTCCATCGCTGAACAGAGGCAAGTGCCAAAATCATGCGTACTGTGGCCATCTTAATCATCGGAGAGAATGTGTCAAAAAAATCTATGCCTTCAATTTGGGTGAATCCCTTGGCGACCAGGCGAGCTTTGTATCGCTGAATTGAACCATCAGGACCTCTCTTGATTTTAAAAACCCATTTACAACCAATGGGTTTTGTATGGGATGGAATTGGAACTATGTTCCAAGTTTTATTGAGTTCCAGAGCAGCAATCTCAGACTTGATGGCTTGTTGCCAATGAGGAAATTTGACAACTTCAAAGTATGAAGATGGTTCAACTTCGGTGGATGAAGACATGATGTATGTTGAATAAGATGGAGAGACAGAAGAATAAGATACCACAGCTTGAAGAGGATGGAGACACCTCCGAGATGATTGGACTGAAGCGTTGTTGCAAACGTAGTCCTGTAGGTAAGGTGGAGGACGGTGGTCACGGGTGGAACGACGTATGGGAGTGGTGGGTATGGTGGTGGGAGGAGCATCAGGCAGGGAAGGTGCATTGTGAGTAGAAGAGGGCATGTTTGAGGAAGACGGTGGGGAGGTAGGAATTTCAGGTGAGGAATTGTTAGGAGAAAGGGAATTGGGTTCGAGAATAGAGTCGTTGTTAGGAATAGAACTGATGGGGGTTTGGTTGTCTGAATTGGGCCTAAGAAGCTGAGTAGTGGGCAATTGATTGATATCAATTGGGATGGTGTGAGTATTGTGAGGAAAATGGCACATGGGCTTGGGTTGATTATTAGGTGTTGTTTTAAAAGGAAAAATTTCTTCAGAAAAGGTAACATTTCTGGAAATGAGAGTTTTGTAATTGTCAAGGCCCAAAACAACATATCCTTTAGTACCAGTTTGAAAACCCAAGAAGGCACATTTTTGAGAACGAGGATCAAATTTAGATTTATGAATAGGAATAGATGCAAAACATAAACAACCAAAGATTTTTAAATTGGATAAATCTGGTGGTTTGTGATGAATAAGTTCAAAAGGGGTATGATTATCAATGATTGGAGAAGGAATTCTATTAATAAGATAGACAGCATGTTTGATAGCATATGGCCAAAAAATAGTGGGAACATGTGAATGAAAAAGAAGTGAACGAGCAACATTTAAAATGTGTTGATGTTTTCGTTCGACTCTAGCATTTTGTTGAGGAGTGTAGACACAGCTTGTTTGATGTAAAATGCCTTTGGATGAGAAAAAATCTCTTAGGAAAAATTCGGGACCATTGTCGGATCTAATACATTTGACTTTAGTATCATATTGATTCTCAATTAAGGCAATAAAATTTTGAACATGGGAAGAGACTTCATTTTTTGTTTTTAAAGGCACTATCCAAGTATAACGACTAAAATCATCGACAATAGTTAAGAAATAACGATGACCTTGATTGGATATTTTAGGTGATGGGCCCCAAATATCCATATGTAATAAATGGAAAGGTGTAGAGGCGCGACTATTACTTATGGGGTAAGTTAATTTTTTTTGTTTAGCCAAATGACAAGTATCACAAACTTCATTGAAATTCTTTGGAATAAAAGGAAATTGTTTGTGTAATACATTAAGGCGTTTACTAGCAGGATGCCCTAATCTAGAGTGCCAAAGTTGGTTTTGATTTAAGAAATTTGTTGAACTAGTATTAATGAGAGAAGGACCAGGCTGAGAATGATTTTGATTGAGTTGGAGTTGGTAGAGACCTTTGGTAAGTTTAGCTAGTCCAATCATCCAGAGGGACCTCATATCCCAAATTTGGGCTTGAACCTGAGGCCTGATTAGGCCCAGCATAAGCAGAGTTGGCTTGAGGGATGTTGTCTGATCCCAAGTTGTGAGCTTGCAGGACGCTGAGGATTGTCTGAATTTGGGCCTGTGTTAGGTGAAGCCCAGAAGATGAGGAAACATCATCTCCGTGAGATGCAGAGGAAGTGGCGGCGTTATTTGCAAGCTCGTTGCGCTGATTGTAGCGAGGTCTCCCTGGATAACGAGGATGGCCAACAGGGTAGCCATGTTTGGAGTAGCAAACATCCACGGTGTGGCCACGACGATGACAATAGGTGCAGACTTTGTTCTGTGAAGAGTTGCGAGAGGCGCTAGAACCAGAGGAACCATTAGAGCTCCCAGAAGCACTAGAACGAGCTTTGTTGAAGGCAGCATTGGCGAAGAGATTAGGCTCATCAGAGGGAGCTAAAGTGTGATGATATTGACGTTCATGCTGAATGACCATGGAAAAAATGCGATTGATGGAGGGAAGAGGGTCCATCAAAAGCACTTGAGAACGAACAATGGCAAAACGGTCATCCAAGCCTTTAAGGAACCGGATGATGAAATCTTGATTGTGGTAAGTTTTGGCAGAGCACTCACAAGCGGGAAAGGGGCGATAATTATCAAGTTCTTCCCAAATAGTTTTCAAACCGGTGAAGTATTCGGTGACAGAACGGGTAAGTTGTTTGTAAGCATAAATCTCTTCTTGCAGCTCTGCGATGCGAAGTAAATCGCTCTGTGAAAATCGTTCCTTTAAATCGTTCCAGATGTCAATGGCCTTCTCAAGATAAAGAACACTTTGAGCAATGGAAGGAGATAGATAAAGAATTGAGAAGCCAGGGACATGATGAGTGTGTTACAACGCGTTCCCGAGGCGAGTAGAGTTCATCTCAGTTCTCATTGGTATTTCTATAGAATCATTAAGAAATCCTATTTTGTTTTTAGAGATGAGGGCCATGCGAATGGACCTAGACCAGGAATGATAATTGGGCCCAGTGAGAACAGGGGAGACGAGAACTGTGTTTGGATTATCACTAGGATGAATGAAAAATGGACTAGACGGATTTTGAGTAGGGTCTTCTTTGACAGGAGGAATTTCAGAGGATGCAGAGGCTGACATTTTGCAGAAAAAGCTTCTGATACCATAAAAGGAATTGAGCAGAATAAAAGAGACAATATAGTTGTTGAATTTCTGTGTATCTTAAAATGAATCATGTACAAATATATATATACAAAGAATCCATTAGGATAAGATCAAAGGAAAAAAGAAAATAGTACGAATGAGTCACTATACAGCTAATGACAGCTAGAGATATTCTAGATTATTCCTCAAGGTGATGATAATTCTGTGATGATGCAATTGGATGTTGTCATTGTTTGAAGAGGCCCATCTTGATTTTTGTCTGAATTGGGCCTTTGTTCTGTTAGTTATGTTTTTAGATTTTATTATTAAAATTATCATTTAGTGATGACGATAACTTTTTACTATATGTAAAATTTATATTTATTTACCGTAATAATCATACGTAATATATATCGTCTATGAGAGATTAGAATGGGATGTAGCTGTAAGGTTATATTTCCTCACCAGCATATAATAATATTACATTAACATGAGCAAAGTAAATGTAAAGTTATATTATTAATTTATTGATATTGATTTACATTTATTCGGTGAAAGTGACAAAAACATGAAATCACATGTCATCTTTTCTAATATGTATATATTTCTCAAGAAATATTTCTAAGATAGATTTGAATTTATATATTTTTCTATATAAAACTCTCTTTATAAACATCTAGTCAGACACTAATTTGACGTCAAAATATCTTTTATAGGTATATTTCTTGTTCCAAAGAAAATAATTTACCAAAAACACAGATGATCTTCTGGAGTTTTTGTCTAGTTGCGTTTGCACTATATTTCGGTAAAAATATTGTGATATATATTATAAATAATAAATAGTTCATATTATCATTTAATTATAAATTTTAATGATAATTATTAGAATATATCAAAAGTAAAATTTAGATAGTAAGATCATTTAATATAAATATAAGGTTTATGAACTAAATTAAAAAATCGCTGAAGTTTAGGAAATAATTTTCAATTGTTACTTGATGAATATTACTTGTTGGATGAGTGTTTCGAAGCAAGAAGGATATTAATTCAAAACGAAAAAAGAAAACTATGTTTCAATTGCCTATGTTATAACTATAACTTCAAAGGGTAAAACAGCTTAATCATGGTATCATACATTAAGAGATTAATTTCACAACAATCTGCAGTTAAAAAAAAATCACAATGATGTAACAATACTTTAATCAAAGAATTGAAAAGGTAAAAGTCAACAATGCATATGCAAGTATGCAACACCTCCATATAATAATTAAGAGTCTTGTAAAAGTTGTGTCCCCATCCTGTTTGATTAACAAATAAGGGACTTTAAACACCTATGAATTCAATTTTATTTTATTCTTGTCTTTAACTAAAAATATTCAGAGAAAAAGTTGTGAGAATGTTTTTTTAGTACAAATGGTCATTGAGATAAATCTTCCTAAAATGGTGACTATAATTTCTTATAAATCATCTCTAAATGTATTATTAATTTTAATATGAAAGATTTAAAATAAATTCCAATTATAGTATTAGTAAGCATACTCACTTTTGATATATTAAAATGTCACCACCACAACTTGATTTATAGTCATTGCCTGCTGACATACGACAATATGTTTACTAATTTTCATGATTATTATTTTAAAAATTATATCTAAAATAATTTATTATTAATTGATAGTTTAATTTTTTTTACAAATAACATTGTATAAAAGTTAATTAACGTAGATATTTGTACCAACTAATCGCCATGAACCAAAATAAAGAAATTAATTTTATTTTTTTAATTAAAATGATAACAATGATAAATTACTTGTATATATCATGGAAACTTTATGACTTTTTTTTAAAAAAAAATAAGAAAGGAAACTTTATAACTCAAGTTACGCTTACTGTTGTTTTTGTTTTGGACAGACCTAATAATTAAAAAGATTAAGTTAAGATTTTTAAAATTATGAATCCTTTTTTACCACCACTACTGAAAGCAAAAATAAAATAAAATAAATAACAAAAGAAAAAGCTAAAATGATCCATCTATAATTTACTTTAGCCCAATCCAAAATAGAATACAAAATATATTTTTGTTTCTTTTCATTTCAACTTTATAACCAAATTCTAAACATGATGAAATTAAGTTAAATTCTAAACATGATGAAATTAAGTTAAATTCTAAACAAGCTTTTAAAAATGTATGAAAAATGTATATCACCCACACTTACTTTTTTCATACCTTTTTGTTATAAGTTTTCTATTTCTGATTTAATCACGTGTCTATAGACTATTGGAACATATTCTTTTATCATTGACTTAAAATAATGTTCTCGCACTGAGGTACGCATACTCTCAATCCTTTACTCTGCAACATTTAAAATCATCGTTAAAATATTTATCTCAATTTTTCTTTATTTGTTTTTAATTTGGACCTTATTTTTTTTTTCTGCCGACTCAAACCTTTTTCTATCACCATAAGCACGAACCTTGTAGTCATTGTTTTAAATATCTCCAAAATTATTTTTTAGAATACAATTTTTTTCGACAAATACTTGTTGGAATAAACAATTGTTTTTTAAAAATAATTTTAGAATAAAATACAATTTTTTTGGTTGAAAAATGTACTTTTTGTAATAAATAATTCTATTTCAAGAAGTATTTTTCGTCTATAACAACAACATGCCTCACAGCCTTAACGGAAAAAGATCATTGACCAATAAAAATTAAAGATAATCATGTTATATATAAACAACCAATGAATATAAATGATGAAAATATCAATATCAAATTATACAATATTAATAAAAAAATATAATGACGAATTTAATAAATAAAAACTCATATGGAAAGACCGATTCTATAGATGGAAATTCTTATATTCATTGTATGATGTATTAATATGCTATGAACAAATCAATGAAATTTCCATAAAAAATAAGGTTAGATAATATTACAGAAGAAATTCAAAAAATGATGTTACATAGAACATTTTGTCACGAAAGATAATGTAACAAAGAAAAACACAACATGTTTAACTCTGTAAAAGGGAAAAGGTTTGTCAGTTTTATAATTTTCAACCTGTGTGAACCCACTCACTATGATAGTTAAAGTTAGAAACTTTCATGCATCAGTACATGGCAATTTTGATAATGTTATTTGTGATAAATTACTTTACTAATTAGTTTGTTTTTCTCAAGTAGCATTAATGCTAAATAACAGCTAAATTATCTTTAAAGAAATATATATTTAGACACCCACATGTTAAACATAAGTATAATAGATTATATGATGTAATAAGAAAAAAGTTAATGAAAAATAAAAATACTGACAAAATATTTAAAATGACAAGATATTCAAATATCACTCATGCACTATTATTTCGCTATTTACGGTAGCAAAATAAGTCACTTTCACACTAACAAATTATTACAATATTTTAATAACAAGAATGTCAAACTAAAATATACGTTTTCATGTTGTTTAAATTATTATTCACAGTACTATCACAAAATGAGATAGAGCACTTGATTCATTCTAAATCTTCTAGGATGTATTTTGAAAGAGAGAGGAGGGTGGAACAAAAACAAAATAAAATGGATATTAGGACGTATAATTATTTTTCAGATAGGAAAAAATAGAAGAGAAAAATAAATAAATAAATAAATGATACATTATTCATTTTCACATATTTCTTTCTTATTTGATTTTTCTCCGTTTCTTTGTTCCCTGCCTTAATAAAATTTGATTTTGAGAAGATACATGAAGCCTTAACTTTAGGAAGCAAAGTAGATCTTTATAAAGAATTAAGATTTGTCCCATTATTCTCACTTTCTATCTTCACATGGCACTTTCATTCAAGAAATGAATGCAGTGTAGACTGAAAGGGAAACTTACATGAATTCCCAGGCAACAGGATCCATCAATATTATTTTGATTGATGTATATTGTCTATATGCTTTGTTTTGGGGTGACTATTGCTGATAACGTCACTCAGACAATTGAAGACGAGAGCCAATAAATATATATATATATATATATATATATATATATATATTATAAAATCAGTTTTTACTTATTAATATTCTTGAGATACTGACTAAAAAATTTAAATAAAAAAATTTAATATTTAAATTATAAAAAATTTAAAAATTTTGAGTAGTATAATTTAGTAGAATTTTACGCATCCTAGTCAATTTGTTATGTAACGTTAGCATTTGCCAAAGCATTTCCCAACCTAATGTGCCGTACAATCAACTGATATTTGTAAAAGACAAATTTGTAGAAATACTTTCTTCATGAATCTTTCAATTTATTTTGAAACTTGTTATTTGAAAAACCACGAAAACATTATTTTTCTAATGATACCATTATTTATTAACATTTGACTCAGATAATTGGATAAAATCATGATTACATTTTAATTTTTTAATATCTTATTGCCAGAGATATATGTTGTCATTATAATTTGTGCAATTAGTATCTAAAAAAGGTTCAAGTACTGTTCAACAACTGTTTTTATGTCAGCCATTAAGATATATGGTGTAGAAGAAACGATCTGTTTTTAAGACTCACTTTATCAAGCAATGAAGATACTTAATTTTACATATCATGATTGGTTCATATTGATGTTGTCATAACTTTTTAATTAGGGTTCAACGGCAATGAATTCATCAACACACCTCAGACACAAAGGCTAAAAGACCCATTACCCAAAATATTTGATAAAGTTCTTGTAAATTACCTACGACCTTGGTGGAACCGAAGAAAAGCGTGAAATTTTTAAAAAGTTTCATGCGTCATCTACATTTACTATTTCTATTTTTTTTCAGCACTTAATTGATTAGCAATTCGTGTCTATCAATTTCGTGTGTATAAGCAAGGACCTTAAAAGATCTTACTTGATTAAAGTGTTATTTTAACAGTTTGCATCATCGCCTTGTCCAACCACTTAATCCATTAAAGTTAATCTTTAACCTATATATATTTAAAGTTTAATCGATTCAAGGATATATGTTCGATAGATTAAAATTGAAGTTTAATCAATTAAATATATATTTATAACTTTACGTATGAAATTAATCAATTAAGGCTGTTTTAATCAGTCAAGTGATAAATACAAATAGAGATAATAAAAAAAGATAAAAAATATAATTTACATTAATATTTTTTAAATTATTTTTTTCATCAAACCATATACATGTTTCAATAATATTTATTTTTAATGCTATCCACTTTCACTCTATCTAACCAACCTCTATTTCTAATTCATTCTCTTCCATTCTCTTCTACTATTTTCTCACTACTTCACTCTACTTGTCCCCACACACCCTAAATGAATTTTATTTGGAGTATTCACGGAGATAATTAATAAGTTGCTCATCTGAAAAAAGAAATATATTATTATATCGTGTCCTATGATTTCGAATTACTTATATAAAACAAGTATTATTTGAGTTACTGGACTGACTAAACAATTTATTAACTTAATAAGCTGGCACGTCTATTAGCTTCTTATTTGACATGTAAAACAAAAGTTATCGAATGTGTATCACTATGACCCCCACAAGTCAAATAACCTTGATATACCATGCCAAACCAATAATTATATTTTCAAGAAAAATATCAATGAGGACCCGAAACAAGAGTTATCTTTCTTTGGTTTTGTGGTAAGATTATTAGATGTGTAAACACCAACAGTTAGAACCAAAAGACAATCTAAAACCGGCCCCGGGTACGGCAGAAAATTCTGCTAAATCATCCCAAAGAGAAATATCTAAGTTCATTATTATCCTTTACCACTATGCATTGAACGGATAGACTTCAAACCGATTCCTTGTCCATATCCAAGCATGGCTTCTGCTAGTGTGGTCCATGAATCCGACAAGTACACAGGATCTTCAGAAAATCTTAGGCAAGCAGTTCAATAGTTGACAGGTGTAAGAGCAATCTTAAGAAATAATTGCATTTCTGATCCACACAGCAGCACAACATGTATTTAATGTTGATGCACAGATTGTGTTTATAGTAGACAACCATGTTCACCAAAGTTGAATAATCTTATTTTAAGATCGGTCAAAGCCTCACTCCTTTCATCACCAGCTTTGTCCAACCAAGATAAATCAGACCAACCACCCCTCACCAGTTCTGAGATGCACTTGACAAGAAAATCAGACATTGCACCATTTCACAATATTATGTCTTCTCACGATTTATTTCCTTTGCTTACTGCCCCGGATGTTAAAACTGTGACACAGTTTTAGAGAGCTGGAGTTAATGCTGTTTAGCAGTACATGGTGTCTAATGTAACCTTCTAACTAACTTAAAAATGTGCGTAGTTAATGGCTGGAGAAGCTGGAGGAACTGTAGCTCTTGGAGGTTGAACCACTGTGCAGTAGTTTTAATAATGTCATAAGTTTGTTCTATAGTTATTTTTGTCACTGACAACTTGATAATAAAAACATAAACCTATGGATATGTAGCTTAAATACTTGATAATTTACATAAATAGACATCTCTCAAAGCCAGAAGACTAATTAGGTTAAAGAAGCTAATCTTGACCGAGAAAACACAGATTCCAGTTAGCATATTAGTCTTAGCAAAGTAGCAGGCTTAACATTATACACTCGTCCTATTTTTCCCATACAAGTTTAAATTAGAATAGACTTCTTAATCTTTACCAGAGAGAGATATGATTCCTTTTAAACTCTCCATTTTAGAAGTTCACATTTCATTCTTTCCTCTTCTGAATTTTTCAGCGCCAAGCAGAAATTAAACAAAGCAAGCTAAGATTTTATATACAGTTCAGATTGGCAGAAATGCAATTAGTAACTCAACACCAGCCTCTAAAATTTTTCACAAGCAGAGAGAGAGCTACACATAAAAGACAGAGTCTACATAAGAGGATTAAACAACATTTTGGATCATCTAGAATTGCAAATGCATATATGATACAACAGGAAAGACTGTCTACGAACCTGGCCTACCAGTAAAACGATTGGATGGGACCCCTAGATGCCGGCAAAATTGCCCATCCTCCTCATTGTTACCTAAAGGTGCTTTGCGTTTCCGAAGAGTTGCCTCTATGTTCTGATCTTCAGCCTCTACGTTACATTTACCCGAAGTGGAGTCAATGGTGCCATAACCTGTCCCTCTAGGATAAAAACAGAACTCCCTGTTTCGCTGCAAAGTTAGCTGGCTAAACTTGTTGCCCTCGGGTAAAATTCCTAAGCCAACATCATCTATTTCATATGCTGAACTACTTTTGCTGCTTGAACATGGATGCAGACATTGACCCAACCTCAATGATAAATCACATTCCCTATCTGGTGCAACCTCCTTAGTAGTGCCTACAACACTTTCTTTTACCATTCTGTTTGCAACATGATGGAATCTACCATATGGGAAGTTTTCCAACAGACCAATTCCAGAAGGCTCCGGGACTGGAATGACTGGTCTACCAACAAAGATTGTATCAGAACACGTGGTATCTCTAGCGGCAATCCTTGGTTGAGGCTCTCTGGTTTCATAACCATAGTACAAAGGGTAAACTGAACCCATGCTCAATGAGGATCTAGCTTCCATTGTCAAAGGCTGGTGATGACCAGAAGGAAGGCTTTCTGAGAAGGGGTAGTTTGAGGAACCTATCAGCTTGCGATGTTGGTGGGTAGAATCTGACACAGGAATTGGTGACATAGCAGAAGTTGTGACTTTGGCATAGTTCAAGGGATTCCCAGCAACATGTTTAGGAGGAGGCAGAGAAGGAGGTTGTTGTTGAATTCTAGGGGAAAGGTAAGTCCTGGGGTTATTGTGTCGATCACTTCTGGAAGTTTTCACAGGTTTGCAACCCAGGTTAAGTGCAGCTGTGATCAACATGAAAAACGGACCCAGAAAACCAAAATATAAAAACACATCAGTGGCAGCTCAAAACTACTAATCTTCAACTGCACACTCCACACAATGACAAATCAAAAAAGGATTTTGATTGTTGACACAACAGATACTTAAAAATGGAGGATCCACAGAAGATGAAAAATGAAGTACCTTCAACACATGGGGGCAAGAGGTCTCCCGTCTCGGTGGTCTCATCTCTCCGTATGATTGTGTTCACAGCATCATTGAGGCGCTCCCAGAGTGTATCAGGATTCAAGTACTCTGCCTAAGGAACCAAAATCACAAATGATTAAGCAAAAGGGGTTTCACCCAACGCAATGAAAAGAACTAAGAATCCACATTCCACGAGCATTAGCAAAAGTAGACAAACACCTCGGAATTGGCTTTGGAGTACATGATTTCCTCGGCCTTGAGAACCACGACGGGCAACTTCTCCTGCCATTCCTTGTTTTTCTTGGTCGCGGGACTGTGCGCATCATTGACGACCCTAATCAAACACATGGTGTGCAACAGTGTCAATAGAATCAAAAAGGGATTGAGAAAAAGGGGGGAAAAGAAAAGAACCCAAAACCTGAAAATTTGTTGAATTATGGAACCTCTCACAGGTTGGTGACGCTCGCTGTGCCAAGCTCTTCTCACGCACTCGTAAGGCCTTGGCCCTGGGCGTGGCATCTTGGAGTTCAAAGTGTCGAACCGCACCAAACCGCCCAAGACACACTTATTTCTCTCTTTTTTCTTTCTCTCTCTCACTCTCTCTCACTCTCTCTCTCACACACACCCACAATAAAAACACTGACACACACAACACACGAGGAACAATATGGGAAGGGACAGAAATAATTGAGTTTTGTGTGTGTCTGTTGGGAAGAGTTTACATATACTATACAAAGTGGCATCACTCTACAATACAATTGCATTACATGGGGTTATGTTTGTTTTTGTTTTGATGGGTCAATTACTTACTACTACTACTACTCACTTGTCTTGCCATTCCACAATTCGTAATGGGACGGTTTTGTTTGGGGTTGTAATAGTAACGTAGTAGCGAAAGAGGAGGTACCTTTCTTTCTCGTTGTCTTGTCTTCTCCAATAATTTAGAGGGTTTATTACCATTGTGTTGTTGTATTGATGGTTAGTGTTCAATCTTTTCTTTTATGTAGAGTGGGGTCTGGTCACACCTCTTGAGAAAAGGAGAGTGGGAGAGTTAGGTTACTATCAAAAAGTACCTGTATAATAAAGTCCATTAAAATTCTCCCCTTCCCAATGCCATGCCCCTCTCTTACCCCTTATTTAATATTATTGGGATGATTGTTACATTACAATATACCACTCCACCATGCATTATCTATATCCCCTGTCTATTTTACCTAATTGCACACCCATCGCCAATGCCAATGCCAATGCCAACATATTCGTACACACCCTTCAACCAGCATGAACACTGCAAGGAAAACGACAAAACATAACTAATATCAACTTCTTTATAAAGTTGTAAGCCAAGAGAATCCGGTTACATCACTTCCTACCCTTGTTCTTCCTTAATAAAGTTACTCAACTCACATTTTTTTTCCCCTTCTTTTAACCCCCTTCTCATATTTCTCTTTTTACCCTTTGGTTAATTTTTTGTTTTGCCTTCACAATGACATATGCTTATATTCTGGAAAAAATAAAAAAAATATTAAATACACGTCTACGTATTGATTTCCTTAAAAATAAAGCCGGGAGAAAATATCGTTTGTTTCGGTTGCGGTATACTCTTGTGCCACCTACAACGTTCACATGGTGTTGTGTAAAATTGCTATTGGTTGGTCGGATTTCAAGAAATTAATATGTCTATGTCTCTATTGACTACGTTACATGACGATGAGGTGATGAAGAAATGAGTCATCATAACCTTGAACCGTGTCTAGTAAAAGTATTTATTTATTTACAGTATGATTTATGACTATTCTAATATGTATATTGTGGTATTTAGTAGTGAAAGAAAAAGAAAGCATTGAATTGAATTGAATGTGCAGTGAAGACATTGATGGGTAAATGGGTACATTCAGCACCCAAAGCGCTGTAAATAAACCATTTATGTGCTGAAAACAGCCTTTGGCATAACACTGACGCTGTATGGGCCTTCCCCACTCTCTCATGTCACGTCCACTCTTGACAACGGCTGTACAAAGCCTAAATCCTTTTTCAGTTTTTATGTAAGCCTCGAGTCTCACTTCCAACTTCTATCTTTTTTCTTTCGGTACAGTACTTCAAAAACCAACAACCTAATGTTTCAACACTAGTGTAATCCCCTCACCTCACGCTTCCCTGTTTTCTACTTAGTACTTTATGTTCCTCCAACTCCAAAGTACACATTTCAATTTATCTTACCCTTCAAAAATAAATAATAAAATTAAAAATAGATGGGGTAAGAGGATTCTCTTAGTCTTCCCATATAATCATAGCCAATTTTCGGATCAAGACATGCAAATGTAGTGGTCAGTAATATGATATAACATGTTGCCAAGACTAGGGTATTCAGAATACACGTTGCAAAATTTTCACCCATTTTTTTGTCACGGTTATGCGATTCTTTCTATATAAATATTTTTTTTCTGAGGGGGTGATTAGGACCACAACATTCAAACTAGCAAATTTGGAGTGGATACACAAAAGTAAAATACACTTTTACCATATGAACCATCAACTGCTATATTAGCAATAAATAATTGTGATAGGTACCAATTGAAAAGGATGCGATAGAGTCTGGCTAATCAGTATCCACACACACAGCTAGCTCTACACGACCCAAATACAAAAATGAAAGTATGATTATATTTTTTTCTTTGGATTTGTTGATTTGTGTTGGATGATTTACATGGCCAGGAAGAGATCAGATGTAAGAGATGCAATAGGCATGTCATGTCATGAGTGATGATGTGGGTAATAGGGATAGTACAGTACCAACTTTTGTTGGCTATCAATTCATTTTGATGCATTTATGGCGGGGGTATAAGGAAAATAGTGCCAAGGCTAAAGACAAATGTGGCGAAGAAAGCAACTTGCCACACTTCACACCGTCACTCATCACTTGACTACATGCGAAGTAAGGGCAAGATTCTCAACCCAACTTCGGCTAATCAATCTTTTTTGTTTCGTGAATGGACTGGAATTTTTATTTCTATTTCCGTGAAAAATAAAGTTGGGAAACGATGTTATCAATTAAAGGATACTAGATTCTCTCCAAAATAAAACTCATCAATCAAACCTCTTCAAAATCATGATCTCAACAAATATTCTAAGAAAATATTTTTTAGCTAAATGGTTATATGATTTTATTTATTTTAGTTTTTTATAAGAAACCTAAGACACATTTTCTTGATCTTTGTTATTTTGTGTAATTGTCAATAATTTCGTCCACGTCTTATTCTTCAAGTATTCCCTTTTATTTGTCAAATTTGTGTGCATCACTGCCTTGTATCTTCTTCTACAACCCACTATTAAGGCTTTTCTTTTTCTTATGTCCCACTATCACCACTTTCGTTTTCACTAAGTCTTCCCAAATTTCGTTTAAACAAGACCACAAAATCTATTTCCTCATCCTTCTTCATTTCAATTCCTTAATTTGAGCTGGCATATTGTTATGGACTGACATCATGCCCACTGAGGCTGAATCGGTACACACGATGATGTAAATCAAACCTTCCTTGTTCCACATTACTAGCTTGTTTTAATGTCATGAAATTGGATTTGGGTTTCAATTTTAAGCGACGCAATTATAATTATTGATGGGAAAATTAACAGTAGAAATTATGATTAATTATAATATGTATTTGATTTTATCACAAATCTTGCATTTATGAAAAGTGCACTATCCTCGCTGCAGAAGATTTAAATTCCATAAGTTTTTTTTTTTAACCAGCATATTTATCCGGTACATTACTCAAATTAAATTTTATATAATATGAAAAAAATAATAATTGTTCTTGACAAAATGTGTATAGGAGATTTGGTGTTAACCGAGGTGTTTGAGTTTCAAATCCTTTTATATAAAAGGTTAATTTCCATTCAGGATTGAAAGTGTATCTTGAAAGATATTTAATAATAGTAAATACCATAAGAGATTGTAAGGAAACAAGTGAGTGAGGAGTATTATCTCCAAAAGAAAAAGTTTTTTTTTAAGGATATTTATAAATGGAAATTGGGACAAGAAGTTGATATTTTAATCAATTATAAAATTAAATATTGTAAAAGATGGCAAGTAAACAAGGGATTGAGGGAGTGAGGAACGTAATAATTAAATAAATAAATATTATGTGAAGGGATTTATAGATGGAAGTTGGGGTGAAAACTTTATATAAATTAACACGTCAACCTTAACCGACTACAATAAATATTAATTTTATCAAACGTCAATTTTTTTATGAGATTAACATATATAAAGTGCGTCTTAAAGAATGAAGAGAGATGTGAAATGTTACATATGATTAATGGACAGTATCATACCTAACTTAATGATAATGATGTGATATAACACATTATAAATAATAATACAATTATAATCTCATAACTATATCATCCACCTATATTATATAATTAAAATAATTAATATTATTTGACAACCTGTCCAACTAAGGCAAATGAGATTCAACGAGTGAAATAAATTTATTTTTATTTTTAATTTTATAAAGAAAAAAATATGATTGATCTTTCTTAATATTATGACTATTTTTGACTTGTTTTACAATGTGTCTTGTTAAACCGACCTGCCTTAAACATAATATTTGTATAGATTATATTTTTCTGACCTAATCTAGTTTTAATTTATTAGACTACTAGACCGAGCATTTCTTACATCCTTAATTAAGATTCAACATAAGGAGTCACTTATTTATTTTCATGCATTTACCCAATCTATATTAATAAATTAAAAATATATTATAACATATAGAGTTTTCCATATTACAAAACACAACTAAAAAAAAAATATTCAAACTCTAAACAATTTATCATAAATTTATGAGTTTTTAAAAAAAAATCTAATTTTGAATCATGAATTCTCGATAAGAGAAATGCTACGGTGATCCCCCAGTTATTCGGATTCCACGAGTGAAGAACTCTCATTTTTAACATAAGTTATAGTAATTTTCCTTAAATTATTGTAATTATAAAACATCAATTTTTAAATTTAAATACATCATCAAGATATAAGTTTTAATTAGTGAAATAATAAGGTTTAATATAATATAACTTTTAAATAAATTCTAAAAAAAAATAAAGCCAATAATTTTATAATACAGAGTTAACTGAAATAAAAAATTTGATAGCGTGATCCAATCATATAAATGATTAATTGCCAAAACTCAACTCAAGCTGACATGAAATCTGATTAAAGAGTCACTAATCCGACTGCCTGAATTTGATAACATTCTTGATGCAAAGTGAAACCATTAAACATATTCAATAAAAAATGAAAATACATGTATAAAAGTAAACTAGGTGATTTTAACATATAAATTAAAAAGAAAAACGCGTAAAATTATATAGATGATTAAATAATTTTAACGTAAATTATAACTGTTAAATTGCTTCGGTGTTTTTAGACTCTAATTTTTAATTTAGTAATGATTTTGAAAAATTTAAATTTAACGGTGTTATTGTGGCATCATAATCGAAACTAACTAAAATATAGTAAATAAAAATGTAAATTCTTATATTTGTGTTATATTAAATTTATTATTCTTTTACTTTTTTAACGTTACTTTTATATTTCTTACAAGGAAGTGCTGATATAATATAAAAAAAATATCCACGTAACTCTTTTTAAATAATTAGGAAATTTTATGTAAAAATAATAAAAATAAAAATATTTATATATTTTTTTTAAATATAAAGGATGTCATGATAATTTTCTAAAAAAATAAAAATTTAACTAAGACCCGAAAAGTTGCTTCTCTGAACAACTCATTCTTTTCTGAATTACCCTAGTATATTCTCCTAAAACATCACTAAATTGGGCATGAAGTATACTAGGAGGCAATCACCATTGCCATATACATCCACCGATTTCTGAACTCCAAAGTTACTGACGCTGAACAAATTCAACATGACAACAACATGATTCCACAATCTGTAGCTTATCTGATCTTCTGTTTGAAAAAGTATTGATTGTCTACCACTAACATCTCACTTTCATGTCCACGCTCCTTCAAAGGTATGGGAAAACATGTATTCAAAGGAACATGGTCATTATTATCAAAATCGGATCAGATGACCGGTTCATGAAAAATTGTCATGATTCTAAAAAATTAGAACATTTTAGAATTGGTTAGAACGGATCAAAAACTGGTCAAATTGATCCAAATTTGATAAAACCAACAGGAAAAAACCGATTTAAATTTGCCATATTTAAAAAATTATATCTTTTAATAAATTTCAACTTTTTATAATTAAATTTAAAATATCTTAAAGGTAAACAAAAAACATATTTAATAAAAATATAAATAATATAAAATTATGTTTAATTTTAAATTTTAATATTATTTATATATTTTAATTATCATTATTATTTTATTAAAACTAATTCTACGTGTTCTCCCTAAAAGATATTGGAAGGAGTTGATAATAAAGAGTCTTCAACTAGTTAGGAAAGATTTTCTTTAGATGAATGTTGAATCCAAGTGAGAACACACGAGATACAGCTGCAAATATTTCAACGTGCAAGTAAATATTTGTGAAGATAGAAAGTAAGGGTGAGCATAAGTCTCTATTCTTTCCAATTCAATAAAAAAGTACTTCATAAGTTAAGATGTATTCCATAATCGAATGTATGTTAACTTTAGAATATATATTCAATTATTATATGTGACAAGAGATTTAATTTGACCATTTTAAATAATAATGAGATATAAAAGTTCACATTTACATATAATAGGTAAATAGATACCGTATCTCTTGAGACTAATTAATTAATTTAATTCGAATGAAAAAAGTAGATAAATAATGTATGTGTGGAGACTAATTAGTTAATTTGATTCGAATGAAAGATGATTTAATGAAATTAGTTAATTTAATTCGAATGAAAGATGATGTAATGATTATTACTTTACATCACACAATTTAATTTTTATTAAATAATTGAAACTTAAACCGGAGTCCATAACGCCAGCATCCTAAAAACATCCATATATATTTCACAAGAAGTTAGTAAAGTCTTGATTAAAGAAAAACTGGCAGGTCCCTTTGCAACACAGAGTTTTGGGTAATTATATGTCGTTGGCTACCAATGCTTCGCGTGGTAGACATTCACTGTGCACTGCTTCTACAGCATTTTACCATAAGTGGATAAACTATTCTACATTCTAGAATCATCACTCATCCGCATGCTGCTCTGCATCAAGTTCCACCCATTTTACCCAACAATTTATTTCATTTTGGTCCAGTCTTTTGCGCGCACTAGTTGCCATTTAAGTTTGACATTGTCAAAAAAATAAAATAAAAATTATATTACTCTACAATGTCTAAACTGATTAAATTCTTCAATGTCTAAACTGATTAAATTCTTCTAGAAACATGTATTTTCTAATTTAAACTCTTCAGTCCAATAAAAAAAAAACTCAGGCTGCTTGTATACTGTACGGGCCAGATTCGAGCTCCTCGAAGGGTACTTGGTCGAGGAACTATGTCCGAGCTGATGTTGAACTTAAAGGTTCTCGGATGAGCTCGGAATCAAAGATCAAGACAATCATAATCATATCCGCATCGAGCCACACGCCAACTACCCAGCATGGAGGTGCATGCCTAGTAAGGGGACAACCACATGCATGATGGGCAACGTGCAGCTTCGGGAACTCACCACGTCATCACTCTCCCGCTTCATCATCATGCTACCCCCGAAGTAGGGATAACAACAATCATAACAATGTACGGTATAAATAACGTACATTGCACAAGTCAAAGGTAGGTGATATCAAAAAGAAAAAACACTTAAAGAAAAGCACTACTGACTTGGGCGTTGGAGTGTCTTTGCAGGTACACCCGCCGACCTCTGGAGACCAACCTCGGACCAAGTCGGCGAGAATCATCGGCAGCAGTCTCGCCATCAGATTCCTACCGGAACAGTTTGGCGCCCACTGTGGGGCCCGGTAAAACTTTGCCCGGGACTCCAAGGTTCATGGTGAAAACCAGAAGCCACACACCAGTATCCACACACAGCATGGATCCAACAGCCCTTGAGGCATTAAAAACACACATTGAAACTTTGGTGACGGAAATGCGTCAACAGATGAATGACGACAGAAGGGAGATGCGAGAAGCCAACAGAAAAGAGTTCGAAGAAATGAAGGAATACCAAAAGCAGGAGATGGAGGCTCTCCAAAATCGAATGATGGATGCTGAGGAAGGAATCCCCCGCACGGTGGAGGATAACTCTCCCCTTCTTGAACAAGACCAAGCACCACGGAAACCCCCATCGGCGGAGCCGGTTGTCCCGGAACCACCCCCTGCCGCGAAAACATGGATTCCCCAAGAATTCCCCTTCAAAGAAGTAAATGTGTCGAAGAATCCCGAGTTAGAGAGATTAACTACTTTCCATCCCTTCGCACCCGACGTGATGCAATGTCGGTTGCCCGAGAATTGGAGGTGGCCCGGCCTGGAAAGATATGATGGGACCACGGACCCAACTTCGCATGTCAAAGCCTACCTAACCTAAGCGGGAATGATTTCCGATGACATGCGCATCCATTGTAGATTACTACCCACTACCCTGAAAGGGATGACCCTGGAATGGTATTATTCTCTCCCGCCTTTATCCATAGAATCATTCGAAGCCCTATGCACCAAGTTTGTAGCTCGGTTTGCGGACTGCAAGTCGGTTCTGTCCGATTCGTCGTCACTACAACATGTAAACCAAAGAGAAGGAGAGACCCTCCGAGACTACATGACATGTTTTTCAAAAGCCACCATGAACATCCCTGATCTGCACCCCGCGGTGGCCATGCACTCACTAAAAGTAGGTGTTCAGCCCGGGCCATTTTCCGACTCACTGTACGCTGAACCACCTGGAAACATGGACGAGGTGCGAGCTCGTGCGGCCAGATTCATAAGCATTGAGGAGAATGCCACTGCAAGAAAACAAGGAAAGGACAAAGGCTACCGCTCAAACAAAGCAGAATCTCACCCACAAAGGCAGTGGGAAGCTGACCCCAAAAGAAAGCGAACAGGAAAGTTTGCAACTTATACTCCGCTTAACGCTTCAAGGGAAACTGTGTTGAGGGAGGATTTTAACGCCGACCTGGTTAGGTTGCCAACCCATGTCCGACCCCGCGCAACGCCGACCATCAAAGAACATGCAGTTTCCATCAGAACTACGGGCGCACCACCGAAGAATGCTGGAAAGTGAGGGACATCATAGAAGAACTAATCCGAGGAGGAGCCCTTATCCGTTTCATGCGGAAAGACGGCCAAAAGGAAGTCGGAAATCCTACTCAAGACAAGTGGATGAACAAGAAACCACGGCACAACACATATCAAAAGGGAGGAAATAAGGCTCGACCTGCACAAAGTGCAGAACACAATAGTCAAGACAAACTTCAGTTACGAGGAACTATCAACACTATCGCTGGAGGATTCAGAGGAGGAGGATGCTCTAACAATGCCCGAAAGAGACATCTCGGAGCATAAACAAGTGTGGCCCATAAAGGAAATACTCGGAGCATGCCTCCCATCACTTTCACGGATGAAGACTCCGGTAACCCGGGGCGCGATCACGACGATCCGATGGTAATCTCGGTGGTGATAGCCGAGTGGGAAGTAAAGAAGGCTCTGGTTGACCAAGGAAGCTCGGCTGACATCCTCTATTGGCACACCTTCGTCAGGCTTGGGATCGACCATGCCTCGATCCAACACTACACGAAGCCCTTACTCGGTTTCGCAGGCGAAAGGGTGTACACCAAGGGATATATCGACCTCCCAACTACCTTCACCGGGGGAACAGGACGACGAACGGTCAATATCCGTTTCCTCCTCGTCGAAGCTGAGACCTCGTACAACATTATCATAGGCCGTCAGACTCTTAAACAACTAGGCGCAGTGGTCTCCACAATCCACTTGGCCATGAAGTTCCCGTCTGGAGATCGCGTCGTTATGGTAAATGCCGATTATCGCACAGCAAGAGAGTGTTATGCACAGATAGTCAAAGAACAGGGTCACAATAGAGCAAGAGAAGAAAGCAACAAACCCCCCAGCAACTCGATGCAAGAGGCCCCCGAGGAGGAAGTAGAGCTCGATCCTCGGTTTCAAACCGCAGAGGATAGAGCCAGCCCCGTTGAGGAAACATGTTTTGTACAGGTCGGACCTCGAGAGAACCAAGCACTAAAGGTCGGGCGAAGCTTGGATGGGGAGACCAAAGTAAAGGTGGAGGAAATTTTGAAAGAAAATGTCGATTTGTTTGCCTGGAGCGTGAAAGATATGCCAGGAATAGACCCTAATTTCCTGTGCCACAAGCTAGCCCTGTCCCCACAAGCGAAGCCGGTAGCTCAGAAGAAAAGACGATTAGGGGAGGAAAGAGGAACAGCCATAGGGCAAGAAGTAAAGAAGTTGCTAGAGGCACGTTTCATCCGGGAAATCAAGTACACCACATGGCTGGCCAATGTGGTCATGGTGAAAAAGTCAAATGGGAAATGGCGTATGTGTACCGACTACACAGATCTGAATAAAGCATGCCCAAAAGACACTTATCCTCTCCCCAGCATTAACCGACTTGTTGATAACTCCTCGGGATGTGAAATGTTGAGCTTTTTAGACGCCTACGCCGGGTACAACCAGATAAAGATGTATCCTCCAGACGAGGATAAGACGGCATTCATGAGCAACACGACCAACTACTGCTATCAAGTGATGCCTTTCGGGTTGAAAAATGCTGGCGCAACCTACCAAAGGCTGATGGATAAGATTTTTCAAATGGAAATAGGTCGAACCATAGAAGTCTACGTTGACGACATGGTCGTCAAGTCTGCACAAGAAAATGACCATGTATCTGCGCTCATCAAAGTATTCGCTCGAGTAAGATCCCACCAGCTACGTCTCAACTCCGAGAAGTGTGTATTCGGGGTAAAGAGTGGGAAGTTTCGGGTTTCATGCTAACAAGCAAGGGGAATAAAGGCAAACCCAGACAAATGCAAAGCTATCTTGCAAATGCGGCGCCCTGAATCATTGAAGGAACTGCAAAGGTTCAATGGGCGACTGGCCGCTCTTTCAA
Organism: Hylodesmum podocarpum; assembly: GCA_026586105.1. Classification (NCBI taxonomy): domain Eukaryota; kingdom Viridiplantae; phylum Streptophyta; class Magnoliopsida; order Fabales; family Fabaceae; genus Hylodesmum; species Hylodesmum podocarpum. The sequence goes on along the minus strand of JALJEV010000650.1, from coordinate 7,264,682 downwards.
GGTTCCTCCCGAAGTTAGCCGAAAAGATCCGACCTCTCTTCGGACTATTAAAGGGACCCAAAAGTTTCGAGTGGAACGAAGGATGCGAAAAGGCGTTTGAAGAGATCAAGAGGCAGATTTCATCCATATCCGTTCTGCAGCGGCCGACGACCGCAAAATTGAACTTGTACCTGTCGGTGGCCCATTCCACCATCAGTTCAGTCCTGACAACTGATGAAGAAAAGCGTCAACAGCTCGTTTACTTCATTAGCCGGACTCTCCTCCCAGCGGAAGAACGCTACTAGGTGATTGAGAAATTAGTCCTTGCTTTAATCTTCTCGGCCCGAAGACTCCGGCATTATTTCAAAAGCCGAGACATTACCGTAAGAACTGATCATCCACTCCGACAAATACTGCAGAAACCCGATTTGGCAGGAAGAATGATCGCTTGGGCCATCGAGTTATCGGAGTTCGGACTCACCTACCAAAGCCGTGGACCTATGAAGGCTCAGTTTCTGGCCGATTTCTTAACAGAACTTCCCTTTAAAAAGGAAGGAAGTACAATGTGGACACTCAGCGTTGACGGCTCGTCAAACCAAAAAGGGAGCGGAGCCGGAGTGATACTGGAAGGCCCAGACGGCTTTGTCCTTGAACAGACCATTAGATTCGAATTCCCAACTTCCAACAATCAGGCAGAATATGAGGCCTTGATCGCCGGGTTTAGGTTGGCAAGGGACATGGGAGTAAGATCGGTTAAATGTGTGTCGGATTCCCAGTTAGTTACTGGACAGATGACAGATGAATATCAGGCCAAAGAGCCCGTCCTGCAAAGATATCACGCCTTGGCCAAATAGCTAATCAAAGATTTCGATGCTTTCGAGATACAGCACGTCCCCAGAACTGCCAACGAGTGTGCCGATGTGTTGTTCAAATTAGTAAGCACTAAGAAAAATGGACAACATCAGACACTAATTCAAGAAACCCTCCCTTATCCAAGTTGGGAAGCTCCGATTTGTAACACAATAACCCCGGCACCGGACTCGTGGATGACGCCAATCATCACATACCTAAAAGAGGAAAAGTTGCCTTCAGATCCACGTAAAGCAAAGAAACTGCCGAGACTGGCCACTATGTACACTCTCCTCCATAGAGAACTGTTCCGACGGGGGTTCTCTGCCCCTTTACTCAAATGTCTAGATCCCGACCAAGCTGTAACATCCCAAAAAATTTAAATATGGTTTAAGAGAGGTATTCTTTGAAGGATCTAATGATCAAGTTTGAAAAAGGTGTCAAAGTGCAAACAATTGCAAATAGTATAGTTGTAGCTGGAGTCCACAATTGCGGCTAAATGATTGCTCCTCTTTTTCAAACTTTGTACAGGGATAGCATTCAATATTAACTTATGCGATTGAGAATTCCAATGCTGGTCTTGAAAGATTTTGGTAACTCTTAGGATTTGAAATTTTGGAGCTACTGTCGTCTGATCTTGACTTTCGTCTATAATGTCGTCTGACCATGACTTTCGTCTATAATGTCGTCTGATCATGACTTTCGTCTATAATGTCGTCTGATCATGACTTTCGTCTGTTTGAGATAATCATCTGATCTTTCGTCTGTCGTCTGCTCTGTAATGATCGTCTACTGAAATAATGTCGTCTGCTCTTGACTTTTGTCTGTCTAAGGTAATTGTCTGACCTTTCGTCTGTTTGAGATAATCGTCTATACTGTCGTCTGCTCTGAAATAATCGTCTACTCTTGACTTTCGTCTGTTTGAGATAATCGTCTATACTGTCGTCTGCTCTAAAATAATCGTCTACTCTTGACTTTCGTCTGTTTGAGATAATCGTCTATACTGTCGTCTGGCTTCAAATAATCGCTACTCTTGACTTTCGCCTGTTTGAGATAATCGTTTATACTGGAGTCGCTTCTAAAATAATCGCTACTCTTGACTTTCGTGCATCAGGCAATCGCCTGATCTTTCGTTTGATATGAAAATTATCAAAATTATGCATGTTAATTATTCTTAATCTAACACATGATTACTCTATTCTTTCTAGACAATTTTTAATTATTCTACATGTTTCTAGAGAATTCTTGTTGATTTTAGAAATTCCTTAATATTCTAATTTTTCTAGAAACTTCTAGTTTACTCTACATGTTGAAACGGTCCAAACTGACTCTTGATGTCTTCATGACATTTCTAGATCTTTCAATCTTCTTTAATTAGAAACAAACCGGAGCTCAATTGGAGATTTGTGGAGGAAGTTATGCCTATTTTACCAAGAGTGGTCAAATGTGGAAAAATATAGTAAATTCATGTCACTGGTTCGTGGTCCACTTTCAAGGTTAATTTCACACCAGATGCAGTCCGAATTGGCTCTTTGTGTCTTCATGACATTTGTAGCTCTGTCAATCCTCTTTCATTTGCAAGAAACTTGAGCTCAAAATGATATTTATGGAAGAATTTATGCCTATTTTACCGAAAGTGATCAAAATAATGACTTTTCAACCATTCTAGAATTCTCTTTAAGATATTTTGATGGAAACTAAGATATTTTGATGGAAACTAAGATATTTTGATGGAAACCAAGATATTTTTATAGAAACTAAGATTTTTCTTTGGAAACAATCTCCAATATTCTAGAAATTTCTTTAGAAGCCTATAAATAGGACTTAGGGGTGTTAAATGAAGACATAACCCAAAGAATACTCCTACATTCTCTCAAACTATCTTCACTACAAAAAACCTTTCCATACTTTCTCCACCTTAGGAAGAAATCTCTCTAATTAAAGTAGGAGCAAGTAGATAAAGGAAGAATATAAGAAGCTAGGAGAAACCAGTAAGGGGATCTTTCCTTATCCTCCTTTTCTATTCTTTGATTCTCTTACTACTTCCACTCTCTTTCTTTGGTTGTTCCATTATCTTTCTTTGAATTCTTGATGTTTCTTTTCTTCATCTTTCTTACACTTCTTTTAATTCTTTAAGTTGGTATTTTATTTATCCTTTGAATAATTAATTTAAAGTTATTTTCCTTCTTTGATCAAACTTCTTTAAATACTAACATACTAAAAAGTATATGTCATAAACACATATTGATGATAGTAATATTGTTGTTTGATGACTGGTTTTGTGCTTGATATACAATTACTTGGTGAATTGGATGTGAATAAGTGGTAATATGCATGATTGCATTGAAATGAGTATGGACTTGAATTGTTTAATGACCGATTGGAAATGCCTAGCGGAGAGGCAACATTCTAAGATTGCTTGGTGAATGGGCAATACTTAGAATAAGGTGAGATAAAGATGACCTGGTGGAAAGGTCAATATCTAAAATATAATGAAGGTCATTATACAATTCAAGGTCCTAGAACATGTTGCATTGGTGACTGGATAGTAGTAGACCAAGTCCGTAAGTCCTTGAACGGATTCCCGCCTGAGTGAGTGGAATGCCGTGGACTTGGGGGTTCTCTTGGTGGGGAAATTGCCCTGCTCATGATGATCACATGTTGCGGGGGAGGTCCTGCCGGACACTGAGGGAACTCGACAAATTACGGAGTGTCTACCTCTAGTGGGTCTGTTGAGTGTGAGAATCAGATGCCCCAGGCTATTCCAGTGAAGGGCGCCACATTGCATTTTGAGTGAATAGTGAAAATTCATGATGAAGGTGCATGCATCATGTAGGCCTAGAAGCATACATTACTGATTGTGTGTTTGATTGAATATATGATTTATTGGAATTCATGCATGAATCATTTATTGTGATTGATGGTTTGTTCATTTTGGTGGATGGTCGTCGGTTACCCTATTCTGAAATTTATACACTTCATTTTGGATTGTTTTTAATGAAGAAATATTATATTTGTACTCTCAAATGAGTTTTGAAATAAAAGTTTATCTTTATACTATAAAATGATATTGTCAATGAAACCTTGAAGATTATTTTATATTTATAAAAGAAAATGTTTTCCTTGAACAACAATCAATTGTTATGGTTAAGGAAAGCTCACCCTTGCGTTTTGTGTTTTTAACACCTGTGATGATCTCGAACAATGTTCGGGGGAGCAGATTTGCATTGTTAAGAAGATGTGGATGTTTTGAAATGGTTGTTACTACTCTCTTGATGAGAAGACGTTTACTATGTTTTGCGTGAAGAAGTGTTGGGTAGATGTTATGAGGAGTAGAAAGGTAGTTATGTGAAATAATAATATGACAAAGTTATGAAATCTAGTTGTAATGAACTTTAAATATTAGGTAATAAAAGTGTTGTTTCCTAAATCTCTCTTTTATTTACATCATTAACAACTTTAAATTACTATTTAGATTATAATTAAAGTAAGTAAATAAGGGGGGGTGTTATACAAGCCAATTACGTCATGAGAGAAATCCATCATGGAATATGTGGAATGCACACCAGGACTAGGACGATGGCTAAAAGAGTCCTCCGAGCAGGATACTTTTGGCCTACCTTAAAGAGTGATGTTGCAGAATTTGTCAAACGTTGCCACGACTGTCAAAGGCACAATCATATCCCCAGACTTCCACCCAACGAGCTTCACACAATGAGCTCCCCCTGGCCTTTCATGGTGTGGGGAATGGATCTGTTAGGCCCTTTCCCCTTAGGCCGAGGACAAGTAAAGTTCATAATCGTGGCGGTCGACTATTTCACTAAGTGGATAGAGGCAGAACCCCTCGCGACCATCACAGCCCAACGAGCCCAGAAATTTGTTTGGAAGAACGTGGTATGCCGCCATGGGATACCGATGTCCATAGTCACGGACAATGGAAAACAATTCATCGATGAAAATATCGAGAAGTTTTTCAAGGACCTCAGAATTTCCCACCGAGTATCCTCCGTAGAACACCCTCAAACAAACGGTCAAGCAGAGGCCGCCAACAAGGTGATTCTATACAAACTAAAAAAGAGATTGTCGGGTGCAAAAGGAGCTTGGGCCGAGGAGCTCCCGAGCATATTGTGGGGATACCACTGTACGCCTCAAACCTCTACTGGAGAAACACCATACAAATTAACATACGGGATGGACGCCATGATCCCAGTAGAGGTAGGAGAGCCGTCTTGGAAGAGACAAAGTGCCCGGGAAGACATCAACTCAGCAGAAATCAGAGCCGATCTAGATCTTTTGGAAGAAGCTCGGGAGTTGGCCCTCGTATACAACACGACAATGAGGGACCAATTCACTAGGAAGTATAACTCTAGAGTAAAACCCAGGGAGTTCAAGGAGGGCGATCTCGTCTGGCGAAGTGTTGGTGAAGCTCGCCGATAGAAGGGCGAAGGGAAGTTGGCAGCAAATTGGGACGGACCATTCCGCATTCTCGAAAAGTATGGGAATGGAGCTTACAAGTTGGCTGAGCTCAAAGGAAAGCCCCTCCCGAGGACATGGAACGCAACCCATTTAAAGCAGTATTTCAGTTAAAAATGTAAGTTAAATGCGTACCCCTTGACCCCTTGTGTTAATGAATGTTTACCAACCTTATGTTAAACGAGCATTTACAACCAAGGGACTTACAGAAAAATAGAAACCTCGTAATAATTCGAGTACGCCACATAGTTCGAGCAATATCTAAAAGCGAAACCTCGTAATAATTCGAGTATAAAATATAGCTCGGCAAACCTCGCGAAAACGCAAGAAACCTCGTAATAATTCGAGTACGCCACATAGTTCGAGCAATATCTAAAAGCGAAACCTCTTAATAATTCGAGTATAAAATATAGCTCGGCAAACCTCGCGAAAATGCAAGAAACCTCGTAATAATTCGAGTACACCACATAGTTCGAGCAATATCTAAAAGCGAAACCTCGTAATAATTCTAGTATAAAATATAGCTTGGTAAACCTCGCGAAAATGCAAGCGAAATACAAACCTCGTAATGATTTGAGTACCCCACGCAAAAACCCAAGCAATATTTAAAAACCTCGTAACATTCAAGTACAGACATAGGCCAAAGTGAGCAAAACACTACTACCATTACAAGTGCTCGGCAGCAAGCAGCGACATACGAAATTCAAAGAATGAGATAAATGTGTTCGCTTAAAATATTCCGGCATTATACAAATAAAAGGGGGCCGGGAAATCCCACAAGATACGGGAAGTAGCGAAGCTCTGACCTCCGCATCCACCTCCAAGGACGCCCTAGTGGAGCAACCTCCGCATTGGCCCCGGCGGCGAGAGCAAGAGGAGAAGAACGGTGTACAGAAGGAGAAGGAATGAGGGTAGACTCCGAGGAAATGGAGCCCCCCTCTATCGGAGAAACTTCCCGGGTGGTTAAGCGAACCACCCTGGGCGAACTAGAAGCAGAAGAGAAAGAAGCCATAGGAACGTACCTTACAGAGGAAGAGTTGGGAAGACGAGAGGAAACTTGTTCACACCGGAAGAAAAACGAAGGAATGTGAAAATACGAAAGGTTGCGAAAATGGAAAGCGAAGTGACTCAAAGAAAAGAAAAACGCGTGCAAAGAGAATATGAAACGCTTCAGATACCGGAGGGCACAAATGGAATAACGAGGGGAGTCGAAAAGACTAAATGTAACCGTTGCAAGGGAAAGTTGAAACGTGAAAAAGGAAAAACCGCCAAAACACCAAAAGACTAAAATAACCTCGGCCTTCTCACAAGAACACCGAGCTTGGGGGGTTTATGTACGGGCCAAATCCGAGCTCCTCGAAGGGTACTTGGCCGAGGAACTATGTCCGAGCTGATGTTGAACTTAAAGGTTCTCGGATGAGCTCGGAACCAAAGATCGAGGTAATCATAACCATATCCGCATCGAGCCACACGCCAACTACCCAGCATGGAGGTGCATGCCTAGTAAGGGGACAACCACATGCATGATGGGCAACGTGCAGCTTCGGGAACTCACCACGTCATCACTCTCCCGCTTCATCATCATGCTACCCCCGAAGTAGGGATAGCAGCAATCATAACAATGTACGGTATAAATAGCGTACATTGCACAAGTCAAAGGTAGGTGATATTAAAAAGAAAAAACACTTAAAGAGAAGCACTACTGATTTGGGCGTTGGAGTGTCTTTGCAGGTATACTCGCCGACCTCTGGAGACCAACCTCGAACCAAGTTGGCGAGACTCATCGGCAGCGGTCTCGCCATCAGATTCCTACCGGAACATATACATTGTAGAGTAGCCCATTTCCAACGTATGATGAGTCATGACACTACTATCCCAACCTCGACCCCAGGTTTTCTCCAAGCAAAATTTCTTGCACCCACACATATTATATAAGACAAGCTCATAAACATTGAACCGCAAAATACACACATTACATAAGTGCGTATGATATTTCGTTTTCAAGTACAGATTCACATCAATTTTGTACTTGACAAGTCATAGCACTCAAAATACCAAATCAAATATAAATGTAAATAGATCTTTAAAGCACCAATTGTTTCAACTTTCAGGTGTATACATATACACACACAAACTGTTCTCGAGAACGGTGTTAGGTGTATCATTGTAGTTGTAACTTAATTAATTGAATTTATTGGAGTGAATAGTATATTAGGGAAATAAAAAAATAGGGTGGCAAAGCACATGGAACGGGTAAAGCATGAATCCTAATCCCCACATTTGGTCCTACGACCCACAAAACGGGAAACACAAACAACGTTACGGAAAGAACGGACAAGATATTTCTTAATATTGCCTCCTGTGCCACCTCATGCAGATAGACGTTGATAACAACTTCACATGCATGCTCTTTATGATTACACCATTGCAAATTTGAATTTTTGTTATTTCTAGAGGTTGATATAACAACACTTTACAATTTAAAGAATTTAAATTACTGTTTATCCTATTTTTAACATGTAACCACGTGTTACAAGCATGATTGTATAATGTACATAATAATAATGGTATAAATTTCTTTATGATATATATAATTTTTTTTACAATCAATGATAAACTATTACATATAATAGATTTTGTAGAATTTTAGATATATATCTTTTAAGTATTACCAATGATTTTTAATTATTTTGAACTCTACAAACATTGTGCATAAAAAAGCGATTCAAAGTATACAAGACATGTATACTACGGTGACTACTATAATAAAAATACCAAGAGGCAAGAGCAGAGATTTTCTTATAAGAAATGAGTTTTTATCGGACTCAATCTTAAATCCTCATTTATATAATTTTATTAGAGTAGTCAAGCCTTTTCTTTCAATATTTCATTCAATACTCGTCTATTTTTTAGCATTATTTTTACATCTTTTACAAGCAATTTTAGTGTAATATTTTTTTTTTTTACAATTAAAGAGTGTCACTGTAGTGTATAAATTTAATATCTTTTAAAAAAATTAAAAGATTTTGTGTAAAAATAAAGGAAATAAGAGTTTGTGAATTATCATATTATAGATGTGCTTCTCATGAGCCTCTATCACATACCTTGAAGGAAGATAAGAAAGCCTGATACTCAGTTCCTGTTTAAACCCAGATGTGGCCCTTTTCTTAGATGACTTTATTTTACAGAGCCCAAATTTCCCAAGTAAGATTAGTAACTTTACTACTATTTTTGTTTCATGACTTACTATCAATAAATTTTGACTAGTCTAACGTGGTTCTCAAAAGTCATCAACAGTGTGCGGTAGAGAGGATGAAAATATAAGTTATTTAATAAAAGAGAAACATAATGGAAATAGAAATTGTTGGATAATAAAGAAATGAAAAAATTAATGTGTTTAATTATTGTTATTTCCTCTTCAGTTAAATTATAAATATACTTCTTTTACAATATAACAGACTTTGCACTTCTTTTAGAAATGAAAAAATTAATGTGTTTAATTATTGTGAATTATAAAATTTTGTTATTTTCTCTTCCTTCTCACTTTTTCCTCCTACAATGTACCCATAACTCTGCATTAAGAAGCATCCTCTCAACAAAATTATTCTTCTGGAACAAAATTTCGTCCGTTAACAAAGATTAATTGAACTAGCATATGAATGCATGAACAATTCAAAGTCTGGTTACAAGAAACGTAAACTGTGAAATCATATAACACGCATTTACTTGGAATCTTAACAAATGACGAGGCGAATTCTTTGTCCGAAGGCATGTTATCAGAGACGATCTAGATTTGATCCATGACAGTTGAACAATTGCACAAGTTGCAGAATAGAATTTATTGAATTGGTGATTGCGTATGTGCTTAACATTACCTTTTAGTCAACAAATTATTAAGAAAGTTTTTTTGATCTATAAATCAATACGAAACCTAATTTAGTAATAAATTAAATTCACAGTAGTGACATTGTTTTTGGAGCTTAGATAATTTTGGGTTTGTGGTTACCATACTACCATTGTGTCTGGATACCTGTCCAAATCATGCATGCCTCCAAAATCATAACGTAAAATTAGAAAAATTGAGCTGGGGTAAAGTATAATTTTTATTTAATTATAAAATTACTTTATATGATAAAATAAAAATAAATTATCAATACTTATTTTAAAAAATTTAATTAAATTATTTTTAATAAGTAGTTGACAATGTAAAAAAAAAATATATGAAAAAACATAAAAGTTTGACTTAACGTAAAGTTAAAATTTAATCTTAATACAAAAGCTTTTACACTTTTACTCAATTAAAAATTACTGTAAATATATGTTTAAAATAGTTATTATAAATATGTAATAATAATAATTTATTATTAATTTCATCGTCTATCTTTGTATACATTCTAATTAAGCTCATTTGATTTTTATTTATTTATTTATTTTTTTAACCAGACAAAACATTTTAAACACAAGGATATTTCCCTCTCCATTTTTTTACTTATGAATTAAAAATAGAAATAAAAAAAGTTAAAAAGTACAAGACATGTCATTTAAATGGATATATTTTTTTTTTCCTCCCGAGGGAATTAATTGGGAGTTTAATGTAAGAAGCGGACATCAACATTTTCAATTTTCATTTGCAGTAAGCAGCGGAAATCAGAATCGAAGGATCAAGGGGAACATCACGATCACCATCACCGGCAACAACAACAACAACAACGGGCACGTTTTTGCGCTACACTGGAGTTCCTTCGTTCCTCATTTCCTCACCAACTTGATCACCATCGGAATCGGAATAAAGTGAAGTGAAGTGAATTGTGGAGAGGATGCTACTAAGTCCGAGAGCACCACAAATACCAACATCGATTCCGCAAGAGTCATGGGAATCGATGCTTCCGGGCCCACCCAGCCGCAACAACTTCGGATCCGCAGATCTGAGCTCTCACGGTCTAATCGCATTCCCTTCCGGAAGTTCCATTTCAATCGTCGACACGCGTTCCATGCAACTCCTCACCTCATTCCCCATCCCTCCGCCGCCTTCATCCGCCGCGCCGTTTGTCACCGCACTCCGGTGGTCACCTCTCCTCCTCAGCCGCCAACTTCTATCCTCCGAACCCTCCTCCAACCACCTCCTCCTCGCCGCCGCCGATCGCCACGGCCGCATTGCGCTCCTCGACTTCCGCATCAAGTCCGCACTCCTCTGGTTCGACACCGACTCGAAACAGGCCGTTCAGGACCTCTGTTGGGCCCAGGCCGGGCCCGATTCATATCTCCTCGCCGCTATTATCGGACCTTCCACTCTTTCCCTCTTCAACGCCTCCACCGGACGCTGCGTTTGGAAATATGACGCTTCTCCTGAATACTTCTCTTGCGTTCGCCGCGATCCCTTCGATTCGCGTCGCATCTGTGCGATCGGTCTCAGAGGCTTTCTTCTCACCGTTGTTCTCCATGGCGACACCGATGACGCTGTTGTTGTTCAGGAGTTTCAGATTCCGACCGATTCCGCGGCATTGGCTAAGCTCGAGAGAGACGCTGCCACTGGATCAGGCGCCGGTGGTGGCAACGCCGCCGCGGCGCCTGCTGCTGCGGCGTTTCCTCTCTACGTTGTGAGGCTTGCGTTTTCGCAGCAGTGGAGACACGTTTTGTTTGTTACGTTTCCTAGGGAGTTGGTTGTGTTTGACTTGCAGTATGAGGCGGTGATCTTTAACACCACGTTGCCGCGAAGTTGTGGCAAGTTTCTTGACGTGTTGCCGGATCCGAATAATGAGTGGATATACTGTGCTCACCTTGATGGCAAACTCAGCACGTGGAGGAGGAAACCGTAAGTGTTTGTTATTTTTGTTTATTTGTTTTTTTACCTCTGCTTTGGATTTAGATGAGTATATAAACAAGTGCATGATTATGATGGCATATAGTGTGTATGTGTAGTGTAGTTTATGTGTGTTTTGGTGGTTGCAAGAGAGTGACAGAAATAATATGCATTGACAGTTCGTATATAGTGGCGCTATCCTTTTGAATAGCTGTAGCTTTTGTTATTGCAATATTTGTTTGTCAAATTTTGGTTGCTTTTAAGTGTAAAAAATGCTTAAATTTTATGCATCTGGCACAATTATATGAAGATGCTGCCATTTGGTGTGAGATTCTCCTTGTTTGAAACTAGCCCTACCTGCCTATGAGAACTGAATCACTTTTAAGTGTGATGGTCAAATGATCATGGGATAAGATTATATAGATGGTGATGGTGGATTTCTTTATTGTCAAAGGGAATGGAAGAAAAAATGATCTTATAGACCTATTGTGATGCTGCCTGTAATTTGCTCTCTCTAAGTTTTCAACTGGGCATTAGACTATTAGTCATTGATGCACACAACTGTTTATAATCAACTTTGGTATAAATGTGTATTTCCTTATTTTGAGCTGTTTTAGTTAACATATTGAGTTTCTTGTGCTCTACAAATGTATAATCAGTTTTAGGGTTTCAAAAAAATAATTATGATACTTTTTTGTTTATAACTTATTTTTTTTTATCTGAAGCTATTATGTTTAGTTTCTAAGCTAAGCACTAGAACAATTTTTGTTTTTAACTTTCAGTATTTCTAAATGTGTATATTAATTTGAAAAGTGCTTTTCTTGAAAAGAATCACAAACAAATAGGCTCTCAATCTCATTTGATCTTTCAAGCTCACTTTTGCCTCGGGTGTGCATAAAGTATTCAATTCCCTAAATATCTATGCATCCCACTTCTGGTCTCTCACTCCTTTTCGCTCCTGTTCATTTCTTGACATTAATATGGTCTTGTTGTCACTTGTAATCCTGTAGATTTACTCGCGTCTGTGTTTTTCTGAAACTAAAGAGTTATGCTTATCTGCTTGTGATCACAGTGAGGAACAGGCACATGTTATGTACTCAATGGAAGAATTAATGCCATCAGTCGGTACCTCGGTCCCTTCTCCTTCTGTACTCTCTGTCCTTTTATGCCAATCAGATTCCATATTTCAGAACATTGGCAAGAATTATTCTGATGTACCTAGTTCTCCTCACCTTCGCGAGGATTTTGATAATCCTTTTGATTTTTGTTACGAGTCAAATATTTTTTCTAAGATACATTTGATCTCCATTTCTGATGATGGAAAAATTTGGAACTGGCTCTTGACCGCTGAAGGGCTTGCAGATACCCAAAAGGATGATAAGAAGTTAGATTTAGTCAATGATGACCATATTCCTGGGGCCAACTCCAACACCTTAGTGTCTCCTGGTGGTGGATGGGATCGAAATGTAGGCAGGAACCAGGAGCCTTTCAAGGACAATAGAAACCGCCTGCAGAGTTCGATCTTTGATCAAGAAGAAATTTCAATGAAGGTAAGTATGTACTTACAAACTTGCTTTGCTTTGTAACCTACAGTCCTACATTGGTGGTTCAGAACTTCAAATGATAAACTCATACAACAAAGATACAGAGAATACAGACTTTAATTTGGATGGCCTATTTGATGTTCTACCTAGTGTATTTGAGCCTGTCTCCTTTTATTCTACCTACCTAGCTGCCCCGGTCCTGTACCAAGTTTGGCTACCAATGGGAGAACTGCATTAGACATGAGTTACAGGAGTTCAAATGAAACACATGAAAACACCATATAGGCAATTACAAATGTTGCTGCCTTCGAAGAAAATAAAGAAGCTAAAGAAAGATGCAAAATTATAATATTTGTCCAATTGTAACTAAGGTCCTGTCATATTTTGTCCTGCACTGAACTGAACATTCCAATGCATTCCTTTTTGTGAAAGGTAGATACTATAGTAGGATCAAATATTCCAAACTTTGGGTTTGAGTTCTTATTATTTGACTTATGATCTATGTGATAATCTGAATCCTGACTTCTTTTCTCTGAAAAACAGCATCTAAATGCTAAATAGCACCTATTTGGATTTCCTGTTTGATTTTAAAATTGACTAATATCTGCAAACAGCTTCACTTTATCTTTCTAATCATCTAATGCAGATAAGCTTAGTCGGCCAGCTTCAGCTTCTTTCTTCTACAGTGACTATGCTGGCAGTACCAACCCCTTCTTTAACAGCGACCCTGGCCCGTTAGTTTATCTTCCCACCAACTTGTGTATTTGTTCAAATGCAGTGTTACCCTTATGTAGATTTTGTTATGCATGCCATGTTTCCTGTGTCAATTAATAAAATAACATTATGTGAAGGGGGAGGAAATCAGCCAGCAGCAGCTGTGCCCCTGGTTGCTCTGGGAACTCAGAGTGGGACAATTGAAGTTGTTGATGTTTCAGCCAATGCTGTTGCTTCAAGTTTATCAGTACATAATGGTATTGTTAGGGGACTACGATGGCTAGGAAATTCCAGACTGGTTTCATTTTCTTATACTCAGGTATATAATTTAGTACTAGTTATGTCTTTTGCATAGTTTGTTTATTTTTCTTTATGTTAATTCCTGCGTAGTTTATTTCTTTTGCAATTAGTTTTTTTCCCCTCTGGTAACTATTTGCATCTTATCTCTCTACAAGATAAACTTAATGACCCCAGCATATTACTTACTGCCCACTTCATCATAATTTCATACTTTTTTAGATAATTTTTTTTGTCATTGTTCAATTGTTATGCATATGCTTTTGGACTCAGGCTAATGAAAAATCTGGAGGATATATTAACAAGCTAGTTGTTACCTGTCTCCGAAGTGGCCTTAACAAGATCTTCAGAGTTATGCAAAAGCCAGAACGTGCACCGATAAGAGCTTTGCGAACATCTTCATCTGGAAGGTGAATCTCAAAGCTAAACATTTGTTATTATCGCTTAATTTTGGTTGTACATTTTTCTATTTCTCTTTCTATACTGATATGTTAATGCTAAAATGTTTAAGCCCTAATGACATATTCGACACCATAAATTTTGTTATAGGAAGTCGGAATTTAATGATGCAATGAATTACAGATTTATATGGAATTGTACTTTATATCTTGTGCATCCTACCTGTGAGATCTTGCTAAATTTCACTTCGCCTGTACTTGGCTGATTATGCAAAAGGGTATCCTGTAGAATGTTGTATTCGTTGCTGATGATGAGGCTGTTGGGACTCAAAACCTATCTCTTGTTGCCACAAATGCTGATATCTTTGTTGTTGTTGGTGATCAGTTTAAGTGTTCAAAATTTATTTTTAAAACGAAATTGCTTCATTTATGTCCTTGTTTTTCACATCTGCCTCTCCCCCCTCCCTAAGGGGACAGGGTGGGATCTATGGCCAAATAATCCATTCAATCTGATCAAACTCTTGTACTGCTAAATGTTTATATTTGATCTCTATCCTGGACTACTGGAGCTGTTTGCTTTAATTTCACCCTACATTGATGCATAGATTTGTGATTACATCATGGGTTTCAATAGCTTGTAATATTTGAGATATCTGCAATATTTCAGGTATCTTCTAATTTTGTTTCGTGATGCGCCTGTGGAAGTTTGGGCAATGACTAAAAATCCTGTCATGGTAAGTTAGTTCATGTACTTGAAACACCGCCAAAGTTTTTAATTTTTAAATATTATTTCCCTCAGTCTGCCTGTTACACCTTTTCCTCTCTTTTTGCCCTACTTTTGTCTAACTCAGTTTCCTCTTTCCTTTCTATATTTTCCTTCACTGTTCTATTGCATGGCACCTCTTTTCTGACCCTTTTCTAGCAAATGCTTTCTCCCCCAACAAATAAATTATTTATTAAGGAAGGGAGAGATACAAATGCTTTTCAGAGTGTTCTTCCTTTTTAAATTAGAAAGGTCAATTCTGATATCTGTAGTATAGTTGTTATTTATTTTGGTTGACACTAAAAGCTCAAAATCTGGGTATTTATAATTCTTGCTCTCTCTATGTAGCTTAGATCATTAGCACTTCCATTTACAGTATTGGAATGGACTCTTCCAACAGTTCCGCGTCCTTCTAAAGATCCAACATCTCGGGCATCAGATGAAGCATCCAAAATATCAAAAACTTCCACTTCAGATTCAAGTTAGTTGTTTGCTTGAAGTGCCTAGATATTATCATCATAGCTGCTGACCTAGAATTAATGGTTCCTTGCCTTTTACGCAAGATACTAAGATTAAAGTAGCTTATGAGTGATGTTGATTTGACAGAGGGTTCAAGCACAGAGGGATCTCAAGATGACACGTCTGAAAGTTTTGCATTTGCTCTGGCGAATGGAGCACTAGGAGTTTTTGAAGTACAGGGTCGAAGAATTCGAGATTTCAGGTGTTTAACTTTTTTCTATGGAGAAAAAAGGTTTATTGCTGCAATTGTGTTATTTTACATGATATATGGACTATTGAACATGTATTCATCATTTTTAAATCATTGTCAAAGCATGTATAACTGGTCTTGTATTATGATAGGGCCATAGATATTTTTGGGTGTCTAAGTCTCACATGGAGTGATATGCAATACTTTATGGAGTATTTACTGTTTTGGTTCCCACCCTTAAAAACTAAGGGTAGATTCCGTAAGAGTTTAGATACAATTGGTACCAGAGTCTTCCATCATATCCTCAGCCGCAAATGAGCGGCACGGGTGGTGACACTGGCAAGGTTTTTCTCATTTTATCATTGGAAGTTTGGATTCCAGTGTGGGATCTATCAGGCCTTGGCCTCTCCAATTACTACAACTAGCTTTTATGGTGTGGTTCTCCCAAGGTTTTTCTCATTTTATCATTCCTTTCTGCAGTTATTAGTGGTTCTCTGATCTAAAATTTTTTTGTTGTGCTTTTTCTATTATATACAATTAGTTGATAGCGTGCTATAGTGGGATAGTGAAGTGTACAGGCCCTAGGCTTCTATCCAATTCAAATAGTGGAGTGATTTTCATTAGCAACAATTGTGGAAACAATCGTGGTTTTTGCATGCTATATAGGTTTCAAAAGTCCATTTTAACCCTGAAACAATGTTGAATAGCTTTTTCTTTTGGGGTAAAATTGTTACTCTTACCCCATTTTCTAATGTGTTTTTTTTTTTGCTTTAAAAACTTAACAGTATTTGAAACCCTTGATACCTATTAACACTTGACACCTGTTCTATACCATTTTATGGTCCTCTTCCTTCTAACTTCCCAATTCACATTTTGTTATGTTCTTTTCCTATTAATTTTACCATCTTCTTTCAGTTTGTTTTTTTTTTACTTCATTATATTCTCATTGCTCTTAGATTGATTTGACTGTATAAACTGTGACTTGTTATTTATCATGAGTTTCTTTAAGTTTGGGTTTTTCTTTGATTATTTATGTGTAGTTTAAGTTATTTAGTTTGTATTATAATATAGTTACAACAGTGGCTTCCTCGTTTGCTGCTATCATGAGATATTGTTGTAAGATCTGGCTGCTATGCACTGTTATCGGGGATTGATAAATATGCTATACATTGTTTATGCAATTCTTCCTTTATGCTTGCTTTCTCTGATTAAGTTAGCATTGTTCACAGACCAAAGTGGCCTTCTTCTTCATTTGTATCATCAGAGGGAATGATAACTGCAATGGCCTATCGCTTGCCTCATGTGGTAGAATTGGTTCTATTTATATCTATCTAATCCAAATTTGCTCAAAATTGAATGATGATTTTGACCAAGTTAGTTTTTCAGGTCATGGGAGACAGAATAGGGAACATAAGGTGGTGGGATGTAATAACTGGACATTCTTCCTCGTTCAACACTCACAGAGAAGGAATCCGACGAATCAAATTCTCGCCTTTTGTTCCAGGGGACTATAGCAGAGGGCGCATTGCTGTTCTGTTTTATGATAATACTTTTTCTGTATTTGATTTGGTAAGATGGGAATCAATTTTCCTTTTTTCTGGATCATTTGATACTATTCAATTTTTATTTTTATTTTTTTATTTCATTTCATGATTTGCATAAATATATATGTACTGCTTGTACTAAGCATTTTCATAATTTTTTTTCATAATTTTGGTTAATTCTTATGTAACTTTGGTTTTTACGGGGGATTGAAGACTAAGAAGCTGAATATTACTGTATTAACAAATAAGTTTGCCACTTTTCAGTTCTCATTTTCTAAGATCTTCGTTTTAGCTTTTTCGAGGGAAGAAAAGTATAGGTTGAAAAGAAATTTTCTTACATGTTTTTTGCAGGACTCGCCAGACCCCTTAGCCAATTCACTTTTGCAGCCACAATTTCCTGGAACCCTTGTATTAGAACTTGATTGGTTGCCCTTGCGAACTGATAAGAATGATCCACTGATACTCTGCATTGCTGGAGCAGATGGTAGCTTTCGCCTTGTTGAAACTAATATGTAAGTGCCACTAATCACTATTAGAAGTCATAAAAGATGGGCTTCTTTGTATTCTGGTCTTGATGGTGTTCTAATGGCTTCGACTAGAAATTTGTTGATCAGAATTAGGTTTAGATAAATAGCATGCGATGTTGCTCAATTGTTGCACATTTGAGCTCCTTTGCTTCATAAAGGTGAAAGAGATTAGAAATTTTGAACTATATATCTATATCTATCGATTTAGTTATCTATATAGGAGACTTATCTAGTAAAAGCATGAGAGGTGAGAAGAGTTAATCATAGTCATATAACTATGCCATATATGAATAAGATAATTTTAGTTAAATTTAATCTTAACAATCCATTTTAAATGTATAGCTTGGCACATGACCTGTGTGTGCATGTGCAGTGTTTAAATATGTGTTCATGTGGAACTATTTTTTCAGCTCAATACAATGCAACATCAATAGTTCCTTATGTTTCTAACCTTGTTGAGTTTTAGTATGCTCTTCTAGATGAATGTATCACTAAGTGCTTGTCATCATCCACATCACATATGCTCCCAATTTCAGGGCTTTCTAAAATGGACTAACTCTGTGAATGGCCTGCTTTTCTTTTCTTTTCATGCAGAAATGATAAACGGACAGGTTATGCACCCCATATCAGAAATACAAAGGAGAGATTCCGGTCAATGCCTATATGTTGTCCCATATTATTTCCTTCACCACATGCCTTGGTGTGTGCCAGAACTAAATTTACTGATTTTACCTAACTAGCTAAATTTATATTTCCTCTTGTTATTTACTACCAAAGCTCTATAATCAACTCTCACAGTGAATGTCTGCATTTTAAAGATGAAAGCACATTGTTAACAGCAGATCCCATGTGCAATAATGGATGTATGAAATAGCATGAAAATTTTAAAGAATGAAACGGAAATGATTTCGTAGTGTGAATCATTTTGTATTTCTACAGTAATAGAATGTGTTTTTATTTATTAATATTAAAGAAGTTCTCTTACTGGGAATTAAAATCAAATTGAGTATTCCCCTTTCCTTTGTTATGATTGACTAGTCAGTTTTAGGCTTCAGTCTTTAATTTAGGTTGACCCTAGCTCATGTTTAGCCTAGGTCTGTATAATTCACACAGATTGGGTTTTTCTTTTTTTGCTTTCCTGAAATAATTTTACAAGTTTTACTGGTGTTTTATAAATTATAATTATGTCATCAGCTCTTCGTTATCTAATTATTTTTTGTGCTTCATTGAATATGTACTAATGTTGCTGCAGGCATTGCGCATGATTTTACAATTGGGTGTTAAACCTGCTTGGTTTAATACTTGTAGTACCACCATAGAAAAGAGACCTCACTTAATTCCAGGAACTCCTTCATCTACAGGGGATCTTCGCACATACATGATCAACATACCACCTCTTGGCGACTCTGTGGTGCCAGAGATGCTTTTAAAAGTATTGGAACCATATAGAAAAGAAGGTCATATTTTCTGCAGAGTTTCATAATGAAAGTTCTTCCATTTGAGTTTTTATGCTTCTGGTGTTAAAAACATTTCCAATATGTTTATTTTTTAAGGTTGCATGCTTGACGATGAAAGAGCGAAGTTGTATGCTAGTATTGTGGATAGAGGTTGTGCTGCAAGGTTTGCTTTTGCAGCTATAATATTTGGTGAATCCTCAGAAGCTCTGTTTTGGCTACAGCTGCCCCGGGCACTTAAACGTGTTATGAACAAGTTATTGAAAAAGCCTCCACCAACCACAGCGACGACTATCTCTAATCAGCCTGATGTTGATCAGATATCTCGACTATCAAGGATATCATCAAAGGGAAAACCAACGGAAGAAGCGGGGAACGATGTCTTGGTAAGATGAATAATAGTTTCCTTTGATACTCTATCACATGATATATCTTGCAGTGTCCCACATTACAAGATATATCATGTGCTAGTGAAGTTGTTGAAAGAGTTGATGTTAACATTGAGTGTCAAATTCTTCTTCTAAGTGTCTTTAGCTTTCTGGTCAGCAGAGTCAAGGTCAACTAAGGTTGATGGGTTTTGATCGAGAAGATTTGTGGAAAAGTGCTAGTGAGCGTATATCTTGGCATGAAAAATTAGAAGGTGAAGAGGCTATACAGAAACGTGTACACGAGTAAGTAAATTTATCATTTTGTTAGCATGAGCATATTATAGTTTGACTTGAGGTCAGAAGGTATTTTGATTAGTATCTTCATGTCTGACTCTGTACTTCTTGGCCGAATCCTTCAGTTTTTTAGTGATGCATTATTTGAAATTAGAAGGAAGACATTGACAGTGACCACTAAAGTTTCTTTTCCACGAAATTGATGTCTTTCGTTTCCTTTACTATAATAATCATTAGAAAATCTAATATATGATGGTATCATTTTTTTATATCTTTAGAATATTTTAATGTATCCTAGATGATCTCTTATGATTTATCCTTTTACATTTTATGATTTTTTCCTTATTTAATTAGGATCATTGTAGTTATAGGCATATCTTAATAGAATCAAATTTATAAGAATCTGATTTATAGGCTTATCATATCTTGTGTTGTTTATACACACGCCTTCGGCATATCTTGCATCTGTCTTTCTCTCTTTTCAACAGTGATTCTTACTCTTTATTATAATTAATTATAATACTTAATTTTCGGTGCAACCAGGCTTATATCAGTTGGAAACCTCGAAGTTGCAGTTAGTTTGTTGCTATCTACACCTCCAGAGAGCTCTTACTTCTATGTCAATGCTCTTCGTGCAGTTGCCCTCTCTTCTGCTGTTTCAAGGTCTCTCCACGAACTTGCAGTGAAGGTGAGTTAACTGGGCATGGATGTCTCTAGGCATAAAAATACAAGTTCTGGTTAGTATTGAAGAATATAGTTCATTTAGTCAGTATTTTATAACATCAAATATATTTTTTAGGTTGTTGCAGCCAACATGGTGAGGGCTGACAGGTCACTCTCTGGCACTCATCTTCTATGTGCAGTTGGAAGATATCAAGAAGCATGTTCTCAGGTCAGCTTCCATTTATAATAAAATTGTGTACTCCTGCCTGCTTTCTTAAAAATTCAGTATTTCAGTTCAAAATACATTCACACAGATGCACACAATTTATAAGGTGTCTTTTCTGGTCTCAGTTTGTCAATCTTTCAAAGTTGTAAACGATAGCCAGGTTGCTTGATGATCTCTTTTCCTTGGCGATTTTCAAGTTTTAATTTGGTCTAGGAAATTTTAGGATCTGTTTACTTTTGTTTTCATTTTTTTAATTTTACCTTTTGATTATAAAACTGCCATCTTGTTTTCAATTTGTTTCTTGTTTTCAACGATTTGTACAAGACACAAAGAAAACTAAAGAGTTTTTAAGGGTTTCCTGCACAAATCCTAGAAAACAGAAACCAAACTAAAACAAGATTGCGGTTTTGTAATTAGAAAGTGAAATCAGGAAATCAAAACACCAGTAACGGTCCAATATTTTTCTCCATTTAGGTGATAACTGGATTCACAATTTACCATATTTTATCCAACTAAAACAAAAGATTTACGAGACAGGTTATCAATAAGATGTGCTTCGTTTTCTAAGAGAAATGCAATGTCATATCTTATGCAGCTACAAGATGCTGGGTGCTGGACGGATGCTGCAACCTTAGCTGCTACTCACTTAAAGGGATCAGATTATGCAAGGTTCTTGCTCTTTCTTTTGTAACAGTTGTTATTGTCCATAACTTTAATTTACTGCAATATATGTGTGTGTGTATATGTATGTGCGTGAATGGGATCAAACATCACTCATTTACAGCATAGCCTCCAATCCTCTGGCTGAATGACAAAATTATATACATCTCTAACTACCCTGTTCTCTAATTTCGGGAAGAATCTGATTCTTCCTTTTGGTTATCGATGGTAGGTGAATGGAAATTTTTCTAGAACAACTTTGAATTAAACATAATTTTTAACTTTCCCGTTTGATAGCTGCCTCTGCATTTGAATGACAATATAATTTGAATTAATACTGCGTGACCGGAGGATCTTCTCTACATTTTTTGTTATCCTTGCAGAGTGTTGCAAAGATGGGCTGGACATGTCCTGCACACTGAACATAATATCTGGAGGTACACTGATTTTTTTTCTTTGAATTTTATCTCGTCCATGACTTATTCTCTCCATTTGATCTCGAACGACCCAATGCAGGGCCTTGATTTTGTATGTTGCCGCTGGTGCACTGCAAGAGGCTTTGGCTGCACTTCGTGTGGCTCAGCTACCTGACACAGCTGCAATGTTTATCCTTGTATGCCGTGAAATCCATGCTGAAGTAGTTTCTAACCTAGGTATTCCTAACGATGAATCAAGTTCATCAGTTAAAGATGTACTAAACTTGCGTGCTTTAGATCCAAAGAATCAAGACGTCATTGCAGTTGATGAATGTTTTGGGCAATATCAAAGAAAATTGGTACATCTATGCATGGATGTGCAACCATTCTCTGAATAAGTGCAGGGCTTGATGAAATAGATTCAATTTTTCATTTATATTTGCAAGAACTATTGGATTGATTAACTCTTGCCAGGAAAAGTTGTAGGCTCATTCCCCGTTCCGGTACCACCTGGCGCCTGCATTTTTTTGTGTCAAAGGATTGGATCCTTTTATTGCCTTTGTTGTTGTAAAAAGTGTATATTGGAAAACATTGAGAAAGGGATGATATAGAGCGACAAGGAATCGTTGGCGGTAGGAAGATACTAGAGACAGCCCCCTGTGAAACACATTCCAATTGATTTTAAAATGATTTACATGAACTTATTAAAGTTACAATTATGTGGGGTGATTGACCCCTTGTAACTAATATATAAGATTTTGTAGGCAACAAATTATTAAGTTGTATATGTATCTGTTTTTTATTGATAGGACACCGAAAACTCGGGAACTGTGTTAAAGCAAATGTGTTAACTGATTTTAATACTCGATTTTTGTCGGTATTGGATGAGTTACGTTCTTTTTAATTTATTTTATCTTACTCACACCGTAATTTGCTGCTAATGTACTGTTACCTTGACGAGAGAGAGAACAAAAAAAGATCGGTTATACTTCTTATACAGACAATGATTATATTATTACCTCCGCAAGTCTGCAAGAGAGAACAGTTATCGAAGTCCAACAAGGTCCTCAAGCCCTGAGGATCAGGTATGAATTAAAGCACAATCAAACCGCAATTTGGTTCCACCAAACAAGCAATAAAATAACATAATGACAGTGAAACAATCTGCAGGTGGTGGTGGACTTAACCCGTAGAGAAACAAAGCACAGCTTCTTCTTGAAAATCTGCTCCATAACAAAAACGGATCTCAACGAAACCAACTCGTTCAGAAAATTAATTTCACGACCCCACCCAAGTGAGCTGGATTTATGCGATCGAGGTTGGCCCATTTTTCTGGGCTTATCAAGTAGGTACCACCATTTTTCACGGTTGTGGTAGGGTACGAAAAGATTTAGGAGGAGTCATTAGATATCTCTGTCCACATCTTATTCAACTCATCAAGACTAGAACTCCAACCTCAGCATTGGTGGTGAATGTGTTTAGTTAGTGACCACATCGCATATTATATTGTATATAAAACATCGTTAAGGGAAAGACAGATAACACTTGAGTCGTCTCACAATCCCAAAGTCCACTATTGATCTTAGAACAAAATCAAGTGTGTCAAAATTACACAGCAGGGAGTGAAAAACGAGAAAAGATAAGGACGTTCATATATACTACATATTTTATAACTTAAGAAGTAGAAAACTCTTGAAATAGTCTTTGAACATTTATATATCCCAAACGAAAACACAGCAAAATAGAGTCCGATTTTGCGGAGAGCTCGAAGGTTATGAAGAAACAAAGTATGGCAGAAAAGAAGCAACTTCAACTCAATAATACGGTGCTTGGTAATAGCCTCCAGGTTGGGCAATACCACCAAATTGTGGCATTCCATAAGGCATCATCATAGGTTGCGGGGCAGGAGCATAGTAACCAGAAGCAGCACCAACCCTGGCCAAACCCATTTGCCCTTGCATTCCATCTCTTCCATATTGCTGCCACACCTGCTGTTCCTGCACAAGCAACTGCTGCTTCCTCTCCATGTCTGCTATTTGAACATAGGAAGGTGGCGGCACCGACAGCGACGCTGCAAATGGATCCTGCTGTCCTACAGCTTGAACTGTTCCATCCGGAGCCGGCAAAGCCAGAACCGGTGTGCCACTCTTCCCAGGTCCAGGCAGTGCCACACTACTAGCACTACCACCACTCAGCAGAGTTGTGCTCACATGTTGCCTCACTGCACCTTGATCATACATTCCATTCAGTAAAAGTGGATCAAACCCTCCTGCCAAATCTGCCTTCTGTTTTGACAAGTTACTAGTAGTTTCCACCAATGCTAATTCCCAATCTGCTTTACCAATTTCTGCAGCTGGTGTTTCCCATGCAGATTTCACTTCAGATTCCCCATTTGAAGGAAATGCTTCCCATGAACCTTCTGTCTTCACAGTTGCAGCCCCAGCGAACAATGCCAAAGCTAGCTTATTCCCTTGCTCATCAGCTGAAACTCCACCATCCCTTAGATCAACCAAATCGTTTGTCTCTTGTTGAGAACTAACCACCTTGTTAGTTGGTGGCGCAACCGACGGAACTTGTGGAGGTGTTAAACTCTCATTCTCAGGTGCTGGAAGAGCTTTCACCTCATTCATATCTACCTCTTCCTCTGCCTCTTTCACAATCACTTTCAACTCTATCTTCATTTCACTCTCAGGGCTCTTTGTCTTATCACTCATCTCCTTCAAGAACCCCTCAAGTGTCCCCAAAAGCTTATCAGTGATTCTCTGCACTTCAGGGTACTCAGAAGACCTCGCAATCCCCATATCCTTACACCAACCATAGAACCCCGCCAACTCATCCATCATCTTAGCCGAACTAACATATGAATCAAAAGCCTTAACGCAATGCTCATACTCCATCTCAGTGAACCGATCCAACAACACCCCTAAAACATCACATAACTCTATATACAACTTAAAACTATCCTTAACAACCTGATAGAGCGCAACCAACACCAACCTATTGTTCTTTGCAGCACCACTAGGCCTACAACCCAACACACGATCAAGCATCCTTAACAAATGCTTCAACCTCTCCAAAACCCTCTCAGCTCCCATTTCCCTCACAGGGGTAACCTCATTATTATTATTCTTCTTACTCTGATCCTCCCTCTCATCCTCCGATTCAACACTGCCTCTCAGCTTCTTCTTATAAGCCACAAACTCAACCTTCTCATCAAGATACAAAGCATAAACCCTCACAAAACCTGCGTGATCCCACGAACTAGAATGCGCCTCGTCTCTGAAATCAGACATGTTGAGAATTCTCATCCCTCGGCGAGTTGCATATATAATCTCTTCCTCAAACGCAGGGTGGCCATCGACTAAAAGCCGATGCACAAGCATGAGAGCCTTAACAGCCACAATCCAATCACGCGTTTTGGAGAGTCTCTTTGAAATGGTGATGAGAGAAGCATTGATGTACCCTTTTGAATGCGATGTAAAACTCAGAATTTCTCTTATGTATTTATCATCAGCAGGTACTTCTTCATGGCTTGTTGCTTTGACCACCAACACTTCGAGTTCAGGAGCCAAATTTCCAGCCACTTTGGCTATGCTGATGCTGGTTTGGTCCTTCACTACACCGATCGCCTTGCGGATCGTGCTCGATGCCATAATGGGGGTGCTTGATTTGGTTTCAGGAGCGAAATTCAGATTAAAAATCAGATTTTTCTTTTTAAAAATAAAACTTTTCGTGGTTACTATATCAGGTAGGTGTGATGCAGACAGAAGGTGGAACAGTATACAGAGAATCTGCGGAGATGGGTCAGTTAGAGAGAGATTGATGGATGAAGAGGTGCGTTGTGTTGTGAACGTGTCTGTTTGTTTGCGATGTGGTGATCAATGCAGGGTGCGTATGTTTCAAGTTGTGAATGAGTAAAGAGTAATAACTATTGAAATGAAAGAGAAAAGAAAAGACGGAGACAAACCAGAGATTGCGAAACCGCGTAATGAACGGAAAAAAAAAATTAAAACATAGGAGATTCATTGCTTCCTTTTTTTAATGTTTGCACTTTATTTTTCATATAAAGTTAATCTCTTTAAAAAAAGTTAATCATTTTAATTATGTAATAGTAGTTTATGTTTAAATTATTAATAAATGATATAGTTTTATATTTTTATTTAATTATAAACTATTTTTCTACAATATTTATAAGCTTTTATATTTAACAGCTGTCTTAAAAACTTTATCAAAATTATTTTTGAATAATTTACATTTTCAATATTTATATTGATAATATACACTATTAAACTCATATTATATATATATATATATATATATATATATATATATATATGTATGTATTATTATTTTAAAATTTTATAATGACATTTTCAGTTATATTTATAATATATAAACTCTTTACTTGTATACAGATATTTATAATTTAAATACTTTACCAAACAAAACAAGTCTTTACATATTCGAATTAAATTAGATTAATGATGATACAACGCTGTCGGCGTAACGAGACGTGCTGACGTTGTTATCCACTCGTAACGGCTGAAAAGTATGATAAATACTATTAAAAATCTCTTTTCTTTATGTATTTTTTGCACTGGGATCCACCCAATTGAAAAATATCTGCATACAATTCTTCCTTAGATTACTTCAATTCAACTTCATAACCTTCAAATCTGACTTGCATTCATGTATGATATAATATTGATTAATTTTCAAATTGTATAACATGTTATAACTTAAATAATTTAACATGATAAAAGAGTTATTTATAAAAAAAATGTTTTTTTCCATAAAAATGTTTAATTTGACATTAATTATTACATATCTTCGGTTATAAGAAATGTGAACACGCCAAGACTTTTTCTTTTGATAAAGAAACGTTTGGTCTAGTCAGCTATCATTCATGATAAACACCTTCACCAAAAGTTAGAGTTTAATAGAATTAAAGACTATTATTATTTTTAAATAAAGACTAAAAAAATTTAAAAATTAAGATACTCTAATAAAAGACGTGATAATAAAGAAAAAATATAAAATAAACTTGTGTTTTTTAAAATCGGGTAGAATATCATAATTGTCTGACTGAGGTGTGGTGTAAGTGTTTGAGGTGTGGTCTTCTTCTACTTGAAAGGTTTGTCTGATATGTTTATTAAGGTTTCTAACAATAATCATCGTTGCTAGAGGGTCTCTACAGTGACCATCTGATATTTAAGTTGAATTAGGAAAGTGTCTGAGGGTGAGAGTCTAAATGATAGAAAAGTTTAAAAATATTTCTTGAAAGCTAACTACTTTAGTCAATCTAGCTTGGGGGCAACGATCATCCAAGATGATTAGCTGTAATGCAAGTTTTGATGTCATATGTTCATAGTGGATAAGTTTATTCCTAAATTATTATTACAATGTAAGTCGATCTCATATTGATTCTTGGGTTACTATCTCCTAATCCTAAAATAAACCAATCTCGCATCTCATCAATGTGGGAATTTTTAAATGAAGAAGTGACATGTACTATATTAATAAATAATAAAAATTCAATTATAATTTATTTTATCTTTTTCTCCCGTAATATTATTACTATTATATTTTGAGTAATGCAAGGTCTAATATCACATATTTACAGTTCCACCTATCATTTTAACTAGATACCTTCATATCATATTTAGTTGAATGAGATTCGGTTTAACAATGGGTTTAAGTCAATAATTGTAAAACCTTTATTCCTTTATTTTTTTGATTTGCTTAGATACCAAAAAAAATTATACATAATTTTAGTTAAATTGTGAAAACATGAATTTACACGTATTGTAAAGAGTCTATTTCTATTTTATGTCACAACGTAAACAGGTCTCCTATTAATTCCTAATTTACTGTCCTAGTATAAGCCAATCTCGTATTCCATAACAGTGAAAACTCTTATAACTACAGAAACTTTAAATGATGGGTTGACATATAATACATTAATAAACTAAAAATACAATTATAATTTATTTTATTGGGACTAGTCAATTATAGAAACTAAATCCGTAACTGGATATGATTACAAACATTTCACATAAGGGAGTCTATTTTTTAACGATGACGAAAAGATGTTGGTAGCACATTTTTCGAGTTGACACGTGACAATGTGAACGCAAGTACCACATTAGAAGGGTAGCGTCTGAAAGCTAAACGTTAACTTTCTGGTCCATATTTCTCAACTTCTATGTGTCACCCTTGCCACGTGGCACTTAACACTCAATGACAAAACGTCATTTTTAATGTCTAGTCTCACACTATTACGTGTCAAGTCTAAAGCGGTAGCGCCTAACCTTTTTCTACCGAACACAATTCCTTTATATAAAATATTTCAATTATGGATTATTATAATCAATTACTCTATTTTATCCCATTCTCCCTCAAACCTAACAATATCATATTTTAAACATTTTATTTTGTACACATATCTTAAATATAGTTTAATAGTTTTGAAGGAAATAATGGTAACAGACTAAAAGTGTTGCTCCATTGTTACGAAACACCGTTGAAATTGAGAATCCCGGCGAGTGAGTTGAGAGTCTTGCGCCATGTTCTTGCTTCGAGTTCACTCAGTGGACGCGGACCACCCTCTGGATGACGAAACCATATTCCAATCAAAATCCAAAAACCCTAAATTGAGCGAACGCAGAGGTGCACTACACTTGTTCCGAACCTCTCTCCATTCCTCGCTCCAAACCCAAACCTTTCCCCATTCCTCGCTCCAAACCCAAACCTCTCCGTCCACTCTTGTCTTCATACTCGCCGTCCCTAACTACCTCTCCTTCAACGATTTCATTTCCTTCTATGGGCCCCACCTCGATAACCTTCATCACCTTCTTTTCATAAGGTTCCATTCATTTCCACTCTCTTACTTCCCTTTCACGCAACCCTAACCCTAACTATTCGTTTTTTATGTACCGAACAGGAACGACGGAACCGAAGATCGCTACAGCGTGTTGATCGAGTTCGTTAATCAGTTTGCCGCGGATTCGTTTTATGCCAATTTCAATGGCAAGAAGTTTTCTCCTGCCGAGGTGAATTGAATTATTTATTTCTGCATCATTTTTTCGTTGCATTTTTGGTTTTCATTTGCTTAATGTTTCAAATTATAATCAAACTTTAGGCTGAGGTGTGCCATATTCTATATTTGCAATCCGTGGAGTATTCAGAATATGCAGAAGTTGCTGGGACTGCTCCTCCTGGTTGTACCGAAATACCAACTTGCCCTGTTTGTCTCGGTGAGTTTGAGACTCTTGTTTGTTTTTTGATGTTTTCAGTTAGTATAATACCTATACAATTTGCACT
Source organism: Hylodesmum podocarpum (assembly GCA_026586105.1). NCBI lineage: Eukaryota > Viridiplantae > Streptophyta > Magnoliopsida > Fabales > Fabaceae > Hylodesmum > Hylodesmum podocarpum. The sequence goes on along the minus strand of JALJEV010000650.1, from coordinate 7,235,681 downwards.
CATTTATCAGGTATCACGGTTAGTATGACTTATAGTTATTCTAAAGTTAACATAAGTGATTAGATGGCAGAATAGAATCATATTGTGTTATCAGTGCATAAACTGTTTTCCCTTGTGTTTGTCTTGGCAATGTTTATCTTGTGACGTATTGGTTATGAATTATGATATCTGTCTTTTGTTTTCTTGTTTGAATGGTAGAGAGGTTGGATCCAGATACGAGTGGGATACTCACGACACTTTGTGATCACTCATTTCAATGCCCTTGTGTGTCAAAGTGGACTTACTTGTCTTGCCAGGTATTTAGGTTCTTTCTTCCTTTAAATCTTGTTTCCGCATTTTATTACGTTTCTGGTTTTGGTTCGTTTAGGTGATTCTAAATTCTTACCGTGTTAGTTTAACCTCAGTTCTTTGTGGAGTGTTGCGAGACTTGATGAGAAACTTGGTTATTCATGTTGCCACATTTGTTTTTGGTTTCTATAGGCTAATGATTGTACAAGCCCTAGGTTAATCGCGGGGTGTCATAAGCTCCTGTTGTGTATCATGATCTAAGTATTTAATTGGATAGAATTTTGTAACTATTGATTGGGAAACTAAGTAGATTTAAACTTTATAATTTATTATACATGTGCAAGTATATTACAACAATCATAGACATAATTTTTCAATCAACAATTATAACTTTTATCTCTAAAGCACACTTCTTAGTGTCATTAACAGATCCTGATCCTTATGGTTTGTGTACTTTGAGAAAATAATTTATATTTTTGTTTCATGCTTTTACTTTTAATTTTTAAAATACCAGGTTTTCTATTTACAAAGGTTTGCGATTTGTATAGGAAACAATGAAATGGACTTTTTAGTTTTTTCACAATTTCTTATGCAAACTTTTGAAAACTTGAAACAGAGTAAAAATAAAGTAATAATCTTTTAATTATTAAGAGTGAAAATAGATCATAGTTTGCAGTAAAATTGTTTTATGTTGTATTTGTTACGCTGTAATTTCCTGCAGCTAAAGCTGTTTGAAAGTGGTGGTTTTATTTCAATTGCACTTGGAAGGATTACCTTGTTGATGGAGAACTCTATTGTAAAGATCCTTTGATGTTTATGTTGTAGGTTTGTCGATTCTGTCAGCAACAGGATGAGAAGCCAGCCTGTTTTATTTGTGGAACAGTAGATGATCTCTGGGTTTGTATGATTTGCGGATTTGTTGGATGTGGAAGGTAATATATTATCATTCTTCTATTTTCTCTGATAATTTATGTATGAAACTGAAAGACCCTCATTGCTTCATTAATTTTAATATATTGAACAATTCAATTTATTGTCCTTGATCTGTTGTGTGCTTTTGTTTTGTCAGGGAAGACTTTAATAATGTGATTTTTCTTTTTTATCTAGATATAAAGAAGGACATGCTATTCAGCATTGGAAAGACACTCAACATTGCTATTCTCTTGATTTTAAAACACAGCAAATTTGGGATTATGTTGGTGACAGTTATGTCCATCGACTGAACCAGGACCAGTCTAAGATTGATGGCAAGTTAGAGATGAATTTCCGCTGTATGTCACTAGAAGGAGATTGTGGTACATGTGAATGTCCTGAAGATTTAGGAATTGATGGGGCCCTTTTCAACAGCAAAGTTGAAACGGTACGTTTCTCACAAGTCATAAATGAAACTCTTGAATTTTTTGTCTTTTATTTATGAATAATTCTAATCCTCCTACATAATGCTCCTATGTAGATGAAGTAACTATTAAATGCTTTTTATATTCAAGACATCAAGTGCATTTGTTTTTGCTGATAATACTCTTTCTTTATAAAAGTATTGGGAGGATTAGTAAGATATAGCATCACTTGATCAGATTAGATTGGGATAAACAAACCTAGGCATTTCTGGTATGACTTTGTATGATGCTATGACTAAAGCTGAACCCTTTGCGCATGGCATGGCACTTGATGCAAATATTGTCTTTTTTTAGTATGTGGTATTCGATGTATCTTGTTCCCATTGCAGCTAGCATCTTGCTCTAAAATTTTACACTGCCCTGCATAGTCACTAATCAGTTGTTAAACATGAGAACAGATCGTGGATGAATACAACCATCTTCTTACATCTCAGTTGGAGACACAGAGACAAGTGAGTTAATTCTGTTGTCCTTAAAATTCTTTCTTTGAGAGATATTAGTGATTCTGTAACAGGAGCCTTTGAATTTGGATGTACAGAACTGTAGAGTATTTATGTCATCAACTTCGCATGAAAATTACTTGTTCTGGAAATGTCATTGGAGGTGATGAAATTACTATTTGTGTGGTTGGGATTAGGAACACTGATTCTGGTTTCTTTCTCTTTTGCTGAAAGGATTTGGCACAATTTCTGTGATACTCTACATATGTTGTTGATCTTCTGATTAATTGTACTGGTGATGGTGTGTTTGTGAAATCTGATTATGTTAATACTTTCTTTTTTGTTTTAGTATTATGAATCTTTACTGGTAGAGGCAAAAAGTAAAATGGAAAGTTCCATGTCTGAAGCAGTGGAGAAAGCTGCAGCTTCTGAAATGCAGGATATTCAAAATGAACTGGAAAGGTGTACAGAAGAAAGAAATGCCATTGCTGAGGTAGCACTTCTCTCGCATTTGATTTATTATTTGCTTGAATTCTCTGCTATTTAACCATTCTTTCTGACCTTAGATTAATCAGAAACTCATAAAAAATCAAGAGATTTGGCGAAACAAGGTTAAAGAAGCTAAAGAGAGGTATATATATGCTTTTTCATATTAATTTAAATTTGATGCTCTAGCAATAATTTTGGGGTACCAAATTATAGATAATTGGGAAAATACCACTTCAGACTAACGCTTCATTCTCAATACCTGTCTAAATATGTGATCATTTAGGGAAGCTGCATCAATTAAATTGAAGAAAGAAAGGATAATGGATTTAGAGGAACAGGTATTGTATCTAGCTTCAATGATTCTTTGTACAGAAGTTTTCCAACTTTATTGTTCCGTGATGGGTTAAATGATATACAACAGATTAGAGATATCAAGATTTTTCTACAAGCACAAAAAACGATTGATAAAATGTCAGATTCAAATGTGATAAAGGAGGGAACAGTCCTACCGGTGGCTTATGAGCAATCTTCTCCGGGCAACGGTAGTAAGAAAAGCAGAAAGTCTGGTCGAAGGCGGAATTAGTAGCAACCTCAACCAGAACACGTATTCAAACTTAAAGATAGTCTGCTTTTGAGGAGGAAAGGGCACTGCCTCTCATTATTACACTAATACTTGTTAAAGGCCCAGATCCTTGATAATATATGAAGGTAGATCCAACTCATGGCATTGTTGTCAGTATATTTTAGATGGTTGATGCTTGTTAACAGTTAGTTCAACAAATTTCGTGGTCCTATGCCCTTCAACTGTGATGCCGTTTGTAGTTATGATGGTAACTGAACTGGCTGCTATAGGAAAAATTAGCTAGTAACTATTAAAGCTCCATTCAAATGTCAGAATCATACCTTCTCAACACTTTTATTATTGACTTAAATTTTTTAAAACTCACCAAATGATATGAATTTTATTCCATATTTAAGGAATCCCGCATTATTTTGTAAGTTTTAATCAATAAGGACATTATTACTAATATTTCTCTTGCAACTTGTTTGCTTTCTGTTGGATAGGGTTTGCTCAGTGATAATATTGCTTTGGACAAAGACGGGTGGTAGCCAGTAGCTTGAGCTTTGCAATTTTGAAAATGGTAAATGGACGGAAAAGCAATTAAAACTGCTCTTTGTAAAGAAATTATTTTCCTTCTGTTGTTACCATTCAATTCTCGCTCAAGATATGTCAAACTGACCAGTGACAACAAATTAATATTTCTTGTCACCGCTCAGCTGCAAAATGAATTTTATGATATCTTTCAAAAGCGATCAAAATTAGTCAAATTGGATGAAACCAACTGGGCATCAAATGCCGCTTTTTGACAAATATTTTATTCATTCAATCATATTTGCTTTGTGTATTTTTATTTCGGTACATGTACCAAAAATTCTTGATGTATCGTACATGTCACTTTTGTGTCATCCTTGGTCAATCGATTTAAACAGTTTACAATTAAATTTAAACTACAAACCTTGGTCAGTGGTTAGGTACGTGTCTGGTTTCACGGGTTATTTAAAATTATGTTGAGATATTAACTAAGGTAATTTTAAACGAAGGTGTTCACGTGTTAACTGATAGAATGATTGTAAATCAAGGAAATCAAGTATGTAAATACTTATCTAAAATATAGTTAATATTTTAACATGAAATAAAAAAATGTACTTAATTTTGTGTTGAAGAATTAATTCTCCATCTAGAATTCATTTTAAATTTTGGCAAATGTGCATGAAAACTTCTGTGTAAATTCTTCTAATTCGCTAAAATCATCTAAACATAAATTTCTTTAACTTAAATGAATATTGCAAAATTAATTTTGTATCATTCAAAGACGTCAACTATAACTAATATTCCCAGATCTAAATCTGTTACCAGATCTTCAAAGAAGTCAACTATAACTAATATTAAATGACAAATCTAAACAAACCAGAACATCTATTAATGAAATGTTTCAACATTATTATAAAAATACATACTTAACAAGGGCAACTAAAGCCTCACGCCAATCATCAGTATATATTTTCCTTTCATGAAAAACACGGCAACTGTAATATTCAAGGTTTATTCTAAACTCTGATATTGTTATTGCAAAGAACACATCTCGTTGATTAAATATATTAGCAATTACACTATAAATAAAAACACTTTCTCCTTGTAAATCTCACTTATATTTATAACTTGATGAATTCTAACCAAGAAAAAATGTTAAGAACGTGTTTCTTTTATAATCTAAATAATCAAGAAACATTTCTAACAAATTCATAAATAGAATGTTTTGAGATTGTCGTAAAACCAAATATTCAACAAAGTCACTGACAATCAATTCTGATCATTGTCGCGATATAATTTATAAATATCATATATTTCGATCTATTTATCAAATATATAATATTTAGTATATAGTATTTCAAATTTGGAATCGAATATTCTAATTTATAGAATCTAGAATTCTATAATGACCTAATAATTAGGTTAAAATAAACATTAATTAGTAATACTTAACCTATAGAATTATAGAAATGAACCAAAAGCATATCTGATGAATCTATTAATGAAAGCACTGTTGCCCGAGACATTCAACCAACTCGTAAAGTTGCTCTAAAAGAATCTGGCATATCTAAAAAAACATTAATGTAGGTAAAATTAAAACTGAATATCAGAATAGCTAATTTTAGCTGGAAAAAAAAAAAACTATGACGACTAGTTCTCTGTATATATGAAAAAAAAAAATAATACACAAAATAAAGGTATGACCAAATAAAAAAAAAAAAAAAAATGACTGTCAACTCAGCAACGCCCCAGGCACCAGCCAAATTTTTGCCAATAATCCTATGCGTAACATACCCCGTCAGATGCCAACTCCAGGGAGCATAAATTGGTTAGGAAAGCCACTAACAAGGAGATTGTTCAATTGATTTGTCCTAACCTACGAACACCTACTTTCCGCAGCTTCCCTCTGCAAACCGAATGGAGGCACCAGGGAGCGGGATCATATGCACAAACACACTCAAAGGTCCTTAGAGAAAGTAACTACATAATGTTCCATCGATCATCTTTGGGGTTGCTCTGAAACAGGGGCACCTGGAGTAGTGCTAGGCCCAGCACCATTTTCTGTTGGAGGAGGAGTACCCCATTTGCCTTCTGACTCTAGAGGTTCAAGTACATGTACTCCTCCATCAGTTAGTCCTAATGCAAATTGATTAGGTTCGGAAGGGTGTGCAGCAATCACCAGAGGATACACTCTCAAGCTGTCAAAAAGAATTTAGTCAGCTATGAGGAGAAAATTTCAATAACAGATGTTTTGCAACTGATAATAAAACACACCTTGGGTTGGGATGGAGATAAGCAGTTTGAGTTATTCTACATCTTAATCTGAGCGCTGGGACAGTAAGAATGCCAATACTTCCATCTTCGAAACTTACAAATATTGACTGACTATCACATGAGTAAGTAGCATGTGTGATTGGATTAGCTTCCCGAGGTGTAAACTGATGATACAAAAAAAAATAAAGAACCACAATATTAAGCTTTCAGGATTGAGCTAGAGATCACATTGAAATGAAGGTCAAAAGGAGCTAAACAAATATTATGTGTAGCTAGCACACCTGCTTTATACATTCCAACTTTGGTGCCTCGTATAAGGCTATTTGAGTTTCATGAACAGCCAGTAAATGTGTCTGGTCTAGATGAAATTGGACTCGAGTATCTGCAAGAGGTGCCGGTGGTCGCCCACTGGGCATTTGTAGGAATTTACTTGCTTGCTTTTCCCATCCATCAGTGCTCCAAACACACAACTGTTGACATAAAGAAAATTAGGGAATGCATTCATGTTTCTATTTATTAACTCATGATGTTTTAACATTATGCGTCCAAAAGCATTCATTTTAAGAAATCATTTTCCACCCAGTCCTACCTTACGATTCCTACTGATTATCAAGAAAAAAGTTGCAAATGATAGCAGCGAAACAGACCAGACACATACATGCACAGTAAAACTATGTGAAATCGCAAGAAAACACAAACTATTTTATTTAGCATTAAACAGTTTTCAGCATCAAATAACGAGCGCCAAAAGTTAAATCCCCTTACCTGAGAGTCAGCTCCAGATGATACAAGCACATTAAGAACATGAGAGAAGGCAAGACCAGTAATTCTCTTCTGATGACCTTTTAGCTTGGTTTTGACCTAGATGGAAACAAAAATAAAAAAAGGGTCAATGTCAAAAACTTTAAAACACCGACAATGTATGAAGCTAAACTGATATCAATTTTAAAAAATCAATAATTTATAAAACTTAACCAAAAGCTCTAGTCTAGATCATGCAGGGTAATACCTCGTCCACTCGAACATTGTAGATTTGTATGGAAGAGTCCTCCATTCCAATAGCAATAATATTGTTGTCTTGTGGATGAAAGGCGAGAAATGTAGCAGCTGGTGGAGGTGGCATGAAAGTTGTCATTGTCTGCAGTTGGGATTCACAGAAATTGATGTAAGCGCACTTACAAAGTTCCAACAGAAAACCAAAAAAGGAAACTGAGGTCTGGAAATACTAAAATAAGCCAACAAAAGGATGCTTAGCTGAATACTTGGTAGATAATAGAGTATCATCTAAGTCATGTGGAGCTACATTTTTTTCTCTTCTTAATATAGTCTGATCATTTTGGCAATACTGCCTTAAGGTCAGAGGATAGAAACTACTAAAATCGGGAGCACCATTATGTCCTCTCTCTCACACACACAGAGAAACAAGGAGTAAAAGATATGTTAGGCTACAAAACTAGTTTTGCCAAACCCAACTGAAGCAGCCAAGCTGCTATCTTGGTTGCAACTTCATGACTATGTTATTCTTTTATTTGTCATTACAGGCAATCATAAAGCCTCAATTGTAAACACTTTTAATGAAGCATAAGCATGTATAATGATAAATCTGAGAACGGGCTATGTTGTGCACCAAACACTTTTGACTGTATGTTATTGTGATCACTGATAGGCTTTCACTTCTCAGTGTAATAGTACTGTTCACATCCAAGTCTGATGCTAGCCTTTGACAAGAACAGTACTGTTACACTGAGAAGTGAAAACTGGTCAGTGATCTCGATAACATCACAATCCAAGTTCAATATAGTAAATATTAACTACCAGAAAATGCTTAGAATAATTATTTAAGCTAAATAACCAGTACATCAATTTCTTTTAAATAAAGAAATAGCAACAAGACCTACTCTAACAATTTCCTAAATTATATAAGAATATAAGAATGGGCAAAATGAAAGCCACGCACCTTAAATGTCATCATATTGAATAGGGAAATTTTCCCCCCTGAAGCAGACATAACATATGAGTCATTCTTTGACAGTGCAAAACATGAAACAGCTTCCTCTGGGTTAGTATCACTTATATCATTAGTCATCAGTATTCCACTAGATGGTTGCCATAGTTGTGGTTGAATACTTGCAGTGGCCTGTATAAGAAATACTTGTTTTAACAATCTTATAGACATTAACATGTTGAAATGTTAACACAATCAAGTTTAATAGATGCACATTACCTTCCCAGAAGTGTTCCGCTCATTTCTTTGCCATTTCCAAAGCTTGTGAACAGCATTTGCTGCCAAAGCCAAAATTGCAACCCCCTGATTTGTATAAATTAACCTAGAAACCTGAAACGATATTTAAAATGTTAAATGATAGTCAGTTGGATGTATATTGTAAACTTGTAACAAGATCCAAACAGAGAAAGTAAAAAGGTGAGGGGAATTAGATCATCACAAGTTTATGCATCAGCTTCACATGCCAAAAATTAAGATTATGAATATATACAATTTTAATATCTGACAATACCCTCATTGATGATAAACTATCAGGAAGTTTCAGGGAGCGGCATTGTGATGGCTCATTAATTTCTGTCAGCTTCCATATCCTAGATTTATCCACAGCTTCATCAACAATTCTGGGTTTGACATCAGCTAAACTTCGAGCATCATTATTCTACAAAGAAAAGCAGAATAGTACAATTAAAAAACAGCAAGAGAAATAGAATCCTTATTCATTAACAGATTTATATATGGGGGAATAACTCACAATCCCAACCATGGCTGCTACTGGAGCAGTTCTATCCGTAAGGCTTGTTCCAACAGTTACATTTGGAGAAGGAAAAGCTCCAATAGTAGGTGCCTGAATTAACATAAAGCATTCAGAACATGTACTCGCAAAAAATCAAATAAATATTAATAGTTCTACCTTCACAACTGCTGCAGAAGCAACTCTAGAAGTATCAAATGTACGATTCTCCACTGTCCGTAGCAGCCTAATTCCTTCCGCATTAGCTAGAATTTTAATCCCATTGTCATTTGTGGAGACAGCCAACATAATTCCTTCCTTGTTAAATCTAATACAGGGAGAAGCCTGCAGATTCCAGAGTCAGTATTATTTACCTAATGAAAATATCATTTGATAAATAAAACACAGTCAGTCCAGTAATTACCAGTAATCCACCATCTGCATCAACACTTGTCAACAAGTTTGTATTATCCATGTCCCAAAATTTGATCATAAATTCATCACCAGCAGCTAAGAACCGATTCTTAGTGGTATCAAATTGAACAACACCTACAGATCTCTTCCCAAGACCATGGTAAGTACGCTTCACAGCTCCTTCACTTTCATTCCATTCCACTAGAAATGATTCTCCTTCTTTATTTGTGCCACACGAGAACAATCTACAAACCAGACATGTAATAAGAAAATAATAAAGCTAGTTCATGCATATAAAACATTGCAAGGGAATATAAAAAGTGGCAAAACATTTAGCTCTGAACCTTGTTCCATCAGCACTGTATGCCATTGTAGTAGATGAGTGCCCAGGTGCATCATAGTCAACCCGAGAGCCCATGTTATCATACAACCATGCCTTTATTTTACCATCAGTTGCAGTTGAGAAGATGAACTGCAGAGCCATACCAAAACACAGTTGAAAATTTTATAACATGAATTATATAACCTGAATAAAACTTGAAATCATATTTCACACTCATCATTTTGGCTCTAGTAAAGAAACATTGATTTATGGAACTTCTGTAAATTGAATTATAACCATTTGAAGAGGGAACTCCATTTCAAAAAGCATCCCTCCCCCAAAATTCGATTTTAGACATAAATGTGCACATGAAGGCATTTGAGCAAGATTACTACTTCAGAAGTAACTGCACAATTTTTTCTTTTTTCTTTTATCTCCTTTTTTACCTTACTCAGTCGTTCACTGTTCAGAAAACTGATGAACATGCGTGTGCACACACAAGCATACATACTGATATAAATTATTACCTGAATATTTTCTTTGTGATGAGGGCATACAGAATATACAGGCGCTTCATGACCTTCAAAAGTATACTGCTTGGTACCAGTAATTGCATCCCATACCTGCAAAACCTTAAATGCTTAAAAATGATCTGTTACACCGGTTTATTTTAATGATTCACTGCTTGTTGTAGTTAGGCAAAATCAGAACCAAACCAAGCCTGATGGTTTATGCTGAATGACTCTCACGGAAATTTATCTAAGAATTGCAGAAATACAAGAATTGAAAATAGGGCAAATAGAGGAACTTTGAGAGTTCTCCTCTCTCCTAGCCTAGCCTTATTCGAATTCTCGCCTGTCTTTGGCCATATTCGGCTCATTCTATTATAGTCACTTCATCTCCTATAGTTTCTCATTTCAGTGGCAAATTGACGTAATTGGTTTCTTTAAAGAAACTAATTACGTCTTTAGGGTTGATTGAAAACTTATTGCAGTCGGGGGTGTGTCTCAACAAAGGCGCTAGCCACCAGGGCGCTTCCAGAGCACTGGAAACGGAAGGCGCCAAAGATGGGGTGCCTAGGCTTCCAATCCAAAGGCGCCAAGATGACAGGCGCCTATGACATGTGGCGCAAAGGGAGGTGGAGGCGCTGAGACCTATGGCGCCTCCCACTACATATCCTGCTATGAAAGAGTACAACCAAAGAATACAAAGCAAAAGAATTAAATTGATTATATTTTTCCTTGTGATAACAGAAAAGGAGGCGCCAGGGCTTGCGGCGCCTCCCACTCCATTGGGCCCCACGTGGCCGCTGGCGCCTCCCACTCCATTGGGCCACGTGGCCTATGCACCCCACAATGCTATGCGCCACACTCCCTGGCACCTTTGTACCAACTCACCCTTCCTCCCAACTCCACGTGTCATTTATTTGTGGGAGGCACATTCTCTTTGGTGCCTTTGCTTTTTGGAGGCGCCTTTGTCCAAATGACACAAAATTGGTATATAGTCTGTAACTCGACCCATTTCTGTAAAATCTTAACAGAATGGGTCCAGTTAGGTGAAATTCCAATCCAAAGGGGCCAAGATACCAGGCGCCTATGACACGTGGTGCAAAGGGAGGTGGAGGCGCTGAGACTGTGGCGCCTCCCACTACATATCCTGCTATGAAATAACAAAACCAAAGAATACAAAGCAAAAGAATTAAATTGATTATATTTTGCTTGTGATAACAGAGAAGGAGGCGCTAGGGCTTGCGGCGCCTCCCACTCCATTGGGCCACGTGGCCTATGCACCCCACAATGCTATGCACCACACTCCCTGCCACCTTTGTACCAACTCATCCTTCCTCCCAACTCCACGTGTCATTTATTTGTGGGAGGCACGTTCTCTTTGGTGCCTTTGCTTTTTGGAGGCGCCATAACGGCTGGCGCCTTTGTCCAAATGACACAAAATTGGTATATAGTTTGTAACTCGACCCATTTCTGTAAAATCTTAACAGAATGGGTCCAGTTAGGTGAAATCCCCCATTTTAGTTCCTATAATTGCTCATCCCCTAATTTGTCTCAAACTGATTTGATAATCAGTTATTCCCTCCTGATATCTCTTCCTATCCCATTGTTTTGATTCTTCTAGAATAATGAAAAGGGGAAGGAATTATTTGTTTCCCTTTTTGAGTAGTTGGCTCAAGGGAATTATTTGTTTCCCTTTTCGAGTGGTTGGGCGCACTGCTGATTCTGCTGACTCAGCAGTAGGGTATGTAACATGATCTTTTATTGATATTTATATTACAAAATATGTAATAACTAACCTTGATGGCCCTATCTTCTCCACATGTCACAACACAGAGCTGTTTGTTAGGATAAGAAAATGCAAGATCATTGACACTCCCAGCGTGAGCTTCAATCTGAAACACAAAAACGGAGTAAGCAGCTATATATCAAGCAGATAATGCCTTCTGTTTTCAATGTATAGACAGGACGCAAACAGGAATAGCCAAAAATTTAACATAAAAATAATGAGCTTATAGAAAGTCTGATGGATGTTAGAGAAACAAACAAACCTCTAGGTGGTTTCTAAGATCTTCCCCACCATGATAGGAATATATGTGAACAATATTTTTGGAATAAGCAACACCTGAAATATCAATGACTCAAACTTTGCAATTTTGTGTTCAAGGAAAACAGCAGAAACATCACAACACACACAAAACTCATTAGAACATACTGCAAAGTGTTCCATCCGGACTCCACACCACCCGATTGACTGATGCTGAGTAATCAGCAGAAAGTGCAGCCTATGTAAGAAATAGGGAATTAGTAACCGCCACAAGACATGTTATCTTGAAAAACTATGCAGCATTGACAAATTTTTTTTGAAGAACCATACTTGTAGAGCACCAGAGCATGCTCCAAGTTCCCAAACTTTAAAATTTCTCTGTCCAATCCTTTCACGGCTGCCTATATCCCACACCATGACATCACCCATGTTTGTTCCAACTAAGAATCAACAGAAATAAAAAAGTAGATGAATGAATATCTAATAAAACCAATGGATATTACAATATAACATACAGAAACAGAATAAGTTATTAAAACATAACCACATAAACATCAAAAGAGGCTTACCAAGAAGTAGAATTTGCTGAAGTGGATGGAAATCCATACTTTTGACAATAGAACCTTGATTTAGAGTCATCACAACAGTCTTGGGCAAGTCATCAGAGGAATAGGAACTCTGACCATGGCTCTGGCTAGAGTATGCAACAGGAAGTAAATTTACTGGTAGATTATTGACCTGTTGAAACATTTTAACAGGAACCAGTCATATAGAATGAGCTATATCATTGCAAAGATGTAAGGTGGATAAAACTCAGAACTAAGAATAGAAAAGCAAGATGCATCAGGTAACATTGCACCATAAATTATATGAATCACCATTGCCTCAACAAGATACAGGAAAACTTAATGTTCAATGCACAAATGCAACTTATGAATATATGGAACCAAAAGATTTTTTAAAACTGAACCAGTGAAAAACACTTGTTATTCAGTTTTAGTCCCAGTCTGCTTACAAACTGATGAAAAATGGTTCTCCAAAAAGCATTTTCAAACACATTTCCAATTTCAAAATCAAGAAAAAAGAACAATGATCAGTGAAAATGTGTTTGCAAAATGTGAAAAAACCTAAAAGCATAAAGCACTAAATCAGATACATATAAGTGAACAAACATCAATGAAATAAAAGGAACAATAACGACTTCAAACTTCCGTTTTTAAATTATAAAAAGAAAAAAAAAAAAAAAAAAAAGACAAAGGTGCAATACTTCATCTGATATTCCAAAAGGTCGTGTCCTCTTCATTACATGATCTGAATCTGCAGTTTGATAGTCCATAGCTGGGTTATTGGTAGGAGGGGTTCTGGGGCGCTTTAAAATAGCTGCTAGAATAATAACAAGTAGAAAGTCAAAAGGCAAAAGAAAATCAGTTCGGTTAAATATGAAGTGTGCAATCCAGTTTCATTCAATGGCGCGATATATTAGCTGCTATTGCATAATACATGAGCTTTCTCCATCATGAGTGATAATACTCATAATCAAATGCAAGCATAGAACTAATGCTCAATTTCTCAGGCCATGTGTTATTAGAAATAGTCAAAAACAGTTACTTATGACCTCACCTGCATTATTAGCTGCAGCCAGACCTATGGGTCCGGCAGAAGCCGAAGGGTGTGGAACGGGAGTCGGGTTAGCCATCCATCCAGCAAGGGATGTTGGAAGAGCAGCTGGTGTGGGCTGAAATGGCTAAAACATGTATAAACAGGGTCATAATAAGTATAAAAAGATGTTATTAGTAAAACATAGATGGATCATATCCTGTTTTACTTACACCATGAGCACCGAGGGGCGGGAAACCTCCAGCCTTCGGGACAGCACCCATTAAGGGATTGGTAACGGGAGATGGGGCCCGTGCACCATTTGGTTGCCCACAACTATGGTCCACAAAAAGGGTCTTAATGTCAGGGTTTGACCTTGGATTCTTACAGAGTTGATGCTGCCAGTTTAAACTGCAAGTCAACAAACAAATATTAAGTATGAGTAAACATCAAAATTATCATTAGAAGTAAAAGGTGAGATGTTTTTAATAACCTCTGATTTATTAGAGTCCGCAATCTAGAGTTCTTCAAAGTAGGAAATTGAAGCTTGTCACGAAACAAAGGGTTAGCTTCAATCAGTTTCTTCAGTTCAGCCAGCATTATACCTCTGGCAGATTTTGTATCTCCATACTTAGATAGCTGTTCATTATGTCTGCAAATTCATAAAACCAACATAAAAATATGAAAACCAGGCCATAAACATAAAATCCAAGAGAACTGTCTCCACACCTAAAGTTATCCAAAGTCAACAACTGTGTGATTTCCTTAAAAAGCTCTTCATTGAATGCAGCAAATACTTTCAAGTCCTTCACTAAAATTTCCACTGCTTTGGCTCGATCTTGCCTGCCACAATATTTTTCCCGTTCAATTTTCGATTAACACAAAAATCAAATGACTAAGCAACCAGCAAATAGGAAAATAATAACACCACCGAACACTAAGGTTAACCTACTTGTCCAATGCTTCTAAATACTTCTGCTTCCGTATCTCAAAGAAGATCTTCATGGAGTATCTATTGTCGTCAACCTTCGTAAAACCAGACAAGTACTTCTCCACCTCATCCCACTCCCCATTCGTCACCATATCCTCAAAATACCTCATGTTAAAGAAAAACCCCGATTCTTGCTCCAACCTTCACATTCACAAATTCACATACAAAATATAAATTAACAATTTAATTAATAAAAAAATTAAAAAAATTTGAACTTTCAGAAGCCAAACGTACTTGTGAACAGTCTCCTTGAATTTCTCTTCATCAAGAAACTGAAGTATGAGAAAAACAAGTTCTCTGCTGAGGGAAGACATGACGGTGCCCTCAACAAAACCCAAACGAAAGATCTAGAACCGAACAGATCAACAATTCCTAAACATCGAAACACAGAATTCAACCGCGGATACATCAAAAACCACAAATTCAACAAAACACGTAAACACAGACACATCACAATCACAAACGAACTTCAAATTGGACAGAAAAATCGCGCTAGGAAAACACATAATGAGAGGGCGAAGAACCTCTCACCTTCGAGATAATCCCTGGCACAGATCGAGAGGTTCGGAGCAGAACGAGAATGGCGAGGGAGGGTTTCCAGTATTTTCTCGCTCTACTTTCTCTCTCTAACTTTTCTTGTGTCACGACTCTTCTGGCTGAGTATTTATACACGGAAAAAAGGGGCTAGGGATTTGAAGAACAAGAATGAGAAAGAGAAAACGGAGATAGATAAAGAGAGAGACGAGAGAACAATTGTGTGATGAGCGACGAAATAATGGTATCAGACAGTTTAAATAGCGTGAGCGAGCACGAGATGAGATGGAATCATGGTTTTGCATTTATAAGTAGTTGGATAAGTTAATTGGCTTATACACGCTTTAGATAAGCACACTCGCTTATAGGGTATGTAACGATGTGATTCACTTTTGCTTATCATGACTTCTAGATTTGGATTTATTTTGGTCGTGCACTCTCCGCATTTCAACCTGCGGTAACATTATTAATTTCTAATTTTTGCCATCACCTAGATTTGTTATTTATTGAACTCTAATTTAAAAATTAAGATTTAAAATAAAAAATATATATTATATATGTTATGGCCAAATTTGCTATCCATGAATTTTTTCTCTATCTAGCTGTTTTTCTGTCTAGGTACGTGATGTGTGGTTTTTATAATTAGATGGAGATTTCAATTTCTTTATTATATAAAGAAAGAACATACAACCTTTTTGTTTTTGTTTTTGAATGATTGAAAAGGCAATTATTTTTTACATTATTAGAATATAAATATTTCCCTTTTTGCCCTATTCAGCAAGAATAGGATCTTAAAAAAAAAAAAAAAAAAAAAATTAGGAAGTTATCACAAAACTAAAGTTACTATTATTCCATGTGTGGTGGATCCCATGTTATGACGAGTGTTTGTAAATTGTAAAC
The DNA here is from genome assembly GCA_026586105.1 of Hylodesmum podocarpum. Taxonomy (NCBI): domain Eukaryota; kingdom Viridiplantae; phylum Streptophyta; class Magnoliopsida; order Fabales; family Fabaceae; genus Hylodesmum; species Hylodesmum podocarpum. The sequence continues at coordinate 7,219,655 of JALJEV010000650.1, read as the reverse complement.
TAATGTAAAGGGTTGCCCCCTCCCACTTCATCCACTTGCAAAGCACTATCACGTAATTATAACTTTCCAAGTAAAAAGGAAATAATTGAAAATATAAATAAATTATAAAACTGTGTTCTTGATGACAAAACGTGAAATAAATAAATTAAAGTGGGCATGGTAAAACAAATAAATTATTTTTGGATGTTTATCTTGTAGGATTGAATTTACCGGCGAACAAAAGTATAAGATGAAAAAATAAAATCATATTTATGGTTTATTAGAATTAAAATATTTTCTTCATTAAAAAAGGAATTAAAATATTTTCTAATTTCAATTAACTTTATTTTGATACTAAATATATTTTATTTTACTTTCTTTGCATTGTGTATTTGTTGACTACCGTTATAAAACATAGCTTCCATTGATGAAAATTATACATTGATAATACATTGATTGGGAGAAAAACATACAAATAAGAAAGTTGTATACAATAATGATAGAATATCTTAATATAGTATATATTCCTAACAAGATAATTATTATCCTAATAAGCTTTTTTAACTATCTCTTATGGAGTTCCGTAAATTGAAAAGTGTTCTAACACTTCCACCCTGGAATGAATAATACAAATTAGAACAACGTGAATACAATGTACGAGTGATGAAAATAAAAGAGAAATAAAAGTCATAATCACACTAATTAAGAAGAAAATCAATGAATAAAGCAATAAGCTGCATAATTTTTAGAAGTCTTTGACCTACTTTAAAGTCCCTTCAAATTTCTTCTAGTGTCTTCACAACACTCACTCTAATAAGAATCTTAATATTAGAATCAATCGTCAAATGCCAAAATAGGTAATCAAAGCCCAATTAGTGACCAAAAACTACAACTCAAGACTTAATAATTTGCGAGAGAAGTTACAATCATGCATAAAGGCAATAATGCTTAACCATAAGGTAGAAGCTAGAACCATCGTATCAAGTTAAAGAAGTTGAATGGTTGTATTTTAAAAGATATTACAAAAAGTTAAGTCTTACATATTTATTTTGAAAATTTAAGGATGTTATGATTTCTAATTACGTCTTAAAATTTAAATTTAAACTATGATTATTGTTAATTAATTATTTTTATTATTGATTTAACTCTCATTAAACTTTTTTATTATACCATTGATTACAAAATTAAATTCGTCTTAATTTTAAATTAATTTCTCTTTTACCGCTCTAATGACCACGTTATTTTTTAGTATTATGGAAACAGATTGTCATTCAGTTGTTTTATGCTCAAAAAAATTCATCATGGGATTACTTTCTCCTTCTTTCAATTCATTTCCTAGTTCACAATTCTTGTGAATTATGTTGTTCTTAAGAGAAGTTTCTGTTGTGTTTTAGAAAACTTGCTTTGAAGATTATTGACAAGTCTTACGGATAATGAGCATTATGTCTTAAAAAAATTATATATTGTAATTAAATTATTTCATAAATTTAAGATAAATGACAGATTTATTATAACTTTAGACAACGAACACCAGTATAAACAACCGAACTAACAAAGAAGCAAATCATGAAACGATTGGTGCACATGAGAAACGAGAAACATGGAAGCAACATCAACATCACTAGCATCCAAATTCTGAAACATTAGGAACACAACATTGATGTCGCACAGTTGAACTCTTCAAATCAGAATCGCAAACCAGAAATCAAAAAACTTCAAAGAAAATTAGAAGATCGCACTAACATGGAGATCAAAGTCAAGGTTAAAATTGAATATTTACGATGTTGTTTTCCATGAACATATCTACCGCCAAGCACTATCTCACTAACGAAAACAACAGCTCTAAAAATGTAATTTAGTTTAGTTTTGATTATGTATATAAGAATTACTTTTTATATTTGTTCCTTTTAATTTATTTAAATATATATAAATAATACTTTTATGAAAATACATAGAAATTAAGTTTTAATCATGCAATTAAGTATACAGTATTAAAATATTACTCGCATCGATACCTGAAATAATATTTTTTTATGTATTTTATGGGTGCATTATATAATATTTAATTAAAACTTTTTAAAACTTTAGAAAAATTGAATAGACTTTGATAAATTATTTAATATATTAAAAATTAATATTTTTACTAGAAAATAACAATATTTCACTCATTTAATTATTTGATTAACATTTTACAAAATTTTCTTTTTGTTTATCATAGATAATTCATTATGTTTGACCCAAGATTTTTTTGTTTATTATAGATAATTTTTTTGTTCAGTTGTGATAAAAGTGACAACAATAATGGTATAAAACTTTATAAGTATATTTTTGTTTTAATCATTATTTATTAATTATAATATAAAAATTATTATTAAATATTCTCTAAAAAATTATAAATTTTTTAAAATTTTATAAATTTATAATTCTTTTAAATCTTTAAAATTCTTATGACATAAATTTAATATAATCTTAACTACTTTTGTCCATAAAATTTTTGAAAAAAAATCTTATAAATCATTATATTTTTATTATGTAACTTTTTATCTTAGTTTAATGAATCTTCTACTTATTTGATGGGATGGTTTTCATGTTCTATTTCACTCCCCGATGGGGGTTCTTTTCACCCTTCCAAAAGAAAGCTGTAAAATCACATTACACATAAAAAAATAAACGGCATCGAACTTGTTGTTGGAGAAAAAAATGTATACATATCGTAACGAATGGCGGAAAGAGAAGGCCAAATCCCTTTTGGAATACTTATTATAAGTATTAGAAGTAGCAATTATTATCTATTTCAGATTAATACCAGATAACCTAAAATAAAGAAAATATATATAAAGAAAAAACAATATCATCTATATTCTTTATAGAATTCGAACCTGAACCTTATTTACGATTCATTTTTTCTATTTCATCGGCTTTCCTATTTTATCAGCAAACAATTTATACTTAGCATATTTTTTGACCTATTTTTTCTTTTCCAGGGAGAAATCTGCCTATTTTTATATCTAGGATTTACACGATGAATACTATATGGTAGCAACAGGAAATTCTTAATGCATGATTATTTAACAGGGGGATTCACTGCAAATACTAGTTTGGCTCATTATTGTCGCATGATTATTTAAGCCTCAATCGATTAATCGTTTCTCTTTCGATTCCTCACTCTCCTTCTTTATAGTACTTTTATAGTCTTTATTTCTATTGGCAAATAGGAAGTTTCCAAGTGCATGCCCAAGTACTTATTACTTCTTGGGTTGTAATTGCTAGTTTCATGGCTCATTGATAGCCCAGCTCCATTTAAAAGGTTAGCGAGAATGATGATATTTTTTTAACACATCTTATTTATGAATTATCTTATTTATGAATTTTGTGTTTATAATTTATCACATACATAATAATATATATATATATATATATATATATGAATGAGACTTCGATTACGATCGAGGTAACTTCAATTACTTTGTCTGATCTATAAGAGAATGGATTGATATTCCTTGAATATCTGGGGTTGTGGAAGTGAGGATTAGTTCAACATATATAATTAAAGAATACTATAGAATCTTAAAATAAAAAATCTATGGATAAATATTTTCAAATAGGTAAACTACTAAAAAAAGTAAAAAAGCGATATTTCAAGAAATGGCAGATCTATCCCGCTAAGATAAAAAGTGCAGCGCCAATAAATTCATGAGAGATTATTTGTAAAATAGCCCCGTTGAGACCTGTATCGCTTATAGAGCCAATTCCTAAAATTAAGAAACCCATATGAGATACCGAAGAATAAGCTATTCTTTTTTTTAAATTACGTTGACCAAGAGATGTTGAAGCTACATAGATGAAATATGTGTATAATAGATATTATAGATATTCTCTATTTAATGGAATATTTTATATTATATTAATATTAGTTTTGATTAATCATTCCACAAATTTGTATCATGATTTAAAATTGCAGTAAAAATATTGAGTCTCATTTTCTATGTATAAGAATTAAGTGAAAAAAAAAATGAATTCAAACATTTTGATTTATTCGATGTGGATATGTTTTCCGGACTAGACATACATTTTCACAAATAAATTGCCCAAAAAAGGATTGATCAAATTCTATTGAGTCTAACTCATACATAACATAGAAATAACACTCGGAAAGGCTTTGATCTCCTTTCGCAAGGGAAGAAGTTGCTTTCAAATATCAGCACTATAGCTTTCAACTTAAATGGTTTCAATTTCAACCCGTCCGTAATCTTAATCCAATACCATCTCTTAATTTTAACCCATTTTAACTATACATATCAACTTTTTTTTATTTATACATCAGAACTATACACATACAATTTAATCTCTTATATTTACTTCTTCATTTTTCAGAGACGATTCTCTATTTGACCCATCAACATATGTGATAACAAATAAAGATAATTTTCATCTAAAAAAATAACTATTATATTGGTATTAATTAGATGAGACTTTGAAGGGATTATACTGGGATTGATATATTCGGAAATTTGGCATCATGAAGGGATACGCTCCAAAATTAGATAAATCACTCTTTGATAGAAATCAAGGGCGATTTTGGTCATTCTATAATTTAAATTTATCATAAAAATATGATTCGATTTTTCTACAAAATTTAATTTTAAATATTTTTATAAAATTTTCCTTAATTAAAATTATTTCTCTTATTTTATTAATTTGTGAATGTAGCATGAGAAAATAATATATTAGCAAGACAATTATTAATGTTAATAAGGAATATTTTAAGAATACATTTAGAATAAAATAAATAAATTTAATAATTTTAACTGAATAAACTAGTTTCATTAACTTTAATAAAATAATTATATAGATTTTATAACAAGAATAGGAGGAAGTAGAATTTAAGACTCGGCTGATTAATCGTCATTATTTTTATTAAGTCATTGAATTGATGTCAAATTAAATTTATCTTAAAAAATATAGGATTTTTTCTGATCTTAATTGTAAGTATTAAAAGTTTATTTTTCTTAAATATAATTTCATTTTAATAATTTCTATCATATTCAATATTATTATTCCTAAAATATTCTTCAAACCAATATTATTATTCAATACAAATAACTCATTTCTTAATATATATATATATATATATATATATATATATATATATATATATATAAAACGGGAATGGAGATAGTAACATATTTAAAAAATTTCGTTGTAAATTAAACCAAAATAACTCATATTTCTTAGATTTGTACACAAGAAAAATAGTAGGAATATCATTTTAGCCTGTGACTTATAGAGTAGTTATTTATTATTAATTTATATGGTTTAAATTTGTAACAAAAAATATTTATCATTGTAGAAATTGTAATACAATGAAAGTTGATAATAATAAATATTTTAAAATATAAATATAAATTTTAGATTTATATTAAATAAAATTATTTTTAACTATTGAAAATAACATATAAAAATAAAATAAATAATATATTAGAAGAAATAAGAATTAAAAAATTCTTAAAATATTCATGTTAGAGAAAAATAATTAAAACCCTCTTATTGATGAACAGTACGTAAAAAAAACTGCCAAATATGTATTCTAACAGCAACATATTTTTACAAAAAAACTCTTTATTAGTTATTAAAATTTATTGAAAACTAAAATATTAGTGGAGATAAATATTAAATTACAATTTTGATCTTGAAAATGTATAATCGAATAATTTAGTCTTTAAAAAATAAAAAGTAGTAAAATAATATATAAAAACATAATATTTTTATCCTTCAAAAATAATTATCATTTTTTAGAATCGTATTATTTATCATCATTTTAGTCTCTAATTTAAAAATTAAAATAATTAAAAAAATAAATGATTAAATTTAAATATTTAAATATTAATAAATAATTAAAAATTTTGTTGACGGAAACATAATTACTCACTTTAACATGCATCCAAACTAACTCAATCGTATAAATATTTTTTATTAATAATAGGAAAAATGTTAACAAAAAGTTTAATTTAATTTTTAATTTTTAATTATTAAATTTAATTATTTATTATATTTTACTAACAACATGTAAAAAATAAAGATAAAAATATGAAATAAAAGGATGAGATTGAAAATAAAGAAAGATGGGACGTAGAAAGAGAAAAATTAACTATAATATACTAAAAAATAATATGTGAAAAGGTTGTTGGTTTTATAAATATAAAGATGTGTAATTCTTTTAAGATAATATTTTGATATTTTATTTGACCCAATAAAATTTGATGGAGATGGATTCTTTCTGTTAGTAAATATTTGTATTTGTTTTTGACGAGTGACATGATTGGAATCTTAAACTTTCTTCCCCATTCTTTAAATCTCATTTCTATCTTATTTTATCAACCTTATTATTTCAATGGAGATAAATGTGAATTTTAAAAAATTTAACTCATTTTTAAGAAACACGAATTCAAACTTATCCCATTCTTAATGGGGTGATCTAAACTACTACCAATGTTCATATATTTTTTATTAGTATAAATTAAATTAAGTTAATCATGTCCACGGGTCAATAATAACTTACTTATACCCGTTATTGATAAAACTATACATTTGTTTAAGAAAATTTATAAAATTATTAGTATTTAATTAATATATCAAAATTACTAATTTTGTGAAATGAATCGAATCAGAAGAAGGAAAAGTATATTATCTTAAAAATATTATTAATTAATTTATGGATGTTTAACTATATTGTGTACGTCAATTAAGGTTTATATTTTATGTAAATTTAAGCAGAGAGAAGATTAAACAAAAAATTAATTAGAATGCGTGGATAATGTAATTTTTTTTTATAAATTATTTTTTTTTGTAATAATTTTTTTAAGAAAATATACTTAATTTTTTTGTTATTTAGTTAAAGAGAAATTGAGTTTCGGTATTGTCATTGTAAAAACCTCTTTAAATTGTAAAAAAATTAATTTATGGTATATGAGCTTGACATTATTAGTTAAATATCAACTAAATCTCTAAAATATTAAAGATATTATTAATTTAAATAAAAACTAACAATAAATACTTACATATATGATATAACCCACTAATAAGTTAATGTCACTCAAAGAATTTTAAGATAAGATTGTTTTATTTTCTTATTACGTATCTTTTCTTCTAGAGACATAACTTATATTGAAAAGTCTAATATTCTCTAAGATCACGTTCAACACCGAAAAAGAGGAAATAAATGTAAATCTCATTTTTAATTCTATTTTAATTTAAATATTTTTCTTTTTATTTCATTCTATTATCTTAAAGAAAAGGATATATATATATATATATAGATATATATAATACAACAGACCCAGGAAAGCAAAGAAACTTGAAACACATGTATAAAACACATAGAATGAATATGTATTATTTTCTTCAAACTACAATAATGAAGACATTTGAAGTTTACCAAAACAACAGGCACGCACATGCTGTCGAAAAGAGCGTGTAACATTTACTTGTAGTCGCGCACGTAGGAACCCCGACACCATTTGTTCACATCAATGTGTTTTCCATATTTATTTGTTTATTTATTTATTTATTTATACATGCGTGTGACAGACGTCTATTTAATGTGGATAAAGTAGTAGAGGAGCTAAAGTGCTAAACAAACAACAAAGAAAAGTCACATTCAAATTATCGCCACCTTTTATATCGCGATATATCGATCTAACGGGATAAAAAACGTCTCAAATTATCTTCCGTCATAGTCTCGTGAGGAAACAACCACACGTCGATTCACTGTGACGCAAGACATTTTAAACGGTTCCAATCAGGTCGCTTTTGTATTTATCTAGAAACAAGGAGTGCCATTCACATGTAAAGCTTCCCATCATAATAAATATATATGTGCCATTTTCTCTCTCTACTTTTTTTTTTTTGGTTAATTCTGTGGCATCTTTTATTGCTTCAATTTATTTTTATCTTTGAAATAAGATTGATTATTTAAAATTTTGTTTATTTTTCCAAAGATTATCATTAGTATTACTATTATTTGTCCTGATTTAATCACTTTGATTTTGATCCCGAAGTGATTGATGTTAATATGTATTTCAAAGTGCCACTTGTCGTTTTTTTTTAAGAGTAAAGACGGAGTGATGGTATCGTCCTGGCACCTGGACAGCATCAAGAGTCAGAATTTTAAGAAACAGTACCTTTTTAAAATTCTTCAATATTCTGAAGATAAATATTTATGTGAGTTATTTTTAGTTTGAATAAAAGACAAAAAAGAAAAAAAAACTAATTTAAGGGAATAATTTATTGTTTTTGGTTATTTATATACTTTTTTATCACTACCGTTCAATGTTTTGTTTTTGTTTGTTAGCAAATTGCCATTCTTTTGATAAATAAAATCTAGATATAATATTACGGACATTATTCTAGCTCCGACCAAATCTATATTTTATGAAATTAATTTTTTTCTTTTAATAAATAATTTTATCATCAATGGGACGAAATTTCAAATTTATTCAGAGAGTATTATTTATAATATTATGCCTAAGTTTATTCTGTTTTTATATTTTATCTAACTTTTTAATAAGAGTCATTAGGTATTTTTATGTTTTTTCATTGAGTATGAGTGTAGTTTCTTTTTTATCATGAAGTATGAGTTTAGTTCACATTCAGAACTCAATTTAATCTTATATGCGAGACATTCACTTTATTTGTTCAAAAAGGTTTTTTTTTTAATGATATAATTACAGAATTACTTAATACCGACATATAATTTATGTGAGGGAGATAAGTTCATACTTCACTCCGTTAGGTGTATAGTTAACATCCGAATCTTGACTTGTGAAAAAAAATATTGTCAAAAGAAGATGATTTATTCATGAATGTCATCTAATTCGTCTAAGAAGATAAAAAAAATCTTAGTGACCCATTAGAATATTCATTTACAAAGTATACATGAATAAAAGAATTATTTAACATATATTTCATTTTTAAAATGTCATGCAACTAATATTTTAATTCTAATTTGTCTAAGAAGATAAAAAAAATCTCAGTCACCCATTAGAATATTCCTTTACAAATTATACATGAATAAAAAAATTATTTAACATATATTTCATTTTTAAAATGTCATGCAACTAATATTTTAATTCATGTATTACATTGAGCAAATATTTTTTCTATGACTGAAATTCATAATAAAAAAATAATTTTATGTATACAAATTTTATTATAGTTAGATTTCATAATAAATAGATATCATTCAATGTATAACTTATATTTTAAATTTATAATGAATAATTTAAATTGCAATATAAGATTTTTTCCAGTTATATAAAATTCCTTTAGAAGAAAATTAAAATTCAATGGCAAGTTGAATGTAATCAACCGCTAAGAAGATCAAACATACAAACTTACGTATAGATAGAAGATAGTGTGTGATACTTGTGAGATAATTTTTTATTAATTGTGATAGTAATGTATGAAGTACGCATCTAAAATAAAGAAGAAAACGAAAATTAAGAATGTCTATTAAAATGGTTAAAAAAAAGTGAATATTATGTCGCTTTCTAAATTAGTAAATTACGCATTGTAGTTTATAATATAAAAATAGGTTATTTTGAAATAATTTTCTTACCGATATTGTTTGAATAAAGTTCTTACAAATTGCAAGAGAAGAAGAAAAAAGGTAGAAGATAAAGTCAATTGAACTTACCTCGCAAATTACAAATAAAGACTTTTAAGGTTTCAGTTTTTTAAAATCGTTGAATGTTAAGTGCCGATGTACTTAAAAATTTGATGGCAAACATTTAATAACTGATTTAATATTTAAAATTATTTTTACTTTTAAGTGCGAATTATATAATATAATTTTTTTTACAAAAGTTAAAAATTAAAGCTCTAAAATTAAGAGAATAAAAAATTTAAACTTATCTCATTATTAGATTTGATAAAATTATTAAAAATCAGTAATAAAACGTGATGACGAATCGTGGTTTGATTAGTTTAATGTTTAGTTTAAAAAATTGTTTTCTATTTTATTTTCGATATTTCTTAAAAAATAATTTTAAAAATATTTTATAAGAATATTTTTAAAAAATTAATTAAACACGTTTTTACTTCTATTTTGTATTTTTAGTAAAAAAAAACATTCAAATTAAACTTCATCCTTTAATATGCCAATAGCCGAATACTAATTAAGTACTAGGTTTTGACTTTTAGTTTAAAAAGAAAGTAAGAAACAGTGGCAGGGCTTAATTAAGAGGCACAAATAATAATAATAAAAAAATAGATATAGGCATATAAGGGAAAGTGATGTACTTGACTAGTTTAGAATAAAAGAATGCATTTGCTTTGGAGGGGACCCCATGACCCCATTGTTTGAAAGGTATGAATCGTAATTGATATGCATCTTCACCAACACATGTCGCTTTCTATGAGTTTTCCTGGTTCCTTCATGCTCCACTCCTCCCTACATCCCACACCACTTTCCCTTACTCTCTTCGTTCCCTTTTTTTCACTATCTTCTCCAACCATTTCTCTTTCCCTCTTTCCACTTTTCACTAATATACTAACTTACTCCACATAACTACTTTTTTTCCCAATTTTAGATTCTTTTTAAGTTTTTATTATATTTATCAATGTGTATTTTTATCTGTTTCTTATTTTACTCTAAAATTATTAATCTAAATAGCTTTGAAACAATATTTCATTTCCCAACAGTTTCAATTTTATGCTTTAAATATAAATAAACATGAAATCACTTAAAATAAAAAATGTCTATAATCTATTGTCACATCAAGTAATATTGGTTGATAAATATGTTGTTGTTGAATTTGATTTTCATATCAAAGTTGATTTATATGAAGTAATCATGTAAAATTATTCTACATTTTTCTTATTATACTTGTAATAAAATTTAAGTTAATATTTTTATTGCGGAAGACATTATACTTAAGTTAATAGTTGGATTCAATAAAAAAAATTAACAGCTGGATCTTATTTCTCATGTCAGACAATTATACTACCACTTAAAAAATAAAATTGATAAATGAATTGATTCCATAAATTTTCGTATATGACGCAGTACTGAATGGCAATTTGAGTCAATTATGATGATTAAAAAATTGTAAAGTTATAAATAAAGATTTTATAAATATATAAGTGGTCTATAAAAAATAATTAATAATTATATGTTTATTATTTCAGAGTTACACACACATAATCTAATGATCTACAATTATAATCATCATTTTTCACAACAAAAAATAAATTATTTGACGTGCGCTCTCTATATACACGCAATTATTTATGCTTTTATCTGCTCTTTATCTAGTTTTTTTTTTTCAATGAATAAATATCCTTAGAAAAATTGTAGTTCTTCAATTTCACCCATAACAAATAGTTTCGTTTTTCATGCATGCCACTATATTGTGAATAATGATATTTAGCAGTTGTCATGTTGGGTGCGAACGAGTATGAGAAAAAAAACTAAAATGAAAATTATAAAAAATATGATGATAAAAAGTATAAAATAAAAGCAAACATATTAATAAAATTTTATTTAATACTTTTTTCTTAAGAAAAAAAATGGACTTAATCAAAATAATTACAATCAACATACAATGTTGATTTTCTACATCAATCAATTATGATAACAATCGATATAAGAAGTCAATTATTTAATCAATATAATTATAGTCCATTAAAAAGCCAACAAACTATGTTAATTTTTTTAAAAGACATCATCAATATATTTTCTATTATATTCTTTTGAACATGATTTTTTGGGATAAACTGATTTTTTTTATTTTTTATAAATTATACATTTTTTTAGGTCACGTTTATTATTTAATGATTTCCTTTTCTAATTCATAAACTTAATAAATTCCAATAGATTATAAAGTGAATATTAAGAAGAGTAATGTCAAATAATATATTGATAGCACTCTTCCTATGAAAATCAATAAAGAAATACTAATTTTTTATATCAGCTTGTTTTCTGCACATATAACATGTTTTAGCATTGAAAACAAACATTCGTATTAACTAATATTATATCGAATTAATAATTTCTATGGAAAAGTTTAATCCAATTTATGGAATAATATACATGATCTATTGTAAACATATTTAATCATAAAAAATTATGCAACTCATACGAAAGATCAAAAGCAATCAAACTAAAAAAACTTCATGCATATGAAGCAAAATTTTGAAAAATATTACATAAAAAATACTTCATATAAAGTATTATATGATATTAATATTGAAGATGATAAAAGTTTAAAAGAATAACAACTACCCATATAGGTCTAAAAATGTTATGAACATAATACAAATTGTAATGTCTTGTGTTTTAATAGCATAATAATAAACATAGTGTATACTGTAAAAGGTATGTGACATGTTTTTCCCAGACATTTTACAAAATTACAATAAGTGTATAAGTCAACCTTTGGCCTAATTTTGGATACATGTTGAAGGGACACCCTAACCATCTCTCCCAAACTTTTTAGACACATGAATATTGGATGCCACCAAACTCATAAAATGTCAAAGAATTTAAATTAAAATATCTACCGTTCAGCTGTATATTAAATAAAAACCTTTACATCTCACTGGTAATCTTATTTTTCTTACTCTTTCACATCCATTATTATGCAAATAACTTTTTTCATCTTAAATTGATAAAAGATTGTTTCATAAAACTAAATGAATAAACTTAAAAATTTAAACACATGTATAATTAATCGTTATAGTTGATTTTGTTTTACTTATTAAAAGATTTTTTCGTTGCTATAAGCTTGGATTTTTATTTTATTTTTGGCTTCACAAATTATCGATCATTTTAAAAATTTAAAATTATAACTATGCATAACTGTAATGATATATTTCAGCATATAAAAGTTATTACGAACCCGAGAGGCATAATCTATAATATTATAATTATTGAAAGATAAGTTGGAAAAAGACCTTTTTAGCTAAACTAAGTTTATATCTTTTGTTCAAATTTTGCATCTCTATTATTATTGATAAATATTAAATAAATCTATCCCTTTAAAGAAATAAATAAATGGAAGATTTTTTGAATGTATACCAAGATGAAGACAATAAAGTAATTTTAATCTCTTAAGTATTCTCATGAATAACTTTTTTTTTCTTAGGATATGCTAATTAATGAGATATAATTTTAATATTAAAACATTAATGATTTACTGTATTGATTTACGTTTTTAGAATAAGGAAATCATATGATAAAATAAGTAAAAGAGAAGAAAAAATGACGATCCAATAAAATCTTGGTCAATCTTATTCTCAAAATTTAAAGTTGTTTGTTTTTTCAAAGAAACTTCGAGGGCCGACTGTCGCAAGAGGCCAAAGACTAGTAGGAGCGTCTGCCTCCAATACTAATGTATAAATTAAATTAAGAGCAAAAAAGTTCAAATATAATATTTATATTGTCATTTTATCAATTTATGGTAAAACGGGGAATGCCTCCATTTTGATTATGGTTACTCTGTAAATGAAACCAGTTTTTTTTTTTTATTATTATTTACATGATAAGTTTTTAAAACAAATATTAAATTTTACATTATGTTATGTATCTACTGAATTAGATATTTAAAACTCAACTTAATGTACATAAAGAGAAAAGAGAACATATCAAGTAATTTGATGTTTTAAGATTTATTCCGTAATTCCACGATAAAATTTACTATTTATAAATCATATCTAACATATAATATTTGCATGAAAAATTACAAATTATCATATGTAATTTTTTTTAGAAAAATTATAAATTTTTTATATATAATTTTTACATAAAAAAATTAGTAACTATCCCACGTATATTTTTGGACAAAAAAAATTATAAATCAATCTCACGTGATTTTTACACATATTATATAAAATTTAACATATATTTTTTACTAAATTTAAGAATAAAGTAAATAAAATTTATTATTCTATTTTATATAAGTTTCTTCGTCTTTAAGTTTTCAAATGAGACAAAATACATATATTTTAATATTTGTTGAATAATTGCCTATTAAAGTTGAAATAAAAGTAAAAATATGTCTTCAAATAAAAACTTTATTAAGTGGATCTGTATTTTTACAAATTATTTTAGATGATGTGATTTTTTATCAACAGACACAAATAAAAGCATTTTTTATTGAAAAATAAAATCCTTTCGGTTCTTATTCTCTTCAATCATTCACATATTCAATTGCCTTTATCTTTGATATGGAAAAGGTGGAAGTTGATACAGAAGAGGTGGAAGTACGATTATCATTCTCCAGACAGCAATGTTATTACTACTAAATTAATTTTTAAAAATGAAAGGCATGTCAAAAAGTCTTCTTTTGAGGCCGGTAATTAGTGGGACAAATTAAATCTATAAATATTTATCCACACCTTATCTTCTATTTTCTCTGACTTTATTTTTTTCTACATTAAAAGAATCATTTTTCACTAGTATTTAACTTGAGTTTGAATTACCAATGTCGATTTAATAATGAGATTAACATACATCAAGTTTTAAATTCAATTATCATCGATACGTAGTATAACATTGAATTATTTGGAAAGATAGATGAGACTAATTTTTCTTTCATAACAATCATCGATAAGCATGTTCCAACTCAACCCAACTGGTGCATAAAAAACAACTCCACGTACTATTCCTGACAAATTATATTTGACCACAATTTTAATATACTTTCATGGTCTCTTATCATTTGGTAGAGTAGAAAATTGGAGAAAGGATTGATGATAGAAAGAAATAACTGAAAATCTAATACTTGTCGTGTTTGGAGAAGTATTTAATATGAAGGTAAGATACTTAAATATTTTTTCTTTTCAATTTTGAGAGAAAGAGAGCAAGACAAGGGTTACGTGGGTGTTCTACGTAAATAAAATAAAATAAATAAATTTGTTGGTGTTCTCCTTTTTTACTTGGTATATTTATGTAATTTTATGCAATTCTTTTTACACAATCAATTTTTTTCTTATTTCTACTTTTTCTTCCACCTTTTTTTCATAAACTAAACGTAATGAATTATGTTCTTTTGGATGTGAGTGACAAGTCATCACATGTCATAACTTGGATTTTTTTCTTATAAGAAAAATAATTTATTAATATTAACATTACTTAAATGAAGTGCTATTCAAAACTCCAATACACAATCAACACTCCGACGAATTTTTTTTGACCAAATAGTAAATTTTTTTTACAGAAATAAATAACCAAATAGCTAAGAATAAATTATACCAACGCTCTCTAAGATTTTATAAAATTACACGGATATTTCTTATTTTCTTAATCTCAACACAAAAATTTAAATTTTTAAAAAATATTACATTAATACTTTCTTTATATATAATATATTAACATCCCTCTAATTTTTAAAAATATGATCTATAAAAAAATAATGTTAAAAACAGTGGAAATAAGAAGTAAAATATGAGTAATTTACTCACTATTTAAATGGGAAATTCAAAAAGGCCCAACTAAAAGGGGCACACCGAAATTGAAACCTGCCATTTTTGAAAACAATTCTTAAGACTCCACTGCGAACAGTGTACTATTGTACTTCTAATTAAAGACTCCCTTTAATATTTTTGGGTGAATCTTAAAGACTCCTAAAATGAAACAATCTATTTGAAAGAATAACATGACCCACCAACCAAAAACATAACCGTGCATTATTATAGTACCGTTATTGCCTAGTCACCTCAATTAACCAATTCAAACGAAAGATAAGCCAATCAAATCATTTCCCATAGTCCCTTTTAAAGCATAGTTAATTGCCACCACGAAATATCAATACCCACCATGAATATATATCCACTAGGTTTTATTTTTGTAAAGCTAAAGCACCAATTTGACCATGTGCCAACAACAATTCAATTAAGGAAGCCAAGTAGAAATCAACTGGGTAGCTAGCTGCACCTCTCAACCAATGTGATTAAACGTGCCATCATCACCTCCCAATAATATTGTAGGTCAAAGACAAAATAAAAAATAGCCGTGTAAAACACTAGCCTCCAAAATGTTATCAACAAAAGTGCCTATAGTAGAGTACATGTAATGTCTCAAATTTCTTAAACAAGATCTAGGATTAAACCTCTTGGATGAAAAAAATGTTTTTGAGTTTTTTTTTTTTTATTAAATATAGTTATTTAAGTTGTTCTATAGAAATTAATTATCCACAACATCAATGAAACTTCACACCTACTACATGATAAAAAAAAAAAAAAATGCAAGCTAAGCCAAATAAATTAGAAGGTCCACGCTCCTCCATCATTAATTAAAAAGCACGGAACATGGGAGAGTGATAGCATTGGTCTTACATTCATGTTTTGTACGAATTCTTCAATGATAGAGATGCTACATGAAGTTTCTCATACGGAGACGTTTCGGCCACTTCCAAATACATTATAGTAAGTAAAAATCCAAGGAATTTGGGGAATTGATTGTAATGGGATCCTACACTGTGCCAAGGGAGAATTCCCCATAAGAGGACAAATTCAGTGGTGTCCTAAGTTCATAATGAAATAATCATTCTCTATATTTTGTATTTCAAACTACGAAAATTTGAACACCGTACTCTTGCAAAATATAGTTGGGAATTAAGCTACCATTTTGTGTACGGTAAAGACAATTTCAGATTTAACTTTTATTTGAATATATTTAGCTACTTGTTCAATCCTTTAAAATGTTACATATTTGAAGAATCCAAATATGAGTAGAATGACTTGAATATAATGATAATTTTATTCCAGTGTTGGGCTTGCACGTATACTTTATTCTGTAATATATATATATATATATATATATATATATATATAAAATTAAATTTAATCAATTATAATAAATAATAATATGAAAGCATTATTCTTTGTGGTTTGTATGTATTTTTCTTTGCTACAGTTCTCTCTCCTTTTCTTTTTGGTACACGTACATTGCGGTTTGTATCATTGTATGCATTGAAAGAACAAAATACGTAATCATGCATCTTTGTTGATTACAAAAGTTCGAACCCGGTACTGTACATAGCTCCTATTCTTACGTGTCAAAAACATAATGATTCTATTCCAAAGCTAATTCTAATAACAATTCCGGTTTAAGGAGATGACTTCATAAATAGGAAAAAGTAACAAAAAAGAAAAACTATCACTTTCACTTTTGTATTAAATATGAAAGAACAAAACAATATCTTTATTCATTTTGTACCTGAAAAGCATACATCAAATATTGACGTAAGAACGAAATTTCTAGGCTAGTCTATTTCATTCTCATTATAGCAAAAAGAAAAAAAAAAGTAATTATATCATTCGCCTAAACCCTTGTTAGAGTTGATTTTTCAGCCCAAGAAATGTTTTTTGAATTACTAGCTCATCATAATTATTCTTACAATGACAAGTATGGCACATCGTAATCTTGAATCTGTTACCATACAAAAATTAATCTTATCATTATCATAATATTGTAAATAACAGTTTAGAAATGAAAATGAAAATAAAAGTTGCTATCAAGAACAGTAAGAAGGGAAAGGATAAAACTTAAAAGGAAAGAAAAGCAAAAGAATAATGCACCTCTTTTTGTTTAATATTTCTAAATGTTTTTTACTCTCTCAAATAAACAATAATTGACAGATGATATGACTACGGTTCCATTCGTGCAAAGGAAACCGCTTTACACAAGAAAAAACATCACAAAGTATTAATTCATTTTCATTTATATATCATCATTTCTGTCTATCGTTCCTACTTCTCTCTTTACTTTCTCCTATATTTAACAAAGACCTCCATCTTATATTCTGCGTTACAAGGAAAGCATGAAAGGGTGATGAGTTTTTACAGCTACAAAATACTGTATACTGTTACAGTGCTATCTTCTTTTTGTCCATGCAATTTATACCTGCTGCTTCACATTCAAGAACAATGACAAAATTACGAGACTTAATGCTAGGTAACAATGTACTGTACTTACCAAAATCTAAAGCTAAAGTCTACGCTGGAAAAGTGGAAACTAAAGTGGCAAATCTAAGTTACTTGTTACTCTGCTAAAAGGGGCATTTATTCTGGTGGTCTTAAGCAACCTCCAGGAAGAAGGAACTTAAATTTATCTGCATTCTCTATCAAGTGAGCAGGAAGATGAACTGCAGAAGCCGACCGGGGTATCGACCCCATCTTTTTAATCAACTCCTGGAAAGAGTACTCTTCAGGGAGCATATCATAAAGATCATCTCCCTTGCAAATAATGTTCTGAATTCTTGAGTGACTCAGAAAAGATTTCCGTTTCACTCGGTCTGCATGGCTGTAAGCTGTCATTTTGAACACAAACTCTGAAATGTACCGAAAGCAGAAGCTGCAGTGCCATCCTGCATCTGAGAACATTACATCTGTTAGGCGTGAGTGCCGGTATTGTGTCCTAGGACCGTAAACATGTGCAGTGGCGCGCCAGCTGCTGTAGTCCACAGGGAACTCAAATGAATACATGTAATGCCTCAATTCAAGATGCATAATGGGAGGAATTCCATCACACCACTGAAGCAACTTCAAAGTATGAGGACTTGGAATCTCATCTGTATCTGACATGAGAAGAATATCACCATTGGAAATGCCTGCACGATGTAACAATGCATTCATAGCTCCACGTTGTTTTGACTCAAGCACAAATGGGTCCTCATTTGATCCAGGGACTGCCACTCTGCCAGGATAAAGGTCATGGACAATCTTTTCTTTGGCAAAGGCAAATCTTGCCTGGTTTAAGGAGAAGAAGAGACGTTTTGGAATGCCTGTAAATGTAGTATTGGACTCGAGGATCACGAATTTTGATACATAGGGATAAAGTTCGTGCCATCGAATGTCCAGCATGTCTAACTCATTGCTGAAGATAACAGCATCAAAAATGCGGCGAGGCTGAGAGCGAAGGGACCAGCCATGAAGATTGCAAAGGTGGCTCATAGAGACATTTTCTGCATAATAGTGAGGTATGCGAGTGAAGGGGGCGGGAGGATTGTCCCAAAGGGGTCGGAAGAAATAGGAAATCTTCTGGCCATGGATAAAAGTTCCAATCACAAAAATTGGCACCAGTAATAGAAGTAATGCACAAAAGAACTTGGGAGGTTTTCTCCTAGAAATGGGGCGTGGCCGGGGAGCCAAGCTCTGAATGGAAGACATTTGATACTCTAATTGATTTCCCCGGTTTGACAAATAGATTCAGAAAGATCATGTTCACCTGCAACAGTTTCAACAAAAGGGATTAAAAACAATAAAACAAATGAACATATTCTAGGAAAATTCTTCCTTGAGACAAACAAATACTATAAGTAATGAGAAAATGCAGTACAAGTCCCATATAACAGATGAAAACACTTGCAAAACTTTACCAAGGAAAGTGAATTTCTTAGCACGAACCCAGTACTTGCAAAATACCACAAAGCTATGTATGGAATTCCAGGTAAACAAAGGGATTTTTGAAACGAGATATTGTAGCTGTTAACAGGTGAAACCAAAATTTCCACGAAGTCAAGTTTACGTATCATTGTTCAGTAGCTCACATTGAAGTTCTTTCAATACAGTAGAAAAAATATGAACAAAGGATATACAGTATGCTTTCTCAAATTGAAAAGTGAGACATTTATCATAACAGATATAAATCTCTGATACGAACTAAATTTATGAGGTTTAGAAAAAGGAGTTATGAACATGTCCTTTGGCAAGAGCATTATTATGAAACTGAAGAAGCCATAATTGGCACAAATGATCTAATTCTTCCACTTATATCATCAATGCTAATAAATGATAAATCTAACTTCTACCATAACCCTTTAAAAAAATGTCATTTAACCTAGCACAAAGATTTCCAAATTTTTATTGTTAGCCCGTATCATAATATTCCTTTTAAAAGGGATGTTATTAAAGAGAAATTAATAATCCGTTCTTAAACCTAACTTAATAATAAACCATCAAGTAAAGGAAGATTTGGAATCAAGTTGTTCCCAAAGAACAAACACACAGAATTTAAAAAGGAATCATTTAAATCAACTCCCCCTCTCCCAAACAAAAGCAAACGAATCATCCACCTTTCTCAGAACCTCTATTCGCATTATGTTGCCAAACCTCAAAGTTTCAGAAACCAAAAGAAAAAAAAAAGAAGCAGATATTTGCGTAAGGAAAATAGTAACAGTACCTTGCAGAAGGTGTGGAGGAGATTGGGTAAGTTGCTCCAAGTTGGGGAGAAAAATCCATTGAAGGAGCGACAAGTACGATAAAAGAAGAGAGAAAATAGGTGTTGAAATCGGTGGTAATATGAATATCCTATCCTATCCTACCTAGGAATAGTAAAGGTCAAAGGTTACTCAAAACCTTAACATGAACAAGATTAACATAGTTTATCTTATTCTCCAACATAAATTTCACTTCCAGGCAAGGAAGCTGCGGAGAAATTGATAGTGTTAATTTTTTATGAATTAAAATTTCTAAATATATATTTTATAATATTGGTGCCGGCATGACGTGGCGATGTTTGCATATATTTTTTGTTTTTATTATACGAATAATTATAATAATAAAGTGTGGTTGGAGGTGGCGGAGAGTACGGAAGGAGTTGGATCTGGAATCCATTATAGCCATGAGATCAATTCAGATTTGTTTGCAATTTGCATCTTCAGATCTCTTAATTTAACTCTTCAAATTAAAATAAAAATTTATCTTTTAATTAATATTCTATTTCATGCGCAGATTCAGGGTCTTAAAGGAGTCACATTCTTTTTCATTTTATTTTTCACAGAGTCACTTCGCCGGATGCATTCACGCATTTCTTCCACCGCCTTATTCGTTTGTTTCGTGTTTAAATTAATCATTTGATTCCTCGAAAACTTAATTGTACTTTTACTAATATATATACAGGTGTCTATGTTTGGTTCACTGTCTTTTCCTCTTAGCATCTAACTACTGCGTTTGAATATTACCGATTCTGATACATCTGCATTCCCTATCCATAATAGTTTCACGGAATAGAGGTATAACCAAGTTGTCTCCCCCGTATCTTACAAATTAATTTTATCGTTACATGTTTCTTTAAAAGAGAAAAAAAAAAAATTGCTTGTAGTTTATAAAAAAGTGTTTCTAAATGTATTTTTTCTACGCTATTTAGTATTTATCAATTGTTTTTTAAATAATTTATCAATTAAGTCATTAACTAATTTTGGGCCATTAAAAAAACTTGAGAAAAGGAAAAAACAATATTAAAAAAAGATTATTTTTAAAAAATAGAATCTATTTCTGTAAAAAAATGTAAAACTATTTTTTTTAAGTAGAAACAGTTTAAACAAACATATCATAAGAATTAAAAAAATGTTTATTTTATTGAAAACACTTTTTTCAACAAATAAAGTTATACAGATTCATCGTTTATTAAACACTTTTAATTTAATTAATCAATCTACAAACTTTTATTTGTTCAGTTCTTAACTTATATTGTCCCATTTAAAAATGTAGACTTCTTTGGATCTGTTTCATTTATTAAAACACAAATCAAACAAAGGCATGACAAAATTTTAACTTTATTTTACTCAAAAAATCATCCAATAAAATATTGTACTATATATAAATATTTAAAAGATACATCCACCTTAACATCTAATTAAAATAATTTCATTTAAATTCTCGCTAACTACTAACAAACTTCAATTTCAAACAAGTTAAGCTTTTTTCTTTGAGAAGACCCGCTTAAATAAATAAGTTATGTTTAATCGAATTATCTTTTTATAAGCCAAATTCAAATGTCAAATATTCATTTCAACTCAACTCGATTCGTTTAGATCTTCCTCACGTGGTACTCTCAGGATATTTAGAAATCTTTGCTAATTAATATAACAAAGTTAAGAATATGGTAAACAATTTAATCACTTTTGAAATTCACTATTTGGTAAGTTCTGCATGATAAGATCAAACAGTTAGTGGAGCCAGATAAATTTATATTAATACATATCATATATTTTTGGTTTTATTCCTTAAAGAATTTAAAATATCTACTTTTATACTTTATATGAATAGTACGAAAATAATTAAGAAATAAATCAAAAAAACCCTTGTTTCTTTTGAATCCAAAATTAAATTATATAAGATCCAACATTTTCGCTACCGAACATTTCATAGCCCAAATACTATACGAGAGACCAATAAACTGGATACTCTTAATTTGGCCCATTATCAACCTAATGTCCCGCATAGGCCTAACTACAGACAGTTCAAGCTTCCAGGGGAGTAAGTATGACGGGTCATGCCAAAATGTATGGAGCACAATTGGATCAATTCCCATCATTGTAGCCCAACCCCTCTTTTCCTCCTTACCTCACAATAAAAAAGAATATTCTTTTTAAGAATTAACCAATATTTTTTTAAGTATTTGATAACCTAGAAGGATAGGTTGAGGACTCCTAAAGGGATCACCTTCAAGGATTTCTTTTAACAAATAAAAGCATTCCTTGTGCATTTGTACGGGAAAAAAACAAAAATTGTGATTAAAAACAAATGATTCTATTTTACAACAAAAAGAATATAGAATTTGTTCTTACCGGAAATGAGAGCTGACATGGATGAAGAACCATGGCTGACGTAGTCATGTCAAGGTGCGAGAGATAATTTGCCGCTTTGGGCAAGCTGTTTGGGTAGGATACAAATCGGAGGGAGAGGGTACCTGCAAAACACTCCGACAGTCAAGTTAGTAGGTGACAGATATATATTTTTTTATATGATAAATGTTAAGAGAGAGTTTTATAATACTTCCTGTGAGCCTATTTATAAAGATAGAGAGGGGTGATATGTGGAGGACACCACAGAGTCCTTTCCCGAAGATGCGCAGATATAACAGATATACGTGTCTTCCCGTAGACAGTTAGTCGAGTGGCTGATGTGACCACACAGATATGTCAAATTTCACTGACATTGATGATATTTCTTAGTATGAGGTCAGAGTAAATTAATATGGAAGTCACATCAGCTCGGTCCAGTATAAGATTTTGATATAGAGTGGCAATAAAATTTTGGATAGTTTTATTTGTGAGTTTATAAAATATTTATCCAAGAGCCTGAGGTTTTTTAAGTATTCAAAAAACAATACTACTTTACCCCTTTACTATTAAGCCGATGTTAATAATTCTTCAAAGGGTTGCGTTTCATATTTCTAAGTCATAAAAAATACTGTCAATAACTATGGTTCACAAATTTTTTATTTAACTTTTAATTGGTGTATTTATAATCTACTGGTGTATTTTAAACATTTACTCACTTTGTATTGGACATCACGAATCTTCATTTCCCCTATTTATTATCATGTAGATTCTCTCCTGGAGTGTGTTCTAACACATTATCTTGGCTGGGTTAACTTTTACTTATGTCTTGCTTCAAACTTTTTAGATCATTAAATGGTTTATAGTACAACTATAAATATACAAATATGTTTTGACTCGATTAATTTTAGATTTAAAATTAGTTCTTTAAATGTAAAATCAAACATAAAAATATTTATTTAAATTATGTTCATTGATATTTGAATGTGATTGTAAATTAATAATTTAACATGAATCCAAATGCACACAAAATCTAAGTAATATACCGAAATAGAGGGATTACTCACTTGTAAAACAGAATATTAAAAAATTAAGTAACACTGATACGAATGCCCGTTAGTCATGAAGTATTACTATGTATTTATATATTGTTTTTCAGATTCTAACTACTAAAACAAAACATTAATAATATGTTTCATACACAAACTACGTACTAGGAAGTTTGTTTTACATGGACGCAAAGCTGGATTAGATACAGTTAACGAAAGTGGAACAAGAAAAAAAGTCATTTGTCCTGAGGCTGAGCCGACAAAGTTGATAAGAGCTGCAAATTGAAGATTTTGCTGACATTTATCTACTGCTCTTCATCAATTTGAGTCGTTGTGCACACCTAACGAAGCTTCTGCATAACAGAGCCAAAAATACTAGTTAGTTACACAGAATACAGCATGTGTTTGTGTTTTTCTGTCCAAGATATTGTTAACTAATAACTACTATTAGAAAAAATGTAGCATGAACGTTATCAATACATTTTCGCTAGATTCTCAATCAAAACATTAATTATAACTTACATCGGATTATCCATCCTAATTATTAATATCATTGTTATAGGTGGAATGAGTTGAATTTATGACAAAGAATTAACAGGGCATTGATTTGGTAATTGAAAGTTAGAAAGGTTAATTGTAGTTAGGATGCACTTGCCTCCATGGTACATCTTGTGCAAGAAGCCAATCACCTTCTTTGTCCTGATAAGCCAGTTTATAACTATTTGATTGTTGATGACCTGTTTCAACGCAATCCCAGATTAAACAAAATAGTTATATCACAATCAACTAGCAGTAACAGTAATATCCTTGATTTGGAAAAAGGAGAGAAGATCAAGTTATATACTTACATTTTCCAAACATGTCCATGAGGGTTTCTTGCAGTGTCTGAAAGGAATGGTGCATGCTAAGATCAACCTTGCGTGCAATTCCCACACCCTCCATCTTCACTTTCACGTACATAGTATTTGATCCTGTGATGTTGCCAAAAGAACCATGGGCATGATGATGATCAACCCAAACCACGTGATCATTGTTCCCTAAAGCAATCTCATCCACACGAAGTTTCTTCCTCCAATAGTTTACGGGTGGCCAACCCACTACACTCTCTTCTTCACTGGTGATGCTAGAGCAGTGGCTGTGATCATCATCATCATCATGGTGTGGTGTTAAAGGGAGAAGAGAGAGAGTAGGAAGCATAACATGTGTGTGGGTAGTTTGTGGTGCATGCTCCAAGCTACGTTTTTTGTTGGCATGAGAATTAAGGTCGAGCAAGTTGGAGGGGTTTGTTGGGAGAGCGAGACCAAGTTGAAGCTCCATTCCATGCAAAAGCAAAAGCAAGATCAAATGCAATGTGTTAAGTGGGTATGAAATAATATCCAAGAATAATAGTTAGAAGAAAGAGTGATGAAAATGTATATATAGTGATGAGAGAGGGACAGAGTAGGTGCTGAGGGTGAGGGTTTTATTTAGTGTTTAAAATAAATAACAAGAGAGTGAGTGAGTGAGTGAGGGACAAGGTGTTGGGGACAAAGACTAAGGTGTCTGTATCAATGTTTACCTTTTTCCCAACCAAATTGCCTCCTTGTTTACTTCTTCTTTCTTTTATAAAACTCACCACCAACCCACTCCTATTCCCATTCTCACGCGCATTTTCCACCTTTTCGTTTTCCTCCATTCACCCCTTACATTCTATTCTCCTCTCCATCATTTTTCGACCATTACGGAGCGATTCTCGCTTCCTTGTTTATATCAACATATTGATGATTACCCAATATAAACTCCTCCAGTGTCTCTTTTCTGTATCCAGTGTGTTTAGATTCACTCTATATAATTGGTTATGAATTTATACTTGATTTTTAATATTTTTTTTTATATATTTAGTTTCTTATTAAAGAAAATTTTTAAATTGATTTTGGATTAAGACAAAATTAATTCTAAATTCAATTAATTTTATGCTGATTTTACATTAGATAAAAATTAAAATAAAATAGTTTATGTTTGAGTATCTTTTATTATAAAACAAAGTTTATAATAAAACTTAATTTGATTGAGAATCAAGTCCAGAACCACAGTTATAAGTTATAACCACTCAAACTCAATACTTTGCCAAAGGAAATTAAATTCCATATCATTCAACGTAAAAAATTAAAATTAAAATTAAAAATAGTGATATTTGGTTAATTAGCTATCTTTATAAGAGGATGGATGTTCTCACTTACGTAATATGAGACGTTTAAGTTTTGTCCGTGTCTCTCCTAACAAGTAATCGACATAAAATTTAAATATGATATATATGGTCTTGTCAAATTTTAACACAAAAGAATCTATCATATCTTTATGGATATAGAACAATGTTTGTCATTAAGTGAAACTTGATGTAAATCTTGTCGAACAATCTAGGTTTCACTCATTATTTGGTGAACTTCACTTTTTATTAAATGAAAATTAAATTTTATTTGATAATTAAATATATTAATTGAAATGATATGTTATTGAATGATCCATCCACTTTTTTAATTGTCAATTTTTTAAAAAAATTTTGTTCTTTTTATTTATATGTATCATTTTTTTCAAAGTTTAAAAAATTAGTTACTTCTTTATTAATTATATTCTTACTTATTTAATTAATTTACATACGAGTTTATTTCAAATCCATTCCATGAAAAATAAGAAAAATTATTGTATTTCTTGAGTTATGTAAAATAACCTTTAAAAAGATAACGAGTGAGTATTCAAGATCGGTGAAAAAATAAATTATTGAAAATAATTGGAACTGAAAATAATAAAAATGCTTGAATGGTGTTAGTTACTAAAAAGGGCGTCGCCAACATATAAATATTAAAAATATGGTTGGCTTATTATTTTTCGTTGGACGTACAGAAAGGAAATCCTAGTATGCAACTGTGGTAAACATCAAAATCTATTAATTTGCTAAGACCAGACATATTTGTTAGATGTTGATATGTTACCAAGCAAATGAAGCAATACATTAATAGCTAGAGAGATCTTTTTCACATTCTTTGATGAATTTGAGTTGGACTCTTCTGAAAGTTATATGAAATTTCGTTGGATGGAAATTTTCTTATAAGGATTAATTACTTAATTGTGACAAGTGACAACGTAAAACTGCGGTTTAAGTTTATATAGCAATTTGTGATCATCAATTAATGTTCTCATAAACGGTGAATATTGTTTTTGTACTAAAGCTTTTATTTGATTTTTTCAGTCTATTTATTGTTGTGACATGTTTTTTTTTTCTTTTCTCTAATTAACAACACTTCTTAGATAAACACCAATTTAGTTGGGATTGCTCTGAATTGTTTTAATAGCAGGCGCTTAGAGCATCATGAAAAAATTAGTTTATATTATAACTTTCTAAGTTGAACTTAAAGTTTGACAATCTTACTTATATATTAACTATAATTGATTTTTTGTATAAATATTTTCAAAATGTCAAAATTATTTATAAATAAAGTGTTAAAACATAAAATTTAATTCTGCATAGGTTTTTAAGTTAAGAAAATAAAATCCCTGGACTCATATATTTTATGGGTAGGTATAATTGATTTTAAATCATTGAATAACATTGGAATATATATCAAAATTAATCTCAATTTTAAATTTAAATTCGGCTAAATTATTTTTACTAAAATTAAGAGAATTAAATTTCTAACACAAAAATAAACAACATAAACTCACATTATTGAGTTAGACTTGTTTATTTTAAGTTGAGTATTTTTATTTATTTTATAATTAATTGTAAAATGTCTCACAAGACAAAATATACAATAGAATAAATTTTAATCCATGAAATGATATTTATTTATTATATAAAAAAAAATAAAATAAACTGTACTTTGTTCAGAGGAGCGTTAGATACACGCTCCAAAAGAAAGTGTGAGTAGAGGAAGTGAAGCATTATTATGTGAGAAGGCATTTTGATTAGAAGGAAGCAAATGCGAAGGTACACTTCTCAGCTGGCTTCAATTCAACAACTTGTAGTCAAATCAAAGACTTGTAGCAGTCTGGCTCCACCCCATTTCCTATTTTATAATATATAATATACATATTTTTTTAATCACATACATTACTTTTATATTTCATAATTCTTTCATCCTTTCCTTTCTTATCTTTCTAATTGTTAAAAAATATTTTTTATTAATAAAATTAATTGATAATTTTTTATTTTTTTTTCAAATCAATGAAGTGAATTTAAATATATGATCTGTCTTTTCCTTTTACTCCATATTGTAAGTGTAAGTCCCATTTTCAGTCAATGATTTTATTATTTCTTAAAGAACAGATTTTTTAATTTTTAAGACATTAAATAGTCTATTTATATATATTGATAGTCACCCTTCCACTAAATATAAAAGAACAAAAAAAAAATGTAAGATATATATCATTTGAGGGGAAAAATTAATTAAAGCAGCTACATGTAAGGTATAAAACTATATTTTTAAGAATTATGTATTATAATAGTATCATATTATGTGAATATAATATATCCCATTTTATTAAAAAAATAAAAATGAATAATTTAATTGAGGTACTACTCCACGTCATTAGTTGGGACAAACACTGTTATAGAAGATAATTTAGCAGAAAGACTATATCGATTTTGTTAATGATTCAGACAATCTGAGTATTACATTCAACTTGACATTCATTTCATATAGTGCTTATCAAAACAGATTCCCAGGAGAACTTTGATGCTAATATGAATCAATGGACGTACTGTTCAGCACGCGGATTCGCTTAAAAGATCCACTTATTTAATATGCCCAACTGTAACAGTGACAATTATCATGACAAGATTATTTCATGCAATAAATTATTGGGATAGAAAAAGGCATAAAATAATGACTAATCTTTTAGTAAAAACACTTCATTTCCTAATTTACAAATAATAACATTACAAAAATAACTTTAATATTTTTAAGAAAATTAATTTAGTATTATGTAGGAAAATTAAAATGATATTTATTGAAATAATAGGATAGAGGGATAGTATTTTCTTTAGTCTGTTATAAAAGATTGGTATAGTATTAGTATTATGCAAAGTTGATTTTCTAATTTTCAAGTCAGAAATCTGGATGCAGAGATCAATAAAAGACCGACAAAGGGAACAGACAGGGAATTATGTTCAAAATATGCCACGAATCTATCTCGCAAGGATAAATGAATAAAATATAATTAACAAATTATTGTTAACATTACACACAGACAGAAATTAACCAAAAATGTTTCCCTTCCCTATAGGCCTTAGTTTATGATTAATATATTAAGATATTCAATGATGCAACAAATCTGGGAGATTGAATATTGGTGTTTCATGGTTTATGTTAGAGCCACGCTAAAAGATAGAGTTCCAAAAATTCAAAGTTAGAAGCATTGCTCCCTACATTAGAATCAGAAAATCAAAATGGCAGGTGGTGTCAGCCATTGCTAAAAATGTGTAAAGGGTTTCCACGTGATGACTCCAACATGCACACGATGGTTATGGTCCCTTGCACCCCATGGTTTTCCCTACTTGTGCCCAATGATGCCACAATCAAACAATGTATCTCTTATCAAGATGTGACATAGTAACTCTCTAACCCTTATTATATTCAGCCTGTGATATAATTAAATTAAATTTATTTATTATTTTTTTAAAATAAGTTTATATTATGCTTTTTATTTTACTGATTTTAGTTATAGATATTTTTTTAAATTACTTTTCATCGATTTTTTTACTGAAAATAAATTAAAATAAAATATTAACTAAATAAAGAATATTTTTAGCATACTAGCATTAATTAGATAAAATAAATTAATATATACTTTTATATAGGTCTAATTTTTTTTATTTGGTTTACATTTAAATCCGGAATAGTGTATATATGTAAAAAATAAATACATAATTTATCAATATTGATATAATATAACTGAATTGATTATTTTAATTTAAAAATCATAGATTTAAATTTTGTGATAAAATTAACCGTAGAATTAGATAATATATGGATATTTCATTAATAGAATTTACAATAAATTAAAGATATAAAAATTTAACAATTAATACATTTAAAAGTGAGACTATATTTCTAATAAGTAAAAGAAGAAAAATGTTTTCAAATTTTTTTTATTTGTAGAATCAAAGGTAATAGCTTACTAAAAATTTTATATGTTATACGTCTGTAGTTAAGGGCTTTATCCACAATTATGTATGAGTAGGGTTAACATAAATTAGGCTCACTCAAACATAGTTCGATATTCATTTGATATTACACTAGGTTTATTAATTAAATAAAGTGAAATTGAATAAAAAATTAAACTACCTAAATAAAATACGTGAATTCAAGCTATCCAAAATTCAATTCTATTGATTTGAGAACCTGAAACAAAATATTCTATATTATTAAATTACTGTAATTGTTTTAAATTAATTTTTCATTTAAATTTACTTTTATATAAATAAATGTAAAAGTAGAAATATGTAAAATAATTATAATTTCATGTCAAACAGAACTGATGAACATAAAATGGTTTACCAACTTTAATTGAATTCAGTTCAAGCCTAAAGAAAAAATTTTAAACTCTTGGGCTTATCCAATTGGAGTTGAATTTACCTCAACTTAATTCTAACCCATATATAAGTATAACTACCTTGCATCCCCCAATTTAGAAGAATTTTATCTCTGGGAAGATACAGCAGAGTGTCAATTCACATATTCTTCTTTTGCATATAAAACAAGATTATTTCCAAATCCAACTCAGACTAACCAGCCATAAAAGAAAATTTTATTATATATGTTCGGAAAAGATGAAGTGATGTTTTGGATTGTAAATTTGAAAGATTATTTTATTGTAAACAAATTTTATGCATTATTTTAAAAGATTTTATTGAAATATAATTAATAATTTTTAAACTTGTCTTAAAAGAATTTTATGATTAAGACTATTTATTGTGGTTTTTATTAGATTTATATAATAAAAATTTATAAAATTTGAAAGGAATTTATAATTTATAAGATTGAAAAAAGTTTATAGATTTTTAAAAAATATTTAATGATAATTCTTAAACTATAATTAAGGAAATTACACTTTAAATTAAAATCTAACTGTTGTTGTGAAATTTCTCATCAATAATAATAATAATAATAATATTAATAATAATAATAATAAGAAGAAGAAGAATAACAATAATAACAATAAAAAAGAAGAAAAAGAATAATAATAACAATTATAACAATAATAATAATAATAATAATAATAATAATAATAATAACCAATGACAATAATAATAATAGTGATATTCATAAAACATTAAATTGGGAAATTTATATATAATAAAAGAATAAGAAAAAAAATCAAGTAAAATATCAAGGATTCAATTATAATTTCTGAATAAGAGACTATTCATATTTTCTACTAAAATGTTACGCCAAATTATTAATGAAAATTTATATAAGAAAATTTTTCATAAATTATAAAAAATCACATGAACACGGTAAGAGTGAGGTGTTTAACAATAGTACGTGTAATAAGTACTTTTATTAAGTATTTATACATAGATTAAGTGTGCTTGGGTGGATAAGATTTTAAAGAGTAAAAAGAGAGTGAATTTAATATACACTAATCAAATTAAAATTTTAAAATATAATTAATAATTATAAATATGAGACAATTAATTTATGGAAATCGTGTAAGACTCATAAATAAAGTGTTTAATTAGATTTTGTACTGAAATGATCATGATGCTTAACTTATAAAGTAATATGTAATTGGGACTTATTCTAATATTAATAAATTATTATTAAATATTATATAAGTATTTTATTGATCTTGCTCTAACACTTTTCACATTAATTAAAAATCTTAATTAAATACCACAATATTTTTTCTTACAAATTTGTATTTTATAATTCTTCAAATTCTTAATCTAATACACCCCTTCCAATATTTCATCTTCAGTTGTTTTAAAGTAAAAAACTATTTGAAAACAAGTTGTGTGATTGGATATATAGCTTAACTTTATCTAAAAACCAAGGCGACTCTTTCCTTGTCAGACAAAATTGGATGCAGTTGAAGACCTGAAAGCCCGCCCATGTGTTCCAATGGTCCAACCCAACACAGCAAGTCGGAAGAAGGACCACTTATAATTGAAATCAAAACCCAAAAGTTACATCCTCTTAGCCAAGTCTCGATCAGAAGGTATGAACATACTTGTTTGTCCATTGGATTGGACAGTTGAGTGGTTAGGAATTGTAAGAAGAAAGTTCATGAGTGGACATATTGCATGGTATATAAGACCTATGAGAGTAGGGTGAGGGCACCCCTATTGTGCATAGGGTGTGGAGTGGTTCAAAGTGTGTCTCAATTGATGTGCTTTGTCTTAATTGGAAGTTTCATTCGTGAAGTGTTGGACATACATTCATGCCATTGTTTTTTCTTTCTTTGTGGGCGCGTGCTGTCCTTGCACTATTTGTATTTACTGTTTAGTGTTTACTAAACAGGCCAAACACAAGAAGCAGGAGCTTTCAGTGTGGAACACACACATTAGGCAAAAATAGAACACTCATTTATAATTTGGTCCACTTTAGTAATTTTCGTTTCTTTTATTCATTTTTCTTTGGTTTTATTCATTTTGCTGACAGCACGGAATAATTAATTGATTGGGTTGGGTTTTGGGCGGCACTCATTGAAATTTCTGACGAGAGGATCAGCTCAGCTTCCTCTCAAGACACAAGCTACATGCACTACCGTACACGCTAGTTATCAATTTTAAGACCGTGTTTGGACTCGGTTTAGAAAAAAAATATTTACATTTAATTGCGTGGAACCCTTTTTTTCAACTAAAAATACGTGGAGATTTAAAAGTTGTAATTATAAGTTTTTTAAAATTACATTCAAATTCTGAAAAATTACACTTCTAGAATAGGATATATGTATTTATAGGATAAAATTTGTTTATGAGCTCTTATTCACTATGTATTATAAAATCCTAAAATCTAATATAAAATAATTGATTAATTATATAAAATAATTTTACGTTACTAATACATGGAACTAAACATGCTATAATAATTCAACTTTATTTATCTAGTATCGCATGTGAAAATTGAAACAAAGACCGATGACTAATAAGTATGTACCTACGCAAAATTTAAACTTGCCGATAAATTTACTTTAAGATAATTTTTATCAGGAATTAAACATAGACATCTCAAAATAGGAATGTTTCATGAAGGATTTAATTTATTGAATAAGTTGTATTTCTCTCCACACCTATCTCTCTTGTTCTCTGTGTGTAAAGTTAAACTTAATTATAATTAGTGTTGAACTAAATAGTGCACGAGCTTATAATTTTGTTGTAGTTGATAATTAGTTATATTATATTTTTGATATTATTATTTCTGTTTATTCATTCACCGACTAATTTGGGTATGATATATGTTTATCTATTATCTTTAATTACTACACACATTTTATTTTTCTTTGATTTCGGCTTACACACGTTAATTAATGAAAAAAATTAACATATGATAAAAGTGATCTTTGACATATTTGGTTAAGTCTGATATGTCAACCTATATAAAATTTTGATGACAACCTCAACCTATGTATACTGCAAAGAGAATTTTCTTTTTATTTGATAATAATTTCATTTAAATCTTCTCATTCACTCACAATTCTCTCAATGCTTTTATTCGAGTGTCAATAGTATTACATGTATACTCTCTTCATGAGTGATCATCAATCTTTTACGCCAAAAGAACGTCTTGACTAAACCTTTTTTAAATTTCTTAATTACTCAGTCAAATATTTCATGTGTGTATAACTTATTCATGGTAATGACAAGTGTTACTCAATATTTGAAATATTTTTTTATGTAATTACAACATAATTTCTCCAACATGACCTTAACGTGTTGTTGGTCAGAGTCACTTGGATTTGAACTGTGAATGCAAATTGTGGATTTGTAGTTCCCAGCACTCAACACACACGGGAGGGAATTAAGTGACGTAAATTGGAGCTAGCAAAATGCAAATCGTTCTCTTATTGGCTACGCATTGCACGTTATGGGATGAAGAGTGAAATAAATAAACGTCAATTCGCAATTCTTGTCTGTTTATAACTTGATGGTAAATGAAGTACAGTGGGAACAAGGAGCAAACCTTGATTGACATGTCAATGTCTAGATAAAATTAGTAGGTGAATTTTATGTATCACGGTATGGTAGATTTGTCTTGAAATTTCATTCATTCAGCGTCATAGTCAATGTTCTTAAAATTGACCCATACTTAAATCTTCATTTGATAGTTTATATTTTTAATTCATTAATCCCATACTTCAATGGTGTAAGTTAGTATGGCTATAAACATTATTAATAAAACCAAATTTCTATATAAAATTCATTTAATTATTTTCCCTGATGAAGATATTAAAAAAGTAATAAAATAATAAAATTAAAACAGCAATATTTTAAAATGGACCATCAATCACGCTCAGTAAACTTGATCGAGGATGGGGATATGTATTTTTTTCTTAGTTTTCCTTATTCCTTTTTGGTGATGATGAAGAATTGGGAAAAATGATAACACAAAAGAAGAGAGAGAACATAGAAGGCCCATATGCCATATGATTTATGATGTGGTAGGGGTTGGACAAAGGGCCTTGTTTAATGGGGCAGACAATTGTATAAACAAGAAGTACAAGCTCATGACATTCACACACGACCCGTGAAGGCAACATTTTACCAATATGTATTTATGTAACTTTGATCTAATTTTATTAATGTGTTAAATCTTATATGAAATAAGATTAAATTAATAAAAAATATTAAATAAATTAATATATATTTGGATACATGTTACCCAAATTGACACGTATATATAACATATAACTTTAGTGCACAACAAAATTCAATTTGAAATATATAATTTTAAATCAAAATAATTATTACTTAAAAAGTACCTTGCAAACTTTCTCAAAGTTTAAAAAGGAATAAGAAAAGACATTCAAACCACGGATTTGCTTAAATTAAAACTGTATTTTATAATCTTTACTAATTAAATCAGACGGAAAAAAAAGGATAATATTGATTTAAAAATTAAGAGATTAAATAAAACTTTTTTAAAAATTGAGAAAAAAATTAAACCAAATAAAAAAATAGAAACATCAAATTGATAGTTTAACCAAAATTAAAATTGTATTTTACGAAATAAAAATTGGAAAGACATTATAAATGTATAAATTAGAATATTTAAAAATATTAATTTTGTAAAAGAATATATATGAATGGTTTATTGTATTATCTATAGCTACAGTACATTTTTTTTTTAAAAAAAAATTATTTAGATTTAAATATATCTAATGGATAAGTAAATAAATTAAACTATTTTATCAAGTAACATCAAAAGCCATAGTATAACTTTTACTCTCTGAAGTCTCAAATATCCTTAACTTGACCTATGCCCACTATAATTGATTGAGATGAATCCACTTTAATAATGCTGTCTGCTGCTACCATTGTCTTGTCTTCAAGATTTTCAGCACCATTAACTTGCAATGATATAACATTATAACCAACCTCTTGCGCACGTGCATTTAAATACCGACGTTTTCATTTGCTTTATCAAACAAATTTCACCCTAACCACAAATCAATCACATAACGTCTTTCATTCTTCAAACGATTTTACTTCACAAACTGTAGAAAGCCAATTAATTAACTTATTCTTTTTATATTTTATAATTAGTTGTTATGCATTATAATTATCATTTTTGTAATAATCAAATAATTCATATTTCACTTAATAACAACCCATTTGTGATCAAGAATGGGCGTACTTACCCATTTGATTTTTATTCACCATATCTTGATTCGGGACCAATTTTTTTTCCAGCGAAACGACTAGTATCGATTTAGTTTTACGTATGATATCACAAAATAAATTTGGTTGGGTTTGAGATTACTGGAATCGCATCATTCTATTGTTTGGTTGTTTTACAGAATCAAACATGAAGATTTACGTCTTCTAAAAAAGCTCATACTAATTTTTTCTTCCACAAAATTATTTGAGAGTTTTGTTTACTTGTATTTATATTTTTACCTCCATTGCTGGTTGTCTCAATTGTTTTTCAAGGAAAAGAATATTTGGATGTTTAGAATTTTTTATTGTTGTAAGTTGTCCTATAATTTTCTCTTTTTCCCCCCTCGTAGTTTTAACTCCCTATACAAATTTGGGGGGTTTTGGATTTTCTTTTACAATTTTGATTTGTAAAACTGACCCATGCGTGTTTATAAAAAATTCAAGATTTTTATGTAGATCACTGTTGCTATATTAACATTCAAAAACATAAAAATAAAAACTAGTATTCTAGTTTAATGTTATAAGTTATTTTATATTATAACTTATCTCTTATTTATACATTTTAACGACTACTTGCACATATATTAAATTATATTTTATTATATTAGTATTATAAACATATATATTATTATTTAAATTAATATTACAAACATATTAAACTATATTTTATTATTTTAAATAAAAGACGTCTACATAAAAATAACATATAAATATGAACACCCATCTTAACAATTACACGCTTAAAATCAATTTTCACAACAAATTTCTAAACAACAAATTTCTGAACAACAATTGATATAAAAATCACGTTCATATTTTATATTATCCAAACAATAATCAGTTCATTAAAACAAAAATCACATAAAATCAAAATCAATTAGCCCAAAAGCAATTTAAATGTTAATTCATCGCATTAAAAGAAAATCTTGATTTATCACTAATGGAGATTAACACATATTACACTGAACCCTAGTTGTTTACCCTTAATTATTGGTTACTAGGGAAGTTTACTCCCCTTCGACTGTTACCTAATTGGTTACCCATTAAAAAAATGTTGTTATATAAACTATCGTGTAACATATCCCGAAATAAATTGGGAAATGATGCGCTTCAAAACCAAAGGTGCAAGAAATATGATTAAAGAAATGCATTTAAATATGCTATAAATATATAAGCGAATCAGGAAATACACAATGAGGTTGATATATTCTAGTATCACCAAAAACTTTATGATAAAAGTGAATTTATTCACAATACATCATCATCCTCTTGAGCGTAAAAAGAACCATCATCAACAGGCAACGATGGTGGGGTTCCAGGGGGTATACGAGCAGCACCGTTCTCACCAGCGCATATACATAGAGCCTCTGCATCTCTGAGGGTTGTATCAAGGTCGATGTGACCACTTAGTTCATTAATAAACTTCAAAAGGGTGTCAAAGTCCATTTCCTCTCCCATTATTTTAGCACGATATCTTTTCAAGATTGCCACGCAGACATACAGGTGCAGATGCTCTGACGGATAATGTGTCCATAAAACTTCCCACAAGCGCATTGTGTTCTCGTACTCGAATTCCCTGAAATGTCAATCAATATTGCTTAGTTGCCTGATTAAGTATTGTAGAAAAACGTTTTAGATAACTCTGGACATGGCTAAGCCTACCAGACTTTCAATTTGTAAACCGCAAACACAAATAAGACTAACATCAAGTGGATGCATGTAATCTCCACGAGAGTAAAATCACCAGACATGTAAATCTCTAACAAAACCAATTCTATGGAGCATATGTACCAATAATTGTGACAAATATAATAATTCAAGGAATCTAACCTTTTAAATTGAATCAAAACCCAGCGGAAACAAAAGAAATAATTTAAGCAGTCACGCTGCTTAAAATAGTTATGCAATGGACTATCCAGCAGCTCCACCAACTGTAACAAATAAATGTATTAGTTTGGGATGGTAAAGGATACTTAAAGCACACCTCAGTACCAAAATTCATACTATAACTACCAAAATCATGAAAAATCATAAAAATGCCCTCAATTTGTGATCTCTTAAGTCTACAGCTAAATTATTTAAGTACACCTGTGTATGCAGATGCCTTGTAAGAGGAATTCATAAATGAGCTTGTGTGCATATACAACAACAGTCAAGCCTTTCCCCACTATGTTGTACATGAGAGTTAAAACAATAAAATGCCACTGAAGGCAAGCAGTGTAAAATTAACCAATAAAAACATAACAATCTCATCACTAACAATTAACAAGGCATGTAAAGGGGAGAGAGAAGAGAAAAACCTTAGATAATGCAAAAAGTTGAGAGTGCATGCCATTTTGATCACGATTAAAATTGGGTCCAAGACGTTCCATAAGCGCAACAAAACACCAGAATGCCTCTGATTCATCCTCCATTACAAACAATATTGGAGATAGAAGATCACTCATTCCCTGTAAAACAGCATGTATGCAAGATTCCGTAACCATGAGATAATAATCCACAACTATAACCACTTTATGGAATTGGAGGAAAGGGGGAAACAGCATATGGAAACAAAGGCATAACAATTCAATGTTTCAAAATACAATTGGTTCGAGACAATAGCTATCGAGATACTCCTCCCTGCTGTAGTAAATACATAGTACTCTTGGTTTAATCAAACAAGAGAAGGGGGGAAAGACAGCATGTGAATTGAAAACAATAACAAGGCATAATGATTTGTTCTTCATCATTCGTGGTTTCAAAATATACTTGGTTCAAGAAGATTTAGCCATTAAAACACTCCTCCCTGTTGTAGATAATACATAATATTCTTTGTTCATTCAAATTAGAGAGATCATAACTTCCAAAAAGGATAAGATCAAAATTTTGGTGTTTGATATACATGATATTAACAATTAAAAAAGTCCAAGATCCACTACATAGTTACCTGACAATAACCAAGATCGAAATTGTAGAATGAATATGTCAACAAGATATCTCGCAGAACATTTACATTTGGATTATCATCCCCTTCATAGAAAGGGAGCGATCTATCAGTTCTCACCTTCAAAAATACAAGATGATTAAAACTACATAAGCACCATTTATATGTTCATTTATAGTAATTCTAATAGACAATCTGTTGCACTAGTTTCCAGCTTACCACATCTTTCTCAATAAGCCCTTTTCTTTCCCTGAATTTTGTGAATCTTCTAGCCTGTGCCGAGGATATACTCTACAGAGAAAAGTACATAAAAAATTTATATTTTGAAAAAGTCTTAGCTGAGAGAGCTTATAGAACTATAGTGGAAAAAGTGTCGAAAGAGATGGCAATATCAGTTAATAGAATTCATAATTATAAGGGTTTTGATTGAATTTTGGCAACGATAGATAAATGAGTAGAATCCAGGCTCAGACTTCAGATCATCATATTTTGGTAACTGGCAGCAACTCAATGTTTGAGTTAGGGTCACACACAGAACCCAGTTCAGTGTGGGCAGCAGTAACCAAGGAATATTGAGCCAAGCCTCCATGTGAGGAAAAAAACCACCTGATGCAAGTCACAAGTGATTTTGCTATCTCTGACCAAAATCCAATTCCTTTACGCCCATACTGGATATTGTATTCAGTTTTGCATCAATATACTTAACAGCTTCAGAATGTAAAATCCAGCATGACATTAATTTAATGATTTGTTAAACTATAAACTAAAGGTATTGCAGATCATCTCATGAAATTGGATAAAAAGTATACAACAGAGTACACAAGGGTCACGGACCTCCATATAATTAGCTGCACCCAACTTGTGATTTAGAAAACAATTTTCAAATGAATAGTAGGAAAGCAGGAAGAGAAGTACATCAAATAAAAGAAATGGTAGGAGCAAATGAAAACCTGCCACTGGTTCTTTATTTTATGATATTCTGACTTCTGAACTGACTTCAGGAATTCTCTCTCAGCATATGTTGATTCATATGGATAATATCCCAAAAGCAAACCCCAAACCTATATTTGTATATAAACTTTTATCAAATGAAGAGCATATTCAAATTTATAATGAAAATGCTTAAGCCTGAAATAGACTAACTTCATTTCGCAATTCGTGGTCAAGTCCACCATAAAATACTCTCTTTCTCAAAGCTTCTGAATCTGTGACTCGTCCTTCAGAATCGATGAAGGTAATCCACTGCAGATTTTTAACCCCAAAAATTATTAGCAAGTAGAAATCATCTGAAAACTTTCAGGATAAATCTTTTATGTAATAACATGAATGGAATCCTTCAACAATTATTGCAATCAGCATAGCTATAAGTGCAATATAAGGGTGCCTAAATGGTATACATAGGTAGTCAATAATGGGGTGCACTTAGGTAGTCTCTAAGTAGCTTGGTTCTCATCCCTTAACAACTAATTTATAAGGGTAGGCTCCCCAAGTGCTTAGAGACTTATCAAAGCCTATGCCTCACAAAAAGCTACCCACAAAGGGTTCTGAC
This sequence comes from Hylodesmum podocarpum, assembly GCA_026586105.1. Lineage (NCBI taxonomy): Eukaryota > Viridiplantae > Streptophyta > Magnoliopsida > Fabales > Fabaceae > Hylodesmum > Hylodesmum podocarpum. Next base: position 7,179,727 of record JALJEV010000650.1, on the reverse strand, counting down.
CAACAAGGAAGTTAAGTATCACCAAGTACAGTGTTGTGGAGTGCAGGGACAGTACTATGATAAGGTCTTATTTATAAGATAAGAACATATAAAGGAAAAATCAAATAAGTTTCTCCATAAACTAAAATGAGCTGATGCTTTTGGAAAAAGTCAACATGAAAAAGCTTCGGGAAGTTAGCTAGCTAATGCAAAGACTAATTTTTGCGTAAGAAGTTTATATTTTTTATTTACCCAAATAGACCCATTAAAGGACACCTAAGTCTCACATCAAGTAATATGGGATGTTTGATGGAGTATTTAAGTGGCAAGTTCTCCTGGGATGTTAAATCTTATAGAAATTAACATTTTTACTCTAACCCAATCAATACTCCGAGAAGGTTATTTGCAACTTACCGGTTTACCCTTGTTTTTATTTGCCTCAAATATGTTATTTAAGATTAGAAAAAGAAAAGGTTCAAATCAATATTTAGTTTATATACACCCAATTGCATAATTGAAGAAAAAATAAACATCGAAGAACATTAGTCCCCATGTGCATGTGATTGTGTGCATGGAGGGGGGGGGAGTCAAAACTTACAATCTTTTGGTCCAGTCATCGCCAAGAAGGAAAAATCCTTCTAGATTGCATCGTTTGGAAAAGCAACAATTCACAAAATTTGCACATTTACAATATTGAGATCATCATGACAAAAGAGCATTTCCAAGAAAAATTCATGTATATGTAATATCATGCAAGCAGCCTATACAAGAAATAATATCTTTGAAATATATAGCTCATACCTCTTCAGAACTTAAAGGGGGTTGCCGAGGTTTTCCCCATACTAGTGACAAGTTTTCAAACTGCCACAAGAGAAGCAAGAGAGTATATCATTAATATTATTATTATATAGCGTAGAAGTGAAAAAAATATTAAATGATCCACCATATTATTTATAGGATAAAAATGTGTGAGTAGAGACATAACCACAGCTCGTAGGTTCCAAAAAATAAAAGGAAAATAATAAATAAGCAATTCCTGTGTTAATAAAGATGTATACCATCATTCCACCAAAGTACACACATCGGGGGACCCATAGACATACACAATGATTATACAATGGTAACAATGGCAAACATTTCTAACCAAAATAATTTTGCACCTAACAACACAGTTTTGTTGCAAACAGTAAGCAACAATTGACAAAAGCAAGGCCAGAGATAAAGAGGATACCTCCTGAGAATCTAAGGCAACAGGACTTTCAACAGAAGTGTCTTCCACAACATTGGAAGGTTTCTGATGATGTTCAAGCTTAGTCTGGATATGAGTCCTCCTCTCACTGACACCAAATCCATTATTCTGGTTTTCTCCGAAAAGTTGCGATGTTGTTTCACGGGCAAATTTTGTGACAAGAGAGAACTTCTCTAAAACTTGAATAGAGAGGTCTCGAGCAGGATCATGACTTTTATGCCTTGGCATCCCATGAAACTGATTAACAGTCAAACTTCCATCATTGACACCATTATCAGCCCTTTCTTGATTCTCATTCAAAATAGATTCATCAACTGACATATTTGAAGGTCCACATGCAAGGGGAACAGCCCTGGGCAACTCCAAGGAAGACAATGTCCTCTGGAAATCAATCCAAGCATTTCAAAATTTAGCAGGCCAAATAAAATGGCGTAATATTTGATTATAAAAACAAGAGAGGCTTCAGAGACCTAAGGTAATTCTAGATGTAGGCATTTTCATCGTTCTCATCTCTCTAGCTAGAAGAACAAGTTATTAACATTTGGACGATCAAAATAGAAGATGAACAAGTTACCCATGATCTTGTTTCAATAACGATGTAATTTTCCTTCTTTGGACATATTTTCCTCCACAAAGGATATTATGAATCTATGACCAGTTGTAAACCAAACAAATTCAATTGAATATCACACTGCCCATACCTGCAGTGTATTCTGAAAATCATTCACAAGGAACACATTGGCATCTTCAGAAGATCTGAAATGCAGCACAGCAAGAAATGAAAGTCATACTTAGCATATGTCTACATTTGGCACGCAAGATCAAATTTGCAAGAAAAAGAATGACTAAGCAATGATTGAAATGTGCAGCAAATACAACGTTATTTTTCTTGATGCAATGAACATGATCACGAATCTGAAAGTGTAAAGTTTTTATTGGAATCATGCCAGCATTAAAGTGCGACCTTGATGCACATAAAAGAGGAAAAGGCTAGTGTGTATCTGTAAATATATTCTACATGCATTAACATAGGCATGATGATAATTCTCCATCATTTTCTAAAACATTTAGCTTATTAGGAAGTCATGAATGTGTGACACACCCGATAACTTAAAACTAAGAATGGTCAACTCAAGTCTTGCACATACATAGTGATGTCATATAAAAGTTGTTTAGGTGACAATCAAACAATACCCAATTGCAGGCTCATCAATTTCATACACTGAAACAAAAACACCATTTATAACTCCACAGCAACAAAAGTAGTGGCAACTAGCTAGCTAAAAAACCAAACTGAAAATAAATAAATAAATAAATAAAAACAGCCCCTCAGTCTATCCCTTCCCACGTGAAAACACTAGAGCCAAGTCATAATTAGAGCCCACGAGTAATGAGAACTTATCAAATAATCAACACATTAGCTCTACCATAAGATAAACTGGAAAAAAAATTAAATAAAAAATTATCAGTGAAATGAATCACTATTCTGAGGACATAAAGGATAGCAGAGAACTACTCTTGATTCATTTTTTCTGAGATGCCAAAGACAAACATTTCAAAAAGAAACAAGGGAAAAAATATAGGGAGAAATTCAACATGTACAAGTCTTATCAAAGAACTTAGAGCATATTACATGTCAATCTTAGATTCTTAGTAAGTGCAAACAAATGAAAATATCTGTCCTTGTAAAGGAAATTGTCAGACAAAGAACTGCTCCCTAATACAGAGAAATACCAACCAATCACTCCCCTTTTTTTTCCTTACTAAAAACTTCATTTTTGCTATATCTTGGAACCGTGAAAAATACCATATTCGCTTTGTATGAATGAATTGTCGAGACATTCCAACACAATTAATCATGAGAGAAGAGAAAGGTTTCAGCAAACAATCAAATAAGAAAAATGTAATCCAGAGCCAAAAGTCGTGATACAATTATAAGAACATCTTTCATTCCAGTTTCACTTTTTTTTTTAACATTAAATATTATCATCATCTATTCTATCCCTCTTTCTATCTCCTGAACTCTTCAGCAAGTCTAGTCTCTTTTATTCATACATCAATGGGAACCACAACTCCTTTTGAATAGGTCCAGAGCAATAAAAAATAATAAAAATAAAGGCATGAAGACTGAGGCTAACCTCACAAGAAGAACATGTTGCTTTATTGTAGCAAGGAATTCTTTGACTCCTCCACTATAGAAGTATAGCGGAGGATAAGCAAGTCCTGCAAAGTTCGTGAAAGATTGAATTATAGACTTGAGTCAAATATCTAGAGCGGTCATTGACATTGTGTGGCCCAACAAACACAAACATGTTATTTACCAAATCACTGTTATTCATAAAACTTTAAAATACTAAAACTAGATATATTTAACAGAGATCACGTCACAAATGAGCCATAATAGACTTTAAAAGAGAAATCATACAACCAAGAATTAAGTGCACCAGCTATGTATGCACTTAGCAGATAAACAAAAAGACAATTTCTCAAAAATGTGGGTTATGAGTTTACTCAACCTTACAAAACTGCCTTGTAAAATGAAGGTTGTTCCCTACTTATATACACTATTTTGGCCATAACACTAGTTGATATGGGACCAAACTACCACCCTTGAGGCTACAACTATGGCAGCTCCTAAAGAGACCACAACTAAGGCAGGCAAGGGGTGACCACAGTTAAAGTGGCTAACCAACACTTCCCTTCACGCCTAAAGCATGGCATATGCAGGTGGCCAAGCAATACCATCTTAGAAAAAGGCACTTCTTCTATTAATATTTGTCACTTCAAATACATTTTCTAAAGAGCCAACATCTTCAATTTGATTATCCAGTGCTATACACAGACTAAAGAGCCATTCAATTTATTCATCCCAAAACAAATGTTCTCACTTTACTTTTTACTCAATCAGGCTGGCATGCTTAGGCTCGATTCCCTTCAGGATTTTGTAAGGCATGTAAAAATCAATGCTGCCTGATGGGTTTTCCATGTCAATTTTAAAACACTAGTTCTCAAAATTTATTTACCAAGTTTGAGTTCTATGATTGAAAAATTATTTGATATAATGTTTCCGCCAAATTGCAAATTAAAATTCAAACGAATTGTATCCTAGCACAGTAGTTATGACACCAATAAAGTGCATAACATGAGCAGAAATTTCATGGTAGCTATCGTACAAAAGAATTACATAAGTCATCCAAGGTAGCATCTCCTCTACATTTATACCCAAAATAAAAAACTAACACCATTTACTTAATCATGTATTATCTATTACACTATCAAAGCACGTATACCTATTGATTCCAAATAACATAAATACACACAAATAATAAACTACCCGGTTGATAGAAAGGAAGATAGAGAACGAAACAAATAATTTTAGATTTTAAATGCACTATAGCGTAAAAGAGTTTAACAGTCATATAATCACAAATTACCATGTATAGTATGTTTGTCGACTTTTATGTAAATAACTTAAAAAGTCATACCAACCATAATTTCTGATTGGACAACTGTGTAAAAAGTTTTACACGGACAATGCATAGCAGTTAAGCTCTTAAATATTTTAAGATAAAATCCAATATTTTTATGAACAGAAATTCACCTGATGATAGAACAACAATGATATATTGCCAGCCAAGAGCAGGAGTATGCCTCCTGATGGACCTGATGTCAGTGAAGGGCACCTCCCTTATGGTATAAAGGTTTCTGTCTAAACAAGAAACGGAACAAAATTCAACACATCGAACACATTGCACAAGGCAGTAAAGTCATCTAGAATATAAACTACCTTTATCAGACACCCTGGTCTCCGAGTTGTGTCCTTTGTAAGGTATCCAAGTCTACATGCAAGAGAATATAATTGCATTAACAACAAATAGCAACAACAACCAAAAACTAATAAAATACGAAACAATGATTACCATATACAACGATGAGCTTTGCTTTATCAATCTCAATCTTCCACTGATTCTTTCAGAGGCAAACTGAGTCGGATGAATTGCGACATTGTCCTTCAAAAATACAATTTCGGTACCTTCCCGAGGACTCTGTTTGGCACTGTCACTCTGCTGCATCATGCTAGAAGATCCCTAATCCGAATCAATTCAATTAAAAAAAAAATCGCAAAGTCGATTAAATTCAAGGATAAAAAACAGTGGCAATATTGGTATATTCAATTGAATCGCGGAAACCCTAATTAAAACATAAATTCGATCGAAGGAAACCACAAGGATGACACTTACTTGCTGCTGCGACGCGGCGTAATCAGCGTCGTCGGATAAATCGTGAAGCTCCGATTCTAACATCGACGTTTTCAAAGAAAAATGAAAACAGAGAAAGAGAAAGAGAAAGAGAAAGTTATCTTCGTGGCGAAGGAAAATCCGTGGTGCGGGAAAATGAAGAGAATGGAGAGAAACGTGAAGTTTGTGCTGTGTTTGTTACTCGTTTGTCTTCGACGCGGGTACGAAATTCGTTTCGTTAAATGTACACCGTTGGATGGTCGAAGCAGCCGAAATAAACGGCTGAGATGGATAAATGTCTTTTCCTATTAATACTATGTTTTTACTTTGGGCCCAGGCTTCTTCTATATTCTTCAACTTTCTTTTCTTCTTCACGTTCTACTCCACCACCGCCTTGATGCCGCTATAAGAAAATAAAAAAAAAAAATTCGAATGGGAAGAAAAGTGTTAGAAAAGGATATTTTGAATTTTTATAAATTAAATTTATATTTTAATTAAATAAAACAAAATATATTATTCACTTTTTTTCTGTACATCCTTTCTTCAAGTTAATTTACGCACATAATCGATGTGTGATGCATGTTATGTGTATATGTTTTCTATAGTCATCTTATAAAATTTTGTGTTATCATACTTGTATGTTTATATTTTTTTTAATAAAAATTGATGACAGAAAAATAAATTATAATTTTATAAAAATAGGCAAAAAATCGTAACGGTCTTCTTTTAAAAAAATTTACTATTTATAACTGGCTAAATATTTATTCCATCTAGTTTGTCGGAGACACCACTGTGAGTAACGCATTCCACCACATTTTGTTATATAGTTATTACTTTACTCATAAAAAGGATGCACCAACTACTATGTCTTCTACCGTGTGTTGTCACGTGCCAACCATCTGATCATGCCTCTTACCATGAGCTGACACCTATGTAGGAAGCGCAATTTGTGCCACCTTCAACCTCTTTTTCTCTTCCATCGAGTACATGTAGAAAGCATTACCGTGTAAAAATTTTATAATTTTAATATTTTTAATTTTATATAAATTTTCAATATTAACTTAACAGATTTATTTGTCTAATTTAATATTTTATTTTTTCTAATATAATGAAAAAAAACAATTTTCTATATTAAATTGATAGAAAATTAGAAAATTTAGTATAGAAAATTGTTAGTATTAAAAGGTTTACGTAATGGACCTAGTTTGGTATTCTAGCCAACTAAATTTTTTTAACATGGTACCACTAATTGAAGGCGCTACAAGTTTTACACTTCCTATACAGGTCTGTCACGTATCATTTCATGGTGAGAGACATCACCAAATTTGCACTTTCAACAGATGGTCGCCATGTGTCAACTGCTGATGAGAAACACTACTAAATTTACACTTTCAACAAATAATTGTCACATGACAACACATCACACAGTGGGAAGTGCCGTAGTTGATGCATTTTCTACGTGACAGAACGTAGTGAAAGACGTCATTCATTCCGACGCCACCGTTGGTACACTTTTTTTATTGGTGAAGTGGTGACTAAATGACAGAACATTGGTGAAGTGGTGACTAAATGACATAACATTGTGGAAGACGCCACTTGCGCCGACGTCTTCAACAAAAGTAACCTCTGAAATAAGTTTTGATCTAATTCTAAATATATAAATCTTTTTGAAAAGATGATTTTTTGCCATAAAAATAAACTTGTTTAATTAAAGTAATAAAAAAGAAATAATGGACAATAATTTTTGTGTATAATGTAAGAAAACTCGAGTCACCCCTGTATTAAGAGGACTTTGAAATTGTGTTACAATTCAAGTCTTGTAAGTGAAAATGCATTATAAGCACATTCAAAAGATAATATCATTCAAAATATTTAAATATCTAACATATTTTCTTACTTTGTATCGTGTCACACGATATATTGTGACCATCAATGGATAAATTGTCACCATTAGCTTCAAGGATAGTTGGAAATATCTAATGACTTCGTGTATATGAATAATTAACCCTATCCTGTGACAAGCTAGTCAGGACATTCATTTTATCTCTCATTGTTTTATTTTTTTCCACTAACCAAGTTTAAAAGTCTTAAGAAAAACCTAAGATTTGTACCATTTTCCTCAGCTAACCTTCACCTTTTTAGTAGATAGGACAAGTATTTTTACCTAAAGATAAAAGAGGACTATTATTAACAGTAAAATCTGGATTTTCTTCCTCTAAAATGAAAAAATTACATTTCAAAAAATAAAATGCATTCTTCATTATTAATTTTAAATTTAATGATTAATATTATAATTAATTTTAAATTTTATTATATATCTATTTAATTTTATTACAGATTTCAAATTATTGAGTATAATTTTTCTTCGTATCAGAGAAACCAAATTTATAAATTCCTCCCTTTGAAGTATTTAAAACAACTATGTAACCAGAATTTTTGAACTCAAGACTATCACATGAACTAGAATAATTACAAACCAATTGATTATATCGCCTTTAACGCGGAAAGAAACCTTCCCTTCTTTTAGTTGACCTTCTCATAACAATAACTTGGAATAAAAAAACATTTTTATTTATTAATAGATGTCTTTAATATGTCTTTGATCGTTAAGGTGACTGAATTTCGATTATGATTCTTATAAAATTCTGCATTATTTTTATTTTTCCAAACACAGAATTAATTGTGTAAGGCATTAGCACGATATATTAGAATGCAATGAGGAGTGTTCCTTTGAGTGCAGTAGCTTCAGCAATTGTAGAGGATTGGGCAACCACTTGTTGCTGCAGTGAAAGTTGACAGAACTTTGCCACTCCCCACTATGGTCACATGCAATTATGGTCACTAAGGTCTCATGGGCCTTAAACAAACAGAAATTAATTGCTTTTTGGGTCGTGGTGACTTTCTATGTAATGGAATTCTTCTGCACTGCACCATCTGGGGCTGGGTTATCAAGTACTTAGAATAGAATAGTTTTTTTAGAAAATTTTGAAGTTAAAGTTAAATTTAAGAATTTTAAATTTAAACTCACAACCCTTTAATAGTTTTATAATGTCTATTTTGAAAGTTACTTCTAAGTTAAAAATGATTTGATTAGATGTTTTGAATTTAGGGATAAAAAAAGATAAGTTCTCTTAAATTGAAATATTTAAGAGCACCTTTTTAATTATATAAACAAAGTCCCTTTTTCAATTTGCTTTTGTGAATTTGTGTTTGACACAGTTTTCATTTTAAAAAGAAACAAAACTTTCAATATATACATAAATTGACCACACACTTTAAAAGAAATCAATAATTTATTTGAACTTACCTTATACTTGTGACATGATTAATTACTTGTGTAGATGTTTGAGAAATATATGAAGATAACTTATGATATTAAACTCCTAAGAAAATTAACGAAAACAATTTATAGTTTACATGAAAGCAATTTAATTATATTTCTTTTTTAGTTATAAAAAGAGTTTGATGATAAGTATTTAAAAGATGGAATTAAATGGATATACGTCTTAAAATTAGTTAATAGATGATAATGATGTGATGAATTTCTTTAATTTAGGTTTGAGTGGATTTGATCGCCTAATTTTAGTTTAATTACTTTTTTATTAATTGAAATAAATCCTACTAACATTGATTTAAAATTGTGTTAAAGAAAGTGTAAACAACATTTTCGTATTATATATATATATACACACACAATAATAAAAAATTAATAATTATTAACAACTTCCGTACAATCCTACAAATAAAATTAAGTTATTAAAATAAAATAATTTTGATTTGTAAATTTTCGGTCATAAAAAAAATATAAAGATAGTGATCGATTTTCACTTATTGTTAAAAGATTGATTATTTCAATATAATTTTGATAAAAATGTGCTTATTTTTTATTACAAAAATTCATTGACATCTTTTTAAGATATCTCCATACAAATTTTATTATATATAAAAATTTTATATTTCATAAAAATTTAATAATAAATTTATAAATTTTCTTAATTATAAATAATCTATATACGATATTTTAATAACTTTTAATCATTCAAAATTTGATGCAATTTCCGCCTATGCTTGGATTAGGTCTATCAGAAGTACTCGCACTCTTCTGATATTTTCTTAATTATGCGTGTGTTCAGGTGTTCAGGTGTTCTCTTTTCCCCTTGAACTCCTTTAAACATCAAAACTACACGTGAGTGATGCCGTGATGGATTCACGTTGATTCATTGAATGTCTGTTTGAGGTTTGAAAAGGAAAATCAAACACACACTAACTCCTCAAATCCCGTTTCTGTGTAAACTGTTTGATAAACATAATTATTTTATCGAGGATTTTGCTATTCAGGACACTGGGTAAAGTATTAATATAAAACAAAAATTCATATATAAATTATAAATGACTAAATACAAAAAGTTTTGGACTATGTAAAAATATTAACACATAATTATTTATGTATTCATATCTTGCCTACGTGTCCTCCCTAATTAACCTAGGAAGTATTAAAAATAAATGGTAGAGAATTTAATTGGTCATGGACACTCTTTGCAATAAATAAATAACCATGCTTTGATTTCAAAGTTTAATTTGATTGACAATATACATATTCATAGACAGTGATATTAAAAATTGAGTTATAAGTATAATTCAACTTTTAAGTATAAGATAAAAGATGTTACTCACTCTTAAACACTTACCATAACATATCTCTCTGGCAAGTGGTGTTATATATAAGCGAAACTAATTAACTGTTGGAGGGATTTGAAAGAGAAATTATGCATGGTAACCGAGAGAGGGACAAGGAAGGAAGGGGAAGCAAGTGAAGTTACTCTGTCTTTATTGTCTTCGCAAACAGACAAGTAACATTGACTTCATTGCCATGCATAACTGAAACATTTACCCGTCACATTCCAAATGTTTGCCCCGTAATTTCTTTGTTTCCTTTTAACTTTTCTCGATCTCATCTCTTCATTTGATTCTCTTCCTTCTTAATGACAACATTTTTCACCCCGAGATATGATCTTCCTCTTTCTACTACTCTTAATTTAGTTTTTTACACTTATTATCAAAAAGTTCCCTAGATTTATTCATTCTTCTTCTTTTTGTTTTTCTTCTTATGTATACACGTTTCTAATACTGTTATTTAATATCAAATCGTTATGTAGAATTTGCACAGGCTTTAGTCGTAAATATACTAAAAATCTTATCAAATTGATTTTGATTTGTTGACTTTAAAAAAATTATATTGTGAATGTATAATTAAACTCAATAAAAAAATTATTTAATATCAAATTGTCTTATATTGTGAATGTATAATCAAGAAGGAGAGAGTGAATGAGAATGACTAAAGAGAGAAGAGAGAATGGAAGGAAGATTTAGGATATTTTTGAGTTTTTTTTCTTCAAAAAGTATAGCTCATAAAGAAAAAATTACTATTTTAAAAAGTTAAAATTAAAACTTTTCATTAGTTAATTGGTAGAAAGTCACACGTCTTTTTGAAAAAATTAAAAGAAAGAACTTTTATAAATTAAATAACAAAAAGTTAATTTAAGTTTTGGAGGAGTGCATTATATATTTTTTCTTATTATTTTCTTTTTTCTAATTTGAATAATGTTATCTAAATAGGCACTGTACAATGATTTAACTCAACAATTTTTTAAAAGACGAGTATATTTTTATTTGTTCAAATTTAAAAATAAATGTACTTTGGGAGATTTTTGAATAAAGAATGATACTCACTATCCTTTGCATCTAATGAGATAAAATCACTCATAACTAAAACATACGTGAGAAGAATTAAGAAGAAAAAAACATAAATGAATTTATTAAATAATATCGAAAATTTCCCTGATCGTAACAAAAAATAAATAGTGAACAGAATGCAATAGTCAAAGTTGCAAGAGAACAGCATCATAACAAGAAAAAAGTATTTTATGTTATTTAATTTTTACAAAAGCACATATATAGATAGTGATTGAGATATTGTGTTGAACAGTAGTAACACTTTAGAAAGCACGTTAGGTTTCCTGATTAGAGGAGGGGCAACACGTCCCGGAGAAGCTTTTAGAAATGTAAGTTAAAATAAGAAAATGGGTGTCCTTGTCTTGGGGACCCTTTTGATCAAATAGAAAGACTTAAAAGATCAGCATATTCTTTCTGACCTCTGACCTCTGACCATTGAGAATTTATGTTTCCCCTGCACTTTTATATATAGTGCCACTTCAACCATGCACGAGGCTAGAATTTGAAGTGTACTTATAAGAAATGAAAGCCCCAAGAGTTGATGAGATAGGTAGGTACCTTTTGACCATCCCTCAAACCCAAGAAAGAGGAGTTGGAATGGAAAGTCCTAGGATCTGGTGAGGAAAGAAATGAGAAATGGAAATGGTTTAAGGCGTGGGGGAAGATGTTTGGACTGTGGCACGCGAACTTATCGCCACAAATCATGACAATGAGAGAGATGCACCAGATTCTTAATTTCAAGAATAATAATTATCATTTAACATCTTCATGTCTATACACACTACATTAGTCTAATCACATATTAGACATGTAATAAAGCTTATTATAACCCATTTGAGTTTAATTTGATAATTAATATTTATCAATAAATAAAATTTTTAAAAAACTACTTTATCTCTCTCTACTTATATTTTCACGCTAACAAGTAAAGATTAGATAAATTAGTGATTCAATATTAGCGCTGAGAATAAAATATGATAATCTAAGTAATAAACAAAATTTTATAATAAATTAAGATGATATGTTAAAAATATAAATTTGGTCTAACTCAATTTTAAAAATTGACTTGTAAGATCAAATTTATTTCCCGCTTATATATATATAAAACATGACGACAAACAATCTTATAATAGATCGATGATATGTTAAAAATGTGAATTTATTCTAACTCAATCTTAAAAATCTACTTATAAGATCAAATTTATTTCCCGTTTATATACATGAAACATGACATATCAATTTGAGATCTCAACCTATATCAACAATCTTACATATGCATAAGACGATAATAATAATGTTATTATATACAATTTTACTTCGCAGTCAACTGCAATACACAATCAATTGATTCATAGAATATATACGTATTTCTCTCTCTTCACAATTTTATAAGTTATGGTTGTATGAGCAGTTATCTACCCAACATATTTTATTATATATCACAATTTGTTATTGGATTTGAATATAAAAATCTGTATTTTAGTAGAGGCTATTTACTTTTCACTTTCTTCCCTTATTTTCTTTTTTTTAATTCTAACTGTATCCTTCTTTTACCTCGTACAGAAGATGGGAGTGTATCACCAAATGAAAATTTCTTTTAGAAAAGGGTCTTTTACACTTCCCAAAACCTTCAAAGAGACGGAAGAATATTTGGAAAGAAAGGATATGAAAAAGAAGGGAAAAGCAAGAAGGAATAAGAGGAAGTGGCTAGAAGAATTAATGGATAGGAAAAAAGGAAAGTTGTAAGCAAAACCCAAGGAGAGTGTCTCCTAATGCACCTTCAAGGCAGGCCCCCTTTGGCGCCGGTGTCCCCGCGCGCTTTTTTCACTTGTATTTTCCATTTTTCTTATGTCTATGTCTATGTGTTTTTCTGTGTCTTTCTATCAATCGATTTTGCAAATTCTATACCTTCCTAAACTTCTTAATTTCAATAAAAAAAAAAATACTTCGCTGACATTCTGCACTCTGTTCCCAATCTTTATATTCATCTCTCTCTTCCCACTATATCACATAGTTTGACTATATGTATATAACTTTTATTATATATCAATCTAGCTTACACTCCTAATTAATAACATGTACTTCTCATATATAGTTATATTAATCTATGTGCATTAGTATGTGCCATGCAAGATGCAACACATTTTAGTCTATGTGATTGAAGATGATCAATTGATCATGCAATAGGAACACATGGGATAATTAGATCTATATATAATTAAAAAAGAAAAAGGGAAATGAAATGTAAGATTAGACACAAACACACATTGATCAAAGATAAAGAGAAATCAATTTGATTTGTAATTGTCCATTTAAATATAATAGTGGTATAGTCTTGGGTGGATATTTTTAGGAAAACATGATTTGTTCCTCCAGCCAGGGCACATATAAGCCAACTATCTTATTCTCTCTTGCTAGCTAAAAGCATAATCAAATGCAAGCATGATCTAAAAAGGGTCCTAGTTAAAAACAATAATTAATGCTAGAAAGAAAGGGCACAATTAAAAGAGTTGTTTGGGATGTGTTTCATTTATGTGTGTGTGTGTGTGAAGAATATTTCAGGTGCATGCGCAAAGACAGAAGAGCTTGATTTTATTGAGTACAAACTAAGCATGACAAACCCTAAAGTAAGTGTTGCTCCCCCTTGACATCATTCCACTCACCTTCTTCACCTTCTCATCCCGAGGCAAAACCTACCAGTATATACATTCCATGCTTCTCCACCACTTCTATCCTCACTTCAACCTCTCATTTTCTTCCCTCCCCTTCTTCCTCTTTTCACAAAATTCAACCATTTGAATTCCTCTTATATTTCATTTTGTTTCACACATAGATCACATATATCATTCATTACTAAACCATTCCATTCTTATTTTGGAAGCCATGCATGAATTAATACATATTATATATACATATATATGGTCTGTGTATCCATCTAAACCTTGTTAATGAGTAGCTCTCATCCTTAGAAATTAAAGAAAGAAACCTTGCACCTGATTGTCATCAATGTGAGAAGTTATGTTAACTAGTGTGTGAATTACAACCACAACTAATGTTGTAGCTCTATGTAGGATATATAGATAAATTACCAAAGGCAATAAAAGAAAAATAAAATGTCTTTGTCCCTTTTTGTCTATTATATTTCCCAGTTTTTGATCTACATCTACCCGCGATTTAGAATGTGGAGTATCCACTTGTGTTTGTTAGGAATATAAATCTATTTATGGGTTTTGTGCTTTCCACTTTATTAGTTTTCATTTAGGCATGGTGCTAGCGCATATATAGTTGCACCTGAATGATTGACAGTGACTCCCATCAAGAATTTAAATTGTGTAGTTAGTAGAGTGATGTTCCTAAACATCAATCAACCAACCTTATATCTCTGCCTTAAGGTTCTTCCTCCATCTCCACCATCATGGTCACATTTCATATTCATGCTTTACTTACAACAAGGATATTCAATAATTGTGATTAGGTGCATAATGGGACCATAAGGGATATATATTAATGTTTAATGTTGAAATGCCTTTTTCTTCCTTTTTGGTAGATAGACTATTAGCTAGAGACCTATCCATAAAAATCACTTGAAATTTTCATTGATCCCCCACTAATGTTGTTCTAACATGGATCTTGAATAAGTCATATAATATGATCCATGGTGGGATAATAATAACATTTCTAGGATCAACTTGTGTAATTTTCTGCATGTTTTTATTTTCATCTTCTAAGAGAGAAGAATATGATGATGATAATGATGATAATGTCAGGGAAATGGGAAGCATAGAAAAGCGATGTTGGTGAGGTTCAATCCGAAGACGGATTTACATGTAGAAGCAGTAAAATACGATCTCAGATTGAGCCGCGCCAATATCACTTTTATTATTCATGAGTCCCCCCTTGGTTGGTTGCTTTCCAGCTCATACCAACTCATCAGATTCTCTCTAGTCAAAGTATTTTCAAGTAAGTTTGGTAAATTTTTTCATAACAAACATTTTTCCCTCTTGGGCCAATCTTGAATTTGAAACTAGTTGGTGCGATACCAACAAATCCAGAGAAGCTTAAACTCAAGTGCAATAGGAATTGCAACACATGTATGTATGTCTGTATATCACTTCCTTTCTCATGGCACAGGTAATTAAGTAATTAATATTTACGTATATGCTCTCTCTCACTTGGTGCTGATTGGTTTGGTTTTGTTTTTGAGTATGAAATCACAGAACTAATTAAAATGTATTGCATCTGTGTGTGAGTGTTATTTGTGTGTTCTCTTCTCATGTACATTAGTATATCAAGGAGATCCAACATAAAGTATGAGACAAAAGTTAAATGGGAAGTGAGATCTATGTAGAGTAGCCATGCATATATAACTTGTCCTGATGTATTGAAGGTATATATGTTTTGTCCTTCCTTATATACCTTTAGTTAGAAACTATGAATTTATTCTCAATAACATATATCATAGTTTGTTTGAAGGTATAGTATATATGTTTGATTAGTTAAAGATCAAAAGGTAATAATGTATTTACTGTATGCATTTTTATTTTTCATTCTCATTTCATATGAACTTCTACATAGTTTTCAATTCCATTTTTTTACGTACTGCTAAAAGATATAGACTTTTGGAATCATCGTATTTTTACATATCAAAGAAGTGATGAAGTGGACAAAGAGGCTTGTGTCAGTTTTTGTGAGGAAACGTAGTTAGATAATAAACACGGAATACAAGAATATGGAAAAAAGAATATGAATACGAATTGGTGGGATACACAAACAGTACATACAAAACCAAGTATCTTCATTTTGTCAAAGTTCCTGTGTGTTTTATTTTCTTTATTTTATTATAAAATACCTGGGTTTGTAATGCATGAGTGAAAAACAGTTTCTTAACATAGGATTGCTGTTTGATGATTGATTTTAGGTGCTGTTTAGGTTGAACTATGCACAGTATTTGTTTTAATAAAGCTAGATTAAGAAAATTAATTTGAAAATGAGTACAACTGTTGAGGTTGGGGGAGACCAAAAATTAATTTCTCTTGATTAGATTGGGTGCACATTCAGGCTTGTGAGCAGTGCAAATGAAGCTCTTTGAGCCTACTTTGGAGCTAATGACAAATGATTGATATCTTATAAGTGGTATAATAGTGAAGTCTCTTCATATGTTTGAGTCTCTCATTAAGTGTGGCTGAAAGGTATGTTGGCTTTAGGGGGGGACTAGTAATCATTCATGGACATATATATGACACAGTTGGACACATTAAGAGCTGGTTTTGCACTTTCAAGTTTCTTAAGTTTTGATACAAATCAATCAGTTGGACATACAGTAATCATTCCTTTTTCTTTTTTCTTCTCTCTTTTTCATTTGTTCCTTTAACTGAGAAATGTTAGGTATTATTTATGAAAATATAATTCCTCCATTTCAAATTTTATGTAAGTTTCTTTGGAGACTTTAATTTGTCTTAAAAGATTTATCATTTTAACTTCAAGGGTGATCAAGTTGAGTAAGATATAGTTTCCTGTTTGCAGAGTGCCTTTGTAAGTTTTTTTTTTTTTTTTTTTTTTTTTTTTTTTTTTTTTTTTTTTTTTAACTAGGAGGTTTTTGTGTGGTGAATTGGAAAAATTAAAATTATTATATCAATTAGTATTATTATTTGAATTTTGATTCCAATTAATTTTTGTATAATATATATAATTTAATTTACCATAAAAAATTAACATGTCAGTCGAACATTGATTTGAGACATTAAATAGCTGGTGGCCTAGAACTACTTAGTAATTTCTCTTGAACTAGAATATTATTTCCTCTTTTAAATTTTTTCTAACCAAAAAATATTAGTCATTTTTTTAAAAAAAAAATTATTAATTTTTATAGTAATATTCTTATTTACTGTATATATTTAAATCGATTTAACGCTATATTCTAATTCTTTTAATAAAGGTATTTTTATATAAAAAAATCATTTTATCATACTGATTTCTGCAATTGATAATTTTGTAAAAAAATCTATTACAATAAAAAATAATATGAGATATAAGTAATATATTTTCTCTTTTTATCTATTATTGTTAAAGTTTTTCTGTTTATCTATTATTTTGAAATTTCAAGATGCATTTTTAATTATATTAAGAAAAAGTGATAGAAATAGTAACACTTAAAATATAAAATCCATGAATGAAAGAAATAAAAGATATGATAAAATATTGCAAATAGTTTTAATAAAAAGTTAGAAGATTAATTATTTTTCTATATAGTTCAAACGATACCGAAAAAGAAACCAAGGAAATAATATTATTTCCATTACTTGTTGATTTATTTTAATAAAGTGTTATTAATTTTATTGCTATTATAATAAATAAAAAAAAAATGTTGCGTCTCACTAATAAATTAAGTTTGTAGATCATTGTCAAATTATTTATGTCTTTAAATAACTTGAGTGCTAACGACTCGATTTTCTTATAAAATTTTGAATCGAAGAATATTGAGATGAGGAAGGCTCTAATAGTCAATAAGACCTAATACAAATTTTAAAAGTACAATGAAATAAAATAAAATTATATAATTAACATTTTGAAGTTTTTTTTTTTGTTTTAATGAACCTAAAATTTAAGTTTTAATTACACTATCTCTATATAACTTCTGATTAAGATTTTATATTTTATATAATTATTTTTATTTAGACTGATTTGAGGTCCAATCCCTATAACTAATAGGCCATATTAGCCCAAACACCTAGTCAATCTAGATTAGCACAAAAGATTAAACATCAAACAGAAGTAATTAAAGTCACCTCTTGGTACATCAAGACAAGAAAATCACCCTTTAGAAGTTGATTATGAGCTCATACCAAGAAATTCAGCTGATGCTAAGAATCTACAAATACAATTGTTAACATCATTCATTACATAAGATAGATATTTATTATATAACGTCACTCTAATTGAATACTAATTGACTTGATCAATGCCCTAAATTTTTGCAATTACCTAACCTACCCGCTCTTTATGGAACTTCAATTTTACTTCATCTCTCTAGCTTTCAACTTTGTTTATCTTAGGGACATCAACATTTTTCAACTGGAACCATCAGTAATTTTAACTTTTGATTAATAACAAAATTCATCCATTTTAAATAAGTAAATATATATGTAGATAAATATTATTCATTTTTCTTGAAAAAAAATACGTCAATATAATCTACACCATAAACAACACTTGATATTTCCTTCCCAAAAGAAATATGGTGTCCCTAGTTTATTAATATACGTGCATACTCTCTTTATATAATCAAACTCGTACAATAAAAATGAGTTTTCAACTTCCACTTGGTTTTCTTCTCAAAATAATAAATACACAACTTGTTACTTTCTAAACTACATTAGGTATAAAGATTTTACTTTTCTAATGTCGTTTTTATTTATTACAGAATTGAAATGATAGATATTAACGTAAATCAATTATGTTTGATTCTTAAAATATGTTTTCCAAATAATCTTTTTGAAGTACCTAAATTTTTTAAGGGCTAAGATTAATTCGAGTTTACTAGAACTACTTAAAAGCTTTCAACTTTCAAATTTTAGCACTAAAATTTGTAAAGTGGGAGAAGAGACACTTCCATTCCATTCTACTAGAGCTGGCTCAAAATAAAGGTTATAATACTTTCTTCTGTTAAAACCCAATATCATTCGATAAGTTTATTAACCTGATCACAATGAAGTCCATAAAGATTTGATTGTATGTTATGGTACCATAGTTTTACTGATGATAATAAACTATCTGCATTGACCCAAAACATGAAGGTTGCTATTTACTATGGAAGTTATTGCAAAAAATGACAATCATGCATGCCAGCATATGGGGTCTAATACTGTTTGTCTAGAAGGGAAAGGAAGAAATTTAAGAGAAATTTTAAAAAAATTATGTGGATCTCATAATTTACACTCTACTTTAATTTTAATATTTTTATTTTATTATATTCTATTTTATCCTTTTTCTCTATCAAATGGACCTTAGTTCAAAGTCATAAGATTTCATTAAACTTTTTGGGAACTAATGGGAATCAAACATTAAAATATATACATATTCTTTTAATCTTTCAAAAACTAGCAGCGTATTACATTTCTGTGGTACGTACTAGCAGATATGGACTATCTTACAAGAACATAGAAATGATGCACTATTCTGACACTCTTTTCTCAAAGGGGAAAAAAGAAAGAACAGTAATAATAATAATAGATAAGGAGTTTTGCACATTGAATCATATAAAATTATAACCAGACGCTCATTGTTTCAGAAAAGCAAGGGAGGGAATCTGGTCATATCATCATGTTACACTTTTTCCATCTTGTGTTTGATTTCTCTGTTAGTGTTAAGTTTCTCACACTGCTTTCAGGTCCAAATCCCCCCTTGGCTAATTGTATCTAATTCTTGATTTCGTTGTTTCAGCATGGTGTTAAAAATGGACCGTACATAGGATTTTGCTTTATCCTAATAGTTACAAGATAAGGCCAAACATATAAAATAACCTAGATTTATTGGTATGATCTTACGTTCAATTACAAATCATTATTTATAATATTCTTGTTGACTTTTATTTAAATATTTTTAAACTTGTATCAATAGTAAATTCTAATTGAATGATGTTGTAAAACAAATTATATTAACAATACATAACAATTAAATTCTTCCCATCAATTGAATCATAATATGCATGCTTGTATATTGATTAAGGTAATGTGTTTAATTTGTTTTGGTCTTAAACCCACATGTTAAATAATTGTCCACTGAATCTTCTTGCCATTATCTTGGATATGCACATGCTGATATAAAGGTCTTCGTTGCCACCTAAGTAACCACTGAGATGGCATTATTATTATTATTGCTGGGTTTTTTTTGCCTTTTACTTTTCTAGCTTCTTGTCACGATATGTTGGTCTGGTGTGGTGTTCACCGGGTTGGTTTGGTTTCTTTCTTGCAGAAAATGAATTGGATTTGTAACTGTAGCTTTAACTACAAATACAATAATAAAGATAGATATCACAGGCTTTTTGGCAGGGCCCAGAACAGTGATTGGGTTTCTATTGTACTATTCATGTGTCCCCAGTTAACGAGGATGTTTACCTGTTATTCACCAAGCATGCGTCCTGTCCAAGATTTCTAATCTTGCTGAGGTAAATATTGTAAGTTGCAACTGAAAGAATCTTGCTATGAAGTACATGGATGAGGAGTACAGTGATGTCTCAATTTCTTTCACCAAAAAACAAATACTTCATCCACTTTGTGCTGGACACTATTTTTGTTGAGTATAATATGAATATTTATTATAAAGGGTAGATGGGGAGCCAATAAAAAATATTGAATAAAAAGGGTATGCACCTAACAACTTGAAGTTGTAACAGCATTGTGTTTTAAGAACTTCTCTGGCCAATAATAAAAGTTGGATTCTTGATATCTCCACTCTTCAAATAAAATCAAATTCGTAACACAAAGTTTGAATGGCTAAATTGTTCTTTATAGATAACTTTATAAGAAGTTTAATAATGTGGGGTTACTGGTTAGCATCAGATGCATAATCATAAATTCAAATCCCTCATCATTAACAAAGTGAATTTCCTTACTGTGAAACCGCAAAAAAAATTTCTTGAATTTTTTAAATTTGAGCAATGGATGACTTGCATGTGAAAAAACTATTGAGATGGGGCAACATGGCCTATCAAAATATTCTCAATTTGGTCGGGCCACCTTTATTATCTACAATGTTAAATCAATAAAAAGAAAAAAGCCTAATCATGTTCCATACAAATAGAAAATTAAAAAAAAAAATACAGAAGCCTATTCTCTGGGGCTAAAGGCTAGGCATCTTGAAAAAAGAAGGACTGGTGTGAGCTTACGAAAGATTACAGCATGATTGATGCTAGAAAAGTGGCATAAGTTTCAATTACTGACGGTAAGCAGATTCTATAAATAATTGTTGTTTTGATATAAAAAGGAAACTTTGTGGCTACCTTTCTTACAAAAAAGAATAAGTTAAAGCAAATTCACATTCTTTTTTCCAATTCAAATTATCAAGGAAGACAGATATTAACAGAATAGAGTCCACAGACAATTATGCTACGCATAAAGACATATATGCTCTCTATTTTGGTATCAACTATAAAGTATATATGCTGATAAAAGGGTGGATTTGTTTTTTGAATATTAACCAATTGGGATATTTTAATTTAGTTTCATAGTAAAGAGTATGTGTCTAAAGTTTAAAACAATAAAGCATATCGAACTAAACATTAACTTGCTTAGCGGCCTTAATTTCCTAAAGTGTATGCAATGAATATGTATTAGTTATTACAATTAATGATACTTATGATATAGAATACTCATAGTAGCAAACAAATTTGTGTGCACACTAAGTATGATATGATTAAATAGATCTAAAGAAAGCTTGAAAATCTGACCACTAATGTAGAAAAACGTTATTTTCAACAACAAAGGCAATTGATTCAGGTTGCTGCAAAAGACTTTCTGAGATGTGAGGCCTTTCATATACATATAGGGGAAATCTCAATTACAGCATTAGCAAATGGCAAGTTTCTTTCCATAATGATGGTTAGCTCTCTAATAAAAGAGCCTAAATAAAATCAATGTATCATTCATCACTCTTCCCTCATTCTTCTGGCCCTGACATATTTTTAACACTCAAAAATTATGTAAGCTTGAAATGTCCATCACCACACAACAACAACAACAACAACAAAGGAGGCATTTCAACCTTGGTTTCAAACAATGATTGAGCCAGCAATAAAGAAGAGGATCACTTTCCATCATCGATGCTGCTTGCCGGTATTCAAGGGAGAGGCTCTGATGCTCTTGGATTGTGTGTATGTGATATGTGGAGTTCCATCTTTCTTCTTCCTTCTCCCTTGTTGAGACAAGCGAGAGTGATAAGATAAGATTGCAAGGTCATTGAGATCCTGCAATGGAGTCAAAGCCTTCACAATTTCATCCATGTTAGGACGGGATTTGGGGTCTCTGCTGAGGCAATTATAAGCTAACTGAGCAATTTTCTGCACTCCTTTTAGAGAATAATTTAGTTCAAGGCGAGGATCCACGAGTTGGAACAATTTTCGCTTGTCAGCTAAATATGGCCTAGCCCATGAAACAAGATTTTGCTCCCCACTCGGGCGCTTCTTGTCCATTGATCTTCTTCCTGTTAATATCTCAAGTAACACAACTCCAAAGCTATAAACATCACTTTTAGCTGTCAAGTGTCCTGGTAAAAAACAGAAACAGAAAACATTACAGTTGGTTAACAAGTCTCAGCATATTTGAACATTTTGATGCTCTTTGCAAGCCCTCTTGTAAATGACATTGTAAATAAGTTGAAGGGTATCATCAGTGTTGAGTATTCTTGCTAGTCAGTAAGCTACTTATCTCAGAAATCTAGGACAAGTATATGTGGTGCCAATTTTAGGAGTATTGAAGTTAAAAAGGCATATGTAAACAGAGAAACAAACAAAATCAATACATATTTTTTATCAACAAATATTAGTTGTTAATTGTTAGCAGAAAATTCGAATTTGTGACCTCTTCTTCCTTCCCTTCTTAGAACTTCCTTTCCCACCACTTGTCCAACCTTATCATTCATAATTTCAATCCATAATACATCTTTTAGCATACCATATGCAGAACCCTTGTGTTGTATTTGATGCTAAACTGTTTTCTTGTCCTTTCAAGCTAAATTCTTACCTGTCATGACATATTCTGGAGCAGCATAACCATAAGTTCCAACTACTCTGGTAGAAACATGTGTTTTATCTCCTTGAGGCCCTGCTTTGGCTAGACCAAAATCTGAAAGCTTCGCATTGTACTCCTATTGAACACTACATGTAATAAGTAGTAGTAATAATAATAAAAAAATTCTCAGAACTTGATATCCATAACCACATACCGTATCAAGCAAAATGTTTGATGTTTTAAAATCTCTATAAATGACTGGTTCTGGGCCATTATGGAGGAAGGCCAATCCTTTTGCTGCACCAAGGGCAATCTTAACCCTGTTGGACCACGGGAGAGGTACGGTTCCTTCAAATTTAGGCAAAATCAGCACTTTTATTGTTAGATACAATGATTAAGAGGAAATGGACCAGAAAAGAATAGCTAGTTGTAAGGTGTTCCAGATCTATCACCATCATTAAGAAGCACCGAGAGGAAAAAGGGAAAATAAAGAGTGAAAAGAAAAAGTTGTTAGGTGATATAGAAAACATCTGGAAAAGAGTGTGGTCTCATGAAATAAAGATCCTGCAAACTTCTCAAAGCATGCTGAAATTTCATAAGATACATGAAATTTCTTGTTCATATCCTTAGAGTACTTGATATATTATGCAGTAATTCTTTGGAGTACTTTCAATAACCATAGTATGTATAATTCTTCCTTTTAATTTACATAGTTATTAGCTACTACTCAAGAAACACTTTATGATAAATGACATCACATTTTACAAGCTAATTTTAATTTTTACATTTAGAAAAAGACAGTAATCAGCTGTGATATAAGCCATGATTAATTGGTCCAATAAACAAGTCCTATAAGGGGAAAAAGAAATGCAAACATATGCGGGTGAAGTAAGAATTCTACAATGTTTGTTGCATAAAGTCCCAGACTAACCAAACCAGATCACTTCCTAACAATTTATTGGTTTTGATTTCTTCTTCAAGCAACAGGAAATGATTTGTGCTAGAAACCTAGAAATTGTTGTCACATAATCTCTAGAGGCAACAATCCATATAATTCCAATGTAAAAAGCCAAGGGAAGGCAAAAACTCACTTCTGAATAGATGATTTTCTAGACTTCCACGGGTCATGAACTCGTAAACAAGAAGCCGCTGATCATCTTCAATGCAGTAACCAATAAGTTTCACAAGGTTAGGGTGGTGAAGCTGTCCAAGAAAGTCAACTTCAGCCTGCATCAACAAAATGCAGTGTCACAATCTAATCCCCAGCATATCCTAAACAAAACTTTACAGCACCAATCTACTAACCCAAAGCAGATATTTTACTAACCACCCATTCTCTATGGCCCTGAAGACCATCAGGCTTCAAGCTTTTCACAGCCACAGTAATCCCTGACCCGGGTTTCGCCGGTGCCGTTCCATCTTCCTCAATCCATCCTTTGAAAACATAACCAAAGCCACCCTCCCCAAGAATGCTATCAGGTCTGAAATTCCCAGTTGCAGCCTTCAGTTCTTGAAATGTAAATTGAAGAAGCTGGCAAGGAGCCTTATTCTCCTGAGGCAGGGGATCAGGATTATCAGTAGATAATCGCGCTTCATTTGAAACACATAGTTCTCGATTGCTAGCATTCAGGTATCTTGTCTCGGTTGCTGCATCAAGAATGTGAAGGCTTCCTTAGTGGAATTCTCACTACTTATACAAAAAATATATGAGAATTGCACTCAGCTATGCTTTTGGATCTGACAATGTAATTGAAACCATCACAACACAAAATCCATGACTTCTGCTACAAAATCTTTGAAACACCAAATTTCAGAAAAAAAAAAAAATATTGGATTTTAAGAGAGACTAGATTAGTTTCTCCTGTGTACACCGTGCTCCTTCAAAGTAATGATGCAGTTAAACTAGGCTTACAGTGTCTGAAACAGGAAGATGAAGAAAAGGGTTCTGAGAAAGCAGAAAAAGATTCATCTTTTTAACTACCCATATCATAATTAAACGCCACAAAAATGCCTGCCACAAAAAGTTCTTCTAAAAACAAAAAAATCCCCAGAAAAACTCCATGATTTCAAATAAACCCAGAATCACAGTGCTGCAAAACCACACAGACTTATTCCGAATTCACAAGAAGCTTCAGAAACAGAGAGAGTAAACAAAAACAGAGAAGAGCCAAATGGAGCATTTGTGAGAGGGTGGCACTACACTAGAGGCTGAGATTCAAATTGAAGAAGGGAAAATAACAGAAAACAGTGAATTTGAATCTTCCACCATGAAAACAGTTTTTTTGTTGTGTTGTGTTATGTTATGTACCTGCATCATAAACGAGACTAGTACGAGGGATAGTGTTAGCAGAGTCTCTTGAAGCTGAAGGTTTGCACGCACCTCTAACGCCACGTTTAAGGACACCCCAGCAACCGCACTTCTTCTCAGTCTCCATTGTCACAACTCTCATGGGCTCATAATCCTTCAGCTGAGGCAGAATTCCTTAACCATGACTAGTTACAGAATAAGAAGAAGAGAAAGTGAAAGTGATGAGAGAGAGAAAAAAGAAGAAGACGAAGAAGAAGAGATGGTGTTAGTGTTTGTGCTTGTGTTGGAGATTGCAGGCATCATCATCGCCATCATCGCAGTGTGTACAAAAAGAACTTTTTTCCCACCACCTTTTGTGTGGGGGATAGGAATGGGACACACTCACACACACACTCTCTCTCTCTCTGTTTTTCTCTGTTTTTATTATTTACCTTTTGTGCTTGAAAATTTGCAAAACACAACATAAAACCTTATGTCTAACAAAGTTTTAGCATTTTTGGGAGTGGCTCCTTCGTGCCTTTCACCGCCATTCATTCATCAATGCTTTTTATACCCACCAGTAGCTACCACACATTTTCAAATTCTATGCATACTTTATTCACAAGGAAAAGCCATCTATTTTACTTTATGTTTCTTCAATTTTATCATTTCGACTTTTTTCACCATCTATTTTGAGTTCTCACTTCTGCACTTTGCTAATTTACTTAACTTTTAGAATATTATCTCTAGATATATTAAATAATTTACACTCTTAATTAATTAAAATATATAACACATAATTTTTTAGTCAATTTTTATAAAAGTTATAAAATTTGCATGTGAGTTTGAGGTCACTGTAAGGTAAGGCTGAGACGAGGGATAACACATCTTAAAATCAGAACTTTTTAACTCATATAGAAAAATTAGACAAATAAAATATTAATTCAATTAATGTCAAAATTTTAATATGATATATTTATGAAAAGATTACAATAATTAAAAATTATATGATGAAGTGGAAAATTTGTTAGTCTATTCAAATCTTACTCTAATATAAATTAATTTCAATATATCTGTTTAATCTGTGACCAGTCACCATCAACCACCTAGGATTTTTGTTTGTCGAATTTTTCTACATGGATAAAAAAAATTTAAAATTAGAGATTTTTTAAAATTAAGAGGTTTTAAAATTTTGTTATTTATAATTATAACAAGGGATTTTTTAGAAAAATTAGTTAAAAAAAATATTATTCTTCGTTAGAGTGCATCTTTATGGTTAAAAGTTCAATTTTGAGTTCTGTATCTAATTTTTTAAACTTATTTCTCTTTGAAAATTATATATATGAAGAATCTTAATTTAAAAAATATGAACAGGACCTTTAAATCTTTGCCAGTCCCTGTTTGAGTATAAAATGATGTACAGATGAATAAGAGATACTTTAAATTTGTAAACATGTAAACAAAACTTTAAATTTGGTTTGTGCTTATAAAAAATAAAATAAAAAACTTAAGAAGAAGGATAATAATAATTTTTTCTTATTGAATTTGAATTCGCCCACAAAGAATATAACATGACGTGTCAAAGTAAGCAACCATTTTTCTTGCTCAACTGCTTCAATGATTGGCATGTAGTAATTATTTTTACATTAATTTTTTTTTAACTCTTAGTTATTTTATAATAAGTATTATAAATTAATAATTCATTTTCTCTTTTATAAAAATTTGAGAAGATGATTATCATACATTAATTAGTTAGATAACAAACATGTAATAAAGGAGAAAGAATGAGATGATAAATTTCAATATTTTAACGATATATTTTTTAAAATAATATAAACTATTAACAAACTTATTGTTGTCTATTAAATTAATCAAAATATAAATACGGTATTTATTATTTTTTTATTACGTATTCAGAATCTATGACAATACACTTGTAGTTATGCAAAAGAAAATGAGAGAAACAAATGTGAATTGCAGAATTATACATAAATAGTAATTTCTAAGTTTTTTAAACTCACATAATTACTTAAATAAAAAAAATTGAAAAAAAAAATTGTGTAATATATATGTTTTATCCTTTATCATTATAATGAAAAGCAATAATTAATATTTATTCCTTTCAAACAAATATGGTATAATAAAGACTCCGTGGTCTCATTATAATTATCATCATAGATCTTTTAATGCAAATTAAGAAAGTTAATAAATAGATGAGGTCGATAATTTAAAAAAAAAACATTATTTAGAGGAATATTTTTTATTATAAATAATGTAATGTTAAAGATATAAATATGAAAAATAAGTAATTAATATTACTTTAAAAAATAAAATGAAACTTTGGAACTAATTAAATTTATTTTTCTCATACATGATAATAATAATGTAACAGAGAAAGTAAATGATAACTCTTCTTTTTTATGAGAAATAATAATTATGAATATAAATTATTAGAATATATTTAAATCATCTAAATTAAAATAATACAGATAACTTTTTTTAAGCGGTCATATGGGCATATTTTGTACGTAGTCTTGACTTGATTCTTCTGTGTCATTTTTTTTGTTTTAAAAAAGTTATATGAAAGTATTTATTGTTATCATAAAATCCTCGATCTGACAGTACAATAGACCAATAATTCACAGAAGAATACAATATTGTAATATTTATTTTTCCATTTTTTTCTGTCACAGTATTTATATTATCTCGCATTTTTTTTCTTTCTTTTTGTCTCTCTCCTCACTATAAAAAAAAATATAAACATTATGTAAAAATAATACTCTTCATGAGAATGTATAACAAGCATGGAGGAACATCCCCACCACACCAATCAAAAGGTACACAAATTTATTTTCGCAAAAAGCCATATCTAGATATGATGTTTTCAAGATTAAATAAATAAATAAATGAAAATAATAGACAGATATTCATTCACGACAAATTAATTATAAGATAGATTAAATAAATTTTTATCACATGAATTTAGATGGATATTTTACTACTTACATTTTTAATACATCAAAATAAATTAATAATTATTTTAATCGAATTTATTACAATTTAAAATAAAATTAATTCAATCTATCTATTTTATCAACCTAATTAATCAAGCAGAAAATATGTGAAAAAGTTACCATTAACGAAGACCGTGCCCAGGGGCAGAGCCAGGATGAGAGGAGCTAAATTTTTTATTTTAATTTTGTCTTGTTTTTTAATTTTTTTAAAATGATAATATTTATTAATTATATAATAATTTTTAGCAGAAAATTAAAATAAATTTAAAAGGATTAAAATTTATTTTAAATATATATATAAAAATTTATTATTAATATATATTACTTTTTATATATATATTAATAATATATATATATATATTAATAATATATATATATATATTAATAAAAAAATAAATTGAAGGTGAAGGGCACCCTAAGCTTCAACGTGCCGCCGTCTTTGACTGTGGTCATTCAAATTTTATATATATATATATATATTAAAAATAAATTTTAATTTCTTCTAAATTCTTTTTTAATTTTAATAAAAATATTATTACATGATCAATAAACTTATCTTTTAAAAAAATATAAAAAAAATAAAAATTCTCTGCCGCTAAAGTCTGGCCCGCTGTTCAGCTCACTAAAAAAAGAAATTCACAATTAGGAGTCACAAAAGATGGGTGAAAGAAGTAAGGCATTATGTAAGCCATCAGCAAAAGCTTATAATTAGGCGTCAATTGAGTTACACTTATTAAACAATTTAGAGTGATATTATTGTTTGGTCAAAACTAAGAGAAAGATGGTCAAGAGCATATTTGAGTGCAATCCCATCATCACTACTACCCTTTCTCTATCTAGGCATTGGGGTGGGATAGATTCCTACATGTATGAGTAATGGGTCTATATAATAGCCTTGAAGGGGTATTTTTAAGGGAGAAGGGAAAGAGTGAGTGGGGAAGAGGAGGGAGAGGTTGCTTGGTGAGAGGTCATTTCATCAACCAACTATAAACAAATTTGTATTCCATGATGCTTGGGGTGATGAAAAGCAATTTTAGATACTATTCTTTTTTTCTACACTGTGCTTGCAACTTGACAAACCTTGTTGGAAAGGAGTGATGCCAATTGCCCCCACTAAGTTTGTGAGTCCTAATCTTTGGCCCCCACCATATACTCACTAAGTACTAACCCATAGAAGATACACACAGGGTGAGGAGATGAGAGAAGGAGGGAGGTTTTGAAATATTATGTGAATAAAAATTTAGATGATCATTTGTGTGAAACCTTTTATTTTCCAAATAAAATTCTCTGGTGCATAGAAGAGTGAAAAGTATTTTTGTTGTTGTGGATTTAAGATAAATTTTAAAACTTATAAATTATTTATGACAAATGCTAGCATGTACCCTGAAGGTTCTGGTTAAGGAATCATGAGGAATTTTTTTTAATGAGATGTATTAAATTACATAACTAAACTTTTTTTTTTCACTCACTCCTAATCTGTCTATTTAATTCTTTTTCATTTTATTCTTTTTAATAGTATCACACTAGTCAGAAATACCCTTTATTTATTAATAAAATTCTATTAAGGTTGCAAATATCAATATGTATACATGGCTATAGAATTATAATTTACTAATTATTCCAGAAAAAATCCAGAAATTATTTGTATCCTTCTGAATTCTCCCCTACATTACTATTTAATATTTCTTGGTTCATTATTAGTCACACCACATTAATACTAAATTTAATGTTAATAAAATCACTCTCATAATTGAAAAAAAACACCATGAAAATACATGTCACTTAACGAAGGAAAGATGATAGAGAATTGGCCGAAGATAAACACTAAATTTTTTTTTGAAAAATCTCTTCAAAATCAATAGTATAGATATCAAAATCACGAAAGTTTAATCTCGATATTCTTGTACTTATTCATATTAATTGATTTAATTTTTATTAACAGTCTAGTGTGTGAAGAACTTATAAAAGTATTTAGTTAGATTGCTTGTTATAAACATTTTTATTAAACACTCGTACACATATTAGATTAGGTTAAAGTGGACAAAATTTTAAGAAGAAACAAGAGAGAGTGTGCTATCACAACTACAAATATCAATCAAATAAAAATTTTAAAATACACTTAATAATTAGAGATACAAGATAATTAATTTTAAAAATCTATAGAAAAATAATACTTAATAATAAGATCTTATATTAAAATAACGGAAATACTTAGAATACAAAATTAATGTAGGCACGTAAGATCCACTCTCACGTTACATACTTGCTCGTGAATTCGTTACATGGCAAACAAAAATTCCTGATGTTGAAGGGATAAAGTTAGCTAGCCAAATTGTTGGCATGAAAGAAAAAAAAAATGCTCAAAACTGGATTAATTTTTTTCAGATAAAATGTAGCGCATAATAAATGTGCATGCTTGGCCTTTGGAGTTAGATTGAGTGGTAACTCCACAGCTATTGGGACATTATCTAGTGTCTAAAAATCCCAACAATACACACGATCATTTGATTCACATTGAGGTAACATGGCTAAAATGACCAATTTATTGTCTGCTTATGAAACAATTGCAAAGACGATGAAGCACTTGAGTAACATGGCTCCGTGACTTCCGTCCACATCAACATCATGCATTCTCCCATTAGTGTCAGGGCTTAGCACGCAATAGATGCGCGCCATTGGTAGTAAAGGTACAAACATAGATTACATATCTTAAAAGAATATGTCATTTGTGTCCATATGCTTTATGCTTCTCAATTGTTTTAACCTTTTGTTTCTATGCCAGATAAAAAGTTAGGACCAGCACCAATTTAATCAGCATATTTTTTAATTATCTTTGTAAACTAAAAATATTATTTGCCACATCCGCAGCTAGCATTTTATTATGTGTAAAAAAGACAAGCATGGAGCTATAAGTCTCTCGATGAAAAAGAGAGTGATAGAGTAAATAAGATCGACCAATAGTTTTAATTTCTAAATGGGCTTTTTATCGTTGCTTATGGTAAAGTAGAAGCGTAGAACACAAATGTAAACCGTTAATGTTGGGAAATGGGATCTGGAATAAGATTTGGCAAAGAGAAAGGTGAAGATTCCCGTAATAGAACAAATTAATGGACCAAAACTCGTGTTCTTTTCTTGCAAGTTACTGGCTAACAAATAACATAAAGATGTAATAATTGGTTAATGTTTGCACTTTTAGGTTCCCGCTAACGTCGGCACATCAAAAGGTACCAGAAATTCACTGAATTTCGGCATGTCTAATTTATATATACTCGCAAACTTAACTAAGTATGGCATGCCCCAAAATAAATTAGTACCATTTCTATTTTTTATTTTTACAACATGAACAGTTCTTCTCTCTATCAGCTTTATAAAGTTCACTAAATGAAACTCATAAAGAATCTTACATCTTTAATTTCATTGTCATTTCGTAAATTCACATCCACAAGGGATCTACAAAATTTTAAGCACATGCTTCGTGAGTGCTGGCTCCAATGTACATCTCTTAATAAGACATTAAGACTCGTTGTTTAATAAGATTGTTCATACAGGGATAGAGGTGCTCTTAATTTAGGTTAATCTATTTAGTCTTGGGTGGATTATTAATATATTACCCATAAAAATAAATTAAGAATAACTAAAAATATATGACATGTTAAATTATATATTTTGAAATTTTAATAAATAAAATATTATTATAAAAATGAATAAAACATAGAATAAAAAGTAATTTATTTCTAAATTGATATCGATTTTCAAGGGAAAAAAGAGTATTAACCATTACAACAAAGTTAATAAAAAATTTATAAGTCTTAATTATTTTAGAATGGATATTTCATATTATATTTTAATTTGAACATCTGTGGCGTAACTTTATACTCATGTTATAAATAATTCTAAGCGGCGAGTGGATGAATCAATCAACACATAATTGTTTTAGCTTAATCAATAGCTTTGAGTTATTTAATAAATATTTTTATTAAAAATATTTATTAGTATTTAAATAGAAAAATATTAATTTATTTTAAGTAATTAAAATTACCTGAGAGCGTAAATTTGAAGCTCTTTGACTGATGCACCAAATACACGAGAGAAAAAAATGTGAATTAAATAGATCGATTAGAATTTTCCATTAGATTTATATTAATAAAAAAATATATTTTCACGTATTTATTATTGATGGTATTTAGAATCAAACAATATTGTAGTAAAAAATTAGAATAACACGTGGGACTTATCTTAGCCGGTGTATAAGAATAAAAAATAGTTTTTTGTATTTAAGTATTGTCAATAATTCCTGTAAAAGAAAAGAGTATAGTCTATAATTCAAGCGGTAAGAATTTGAGTAGCATCCACATTCAAATGTAAGGTAAGAAATTCAACCAAAAATATCAACAATTTAATTGTTAAGAATTCTAGACATATGAAAAAGAGTAATGTAATTTGATCTTCATAAATATTTTTTAATAATTTTGTTTATATAAGATCTCTATACTTCTTTTTTCCTCATTATTTTTTCTTCAGCCCAACGGACGGCACTGTCCAAAGCCCTTTCCGGAGCCCGGTCCACTTCATAACGAGTCAGGAACTTTAAAATCAGATTTTTATCTTTCTACAGAAAGTTTCTGAAAAAATAACAGCTGGTCAAGCTAAAGAAAGAACACCGCAATTGGACAATTTTAGAAGCATATATAGAGTGTCAAACTAAGAAACTCTTTGGTAGTTGTCTACAAACACATAACAAGAAAATAATTAAAAAATTATTTATTACATTAAAAATATTAAAAATGTTAAATACTTTGATAATAATATTTTCTCATCGCTATAGAATTTTCAATTATTGGATTTGCCTCTAGTTTTTAAAATCTTCACCTTTTTGTCCATATATTATTTATACACTGGTAATTACATTACTTAGCATTTAGTAAATGATCATTCAATCACACAAACATCCAAGTCACACGGAACACAAATTTATCCCATTACACGTAACTTGAACAAAAATTGTCAAAAGAAAAACGTGAAAAAAATTAAACTGAACGACAAAAACACAAAATGAAGACAAAAAAGCATGATTGAGTGTCATAGATTTTTACTTTACGTGTCACAAGCAGAATAGTAGAAAAAAAAAAAAACAGTAACCAGTAGAAGTGAAAGTGTAAGCAGAAGAAGAGCATCTAAGAGAGTGCCAGGTGTATGACGTGTTTGGGATCCCTTATTCCCTTCCTTCACTAACCCTATCATCAATTCATCGTCGTCATCATCATCATCATCATCTTCTTGGAGTTGTTAACCGGAGAGAGATCGGAGTTAATTCGGCGGAGGATTGCATGAGCGGTTGTCTGGTGGGCGGTGGCGGCGGCGTTGGATCGGAGGAGGCGGAGTGAGAAGAAGATCGAAACATGTCTGCGATCATAGTGTGCGGGAAGAGATCTGCGCTGTTCCAAGAGCTTCCTCCTAAGAGGATCCGTTGTTCTTCTTCTTCTTCTTCTTCATCTTCTTCTTCTCCCGTTCGTCTTTCTCCCTCTTGTTCTTCTCTTCTCCAACATCTCGCCACCTTTTTCCCCGACATGGACCACCACCTCCTCGAGAAGGCCCTCGAAGATTGCGGCAACGACATTGACTCTGCTATCAGATCCTTAAACCAGCTCCGCTTAGGTGGAAGACAAGAAGAAGTACCTCCTTCTTTTCATTCTACCTCTCTCGTCGCACCTGATTCCAATCCATCGCAAGGTTTGTTATACCAAAACAATGGAGTAACTCTACCAACACATTCTATTGCTGGATCAATTTTATTATAATTTATGAAATTAGAAAATACTGCTTTTCCAATAAGAACTGAAATGAATAAATAAATAAAATCATAATTTTTGATGAATTAGGAGAGAACTGCTCAAAAAAGTATGTTAGGAAGTGTTTTGTTGACATTTCTCAACATGGAAAAGATGTAATTTGTTTGAATTTAAATATGGAGAATATTTATTTGCAATCTAAATTGGAGTTTTATCTTGCTAATCTATGTTGAATTTTAATGTAAATCTTTTACTATGCTGATTATCGAACACTGATTATGCTTAAAATATTGGGGTAGTCTAACTTACTAGATCTAAAAAACAATCCAATAAAAAAATATTAGTGTAATTAATAGAGTTAACTGAATACAAATTGAACTAATCATCCTTCGTTGAATTATTTAATCCCATTTTTACTCGGTTAGGATTTATGTATACCAATGAGATTTTGGGGTGTTGATGGGAAAAAGTGGTTTTTTGTTGTAGGTGAGGCGAAATGTGATGCAGAAGTAGCAGCTTCGGAGGATCCAGTAGCTGGTCAAAATTATCCCACAAACGGTGCTGAATGGGTGGAGCTTTTTGTTAAGGAAATGGTGAATGCTTCAAACGTGGATGATGCCAAAGCTCGAGCTTCAAGAATGCTAGAGGCGTTCGAGAAGTCCATTTGTGCCAGAGCAAGTGTTGAAACAGAGCGAAACTTCCATCAGGTTATTTGTAATGTGTATGTTTTTGGCATTGTCATTGTCATAGGGTGTGATATGAGGTACTCATTGTATGGTTTACTTCAGGAAAATATGATGCTGAAGGAACAAATGGAGGCCCTTATTCAAGAAAACGTGATTCTGAAGCGTGCTATCTGCATTCAGCATGAACGCCAGAAAGAATGTGAAGAGAGAGACCAAGAGTTGAAGCATTTGAAGCAATTAGTGTCACAGTACCAGGAACAGGTAAGAGCTTTAGAGGTGAACAATTATGCATTGACAATGCACCTAAAGCAGGCTGAACAAAACAGTTCCATACCTGGGCGTTTTCATCCAGATGTTTTC
This sequence comes from Hylodesmum podocarpum, assembly GCA_026586105.1. Lineage (NCBI taxonomy): Eukaryota > Viridiplantae > Streptophyta > Magnoliopsida > Fabales > Fabaceae > Hylodesmum > Hylodesmum podocarpum. Next base: position 7,144,669 of record JALJEV010000650.1, on the reverse strand, counting down.
TAAATTACAAGTTTTAGCTGACAGATTCTGTAGTTTAATTAATCATGATTGAAGAAGAAACGAGGCAAGTTGATTTATACTCCATCTGTTTAATTAATGGTGAGTAATGAAGGTTTATATTTACTACCCTTAGATTGATTATAAGCTTATTTGATGTAGACACGTACCCATATGATCAATATTTTGTGTGTTAGAAATTTGATATGGCATGCCTCCTTTGTTCTCTGCTGCCAACGTCATTTTTGTCAAGCTTCTAGCAAAGCAACTCGATGCGTATTGCAGAATCACCGTGTTTGTGTGGGACAAAAGAGTTGCCACCTGATGCGAAGAGTGAATCTGTCATTTTTGCTGCCATTCCTTAGTGTATTGCTCTTATGGAAGCAGGTGGGTTTGAACTTTGGACCCAATTAATGAATAAAGATTGTGTAGTTATACATTGTAGTCTGAGAGAGTGGATTCTTCAGTAGTAAATTCTGTAGTAAAATCTTGTAGTATGTTGAAAGGTAAATAATTATTTATAAGTTCATATAAATAAATAATCATGCATTTTACGACACCAAATTTAATTAACTATGTTGTATTTAGTGTGGTATCGAATTAAGGTTAAATTTAGTGTAATAAGAATATAAGATATTCCCCCTCTGAATTTATATGTATAAACAAAAATACGAGACAGATTAGAAAATATAGTTAAGTGTTTTGTATTAAAAAGTTGCATTGAATTTCTTAAACGACCCTTAATAAATATTTATTGGAAATAGTGTCTAGAAAGTTAAACTAATTTAAGGTTATTTTTTTAAAAAAATATATTGAATAGAGTTAAGTTAATTAAGTTTTGTTTATAATTTGAGTTAAAAAAAATTGTCTTTTTTTTCCACTATGTATAAGTTAAGAAGTATTTGATTCTTTATTTATATGGATTATAAATGATTAATCACATTAAATATTGCTAAGATCTCGTTCACCATAGGCCGAAGAGAGTTGCCGATATTTGGGATCAACGATGTCATAACACCCAGGTTCGTGTTGATGTGTCAAATCCAAGAATAAGTATCTGAGAAATCTTTTATATCCGGGAATCATATTATTTGAAAATTATGATTTCATGATTTTTAGGAAATGATAAATTATGTTTGGATAATTATAAATCTTTAAAATTTGACTAAAATTTTCTATAAATAACTTAATAAAATGTTAGAGGTAGAATAAGTGAATTATTGATTTTAAAGTAAGCAATTTATAATTAAAATGGATGTGTTGAAATTTGATTTATGTTTGAAAAAATATGATGAAAATAAAAATAGTTCAAACATGAAAATTACTAGAGATATTAAATTCAATATATTTCAATCTTTTTATATAAATATATATTCTAGCATTTAAATTTATATATACTGTATTCATAACATGGTGAACCAATATTTATATTAAAGTTAGGACATGTGTTTATATTTAATGTCCAATCATAATTTAAATGAGATTATCTCTAAAGAAACATATTTATAAGAAATAAAGATGGTTCAACTTTACTCGATTGATTCATTCAACCCAACAAATGAGGGCGAGTAAGATTGAATTTCCAAAGACCTAACTCAACATAATGTGTAAGTGATCAATTTAAAATAGGTGAGATGGGATTTTTTTCTAATATATTAATTAATGATTATCATAATTATATTTGAATGATTTAGTATGATTGAGTTTAAGTTTAAATTATCATAATTTAAGTCCAATAAGGATAGAATAGACTCATCTCATTAATTTTTTAGTTGACTCTTTAAATCTTTGCCAAGGGATCTACTATGCCTGTTCTAATAGTCCACTGGTCAAGGATTTATACGTTACTTAGCATAGAAGTCTGCCGGAATCTTGTTAAATAAGCAAGCAATTAAAGTCTATTAAGATCAACTATGGGGCTAGTTATTTAAATTTATTTCTTTAAAAAAATAAGTAATTTTTTTTACTTTTCTAATATATTTTGGTTGAATTGTTTTTATTAAAATAATAATAATTTTTGCCATTTTATTTCTTAAGTAATTGTTTTCCTTTTTTTATAATTGATTTTTTTGTTTTAAACGAATTAGCCCTCCCAAAATTTGCAAACTCGTGTCTTGGTTCTAAAAAAAGATAAATGAAAATAGTACTTATAGTGGACCATGTAAAAAGTAAGCGTGACTCCTTTCATTAACCACAATATACGCTTTTGCTTTTTCTAGACGCACTTTGAAGAGCTGGAAAAACAAAGAAGCAACCCCACCCACATATGCCATGTCTTTGCACTTCTGGAACGAGGTGGGAATACATGTTTCATAGATGTTAATAAATTTATAATTTTGCATATATCTTGTTTATACGTTTGAAATCTACGTGTAAGATGACATGTTATGTATATAATTGATGATTTAAAAATAAATTTTATAAAGTTGAGGAAAACTCATTCTATATTTTAATTTTATTTTGGTATGAGAATTATTTTATTATTGTTTGTAAATTGATGTTGAATTGCCTGTTTAAATAATTTTTAAGTTTGAAAAATTTAGTTTTAAGCGTGGGAGTTATGTTAGAAATTTAATATTAAATCTCCATTTAAACTAATTTAAACACTGATTCAGTTCTAATATTATAAAAAGTAAAATATAATTAACACTTATTTTTATATAAAAAATATTTGAGATTGTGATAATTAATTGACCTGCATGACAAATTATAATAGTTAAGTTAACTCATGAATTGAATATGATACTTTGTGTATTTTTTATTCTAGAATATTATATTGGTATAATTTAATTCCCATATGGTTAAATATTTTCATTTTTTTCTCTCTGAATATTTTTATTTGCATACCATTAGTTTTTTTAATCTTTTCGTCGGTTACAAATTAAAAAATATATTAAAACATTGGATTAACTTAATTATAATGACTAGAATTATATTTCATCTTGAGTTAAATCATATTTAAGCATGCTTTAGGTAATATTGAGACTAACTTATTTAAAATTTTCTTATCTTGAAAAATACAAGTGTCGTTTGGAGGCTTCCATCTTTAAAGTACCGACCCTTTTATGGATGCATCGGGTGGTGTCCTTTGAAGCATTCTCCAATGGTGAGAATGTGTTTGTCACATGACTATTGATGGTGAGTGTGAGCAATCAGGGGTTGTGCTTTGCCTTTGTTGAAACATTTTGGGACAAGTGATACAACACTTGACACATCATCACAACTAACTTAATGCTCATTCATTTCACTTTGCCATGTAGGCAAAAATAGTTATCAAATACATGTCACCCTTAAAGAAATATTTTAAAATTAATTTCATGCTAAATGTTAGTATTATCTTTTTCTAGGACTTGATATTCTAGTTAAAATAACTTCACTTGAGTTGGTTTACGTGTTCAGTTGTGCCGTGAGACTCTTTGAATCAAAACAAACATTTCTTAAGTAATTAAAATAAAATAATTAGGACTTAGATATATGGTGAAGATCTCCAGAAATTAAGACCACATGCATCGTTGAAGCAAGATATTTCTTGATTAGCTTTCAACATCCAATGGCATGAGCTTTTGCTTAAAATAATCTCTCTCGTGGAAATTAACCTTCATAATTAACTTCGTAAGTCTCGTCCTATCTATCATGTGAACAATATCCTATTATTATTATATAATAGGGTTTAATTAGACATTTGCTACTCGTAATTTTTCAAATTTTAAATTAGTTTAATAGTGATCATTTTAATTTTTATAATTTTTAAAAATATACTTTTTCCTTGTAATTTATATTTCAGTTATTTTTAATAACAGGAACTAAAAGATAATTTAATTAAAAATGTAATTTAAAAATTAAAAAGATTAAAATGATCATTTTTAAAAACTAGGTACTAAAAATATGTAAGTACAAGCTGAATTAAATGATTAATTATAGTTATTAGTACAAGCATATCCATACATACATAAATAAAAGAAAATAAATTCCTTCCCAAAGAAAAAAAAAGCAGTGCATCTAATTCATAACCATAGACATAAGTTACAAAAACATGAAAAATCAGTAAGAAATTAAGAATCCACACTATCTAAAGTCTAAAGCAGATCAGTATTTCATTTCACGTGTACATAATGATGATGTGTTCATCATATATACACACAATGGCAGAAAAGTTTAATTTTTTTTTTGGGGTTTTTGGTTCTGAGTTAATGATGTTGGATATGAATTGAAGAGAACAGAACCTGTAGTGGATTATGCAGCAAAGAGAAGGTTTCCACCAGTGATCATCATTCTCTTGAACTCATTAAAATTGACCATACCATCACCATCCAAATCAACCTTCTTAATCATCTCTTTGCACTCTTCAATTTTCTTCCCTTCCCTTAATCCAAGGGAAGTAAGAACCAAAGCAAGTTCCTCCACAGAAATAAGCCCATCATTATCTTTGTCAAAAACATCAAAAGCTTCCTTCAAATTATTAACTTGTTCTTCATCTTCATTTCCAATAATACCCTCCTTCTCTTTTGCTTCATTTTCTCCCATACACTCACCAATCAACATGCAAAACTCTTCAAAATCGATCAATCCATCTCCGTTGGAATCGTACTTGGCAACAACATCATCAACCTCTGTTTCCGTCATGAAGATTCTTATGTTCCTCAAAGACTCCCTCAGCTCCTGCTTTGTTATGAACCCGTCACCGTTTTTGTCGAAAGTGGAAAACACTTTTCTAAGCTCTTGTTTTTTGTATACATCGCTCTTCACGTCCTTGGTGGGTGCTGAAGAGGTAGAACCACTGAATTTGGTTTTGCAAGCTTTGTTGGGGAAGAAAATTTGAAGCCACTTAGTGAATTTGTTTGTGGGTAGGTAGAAGAAAATGTTTATGAGGCCTGCAATGAAGAGCACAGCTAGTAATACCATAGCTAGATCCATGTTTCTGTTAAATTTGATATGAAAAACCAAAAAACAGAGATAAGGAAGCAGAGAACCAGGAGTTAGAACCTAAGAGCCAAGAGTATTGGAAACTTTATTTGTCTCCTTTTGAGGTTTTTGTTTGTCATGGAAATCAGTATTTTTTTAACTCAACCAATTGTGTAATATTAAATTTGATTCACTGTGTTAAATATGTTAACCAAGTAAGAGTTTTGTGCCTGTCCTAATTCTTTTGGGCTAGAATAGAATTATTTCCCTTTCAATATAATTAATTCATTTTTGCTGGACATTATATAATTTATCACATGAACATTATTATATCAAGTTTAATTTCTATTTGTTGTGGGTGTAAATATCCTCCAACTAATTTAAAAGAATTGTAAGGTATAATTTTTTTATGTAATTTTTATAAAAATTAACAAGTATGTCTTGCAATATTATATAATTTTTCACAGTTTTTCTTTAATTTATCACTTTTTTTTATTATGTAAATATTTATATGCTAAAACTGTATAATAAAAATATTATATGTAACATTTAATTATAAATCACTGTTTGTTGACTTTTAATCTTTTACTATAATTTCCTTTTTGAGTATACAATACTATCCTTAATATTTCGTAAAATACTAATATTTTTATTGATTGATAGTATCATTGTCTTTACGTTGATAGTAAATAGATTTTAAGCTTATTTTATAAATATAATTTCTCTTCATTATAAGTATCAATTAGTTTAATATAAATTTTATAAAACATTATCATTTCATTTTTTATTTAAAAAATATTACATGCGGTCTTTTACGTATAAGAAATAAATGATAATATATTGTATATTAATTATAAGAAACATATATCTATTTTGAAGTTATTTATTGTTAAATTTTGTTACCTCAAATTAATCGTAAACTTTATCAATAATACATACTCATTTCTTATAAAAGTGAACGTTTTATTTTATATATATATAAAAAAAGCATATTCGTTGATTAAAAATATTGTTATTTTTTGAAAACAACCAATTTTATTGGTTGATTAGTTATTTGATTTTTATATTTACAAGATGAGGGGTGTATTATTTATTGACTATTTCATAGACCAAGACTAAGGATTGAAGTGACAATTGCATAGAAGTTGGAAGTAAAGCAACCCAAAAAATAAAAAGATTAAAAACAGAGGTTCCAAATTCCAAAGTGCAAAAGAAGTTACGCGGGTTAGGTGGTGATGCTCTTTTTGATCCCCACAAACCGCGTGAACATTTTAATTACCTACAAATACGTAAAACAGTAACTCACAACATTTTAAGGACCCATAATCTTTTATTACGTGTCACAGTAACATTTCAAGAACACAAATATAAAGCATATATATATATATATGTCATAACATCAGAAAATGAAATTCAAGTGTTATTAATGCTCAATTAAATACTTATTCACCTAATATGCTCAATTAAAACATGAATACATAATAGAAATAGTTTGGTGCAGTGGACTTGCTCTTATGGTCTTTGTTGCTTTTGCGTTAAGGTGTCCATGTGTAATAAGATGTGGGTAGAAACAGTTGCCATGAGTGTTCTCGTGGAAGGAATGATGTCTATTTTCTCCTACCCAATCATGTCATACAATAAGAGCATCTATTTATTGCTCTTTCTGCTTCACCCACATACTTCAATCATGCTTCTTTTTTAACACGTTAATATTTCTTAATTAATGACATTCCATTCCAACCAATAGCTCTTTTAAATTAGAGACAAGCATTACTGTATGAGGAAATTTCATTTTTTTCGTATATATTCTAAAATGTTTGAAATATATATTTTTCATGACTAAAGAATATAGGTAACAACTATATATATATGCACTCTTAAAGTTTTTTTTTTAATAGATAACTAGTTAATTGCCCAAGGAATTTGATTCACTACCTTACCCAAAGGCGAAGATATACTTGTCCAACGTAACAGGCAATGTAAAGAACTTTTAATACATAGGAATATTTTCTATATCATTTATATAATGAATTGGTATATCAATTAAAAAATAATGAAATATAATTAACGTAGAATATTGGACTAATGTTAAAGAATATGGTTTGCGTATAATCAAGCAACTATGATTTAGTTAGTGGTGAGAAATTTGAGAAATCTAAAACAAACAATGATAATAATAGTTCACTCAGTATTTTTTTTTTTTTTTTGAGACTAAGTATAGTTCAATCAGTTATATAATATTTAAATTCTTAAAAGTAATTTGTAGAATAAATTTTTTAGTATATCGTGTATTATAATTTTGTTATTTTAAAAATAAATAATTATTATCTTAATGTCACACGCTTATAGGGGCAAGTGATATGTATTGTTTATGGGCTCCAAGCCAATTACGGCACTTAATTTTGGGTCAGTTATAAACTGGGCTCATATTTTTGTTAAACCAAATTTTCTGTTTCTCTGCGTCTAATATTTAGGTCCAATGGACTGACTAAAAATAAAAATATTTAGGTCTTGATGATTGCAGCAATCGCTCATAAAAGAAAAATAAATCAAACATTAACTTTTAAATATTTATAATTGAAATTTTATTTTATTTACATTTTCAAAATATATTTAAATAAAATTTCAATAAACTTGCTCCATAATTTTAATAATTAACCAAAAAAATTAATTATGAATAATTGTAAACCTTAACCTTGATTCACGATTAATTTGAAAACTGTACATTATTATTCTATTATTTTTTTACAAGTGATTATAATAATACTTATTAGATTATTATTGTACTATTCAAACACTTTAATTGTCACAACATAATGATTGATGAGTAACAGAATAAAATATTAATAGCTTTTTTGAAATACATTAATATTAGAGAAAAAAATCTATAATATATTCCTTTTTGTGTTTAAAACCATATCATTATTGATACAGAGAAAAAGATAATCAAAAAGAATAAAAGAAAATAATTAAAGTACTTGGACGTTTTTATATTGTGTGTTATACACATTCTCTGTGTTGTTTTGATTTTCAAATTATAGAATTTATTTATTGTTTTAAATATTAATTTAACAATTTTAACTACGTATGACAAATATTATAAACCCATGCCTGGAATTCATTCAAGATTATACCGGCCTAAACTTTGAAGAGTGTTAATATCATTCTTTTTGTTTTTTGGGCCAACAAAAAGAATGTCACTCAAAATTAATCATTTAAAAAGCCCATAAAAATGTGAACTAAAGTTGGCCCATTGGAGAATTGCTTTATTCTGCTCTTGGAGCTTCAACATGGCACCAATGCTACTAAATTTACCAAATGCCATTGGTATGAAAATAAATTGGAAAAGAGTTTTCAGAGTAAGTATCACTATCAACTTTTGTACGTATCGCACTTTTAAAATCAAAGTAAAAGGCATCTCACTGGAATCTTATTTATGTATTTTGGTACAAACTCTTGCTATCACCTTGGGTTTGTTGCCAAATTCTCATTCCGAGTTTTTAATATAATCATATATTTAAGATTCTAATTCAAGACTATTGATTTAGTTAAAATTATTCTGTGTCAATTAATTTACATGTTTTATAGTATTAGATTATTTTTTTTAGTTTTACGAGACAAAAATATAGAACTTTATTATTGTAAATCATAGACTTTAAAATTGACTCGAGGAATTTGGGTAATGTGAATAATTTTGAGATTAAAAAAAATAGGATGGAGGTTGGTCCACCATTCCGATATATTCGTTCCGTCCAGGAGGTACTTGAGGTGGGAGCCCAAGAACACAATTGTTTGGGGCTTTGTTACTGTTCTGCTCCATTTCTGTAGTTGCTATCACTTGAATCTAACTTTTCAGGTGGTTCCCACAACAGTGATTACACCAATCCAATCACCACTACTACAACAACGCCAAAAATGATTAACTACTTAATGTAAAACATGAATATCTATCTACATATCAAATAATTCAATTTTAGTCCATTATCTCTAATTTTATGTATTGATAACTGGTAATGACTAATGAGTATGATAAAGCAAACTACTAGATTAGAATCAATTTACTAAATCACATGACAATACTTAATTAAAAAATAATTTGACCTTTTTCTTATAACTATAACACACTGATATCACAATTAAAACAACATTGTGTATCTTCAGTACTATTTTTTACTTAATTGGAGTAAAAAATAAAAGGTTAATGATTTTATTTTTCCAGTATGGCTTGTCCTAATTTCATTTTGACAGAATCCACAGTTGATGAATTTTCGAAATTTGTAATTACTGTGGTTCTTTTGAAAAAAACTATATTTACAAGTTTTTTACACTGATTAAATATAAACTATTTAATTAATCGGTTATTTTGGCATGCAAGATAAAGTTTGTAATATTTTGAACTGATCATATCTTGAACCTATCCTGGACGGTTGGACTGATACACCAGTTTAAATTTAATAATGAAGCAAACATGCTGACGATATATATAGTAGCTACTAGCAAGTTCAAAATTCAAATAGTCTTATTACCATCACCACATCATCTTTTTACCATGACCAAAAAATCTTGACTATTCATTAAACCTAGACTTGAATCTATGCATTTATAGGAAACTAAATCTGTCTGGAAATTATTAATGGCCATAATTTTCGAAATTTCTAAACTTTAATGAATGAATAAGTAACGAGTCTTACATAGGTATTAATTGAATTATTATTTGTTATAAAGAAGGGGCAGAGACGTTACGTTGATGCATGTGAAGAGGAAGTAGAACAGGCTGTTAAACTGAGGCAGTGACCCCATGAGGGTGACTTGATACGGATACAGACAATCCCACCTCTCCATCTCTCTCTATCAACCCCGTCCCGTTCTAACGTACACCTTTATTCCTCTTTCTCTTTGGGAAATGATCACATGCTCCTGCTTGCACGCTCCTTAGCATGGTCCCACTCCCATCACCATTCACCACGCGCCTCCTTCAGCCCCACTATGGTCTACTCACTTCTAGATTGGGTCTGCCACGTGACCAACCTCTTCTACCCCACTCAAACCACGTGATATTAACTCTCTCCCGCTGTGCCTTTCACTCTCTCTTCCTGCGCGTGTAACTGCTTCTGCTTATCTTTGCTCACAAAACACCTTTTGTCACTATGACACCAATAAAATTGTTCAACCAATAAGTTTTGTTTATCAGCTCAATGCAAAAACTTACACCAGATTCTTTATTTGGACCAAACAATTCATGTCTTTAAAGCATTTAGTAATGAAATTTAGATAATTAATAAAAATTTTTATTCCTGACTATCATTTCTAACACTAATACACAATTAACTAATTAATTTTTTAAATTGACTAATTAATTCTCTTAATAAGTATTTTTTTTATTAATTTTCTTTTTTTTCTGATTAATCTACTTATTAAATATATATTTATAAATATTTCTTTTATTAATTTTTTCTCTTTCTTTCTTATTTATAATTAGTTATTTAATTTTCTATTATATTTAAGGAACTCATCTTCCGTTCGCTTCTTTCAATATCTTCAAACAGATGAAATTCATTTTCTCTTGCTACGTTGAATCTTTCAGCCACATAGTCCATGAAGGAATATAACAGAATTTTAACATATTTTATTGTTTGAATGATTTAAATCGTAATGGATTGATAAATAATAAAGTTTGAAATATTTTATTGCTTGAATTTGAATAAATGAAAGAAACTCAGTTAATTATATCAAATTTAAATTTTAGATATACATATAACAAACCTATCCTTAAACTGAACACTCTCAGATTATTATCGTTTACCACGATCCTATTTAACTCAAATAGAATGAAATAAATTTTATTATATTTTACTATCCAAAATATTTTGTTTCCTCTGAGTTATATTTTTTTTTATCGAATTATAATAATTTTATTCTTTTTAATTTAATATATTTGTCTTTTATGCTTTAATCTGTGCTGTTTCCAATGCATATACTTGTTTTGCATTCACCTTATTGCTCAGAAGGTAATATGCACTCCTCGTTTCTTTATAAGTTTATAAGAATATCAACAGATTAAAATTGATTTGATTTTGGGTATATTTTTCCCCTCCTGAAAGAAATCAAATCAACATCAAATCAACCCAAACACAATATTTGTTAGGTTCCTGTCATTCAGTTGATGCATCGCATAATTTTTAAACCTCTTCGTGAAATATAAAAACAATACTGTGTGAAAACAAAAATCATGAAAATATATAAAAAAGTCTTCACTAAATAAATGGAGTAGATATCCCTATCTCTTTTAGGAGTAAACTAGGGTGAAAAAATGAGTATGACTAACAAAACTTTGACTAGATTCTCTTTCATTTTTTATTTTACAGTTCACAATACCATTTTTAACCATTCCAACTTATTAATCTCATCTCATTGACATGCCTCTTCACATTTTTAATTAATTTTTATTTTTTTTCAGCATTTGTACAAAATATCCATCATTTGATTAAGAGACACAAATGGCTACCATTTATATTAATCAATGTTGATTCTTACTTAATTAAAAACTAGTCTTAATTACTCAATTACACGTAAGAGCACAAGTATAAAAATTACACAAGTATATATTGATTTTTTTTTATTATTGATTGGATATATTAAAATCATAAAACACCCCAAGTATTGTAAGAAAAATAAAAAGCTAAAACACTCAAAATAAAAATATATAAAAACTGCGGCTAAGTTTTGTCACAATCACAACTTATTTGCTTATTCAGCTCTTTTTACACATACAACTAGGGGCAGATCTAGACATTATTTAGGGTTAAAAAAATTATTTGAAAATTATTTTAATATTTAAGTTTTTAATAAATAATAATTTTTATAAAAATATTTAGTATTAATGATAAAATTTAAAGGAAATTAAATAAGTATTAGAGATAAAATTTTAATAAATATTTACCATTATTTAAAGTAAATTAAATAAATATTATTATAAATTAATTTTATTAATTTTGTTTTTAAATTTTTATCATATATTAATTTCAAAGTTTATTATAAATTGTTGAAATGAATAGAATCTTAAAAAATTTATAAGCAACAATATTGTTTCACAAACAAACACATACAGGAAAACAAGCCTTGCAAACTAGTGTGTTATGAGGTACTTGATATTTGACAATGGTGACAGGATGAAACATCATAAACTTATTATTAAATACAAACTAAATTGCTTCTAAGAGCGAAGTTTAAAAAAAAAAAAAAAACTCTTTTAATAATCTATTATAAATAGATCTTATGAATTTATAAATTTTAAATTTTTATAAAATAAATTAATATATAAATTATATAATTAAAATCTTAAAATATAAATAATTAGGCTTTTTGACCTGTTTAGGAAAAATAGACATTCAAAATACAGAAAAGGGTATAGTTTGTAACATAATACCAAAATGGGCTAGTCGCGATTCGTGGCGCGACCACCTAGTCGCAGAAAAACCCGCGACCGCGTGTGAGTGCGACACGTGGCAAAAACTCCTACGTGGAGTGCTGACATGGACTGTGGTCGCGGGAAAATCCGCAACTCACTCTGGTGATGACACGTGGCAGGGATGGTGTGCCACGTGGCGTAGTCGCTGGGTTTGTAGCGACTGCCTCTCGTGGCGCCACGTGTCAAGCGGAGAGTGGCGAGTTCAATGATGACGTAGCTGGTCGCGGCTTTTCCAGCGACCACACTATGATGACGTCATGTGGTCGCGAGATTTCCGACCGGCCACTCGGTCGCGGTTAATCCGCGACCACCTCCCAACCCAAACCGCGGCCCACCTCCGGGACCACTATAAAAGGAGGTGGAGGTTAAAAAATTTGACTTCCCTTCTTTTTACTTCCCCCTTTACAGTGCTCTGGTCAATCTTGTTTTTTCACTATGACATCTTCATCTTCGTCCGATGGATTAGTTATTCAGTGTGGTCCAGTTGAGGGAGATGTATTGTGGCTTCAGAAAGCTCACATTTCCCAACATGTATGGAATAATGGAGAATGCAGACGGTTAGTACTACAAAGGAAACCGCTACTATATTTAGGACGACCTACCATACCAGATGCTATCGTGGACCTCCTTGAAGAAGCTGGTTTTCTGTGGGTGTGTAAGATTGGCTACTTGAAGGTATTTTAAATATTTTTAAGTTTTTAATTTCAAAATTATAATTATTTTTTATTGATGAAATTAGAATTATTCTAGGTGGTTAGATTTTAAGATAGTATTATAGGCAGTAATATTTAAAATAGGTAGTTAGATTTTTATATAGTATTATAGGTAGTAATATTTAGAATAGGTGGTTAGATTTTTAGATAGTATTATAGGCAGTAATATTTAAAATAGGTGGTTAGATTTTTAGATAGTATTATAGGCAGTAATATTTAAAATAGGTGGTTAGATTTTTATATAGTATTATAGGCAATAATATTTAAAATAGGTTGTTAGATTTTTAAATATTATTATAGGCAATAATATTTTTTGGTTAGATTTTTAGGTGGTTATATTTTAAGATAGTATTATAAGTAGTAATATTTAAAATAGGTGGTTAGATAATTATTGTTAATATTTTAATTGTTATTATTATTAGTGATTATCATAATATATTATTAGTGTAATTAACTTTATAAATTATTATTTTACGTTAATAATTTTTTATTTAATTGTAGTGTTATGGTAATTTGTTTTATTTAATTGTAGTTAATATGTGTGTTACGGTAATATATTTACAAATTATTATAGGTGTAAATGTGTAGTTTTAAGTTAGTATTTATTTCAATTTTGTGTGTTATTGATATAAGTATTTATTTTTCTTTAGTAGTTTATTTACGTATTTAAATTTAATTAGTATTTACTAATTGACTTACGCACTGAATAATTTTTTTATTTTATGTTTATTAAGTAATTTTCTTTAGTAGTTTAGTTACGTATTTACTTTATTATTTGATATGTTTATAATTTTGTGTTACGCAGATAAATCAGGGACTCTTGAATGCCTTTGTGGAGCGCTGGAGACCAGAGACTCATACATTTCACATGCGCTGCGGAGAGTGCACTATTACGCTGCAGGATGTGGCTATGTTATTGGGTGTACCTATTGATGGCAGGCCTTTGATTGCAGACACCCATGGCCGATGGTCTGATATATGCGAGGCGGTGTTGGGTATTAGACCAACACCAGATGTTGTGAAGGGATCGTCAGTGAAGCTCAGTTGGGTAACTGAGAACTTTGGAGACATTACACCATTTTTAGACGATCCAGTAGCACTGCGTAGATACGCACGTGCATGGATTTTGCGATTTATCGGTGGTATTATGTTTCCTGATAGGAGTGGATCACGGGTATCCCTCAAATGGTTGAAGTTCCTCGCTGATTTTGGGGAGATCACTAACTATGCCTGGGGTAGTGCTTTATTAGGATTTCTATACAGAGAGTTGTGCAACGCAACTAATGTAGAGAATGTGAACATTGGTGACATGATAGTGTTAGTGCAGTTATGAGCTTGGTAGAGGTTTGCTTGCACTGTGCTACGAGTCATTGCACCTAGACTACCACACTCACCGATAGCGCACAGGTATGTCCATTAGAAGGAACTTTTTTTTTTTAATTTGTCGTTAATTATAATAATTGAGTAAGATTAATGTGTATTTTTTGTGTAGGTGGTTACCTGTTATGGAAAACATTCATTTCGATCATGATGTCCCAGTTATTAGACACGCATTAGATCTTCTTACTAATGAAGAGGTATTATACTTAAACATTTTAATTATATGAAATTTTTTTTGTATATGCTTTAAAATATTTAAAGTTGTTATATCTATTTATGTAGTTTATTTGGGAGCCATATAGTGGTGTTGTTTTACAGTATGTACCTGAGATATGTCGTGCTGGTCAGCCTATATGGCGAGCTGTTGTGCCACTTCTTTATTTTCAGATTGCTGAGTGGCACCAGCTAGATAGGGTCCTGAGGCATTTTGGCATGAGGCGGTTTATTCCGCCGCGCTTCTCATTAGACAGTCTTCACCACCGACACTCGTAGGGAAACATGACTCAAAGATTGGGCTACTCTTCTACGATCTATTCTAGGTATCTCGCGGAATCGGCTACGGATCTTGTTGACAAAGATCCCGTTCACGCCTTTGAGTTACAATGATGATTATATGATCTGGTATAGGAAGAAAACTCTTATGTTTGTCGACCAAACACGCCACGCAATTTATGCTTGTATTTAATCTAATTTAAAATGTTTAGTTTGCCTTATATGTTTATTAATATTGTTTTTCACTAATATATAAATTGTTGTTTCAGGGTGAAGTGGTGGAGAACCATGCACTTCTATCCACTCCACAAGGTTTCAGTACTTTGACATTGGATACGATGAGGGACATCACTCGGAGGTTGGCCATGATTAGTACTGAGGCTAGGCGAGTATTAGCGCCAACTACCAGTGCCCCTCTGGGTGTGGAGAGGATTCATGTTGATGATGTCCAGCTTCCGATTAATACTGTCGAGACTGGTGGTATTGCCAGAGGTCGTACGATGATAGAGTCCCAGCCTCATATTATTCCTCCGGTTGCATAGATTCCTCATGGCATGTATTATACACCGTCACAGTATACTCAGGCACCCTCTCAGTTTCCTCCGATATACCATTATCCCGAGTCTCGCAGGTCATCACCTGATCATACACATACTGTCTCGTATCATCCATCACCAGCATTACAACCTTTTCAGGATGACACCCATTTTGCTGCACATGATTTGTTTGGTACTTCACCTATGGGCACTGCCTCTATTGACATCAGGACGCCTATATCTCAGGCAGGCCCACCTTATGATATCCCCGCCGACTTAGCATATATGGATGATCTGCTTGCGGGTGATGTAGGACAGCATTTTCATGATGCTGGTACGAGTCAGGTACTTCCACCTCGTCGTAATCCTGGCAGGCATGCGAGACACTATGATCCCCCGTGTGGAACGGGTGGTAGGCATGGGCGACATGGTCATCGACATCATCATGATCAGTAGTTTTTCTTTATCTAGTATAAGACTTATTTTATGATATGTAGGAAATTATTTATGATATGTAGACATTTTGTTGACATTTTAATTATGTAATTAATTATGTTTATTATGAAAATGCGATGCATGTATTACAAAATTTTGCATGATAAAATAATTTAACCACGAATATATAATAATTTAACCACGACTATTAGTACTTTAAAAATAACAGTAACACTAATCTTGTTGATTTGTGGGATAAACCCTTCTGTTATGCCATTCTTGACCACATTTTCGACATCTTTGTCGTCTTTGCGATGGTTCACTCCAATCCATTTCGTTCCTGATTCTTGTTGATTTGGGTCTACCTTTTCCTCTAAGCGTTGCTGGATTGGGGGTTAACTTCCAAGGTTGGTCAATATGTATCATAGCATCTTCATTCCCCAAAGGCCACCACTCCGCCGAGTATGCTTGCAAGATATATTCATTTTTGTAAACATTATCAACAAACTGAAGAAAGTCAATTGAAACATGTCCACAAACAACTATCATGTGAGAACAAGGGTAATGGAAAGCCTTAAAACGTCCACATTGACAATATAGTTCAGATAGGATGACTGTCCATTTTTGGCCTCCACGCTGTGTACGAGGATTAAATGCTTCTTCAACTTCAAATCTTGTCTGTTGAATGTTATACACACGAACAGTATGAGAAGATGCTTCATCTTGATAACGTCGAAGCACTTGCATCACTTTTGAACAATAAACTTGACCTTCCAACATTTCTTGTTGAGCACGACGACCCCTTTTAACACAATACTCTGTACATCTGCTGTATATGGCCTTAACCAGGGCACAAATTGGAAGATTTCTACATCCCTTAAAGACCTTATTAATACATTCTGAAAGATTTGTTGTCACGTGTCCATACCGGCGTCCATCTTCATCATATGTCATACTCCATTTTTCCTTTGAAATCTCTTCTATCCATCTACAAACATCAGCACTTGATTCACAAAATTTTTCTAAATTTCTGTCAAATATATGTTTACAAGGAATATAACCTACAAAAAAAAATTGTAAATAATTATAAAATGGAATAAGATTCTCGTACTAATGAAAATATAATTCAAGTTGTGTTTTAAAAATATGCATACCTAATTTAACCAACATGCTCTTTAGTTTCTGATTCTTGAATTTGTGATTAAAATTAGAAGCAATGTGTCTAATGCAATAAAAATGATATGCATGTGGCCGACTCCAACCATTTTGTTCATCATCTACGGCTGACTTTATGCTACGATGTCTGTCAGAAATGATCGAGATCCCTAATTTGTCACACGTGTTGACGTAATTTTTTAAGAACCACGACCAAGCCGATAGTGTTTCCCTTCAACAACAAAGAACGCAAGAGAGGTAGCACACTCCCATTTCCGTCTTGTGAAGTTGCTATTAATAAGGTTCCTCTATATCTCCCATACAGGTGAGTCTCATCCACTTGTATAATAGGCTTACAAAATTGAAATGCATCGGCACATTGCTTGTACATCCAAAACACACGCTCAAATTGTCTAAATTCATTACTAAGAGTGTTATCAACAAAAAAATCATCATCACAAATTTCATAATATGAACCTGGAGAGTATCTTCTCATGTATTCAAGCCAGACAGGAAGTTCTGCATATGACTCAAATTTCAATCACCATATATCATAGTCATTGCTTTTTGCTTTCCTAACCATGCCTTCCTGTAAGAAATTTTATAATTGAAAATGCTAGACACTCTCTCTTGAACAAGTGCAACTTTAATTGATGGATCTTCCCTGATCATACATGTATACATTAAAATCAAATATTAGGAAAAGATAAGAGATCAACAATCATTCAACAACAAATATAATGCATACCAAGTATGCATGTGCTGATCAAATCAGAATCAAGATTTACGTGATCTTGACTCAAAGTAGCATTTAAACAAGTATGTGGTCCTCCCCATTGAACGACTTTCTATCTCTGTGTCCGTTTCGATAAACTGGCTCGCATATAAAAAAGACATCCAACATCAGGACATCTAACGACATACCTATGTAGTTTTGACTCAACGACTTTCGAAATTTGATGTACATTCATCATGTACAGTTTTAGAGTCTTTTGAACACTTTTTTTATCTTCAAATTCTAATCCCACAAATAATTCTTGACCTTCCTCCCAACTTGTAGGACCAGTTTCACCAAACAAATCTTCTTCATCAGGGTGATCCCAATTTATTTGAGTATAGTGCGGCGTATTGTGCCAAAACGGTTGTTGCCTATCACCTACAATATCATAATGATACAATTAAATACATTCTTTTAAAATAATTGAAACAAATTCACAATTAATCTCACCTGTTACTATATCAGGTAACACAAATGCTTGAACGTTCATACCTAAACTGTTAATATCATCATTTAATTCATCATCATCTGATTCAGGTAAATCACCTTCAAATTCTTCACCATCAGTAGATGAATCCCCGAAAGAATCTGAGACGATATAAGTTTCATCTTCTTCACTTGAGTTTATTCCCGTACCACCTTCATCGTACGCCCTACAAACATTTGACTCAAATGCACCACCTTCATTATACGACGACGCACTACCTGCAATAACTATTTCTACACATTATTCTATATGGCCTAACCCCGGTTGTTCAAATTAGTCATCATAAGATTGACATCACTATCATCAACTAATTCAAATAATGCATATTTATTATCTACAAAATATCTAGTTGTAATGCATCCTATTACTTCATTCTCATGTAATTTTAATCTTTGACGTAATATTTTTTTAACCCAATAAAATTAATATTTCTTTCTATTTGTATAATCTTTCTAGATCCTTCAAATTTTACTCCTTCCTCAGTTTCTGTGACTCTTCCCTTAGCATATACAATAACTATTGTACGCGCCATGCAAGTTCATTTTATCTACACAAAACAAAATAAATAAATTACAATTACATATTATTATTTAAAAAAAAAATTAAACGAAATAAACAAGCAAAATATTAGACATTAAAGAATGAAATTTATACCTGTTTGTGTGTATAACTGCCAAGTTGTGAAGATTAGGGTGGCAGAGGGGGTATATATAATGTGTTGTGGTCGCAGGGAAAATAGCGGAATGTTACATAGTCGCGAAAAGCGGTGCGGAAGAATTCACAAACTTGGTCGCCATAACTGTCGCGACCAACGAACAGCCAACCAAATGCTAACACGTGGCGCAATCCTAGGCTGGTCGCGGAAAGACCAGCGACCGCGCCATCCACTCACATTGTGACACGTGGCGTGATCGCGAAAAATCCAGCGACTACACCACGTGGCACACAGTCACCGTCCATTTTCCAACGTGGCTTGCAACGTGTCATTACCAGAGTGAGTCGCGGATTTTCCCGCTACCACAGTCCATATCAGCACTCCACGTAGGAGTTTTTGCCACATGTCACACTCACACGCGGTCGCGAGTTTTTCTGCGACTAGGTGGTCGCACCACGAATCGCGACTAGCCCGTTTTGGTATTATGTTACGAAATACACTCTTTTCTGTATTTTGAATGCCTATTTTTTCTAAACAGGTTAAAAAGCCAAATAATTATCGTTTGATTACAATGTGACTCATGTAAAAAAAAACACATTCTTTTATTATATACCACACATATATGTATAAAAAAATTGATTTACAATGAATTGATACGATGGTAGGGGATCCGTACCAGTGCATATCATTAGATACCGCTGGTGCTCGTGCACCTGACTTGTCAAGCATAAAAAATTGACACTGACTGCCTATTTATTCATATTATTGTGTAGAATGCCATGGCCATGATGACCATGTGTTAATTTGGAGGATAGCTTCATGTGGGACCAAAGTTACAATTCAATTATGATCCATTTCAAACTATATAAAATTAATTTAATTTTAATATGAATTTATTCCATTCCCTATGTATCCCTAGCCCTTTTCCTTCTGTGCAACCCAGTGCTGGCATTTGTCCTCGTTTCTTTCCCTGTCTCTCTCTTTCACATTCACATTCACTCTCTCTGTGGCTCTGCATTGCTCAGTCTGCTGCCACACGCTTGGGAGTGGATCCACTTCAATTTCCGCAGATTCATTCACAGCCTTAGCTTCCAAAATCACATCTTATTTTTCACAGTCCTTTTACTACAAACTTCATGCGCTCACTCTTTCGCACTTTGGCTCTATTAGCCTCGACCCTTTTGCTTTTTTCCTCTTCCCTTTATCGTTTTTATGCAAACTTACATTCTCACCCATTTGCCATGTCCCTATCATAATAGTTTTCTTCTCTTTCCTCCTCACCACATGAGCCTATCTCCCTACAATTTTGACTTCTAGGTACAATGACTGGATCAATTATCTCACTTAGAATTAAGCCTTTTGAGTATGAAATGGTACACACACGTTAGAAAATCAACTTCACAAGTAAATTGAGTTCTTTTTGTTTGAAATCAAGGATACAAATTAAAAGCTAATGGAAATTTACTTGGAACAAGCTTAATGGATGATGCGCTTAATAAGACTGTATGTGATAAACACATTTGTTATATATATATTTTTTGCATTGGAGAATGCTAAGAAAGACAGAAACTTCAGAAGAGAAGAGAGAAAGAATACTTTTCTAAACACCTTATTATAAAGACAGAAGAAAAAAGATGTTTTTATAAACACCAATCAAATAAATTTTTTGAAATAAAATTAATAATTATATATAAAGTAATTAATTTGTAGGTCATATAAAATTTATATAAAAAAATATTTAACAAGATCTTACATTAGAATGATTATATTCTTAATTTAAAGGGGTGATGTATAGATGGAAGACCTATTCTAGAATTATTAAAGTATTGTTAAATATTTTATGTCTTTCTCATTTAACTTGTTCTTAAATTTTACGGAATTTGAAAAGGTTTTATTTGTTTTTGGTTTAAATTATAAATTTTGTCCTTGTTTATTGACTTGTTTAGTTAAAATAATAGTTAATTAATAATATAAATGTATTATTTAATTTTTATTTCATTGTGAAGATTTGACTGTCCATTTAGGTTCTGCTTGCATTGTAGTCTTTGTTGCATGTGAACACACTTCAAGGCAATGACAAAATGCAGTTAAATATAGTTTTTATTCAATTCTCAAATTGTTGAAGGTAGAGAAAGAAAAAAAATTGAATTGGATGTACATGTGATATTCAACCTCGTGGAAATTATGACGGACAAGAAATGAATGTTGTTTACAAGTATTTGTAAAAAGAAAAAAAAAAGTAGAGAGAAAATTATGGAGGTAATTAAATTTAGTCTGTACCTTTGGAATTAAGGATAACTTGATTTTTTGCACGATTTTCGAAGGTGCTGGAATCCAAAGAGATTGTATAAATATAAGTGAATTGCTTTTTATACGAGACATTCTCACAGACAATTAGTGAGATGATATGTGTCTTTTTAGTTTAAAAATAAATTATTATATAATGATTAAAGCGATGATGACTTTTCATTGATAGTTTTTTTCTTTCACTTGAATGATTATCCAAACGTAAACGAATTAATATCTGGTGCGGCAAACTGAGAGATAATCAGCAGAAAGACAAGTAGTATCAGAACCTAGCTAGTTAGGCCAAGTATAGGATGATTTATTAAAAGTCTTCCAAGGTAATACAAATCGGTACCTGCTAGCTAGCTAGGTTGAAGGGAGCAATATCTTCTTTCCCTTCTCCTATTTTACTTTACAGTTAATTAAAACATATAATTAATAATTTTATTTAACAATCAACTAAAATACACATTAAATAAATAAATTTATTTATAAAATATATATTTCTCTTTTTTTATATTTTATAATAATTACACGTATTCTTGTTATGTATTAAGTCAATAACAATAACAAGTTAAGATATATTAGATATGACTCATATACTTAATTTCATAGGATTTTAACTAGACATGTGAATCATGTAATTAGTAATTAATGTCTAATTACTCAATTTTGAATACGTCTTTTAATCCAGCTTTTCTTTTCTCGTCTCTGAATCTCGTTCGTTAAGTTACTGTTTAATTTGAGAAATTAATTTTTATTTTTAATTTTATTTTTAAAAAAATTATAAAAACAGAGTTATTATGTATTTTTATTTTCATTTAATTTAAAAAAATGAAAAAACATAATTTTATATTTATTTTCTATTTATTTTTTTATAGAAATGAACATAAAAAACACTCAAATCAAATATAACATTTTTTCCGGTATTAATAACCGATAACTTGTAGTTTTCACTTTTTTTCTTTTACGTTTCCGCCTAACACTGAAAAATTAAAATAGTCATCCCTTCGAGGTTATATTTGCACTCTCTCTGCGCAAATTTTGTCCATCCTGTTTTATGTTTTCTTTACATAATATTTAAAGAATTTTATTTTAGTATTTTTAAGTGTTTTATTTTATTATTTTAAAGCAGAAATGTTTAAATTTGGATAGAGATATGTGACACGTTAATTAGCTTTATAAAATTTGAATTATGATGATTTTTGTACACTTATACACAATATTTTATGCATTATTTTGATTTGTAATCTTAAAATGCATCACTAACAACTTTATTTTTTTTTTCTTTTTTTCCTTTTCAAATCATTCAACTGGTGTCGAGAGCACATTGTCTTGTCAGAAGATTTTTAGAGAAATAAGTAGTATATCATGATTTCAGAAAGCCGCAAATCAAAATAATGTTATAAATTATTATTAAAAAATTTTCTAAAAATTATGTTAGTTTAAGTTTTAAAAGAATGTTATTTGCGAATACAGTAAATTAATTTTCTAATATGATAAAGTGATTATAAATTCCGGAAATTTATAATATTATGTATATTTTTTGTATCTATATTTTTTATAAATTTAATAGAATTAAACTATACAAAAATTTAACATACAAAATTGAAATTTTCAAAAATTTTAACGGACAGGTCATATCATGTTAAAATTTAAATTTTATGTTTAAAAAAGTATAGAATCAATGAAACTCATAAAAAATACCAAATAAAACTTTTAAAACATTAAGTGTGAAAAAATTGTAAAATAAATTAAAAAACATAGCACCTGTGTGTCGTATTTTCAGGTGACAAAAGTTTGTTTTATATTTTTATATGACTAAATTTTGTTTAAAAAAGTATTATACCTAAAGAAGAGAATGATCAATTAAAAAAAGATGTGATTAGGGAAGTAAAATAGCACGAGAAAAGTGAACAGTAAATACGTGTTCAATTTAAAATAGAATAAATAAAAATAATGATTTTGATAGTTTTAATTTTTTAAATAAATTAAAATTTTCGTTGAAAAATAAAATATTTTATAAAAGTAGACGTTAAATTTAATTAATTCTAAAATTTTATTATAGATGATATAAAAAAATATTAAAAAATAAAAATATAATAAATAATTTTATAAATTTAAAAAGATAAAAATAATATTAGAAACTAAAAATAAGATAATTAAAGGAAGAATCTCCGTTATACAAGTTATACATTCAATAATTTATTTATTGTCTCGCTTCACTTTGTCTTCCGTTTATTCTCGTAAAATATTTGAATCTCTATTGCTATTGAGATTTTTTTTTATCATAGAAATTATTCTTATTTTTTTTAGTTTTTATCTTTGCTAATTTTTTTCAACTTCCTTTACTTTTTAGTATCATTATTTTCTTGATAATTTTAATATTTGTTATAAAAATATTTTTATAAGTGAATAAATAGTTAATGAAGACCAAGAATATATCTATCTCAAAGTAAATTTACTAAATTATTTAATTAAAATTAATAATAATTTTATCATTATATTTTTGCATTATTTTTTGTAAAAGTAAAATGTTGATTTTTTTTCAATTTACTTTTATTACTTAAATAATGTATTTCTTTTGTATTTTCTATTCTTCTATATTTACTGCTTTATTTATTTATTATTATTACATTTATTAAAATTAAATTAATATTTTGGTAAAATTTTATTTCAGACAAAAATTTTTATAAAAAAATGTAATCCAAAAATAAAAATATTAAATTTCATGTAGGATATTTATACATGTAATTACAGTAATTTTTTTAGATATAATACTTATTTATTCTAAGTATATGATATAAATATCTTTTATATAAATCCTACATATTAAATTATTTCGTGCAATTCAAGGAAAAGTATTAGTTTAATTAGATTAGACTAAAAATTGAGTCATAACATATTTGGTAAATTTTGTCGATCGAGGTTCGATTTTCATAGCTTATCATCATAACTAATTATTTTATTGGGATAAGTGTAGGCTAAAATCACATAGAAAGAGAATAAATTTTAATAATAAAAATAAATTTAAGTATTCTATTCATTCGTTTTTTTTAATCCAATAATAAAAGATAAATTATTTATTATAATCAATAAATTAAGAGAAAATAAAAAAAAAATCTTTTAAACTTACTTGGAGAGTAAGTTTATCCTCCCCTATGTATATATTTACTGTAATTGTTAACGGAGAGATAGTAAAGATAAAATTTATAATTAATTAATAAATAATTGTTATTTGATAATTTTATAAATTGTTAGTATTTAATCAAATTATAATTTATATTTTTCTAAATTCACATTACATTTTTAGAAAGTCAATTTTTTTGGGTTAAATATATTTTTCATTCTTATAGATTAGAAAAAATTAATGATTAGTCTTTATTTTTTATATTGTTAGTTTTTCGTTTTCCATTCTAAAAAATATATTTAAATTTACTTCAATTAATTTTCGTTAGTGTCATTAAAAAGTAAGGTCACTTTTTTTACGGTTATTACTAGAAACAATGTAAAAATGATCTCATTTTCAGATCATAATAATGAAGTTAGTCATACTTTTATAAAAGACGAGATAAAAAAATAACGATATAATAATTAAGATTAAACTTTCTTTTTTTTCAATTTATAAGAATAAAATATATATTTAATTCTAAATTTTAATATGCATCATATATATCACATATACATTGAGAGAAAGGTTCATATATATTAGTGTATTATATAATTAATATTCGATCATAATTCTTCTCCATATATTCTAATTTTATTGATTTAACAAAAATTTTAAAACTCATACCAAATTTAAATTGTTTTACTGTATGTGACCTTTAAAAATTTTTATATATATAATCTCTAGATTTAAAATAAGAAAATACTCCCTCCATACGAATTTTAGACAAAAACTATGCATACAAAATAAACCAACCTAATTTTCATTTTTATTTAATATAGTTGTCTAATAAAGTATGAGTACGTCGTTTCGCACTACATATATGCTTAATAAGACTATATTGATAAGACAATTTGGCTCCTTTAATTTGTGTATTTGTGAGATAACTATAGGCACCTAGCTATAGTGCATCAGAATTTCTGAACCTAGCTATTGCATCAAAATGCAGGAGCTTTCTGTTTGCCCATGGAGACATGCATGATTCTTCAAAAATTAGACAAATTTCGTTCAAGTATCACTATATTATTTTTAAAACAATGTTAGCAGAATGGAGAAAAAAATATTATTTTCCGGAACACATCAATTCTATTTCCATTTCTGACTATAATAGATTCCGAGTTCTGAGTATGTTATCTCATGTCTGACTTTGCCACATATCTATATATATATGTGGCATCTCTGCAGATCTAAGATGAACCAATTAAATGTGTTGTGGTGTATGGACCCCTTGGCATGCTATAGAAAGAGAGATGGTACAAGTTAGTGACGAAAGAGAATTAGATGAATAGTATAACAATAGGGACATTGCATACATATGGTACCCCTGCTGAATGATTTCTCTGGCCCTTGAGCCCTGAACTATAACATCAACTTCAAATACTAAGCATCTCTTATTTATAATCCAAAATATGCCAACCATGTTCAAACATTACATTTTCAAGCAGATTATGTAGTATTGCTGTAGCTTGGGCCTCTCTAATTGTCTTCAGCTGATAACAATTGCAGGAGTACCAAATATGATGAGTAGTTGAATAGACCTTACATAGCTCAAGCCTGTCTCTGCTTTATACATGTGCAAGCAACACGAATCATTATTTCTCATGTTGTATTGACATGGTCATTATCATCATCATTACACAAATGCAAACTACATTTGCATGAACAGATGTCAATAGAAGTTTGATTTAGCATAAAAGACTAGTTCCTACAATATAGCAAATCAAGTATACATATATTTAATGTTCAACCTGTTTTGAATATAATTGTCTTTTAAAAAAATACTAATGAAAAATTAACATATATGAATAATCAGTGCTTAGGTATCAATTGACAAAAGAAATATTATTATTAAGATACATAAAATTATATTATATATATTCTTTTTTAGATTTTTTATAATTTACACTATTCATACTTTTTTGTTTTAATTTTTTAGTTGATGTATTAAAGCACTTAGTGAGAGCTATATAAATAAAAATTGAAAAAAGAAAGAAAGGGAGAATCAATGATATAAGTGATGATCATAGGCTGGAACATGTATCTATGAATTATTGT
Organism: Hylodesmum podocarpum; assembly: GCA_026586105.1. Taxonomy (NCBI): domain Eukaryota; kingdom Viridiplantae; phylum Streptophyta; class Magnoliopsida; order Fabales; family Fabaceae; genus Hylodesmum; species Hylodesmum podocarpum. The sequence continues at coordinate 7,118,161 of JALJEV010000650.1, read as the reverse complement.
ACGTGGCTTTTACATCTATATGAACATGACGTTTTGTATTAGCCTTATACATATGCATATTTCTCTGAAACTTGAACTTAATTTGGGAAAAAGATGTCTATTATTATGCAGAAAAGAGAGGGTATCTGAGTGAGAGTGTGACCCGTGGGAGACTGGCACTGCAAATAAGGTCATTCAATGAAATTGAAATTCAACCCTAGGTAGCTTGTCCCCAGTAGTCTTAGTCTCAGTGGTTTAAAAGGCCTAAGAACTCTCCCTACTTTTTAGTCTGTGATAAGCTTCAAGTGCAGAAATTGGTTCCATGCAGATGAACAATAGGACAAGTTTCAGCTGACTGCTGAGTGCAACCATGTCCCCCACTTAGATCAAAATAATTCTATTGCAAATTTAATTTACTGTCCCAAAGTTGAAAATTTTTAATTTTGTTTCAATTCATAATCCACCTTTTCTTTCATTTTTCACCGCTCTGATCTGATGTCATATATTGACATCCATAATTGAGGCCATGGCAGGCCCCCACTGGGTTGCACATCCTTCTCCAAATTCATGATGGAGGCAAATGATCCAATGTTGATCCAATGTGTGCTGTAGAGTTTTAATTGCATGCATTTTTATTTTTTATTTTTTTTTTTGCATGAAAACTTTGGGGGTAGGAAGGTTTGCACTGAAGAATATTATTGCCAATGGGGTGGGGGGTTGGTAGCTTGAGACTTACTACTGGAAATTTATAGTGTAATTTTTAAGATTGAATTTCTTTTGCTCTTAAACATGCATACTTGAAAATTTTATACTTTACCTAAAACTTGTTTTTAGAAATAAAAGGTTTGAACCTAAATTATTTATTTAACTTCAAATTGACTTTTGATTAAAATTAACTTTACAAAATCACAAAAATTAAGCATGTAGATGCTCGTTTATAGTTGCTGTCATAAAATTGCTACTCGTTTACAATTCATTATATACTATGGAACAACACTCCCATAATTTTCCCTTGGTTAAATCCACTATAAATTCATGTTCTGCCCATTTTGTTGAGATCCATTTTTGTTTTTCAATTTTAAAATATATTTATAAGTTCAATTTAAAAATAAGAACTTTCAAAAAAATTAAGTAGAATTTTTTTGTTAATTTCTATTTTTTCTTTAAATTTTTTAAATTTAAAATGGCCGAATATCTAAATATATAAATTATAAACATTATTTTTTCTTTCTAAAAGTGATTTTCGTTTACTATTGTTTCTCTTATTTTAAAGATTTTCAAGTGTTTCATCTACTTTTTCCTTATAATAAATTTTAAATTGATTTATTATTTTTTTTGAAACAATACCTTATTACTTTTCATGATGGTTACGCCGATGACTATGATGATAATGTAACATGGGGACATTCGTTTCGATGGAGTAACACAAGGTCCAATCTTCAGGTGGGCTAGCTTGACAATGACTCCTAATTAACAAATCACTGATATCATCAATGATAAATTTGATTAATTTAGTCACTGCTTCAAACACACATTTCGCTTTAATTACTTGGTTTTGATCATAGCCTCCTATGATTTCTAATTACGCAACAACTATCGGATGTTAAATTCTAAACAGCAACAAGAAAAGGAATAAAAGATTGATTCCAACATCTTGGAAGAACTGCGGTGGTGGCACGACAGAAACACCACGTGACACATATGTTATCTTCATCATATCTACCTAAAGTTTTCGTATATATAAACATGCCAATTTGAAAGCCGTGATTCAAGGATAACGGTCAATAGAACGAAGAGAGCTAGGGATACACATGTGGGAACACTCTCATGGGACATGCATCTTTCTCTATATACTTTTACCAAGTTTGGTTGAATTATATAAATGGGTGGTGTAACCTATCCGTGGAAGAAGTGAGGTTAAATAATTTAATTAAAGATGATTGGTATAATAAATACATGTAATTAATTATCAATAGATTAATTATCTTTGATTGGGTTAGTTAACTTCACTTTTACTTAGGTAATTACCCGACAGACACACAACATTTTACATAAATAATCATCAATTCTTCTATATATATATATATATATATATAAGGTTTCATACACGTTGTTATAATAATAAAATATTATTCGTTTAATCTTGAATTTTCATAAATTTGTTCCTGATCATTACCTACTTAAAAAGTTTTTTTATCCATGAAGATATTGGGTGTGTATAAATCTATATATATCACATTTTCTTTTGTTCTTCCTTGACCTTGATTAACTGTATCCCAGTAATTTTTTCCTTTTCGCAGTGAGGTAGAGAGTATTCATGTTCGTGGCATTGTAAATGTTGGTTTTCACATACAACAGGAATTGAAGACGTCTTTTTCTATAAAAAAATTCATCCTACAAAATATGAGTGCAATGTAGAGCAACCAGGTCGAGCTATTTTTTTTTATAGATTATATCAATTTTTTAATAATTATTTAAAAAAGAGAGAGAGATTATTTTAAACTTAAAAAGTGATTACATCATCTAGCAAAATCCCATCACTTCAACCCTTGTCAATTTAATTTAGAGCATTTTATATATAATGTTTTATTTTGGAGGAGTGTAAATTAAACACTAAATCACTAGGGTGTGGCTGTGTGGTAGGGTATTGGATTAAGAAACTGACACCTAATACGGAACTGTGGCTGGTTAATAAATGCAAATAACCACAAAAGAGAGTGGTAAACGGGAAAGATTCATACTTGTGGGAATCAAGAAATGAAAGATGTCACTTACAAAAATTGTCAACTAGTGGCTTGGATTTTTCTAATGGACGTGTCTTGTAACAATCCTTTTCTTTTACCTTTGTCTGTAACTAGCCTGTTTGTTTTCTTTCCTCTTCCCATTCTATTTTTGAAATTTTTGCCTGGGATGGTAAATTTTGTAATCATCCTAAGTTCGCAAGCCTAAAGCCAGAATAAGAATTGATATATAGAGGCTCATCAGGACTCGTTTGAAATTTTTACAATTTATCCTGATATAAGATAAATCAAGTTTGTTAATATTAGTTAAATAATGCTGGGTGTTTAATTTATATCATACAATTAAATGAGAAAATTAAATTTCAGTGAGCAAGATATATATATATATATATATATATATATATATATATATATATATATATATATATATATATATATATATATATATAGACTGAATTATAGTCATTTACTGCGCACATTTAATTGTGTCACTCGTCTAGGGTTTTACTGAATTAACTGTTGGTGTCTCTGATTTCATTCATTATCTATCTGTTGGTTGTTGAGGCTTTTTTATTAATTTTGATGAAAGTGGCTCAAGATGTTTTTCTTTCCAAAGATAGGCTAAGATGAGTCCCATATTCATTGGCACATTTTGGAGCAATTTAGTTTATGGGACGTTTTCAAGTAAGTCATTTACTAATTAATTAAACACCTTTAATTGAGAGAATGAGTAAAATTTCTAGGACGATTCATCTTACATGTCATTGACTTAACCATAACTCCTTGATTAATTTCATTGTGATTGTTATACATTGTTGCCTTTGCATTGGGACCTCAAGCTAGAGACTAATTAATGTATAGTTTTAACTGTATATATTCTAATTTGTGTCTGTGTTCATTCCTTAATTTCATCAATAACTCGTTAAGTTAATATATAGTTTTAACTGTATATATTCTAATCAGGAACATACCAAGTTTTGCACTTAATTTTTAATAGAAGTTTTCTCATCTACTTTTTTTTTTTTTGAAAATTGAAGTACACAAGTTGATCAATTAATTTAATTTATGGAATAAATCGTGGAGCAAAATTAAAATATTTAACCTAGTAATAATGCTCTAAAATTCCATTTTCTAAAAAAATCAATTTTATTGATACATATAGGTTCGACATCAGAGTGACAGAAAGCATGTCATTATATTACTAGATATTTTTATTCGTGTGATGTACAGCAAAAATTTGTCATCATTTTAGTTTCAAAGTAATAATTTATACCACAATATTACTTTTATCATTCCACTAACACAATGTCAAAATTAATGAAATTTACTATTTAATCAATTTATAATCAACATTATATGCATCTGTTACAACACCTTAATTATAATTAAAAGAACACCCACAGCCTATGTGATTATATTTTTATATAATTAAATTTATTAGAAATAGTTTTAATTTTTTGAATAAATTTACAAAAATAATAAATTGTGAAGAATAAAATATTTCATAAAAATAGATATGAAACTAAATTAATTCTTACGAGTAATTTATAAGTGAAACTAAATTACTTGTTACGAGTAACCGATAATGGAAAGACAAATAATAAGAATTAAAAATAGTTATTCAATTTTTGTATTTATGTTTATGAAATATTTTATATTCTACGGTTAAATTTGTCATAATATTATATTTTATTTAATTAATTAAAATTATTAAAATTATTATTTCTGTCTATCTTAATCACGGAGAACTGACTAGTCTAAATAAATTAAATATAAATATAAAAAAAATTGTATTCTAATAAACTAATTAAATAAGATTTTCTTTGACACTTGTAATTTTTATGTTTCAAATTATTACAAAACTAATTATATGTTTAAATTTAACTATAATTAAAATCATAAATTTTTAAATTATAGTTAATCCTACACAAGTACAAACGCTAATCATTTTTATGCGAAGAATCTTACACTGCATCCAATTCCTTAATTAAATTTAGAATGGTAAAAACAAATAATAATAAAGAATGAATAAAGGAATAATGAATAAATTTAAGCCATACCTATGATTCGTGAGCACGGATGAAATTACGAGCTAGCTGCTACCTGCCAGCAACAAACAGTGTGACATGTGGCCGGCAGTGAGTGCAGAAGGGAGCAATGGCGATGCAGAACAATATTAAACCTACCTAAATAGTAAATAATAATTTTACAGATTTAAAGTAAAAATCCCTTAGTTCACGAAATATACTGCAAATATTTTTTATTGCATTTTTATTCCCAAATTTTAATAATATCACAAATTAATAACTCTTAAGTAATTTTTGTTGTATCTTTTCTCATAAAGTTTAACATATCGCAATATATACCCAAAACTTTTAACAATATCATGAGTTAGCGCTCCTAAATTCATTTATTCTTTGACAGGTTGAGGACATATTTCATGATATTATTGAACTTGGGGATAAAAATGCAAATAACAATTATTTAGGAGCATAACTTACAATGTACTTATAATTTAGGGGAAAAAAGTGTGACAAAATTATTTAGGCACATAACTTTAAATAGTCTTAAAATTTGGTACTAAAAATGTAATTAAGTCAAGAAAAAAATATTTGGTGTCAATTTTTCTACATGATTTTTATTAATTTTGTTTAGAGTGTGTCTGTTTCGAGTTTTAAAAACTATTTTATAGATCATGAATATGAGAATATAACGTGTTTAATACGAATTATTAAAATATATTTTTAAGGATTATATATTCCCGAGAATATATATTACATGTGTTTTTTTATCTTTAATCTCGTGTAAAAGGGTTGAATCTTCTATTTTTATAGAAATTAAAGTTATTTTTTACTTTCAAAATGTTTTGTCTTAATTTTTTATTTTAAAATTAAAAATAAAACACATTCCGAAAGACTCTAAATAACTGCGAATAATAATATTCTCTGTAATTGTATTCTTGACAATACAATTGTATACTGAGCAAATGCTCCTTTACTCTTATCTCATGTATTAAATTTTGAAAATAAAATAAATCTCATATTAAATATTAGTTTTATTCATTTTCTTTATAAATATTAATTGAACTTTTTTCTTTGATTGTCAATATCACATCTTTTAAATATTTAAAGCATGTTTAAAATTTGAAGTTGAAAACTAATTAAATTATTATAAATTTAAAATGATGTTAGATCTTAAAGTTAACTTTTCATAAAACAAATTCAACAATAAATATAACATTTTTAAACGGTAGATTCTAATGATTGTGAATTTTGATGGGAAAAGGAGTTCTGAGAGGTTATTAAGTGTACAACAGTTTAAACAGTTTCAGAATATTATTAAGTGTACAACAGTTTAAACAGTTTCAGAATATATATATATATATATATATATATATATATATATATATATATATATATATATATATATATAAAAGTTTACCAAGGTTATTGCACTATTTCTTAGAGGTGAGTGTTTATTTTAGTTATATACACTACAAAAGTATGGAATGTTAGAATGCAGTAATACTTGTATAATAGAAACTTATATAATCTTGGTTATTATATATTTATATAATGATATTTATATAAATACGTTTTAACCTAGTTAATGATTCATGAGTTCTATAAATAGGTTTAGGAACCTATTTATCTTTAAATATAATTCTTTCTTATTATTTACATATTTGATTCCAATTTTAGTAATTAATTTTTTAATATATATATATAAAGATAATATAATTTAAACTTAAGAACTTGTATATGTTATCTAACTCTCAAACTTTTCACTACCATAGTATTTTGGTAATTTCTTTAATTATGCAGCTATGTTACTTGTGCGGAATTTTTTTTATACAGATCCCTCAAAAAGTAATGGAGAGCATAAATGAAATGAAAAAGAAATTAATAGCGAAAGCGTTATAAACAGTGTTAACATTAAAAAATTGATTGTTTAGGTGCAATGATTTGTGAGCAGTATAATACATAATACATAAGTAGAAGAACCACACGCTCAGTCGCACGCACGCACGAGACGGTAAAAACTTTCACTTCCATGCGAACGGAAACAAACCAACCCACTTGCTCCGTACGCTACAAAAGAAAAACAAACTGAATATCAAACTGATATAACTGGTGTCTGCTCCTCATGAGGTGGACCTTACAATAACACCCTCTCATGTTTTCTTTCTCTTTTTTATTTAACTTTTTTAAATTAAAACCATCTTCAAACTAATTAAATAAACATTTTGTATTTTGTATACGTGGAATTTGTGAATAAGTGAATATATGAAGGGTCCACTTGAGAGGGTAGTGACCCACAATGCCGCAACCTACCACATTAAGATAGAAGCACGCACATGATCATGATGTGATGATAATATCTTATGTTATCCGCTTTTGATTTTTTATGTTATGATACCATAATAATGCAACTAACCCAATCACCTACAAACTTCGTGGGTGTGTGTATGTGGCTGTATGTACTATGTCATCCTATCCTATCCCCATTCATCATGATGATCCTCACAGTACAATTTGTACAATTCTATGGTTCCGTATATAGCAGTAGAAAAATACGTACAACTTGACAGATAGATAAACTTAAGACAATTTAATTAAATTTATTAATTTAGATTAATAAAATTAATTGTAATAGAAATTTATATTATTCTATAATTATAGTGTTAGGAGTATGTGTAGTTTGATTAGTCCCACATCATGTAAAAAGATCCATTTAAACTTTAGTCCCACATCGTTTAGAAAAGTGAGAGAGATTATCTTTTGTCTCTATATAAAGAACTTCCTGTAAAGCTTAAAATGCACACCAAGAATAAACTGTTCCTAGTGTAGTCGTGGACGTAGGCAAATTGCTGAACTACGTTAAATTCTTGTGTCTTTTTTTTTTCTCTTCTTTATTTCTTTCTTTATTTATTTTTTCTCTTCTTTATTTCTTTATTTATTTTTATTTATTGCTTTGTTCTTAATAATTGGTATCAAAGCCAATTTCTTAGTATGCTCTGTGGTTGCGGCTTTGTCTGATCTTCCACATCAGAAAAAATTGGTTTATCCTCAGGGTAGAGAAGCAGTGGGAGCTTTCTTGGAAAGCGGCAAGAACATGGCGTTGGAAGAAGGAAATGTGAAGATCGAGAAGTTTGATGGCAGAGACTTCGGATTCTGGAAGATGCAGATAGAAGACTACCTGTATCAGCCCTTGACGGGTGAAAAGCAAGAAGACATGGAACAGTTAGACTGGGAGCTGCTAGATCGACAGACGCTTGGTGTGATCCGTTTGACGTTAGCCAAAAACGTCGCGTTTAACATTATGAACGAGAAGACAACTGTAGGTCTGATGAATGCATTATCAAACATGTAAGAGAAGCCATCTGCAGCCAACAAAGTGTATCTAATACGGAGGCTAGTCAACCTTAAAATGGGCGAAGGTAATTCTGTTACTAATCACATTAATGAATTTAACGCAATCCTTGCCCAATTGGCCTCAGTGCAGATCAACTTTGATGATGAGGTGAAAGCATTGATTCTATTATCATCCCTTTCGGAAAGTTGGAGTGCAACTGTTACTGCAGTTAGTAGTTCTGGCAAGTTAGTAGTTCTGGCAGTAATAACAAGTTGAAGCTTGATGATATACGAGACTTGATCCTAAGCGAAGACGTTCGCAGGAGAGGTTCAGGTGAGTGTTCTAATTCTGATTCCAGTTTTGTGTTGAGTATTGAAACTCGAGGAAGAAGTAGCGAGAAAGGTCAGAATCAAGGACGGGGCAGATCAAAATCCAGAGGGAGTCAGGCAAAATTTGCTTGTTGGAACTGCCAGAAAAAGGGTCATCTTGCTCATCAATGTAAGGCTCCAAAATGGAAGAACAAAAAGAAGAAAGATGGTGATGAATCTGCAAATGCTGCATCAGATGAGACTGGATATGCATTAATATGCAGTTTAGATAGTCCTGTTGATTTATAGATAATGGACTCAGGTGCCTCATTCCACATTACACCTTCCTTAGAACTATTTTATAACTATGTTTTAGGGGAATTTGGGAAGGTTTATCTTGCAGATGGAAAATCCCTTGATATTGTGGGAAGAGGTGATGTTGACATCCGAACCTCTAATGGTACCCTATGGACTCTGCACAATGTCAGACATATCTCCGCCTTAAAGAGAAACTTGATATCTGTGGGACAATTGGACAACGATGGGCACTACACTACATTTGGGGATGGCTCTTGGAAGGTAATGAAAGGCAATTTGGATATTGCTCGTGGAAAGAAGCGAGGGTCTCTTTATATGCTTGCAGATGAGGATATGGTAATCGTCGTAGAGGCTGCCAATAGTTCCAGCCTATGGCATCGTAGACTTGGGCATATCAGTGAAAAGGGGATCAAGTTCATGGTGTCAAGAGGTAAGTTATCTGACATAAAGCATATTGATATTGGACCTTGTGAACACTCTATTTTTGGAAAGCAGAAAAAGGTCAGCTTTTCTAAGCCGAGAATGAGATCTAAAGTTGAAAGGCTAGAATTGGTGCATACAGATGTCTGAGGGCCTGCTCCAGTGAAATCCCTTGGAGGCTCACAATATTATGTAACCTTCATTGATGACTCTACAAGAAAGGTATGAGTCTATTTCCTTAAAAATAAATCTGACGTGCTTTCTGTGTTCAAAAGGTGGAAAAGGGAGGTTGAAAATCAAACAGTCTAACAAAGAAAAGTCCGAAATCCGATAATGGTGGAGAGTATGATAGCGAGAATTCAGAATTTTGTTCGAGAAATGGGATCAGAATGATCAAGATAGTGCCGGGGACACCAGAGCAAAACGGTGTGGCAGAAAGAATGAACAGAACCTTGAATGAGAGAGCTAAATGCATGAGAATCCAGTCAGGCCTACCTAAAGTGTTTTGGGCAGAGGCGATAAACACAACCGCCTATCTTATAAACAGAGGTCCATCGGTTCCTTTAAATTATTAGTTACCTGAAGAAGTATGGTCTGGGAAGGAGGTAAATTTTTCACATTTGAAAGACTTTGGTTGTGCCTCATATATTCTGATAGACTCTAATAGTAGAGATAAATTAGACCCCAAGGCAAAATTATGTTCTTTCATTGGTTATGGATCTGACATGTATGGTTACAAATTCTGGGATGACAAAAACAAGAAAATCATCAGAAGTAGAAGTGTTACTTTTAATGAAAGTGTATTCTACAAAGACAGGTCTACAGAATCCGCAAGCGCAAACAAACAGTCAGTGGCCTGTGAGAAAGTAGCACTAGAAGAAATCTCAGAAAGGGACGTAGTCAACAGAAGGTAGGATCCTGAATCTGAATCTGAACCAGAACCAATAACAGAACCAGAACCAACAATAGAGGTGGAACCTTTTGAGACCCAAGTAAGAAGGTCAAGTAGAATGATAGTAGCACCGCAAAGGTATTCCCCTTCATTACATTATCTGTTGTTGACTGATGCTGGTGAGCCAGAACATTTTGCTGAAGCTATGCAGGGAGATAATTCCGTCAAGCAATGGAAGATGAGATGAAATCCCTCCAAAAGAACAAAACTTTGTCTCTAACCAAGCTACTAGAAGGGAAGAAGGCTCTGCAAAACAGGTGGGTCTATAGGATAAAGGAAGAACCAGATGGAAGTAAAAGATATAAGGCGAGACTCGTAGTGAAAGGATTTCAGCAGAAACAAGGAATCGACTTCACAGAGATCTTCTCTCCCCGTCTAAAGATGACTACCATTAGAGTTATCTTGAGTATTGTAGCTGAAAAATCTTCATCTTGAGCAGTTAGATGTTAAAACCGCATTTCGCATGGGGATCTAGAGGAGGACATCTTTATGAAACAACCAAGGTTTTGAAGTACAAGGCAAGGAGAATCTTGTATGCAAGCTCCATAAAAGTTTGTATGACTGAAACAAGCACCGAGACAAAGGGTACAAAAAGTTTAATGAATTTATGAGCAGGCGCGAGGTTTCATAAATGTAAAGAAGACTACTTGTTGTTATGTTAAGAAATGTGTTGCGCTTATATTATTCTTGCTTTATATGTTGATGACATGTTAATTGCGGGTCTAGTATGACAAATTAACAAGTTAAAGAAACAAGATTAGCGAAAACTTTGAGATGAAGGATCTTGGTCCACCAAACAAATTCTTGGCATGAGAATCTCTAGAGACATATCGAAGGTACTTTGAAGTTGTCTCAGGAGAATTATATTAAAAAATTGCTTGACAGTTCAATGTTGGAGATGCAAAGACCAGAATACCCCTTTGGGAACACACCTAAAACTTTCAAAAAGGCAATCTCCTCAGACTGATGAAGAAAAGGATTACATGTCTAAAATACCATATGCTTCTGCAGTAGGGAGATTGATGTATGCTATGGTATGTACCAGACCAGACATAGCACATGCAATGAGAGTTGTGAGCAGGTTTCTATCCAGTCCTGGAAAGGAGCATTGGGAGGCTGTGAAATGGATATTGAGATATTTGAAGGGTACTTCAAGGATGCACTTATATTTTAAAAGAAGTAATCTCACTTTACAGGGTTTTTCTGATGCAGACTTAGGAGGAGATCTAGATGGTAGAAAGAGCACAACAAAGCTACATATCTTTGTTGGGCGATACTGCTATCAGTTGGAAGTCTAAACTTCAAGGTAGAGTTTCTCTTTCAACCACTGAAGCTGAGTATGTGGCAATTTCAGAAGCAGGCAAGGAGATGATATGGCTGAAGAATCTTCTCGAAAAGAACAAGATGATACTCCATTATTCAGTGATAGCCAGAGTGCAGTATACCTTGCTAAAAATCCAATCCTTCATTCTAGATGCAAGCATATTGAGATAAAGTATCATTTTATCAGAGACTTGATCAGTAATGGAGAGTTATCTTTGTTGAAGATCCTAGGGTCAGAGAATCCAGGAGATATGTTGACCAAGACAGTTACAATTGATAAGTTGAGGTTTTGTGTTTCCTCAACGGGCCTTCGAGAGTGATTGATGACGAAGGCACTACACTAGGTTGTGATGTGAATCAAACTCCAAGTAGGAGAATTGTTAGGAGTATGTGTAGTTTAATTAGTCTCACATCATGTAAAAAGATCCATTTAGACTTTAGTCCCACATCGTTTAGAAAAGTGAGAGAGACTGTCTTTTGTCTCTATATAAAGAACTTCCTGTAAAGCTTAAAATGCACACCAAGAATAAATTGTTCCTAGTGTAGTCGTGGACGTAGGCAAATTGCTGAACCACGTTAAATTCTTGTGTCTTTTTTCTCTCTTCTTTATTTTCTTATTTATTTTTATTTATTGCTTTGTTCTTAACATATAGGTCGTTATGTATTCGGCCCAAATGGTAATGAGCCATGTCAAATTAACATCTCTATGATCCTAGATAGGATAGTTGAGAGAGGTCCACGAATAATGATGTAGTTCTTAAGGATTATAAGTTTAGTTAGTCACGAGATTCAAAATTCAATGATATCACCATCACTTTTTTTCTTTTTCAATAGTAACAATAATGCTTAAATGTATACTACTTTCTTCTGTTGTCTTGAAAGAAATGCATATTTATGCTATGTTTAGTTTAATGAAAGTAATTAACAAAGACAGAAATTAGAGAGATTTCTCAATTTCTTTTAAATACTGGACAATCCATAATATACTATTTTAAATAACAAAACAAATTATGTATCATTTTATGTACACTTTTGACTTTGGAAAGTGACAGAATTCCGTTTTAATCTAAGAAAAATTATCTTTGACAAAATTAATCAGAAAAAAAGGTTTAAGTTAAACGTAGTAGTCCAATAAAAACAAAGGTTATAATAAGAATGCAATATGTGTTAATTTATTACGCAATCAAATAAGCAGAGAAATTTTTTTTCCTTTTACTTATGTTTTTCCATTAAGCAAAACAACCTAACGTTACCTCTTCGTTTCTTGTTTTCAAAAACATATTTCTATACTTGAAAAGCTGTTTTATATTTGAAAGAGCATGTATAGTTCTGAGTACATTTTTGTCTTCTCTATTACTTAAGCAAAGAACTTAAAGAAAATAGAAGAAACGGAGATGAAAGCATCTCCCAATTATTTATATTCTTTTATTTTAAAATACTTGATTTATATAAAAAGAAAGTATCAAAACTTAATAGACTTTCAATAAAAGATGATCTGTAAGAAGTGTCGTATCGTGTTCATTTTTTAACTTTTTACATAAATTTCAATATCTATATAGTGTATGATAAGATAGTTGCCATTATTGTAACTAAATTCAAAATAAAATTCATTTTGACACAAACTATCTAGAATATATGAAGTTTCATCCGTTAAAAATATCAGTATTTCTGCTATTTTTCAAGAGTCGGGTTTTTAGATAAAAAAGAATGTTTCTTTGTCAGTCATTTAAAATTTTTAAAACAATTTAATTATTAAATTTTTAATTAAAACCTTAAAAAAGGAAAGAGTAACAAGGAATAAGGATCATAAAAAATTAATCTATAAATAAATTAAAGATTATAATAGAAAATCAGATATTAATTTCAATAAAAAATGAAATTATTGATTTTTTAAAATAAAATGTATTAGTTATAAATATGTATAAAAGAATTCGCTGATCAATGGTTTTTAAATTTATTTTAGAAATTTTCCAAAATTAAAACAGTAATTAGGAAAACTCTAAAATAAATAATTCAAAAACCGCTTCAGTATTTATTGAGACACACTCATTGCTCTTTTCGCCTCATGCTACCATTAATTTTTTGCTTATATTCACTATATGTATAGTTTTTTCTAGTTAATTAATCACTTACAAAGTAAATTAAATGTTTGAAAAGCCCCTTTAGTGCTTATAGCTATTTGCTTTCGTTTGAATTCTAATCCTTCTAATGCTTAGTTTTGAGTATGAATTTTTCTAATTTTGTTTTTATCATAGTACTGGTCTTATATTTTTCATTTATTTGGGTTGTAATCCTTATAGTTTTTATTTACTAAAGGTGTTTAAGTCTTTCAAGAAAATAGTATTGATCCTTATATATATATATATATATATATATATATATATATATATATATATAATACTTGTTAATTAAATTATCGGTCCCGGGGGATTAAGAAATTCTTAACAAGACATGACAGGTGATCCATGTATGTAAAATTTTTGGACGTACAACAACCTAAATCAATGGAAATTATAAAAACCGAAGCAGCATTGACATTACAAGAGAAAAATGTAAAATTATGACTCTATAATTTTCTTTCTCATATTTAATAAATTAAACTAAACCAAAATGTTATATATAACATGAAAAAATGCTAGAAATATGAACGTTATTAGATAGCTGAATTAATAGTGGACAAAGTTTAGACATATTAATTTTTTGATACATCTCAAGTAGCAAAAGTGCATATAAAAGTAGGGGCATTTTTAAATTTGAGCCAACATTTGGCATTAAAAACTCAACCACTTTGTAGTGTTGTACATCTTGATTTGTGTAAGTAGCTAGTTGTAGATGCGTAGCGCATAGCTGGAATAGGTCCAGGATATATACTCACACAAGTGTTAAAATAGAAAGCCCCTCTATATGGAAACAATCTTTAGCTATATACTTTCTTTTCATCACTTTCCTCTAGTTAAAGAGTGAAAAATTTTAAATTAATAAATAATAATGATAATAATAATAGTGGCTTTTCATTGGGTAGCCTCATATGCCACCATATTATGCATTGTCATAACAGCTCCACACAAATTATTCTCTCCATCACAAAACACATGCATTACAGCAAATGATTTAAATTATTTGATTATCATCACAACCTAGCTAGAATTGTAAGTGTGTGGTTGAGTATTTATTTATTTATAAATGAAAGAAAAACAAAATTAATACGTATACAAAGATTGGGGACCATAAACAACCCATACTTTAAATCTACACAAAATAAAAAAGGGATCCTGATCACATGGTGGCATGTGAGGGGAATGGGAAAGGTTGGTTTTTTTTTTTTTTTTTTTCAAATTACAAAACCTCAATTTAAATTTATATTTTTGTTGTTTAAAATCTCATTTGGCTGTCAATTACATTTCTTTTCTTGATTTGTCTTTTTTGGAAAGATTATTGTTCTTTACCAATCTGACGTGTTTGTATGTGACCCACTGCGCACTCACCGGGAAAGTAAGCCATTTTGTGGGTAAATTGCACCTTTGTGAGTGAAGAGAACCCTACTCTCACATACTCACACCTTCACTACTCTCTTTCATACCCTCTTCTCTATAAAGCTGGTAGATTGATATTATAAATGGTAGAGTGGTCCACGAGAACTTTGTATGGGCATGGTTATTTCTCACTTCTCACTTCTAACCTCACCACACACACCCTTTCTTTACTTTCTTATGCTAAATCTTCCTTCCTTATATCTCCAACACCCTCTCAACCCCTTCTTCTTTTCTTTTTTTTTTTCAATATAACTTTGCTTTTCTTTCTTCAACAACATGAGATGTGAGATCTGACCTCAATTTTCCTCTCTCAAGTCCTGGTCATGCTTTTCCACAGCTTTCTTGAACTTCTTGTGCATCTTATTGCTCTTCAGGTCATGGATTCAAAGCCCTAGAAGCTCAAGAAAGCTGTGGGAGAAAATGGCAATTCAGGCTTTTCGTTTTCGTACATAGCAACATTTGCAAGATTCAGAGTACAAGGTGAACACATGTTCTTCCTCTTCAATTCTCTCATCCTTATCTCCTTTCATTATTTCACGGTAACTCTCACTACAAGAACCGTTTTTTATTCTTTTTTATCTCATATTATACCGGGGGTACTATGATGTGTATATAAAAGTATATTATGTGATCTCTTTTTTGTGAAAGAATTTTCAGCCTGGTATACATAATAATCTCTTAATTTAGAGATTTTATAGCATCAGATTCACTTTATCTTGATTTATAGCTTTTCTGTTGCATAATTCTGTGATTTGATCCAGTCAAATTGTTTTCTCTGATCTGTTTAATTTCCTTTAATACTCATATTATCCAAATTTTACCAGTCCTGTTTTAATTTCTCTGAGAAAATGGGTAGGTTCTTTTTCTCTTTGGTCCTGGATGAACAATGACAATGTGGGTTTTTTTTTTTTTTTGTAATTACCCTCTGATGATAGGGTTGAAAAGAAAATAAAACGCAAAATTAAAAATAATTAAATAAGATGGTACACGTTTGAGCCATGCAAGGTGAGGGTGCAGAAGGAAAATTGAAAATTTTCTTTTTAAATTTGATAAAATGAAGAAATTTTTTTTAAAAAAAATGAATGTTACCAAGTTGTCTGTAGAATTAGGTGAACTTTCCCATTAACTAATTTACCCTTAAAACTCTGATTCATTCAATCAAATGGTGAAAAAGAAAAGTAATGGTTGCAGAGAGAAGATTCCCCACCTTTCCTTTTTATCATTAATGATGATAGTTCTTCCTGTTGCCCTTTTAGTTTGGTGAATCCACATCTTCTCCTACATTTCTGTGAAAAAGGTTAATCTTTGTCACTACATGACATCATTTTTTTAACCACTCCTCTCTCCTGACATCATTTGGCGTATTGATTTTCAATCTCTCTCTCCTCGTCTCGTTTTCTCTTTCACCCTCCTCTGTCTACCTGTCTCTTTCTCTTTACGAACCCAACTTGGTGCTGAAATCTTTGGTTATTTAATTTATCATACTTTCTCTAACAGTATTACAGTTTTACACGCTCACATGGCCACATATACTTGTTTAGATCACTCTGTCTATGTTGCAGACTGCATTGTTGTAAACAGCTAAATACACCCAATTTAGCATACCAATATCAAATTCAATTCAATTTTCACCCGATTAAGCTTCTGGGTATGGCAGAATCTAGCTATTGTAATTGTTAGCATAGAGTGAGTGAATTGAGATTAATCATAGTATAAGGGAACCTTTACCAAATATAAGGCACATGTTTTCATACACTTGGAACGTTTTATCTTGAGGGAATGCCAGAGAAGTAGGACCACCAAAATCAGTGAGACACGGAAGCATGGCAATTCTGTGCATCTTCGAATCAAATGGATATGATTAGTATATTCATGATGAAGAGCTACTGTGATGGTACTTAATACATATTCGGTAATTAACAATGCACCAAAAATTTTTACTATTAACTTATAATAATTTATATACTTAACCAATTAACTTACATTCTTAGACTATCAATACACCAATATATCAATATATATAAACATATTTGTAAAATTTTATTTTATTTTACAGTGTTCAAGGAAATAGTGAAAATTTTGAACACGGGTACACGAAACCAATTGAGTATCCCATGAAACAGAATTCAAATGTGACACGACATCGTCTGTATGTGTGTGTGATACCAGAGAGACAGAGCTACAACTGATCATCGATGCACAGTGTGAAGCCTTCAATGACATGAACTGAATCCTGAGATAAATTTCCTAGTACGGATTTATTCGTGCTTTTCACACCACTGTAGAGAATATATATATTATATATATGTGTGTGTGTAGCCTTTTTAATTTTAAATTTTAGGAGGAAGAAAAATAAATGTGGTGGATTATTTCTTATGTCTGAAGCTAAACAGGAACGTGTCAGTTGCCATGCAATGTAACTTGCTACTCGTTGTTTTTGTCCACTCTTAATATGTTAACCTAAATTTCACTTAAGAAATTTTAAATTGCACTAATTTTGCCAATGGACCTCTTGCTTTGATGGCAAGGCTTCCCCACCACCTCCCACCTCAACCAAGGTATATTGGGGAATGTTCGGATTCATGCACCTAGCAAAAAAAAATTTGTAATTAAAGCACAAAAATTTGGTTTTACTTTTTTTTTTTGCTTTTCCTTTTACATTATTCTTTTTACACCTTGATTTGTCGCTTGTGTGAAATTAGGAAAACACTCTGCAAGGCACAAACAATTACAAAAGAGCACAGATTCTTTTTTTTTTTTTTTTTACAGTAAGTATATATCCTCATTCATGGTCTTGAGTGTGTGTGTATAAATATATATATCTCTGTGTGTATTAATTATTCCACACAGACAAAAAGAAAGAACATCACAGGGTAAGATTTCGAATTCTGGGTCCTCTCTTGTCACATGATCAATATGTTGGGAAGAGATAGAAACAAATTATCTTTAACTTTACCAGTTGTTTTAGCCCGAAGCTTTTATATAATTCAACAATAGAGACAGTTACGTTTGCAACCTTTTTTATATTGTAACACTATGACGGAATTCAAATTTTGCTAGAATAAGATTTTAAAATTAATGTCATTTTTTTAATATTTCTATGGGCTCACAAGAAAAAATTCCCTCCCCTCTCAAATGGAATGAAATGGGGACAAGGGAGAATATATATATATATATATATATATATATATATATATATATATTCTCTCATTTAATATCTTAAAAAATTATAACAAAATATGTAAAAAAAAATATGTTCAGAAGAATATAATAGAATAAAATGATTACTTTTTTAGAATTTTTTTTCAACTAGTATTAGAATATATTTTGCAATTTATTTATTTATTTTTACTCTCTTTCTATTCGTCTGACAAGTGAAGAGAAATTTTTCTAATTTTTTTTATTTCTGCTTATGGAAACAACATTTTTATGTTATTTCTTTCCCTCGTATTTCTTTTTTCCTCTTATTTTTTTCCCTATATCATTTTCAATTCAAATAAAGAATAAAAGTATATTGTGACTCGAAATTTAAGTGAATTTCTCATGTGCTACGACTTTTTTTTAAAAAAAAAAACTAAGCATGACTCTTAATTCATAAATTAATCTCATGCAGTTAAATATAAAAGATTAGGAAGATCCATCTCACTAACTTAACCTCCTCAACTTTAACACAAACATACTCAATTATGTAGCGACAATTAATTATTATTATTAATGATCCATTTAAAAATTAACATTTATTTAAAAAGGTGTTATTATATATTATTAATAACATTTATTTGAAAAAAAAAATGTTACTGAGATATAGAAAAAAGGTTGCCAATAATATATTATGACATTAGATACAATATTTGATAAAATGTTACTAATAGTAAAAATTCTATGCATGTTTTTATAACTATATCGACAATTAAGAGAGACAAAAGAGTAGATAGAAAATTGAGAAATAAAGTATTGATAGAAAAAAAAAATTAGAGAGAGAGAGAGATCTAGTTACAGAATAATGTTGTAAAAATAAAAGTAAGTATTTTTTTTCCTTCAAAGATGTTTTCATCTTACCAAGAAAAACCATAAAATCAAAAGAAAACTTTGGTACAAAGGTAAGCATGCATTTCAAACGGTTCTATCATACTTTTGAATAATTAAAAGAAATTGACATAAGAAGATATACTAAAGCATGAATTGAGCTTACAAAAGGGCAAAGCATAGATATTTCCAAAAAGAATTTTATAGAAAAAGGAAGGTTATAGACGAGATCACTTATTCTACCTCATTTTTTTGTTATTATTTTTTGTCATCAATCACTTTTCACATAGATTATTTTCTTTATCTATTACCTTCTTTCTTTATTTTTTAATATTTTTCTCTTCTTTCCGCCTCAATTTTTCCCAAAATAGGGTAAGAAAATTAATTTATATAACTCTTGTTTATCTATAAAAATTATATATAAATATTCAGTATTTATAATAAAGTAGACACCTCACGCAATCAATAAGATTAAACTTTCTTAATATTTTATCGTCACTCTATAATAAACTTATATAATATGTTCTTTTGTCTTTATTCATTACATTAACCATCTTTTTTCGTACCCCTTTCTCCTCCTCTCTCTGGCTTGCATAACTTTTTTGACAAAACTTCTGTAGAAACAAAACTATATACAATCTTTTCTCTATTGATCAAACAAAAACATTTTTTCATGTGATTTGTAATCCAATCAACATCGAGGTGTTTATAGTGGGAGAGGAAGGTAAGACGTACGTGTACAAGGTTGAATTTCAATTAGTTCAAAAGTAGGTAGCACCAAGCAAGGGTAAACTATATAGTCTTAATCAATTATCCGTTCTACTAATTCTAGCAAGAGTACTTTGATGAAATTGACATCCATTTCTCAAGCCATATTTAATCCATTGATAAGTGGCACTATATACAAACCAACAAAATAAAAGTGTATTAGATATTTTGATGCTATTCATGATAATGATCAATTGTGAACCGCATATTCATTATTATTATTATTATAAGGGCACAAAATCAAGTGTGTAGGATTATCATATTAAGCATAATGTCGGCAGGATCCGTTAGAATTGGCTCTGTATTCACATAACACGCCCCGTGAAAGATGATTGAAGAAATGAGTGATGAGTGTTATTTACAGTGTGACATGAATAAATGAGTGCAATGAAATGACAACAATAACAATGCATTGCCCACCATCAATGGTAGGGTATGCTATTGACGTAAGTAACTTGGTGATGAGCCACCCTTACAAATAGAGGACGCCCCATTGAAAATAATAACACTTTCCCCCTTTCGGATGTGAAAGTGCCAAAATAACAATAAAAGGAAACTATTTTGACCCATGATGGGAAATTAGAAATCGTACACATGGACAGAACAATCATCATGATTATATTCAAGTATAAGTTTCAACTTGTATATTATGTATGCCTCAGGCAGAAGGTTCATTTAACTTGACACATGCCAATAAAACTAAGCATTTAATTTCTTATATTCTTTTTAACTTTCTTTTCATTTGCCAAGTGATACAAGTCGATTGAAAATGTTACCAAAAGAAAATAAAAGGACTGTAAATTAAATGAGAGTGGAATATAATTAAGGAAGATTATAATTGATTGTGAGTGCATGCAAATTAAAAGTAGAAAAATATATACAGTCAATAAATGATGGAAACATATAGACATATTGCATCAAGTTTTCATATCCCTGAAAAAGAAATCTTGTCCAGATGAATGGACTCATCATAGCATTATTTGGGAGGGGTTGTTAAGAGTTATAATCCAATTAATATTGAACACTTATTGTATATAGCTATATCGATCAACAATGCAACGTGATAAGCTAAAAGCTCATGATCAAGATTCAAGGGCTATAATTTTTTTAATAATTTTAAAATGTGAGAGTTGTTAGCCACAAGACAAAAGTGGCACTGGTAAGACAGCAAGATCAAGAGGTTTGTCTATTAATTTATTGCATCTCTGTCGTTTAACTCTTTTCACCGATCTTCCACTCCTGCACTACATCACGGAGCACAATGAAATCTAACTTTTTTTCATGTTTAATCTTTCTCCAAAGTAAAAAACTAGGAATAATGTATAATTAAACCAGACAAACAAATCCCACAATCCACATCATTTGACTACTACAACGCATCAGGACCATCACATTTTATTAAATTAATAGAAATAATAGCGAGGATAACCATGATGAGTGAAAAAGCATTTTTTTAAGAACAGTATAGATCCAAACAAGCAAAAGCAGAACATCATGTTCAATCAGTTTAAAGTTATTTAAATTTAAAACAAACAAACAAACAAAGCCTAAGAATGAGGAACAAGTAAGAATAGGCATGTTAGATTAGTGGGTTACAGTAGGATTAGGATATTGATCTTGCAAATAAAGTGGCATGCTCATATGACTTTTCAATTGTCTTTTGAAAAAAAAAAATATATATATAAAAAATAGTTGGACTTGTTTATTGGAAGA
Source organism: Hylodesmum podocarpum (assembly GCA_026586105.1). Lineage (NCBI taxonomy): Eukaryota > Viridiplantae > Streptophyta > Magnoliopsida > Fabales > Fabaceae > Hylodesmum > Hylodesmum podocarpum. The sequence continues at coordinate 7,096,725 of JALJEV010000650.1, read as the reverse complement.
ACTCATAGTGCTCGTGAATGCACCAACTAAAAGTCCTTGTAAAGTTGATGGTGCTGAAGCTCGACAATTTGTCGGATTTAATACTCATCAGACACAAAATAAAGGTATTGAAATAATTAATATCGGGATCGACCACTTCTTTTCAAGGCCATGCAAGATCAATTCCTTTCTCTAAATCTTGAAAAATGCTTTTACCCTTTTTCTAAATGGGAGGGACAAAAGTAAGTCTCATTCTAACTCTTTTCTCAACACTAATAAGAACCTAGATTAAAAAAATAAAATAAAATAAAATAAAGTACTTGCAGGTGGTCTAAATGCTCCCATTTCCAGCAGCATGGTTGTCTCTAACTTAATAGGGAAAAGGAAAACCCTAGTTTCCTTTCACAAACTGCTTCATGCATTGCATTTAGATAGCTTTGTTTGTTCTATGGCAAGAATCACCATAATAAAATGTTGGAGGTTAATATTTTGAGAGGATCCTTATGGTTAATCTTTTCCATAAAAGCTTCACCTAACCCCTTACTAGGGTCACCAACCAATGGCTTTAAAGCATTCATAAGTTGTTGGAAGTTCCATACAAGAGATAAAGGCAGTATTGTCACAACTCTGTGGTCCAATGTCTAACAATCTGTAACTGAAAATGTTCCTTCTAGTTAGTCTCGTGCACCCAAAACAAAAATTGTTTGTTGTCACTTGCAAGATATTTTTTAAAAAGAATATCTTGTATCTTGATCTAGCAAGCTATATATATATAGGATGAATGAATCTAGATACATATACTCTCTTCTTCTTTTTTATTTTTGTTAATCAAGATAAGAACCGTATAATTGTTCCTAGCTTACTAATAAAATATAAGTAACAATTAATTAATGGATACTAACTTGTGGTTATGCTGATTCTGCAGGCTGGAATATTTATATTAAATTACTGAACTATCTGTGACTATGCCTACTACAACAGTACAAGTACAGATCAAAGGCTTAATGAATTGAGTGAAACATGTTATATATAGAAATCTCAATGATGACCATTCATCCACGGTAATAAGTTGTAACTTTTGCCTGCATTGGAGGCTACACAATAGACCGTTTCAAAACAAAAGAAAAAGGTTAATAAAAACTGAGCAGAGACACCAATAAAGAGCAGAAACAACTAACAATTTAATTGTTAAAATTTTAATTATTATATGTATTTCAGCCCAGACAAGACTAGCTAGGCAGAACACAAAGAACAAAACATTTTTTTTTTCAAATCAAATGGCTACGCCTACACAACGCATAATAACAAATCAATAATGTTCCTGTCGTTTAAGGAAGGAATTGCCGGACAATATTAAATAAGAGGGAATTAAATAGGGGTAAGGCAAATAAATATAATGGACTTCAAACATTCAAGATCTGAAATTAAAATTTGCATATATTCCACATCTATCGAAATCACGAACTTAATGAAATTAATTCCCTTGATTTTGGATCGATTGAATCAATACCTGATCGGTTCAATTCCAGAAGAAGCCAATTGCTTTGGATCATCATCATCACCATCACAAATCTACCCAATTTGGTACAAGAGTTTACTCTCTCATATTCCAGCATCTGAAAATTCTAATCACATAATAAGTCACATAATAGAGATATATCTCAAAGTCAATGATTTAAATTAAGTCAAATCACACAAAAAAAAAGGTTTTGAAAAAATACATTGCAATAACTTTTATCTCTATTATATATCTGGAGTTTGAGATAAGCTAGTTCGTTGTTGACCCTATCTGTATCTTCCCACAGCTTTATTGAACCGCAAAACAAGGTGTGGTTGCATGAGAACCATGGCATGCATGCAAAGGAACTCTATGGATGCAGTTCAAGAAAGCTGTGGAAGAATACAAAGAGGACCATAATATTGAACACTCAAGAATATACCCCCACAAGCTCAAATATAATTTTTTTTTTTTGTTTAGAAAAAAAAAAAAGGGCATGGAAGGATTGATAACATAATCAGAACCCTAATCTAGAAGAGGGAGAAAGAGAGGGGGGTCCAGAATAAGAGAGCTAAGCTAAGAGAGAGAAAAGATGTAGGTATAGGAGAAGAGAAGGTGCAGTATTTATAGGAGAATTTAGAGGTTTTTATAAATTTTTTAATTTTAATTTAATTTTATATTTTCATCAATCCCTAGAAGAATATCTGGCCAAAGAGACTACACATTACTGAACTCTGCCTTTCTCAAACCCTAATTAAAAAGCTGACTAGCTTGATCCCATTAGAGATTAGGCCACTAAAATATTGATTATAATCAACAAACTTAGTGCAAAGTTTTCTTTTTATTGGTGTAAAATGTTATTTAATATTTGTGCGGCTATGATGCACCTTTCCGGATCTGACGGTGGTTGTTACATTTGTGGGGGGCACACTGTGGGCCCACCTTTAGATCTGTCCAGTTTTTCCGAACTCCACGCGCTCCTCTTCAAGTTCAATTCACTGTGTGCATTTACATCGGCCGGCTAAACAATACTTGATTAAAGCAAATTAATTAGTAATTAATTAAGAGACGAAACAGCGTAAAAAATCAACGACCATTTGGAAGGTTTTGTCATCTAGCCATTGTAGTCAATACTTCACGATTTTTCAAATTTTGAATGGCCATAAATTAATAATTAAAAAATAGTTAACAAGAGATTTACTACTTGGATAATTCATTTTTAACTTGGAAAACCTAATCTTAAATTTCAAATTTTTCTTATTGGAAAGTTGTCAGTAATTTTAGTGCTTTTAAATCAGCTCTGTAATCAGTAATTGTGAATTGTCCAGTTAGGATGACCTATACAAATATTTGACCATAACTATGAGTAGATATTTCAACGGACCTAATCTTAGTTCATATTCGAGGAAGCTTTTTCTTTCACTGATTTATTTGAGTAATCCTTATAATAAGCTCTTAAGCCTTTCAAGCTTTTGCGTTTTTTTTTAATGGGTGAGAATTGAAGATAAATATTAGAGTTTACGATAATTTATACATTATGCTGAACTCCACCCCTTTAATGCTATTTGAGGTATGTAAATCCGAAATAACCAAGATATTATTTAGACATAATTGTGGGTAGGTCCTTTACTAGATCTAATCTTGATGCATATAAACAAATAGTTTAAATATGTTTTTTCTGAGTAATTTACCATTTTCTTACTTATATTTTTTGTAAAAATTTTCTCAATTTTAGTGCTTGTGATTTATTACATTTAAATTTTTAATCTTTATAAATCATTTTTAATTTATTACATATATTTTTCATCCATGTAAATTATTATTTGTTTTATTTTTTGTCTCTGTAGTTTCTATTTATATTTTGAGTTCTTGTATATTATTTTTTACAAAGAGAAAATTAAAAAAAATATATATATAATATATAAGGACTAAATATTAAAAATAAAAAAAATACAATAATTTTTTTTATAAAACTAAAAATATATAAATTATAAGGAATATATATATATATATATATATATATGTGTGTGTGTGTGTGTGTGTGTGTATGTGTGTGTATAAATAAAAAAATGTTAAATTACATATTTAAACATAAAAAAAAATTATAAGCTAATATATTTATACGCAGCTAATAGATTAATTTCATAGGTTGATCAAAGCAACTATCTTACTCCCTTGAACAACTATCATGAGACCAAAGAGGCCTATGGGCCTAGGCCCAAATCAAAGAAATTTTAGATACTTCTCACACTTTATTAAGACAAGATACACATTGTTCTCCCCATTCACACGTGACAACCTCATACATGTAATCGGGAGTCAGGATTTTAGATTTAAAAGGTGTGTCATAAAATAAATTTTATAAGAATTTTATATTTAAAATGTGGGTCATAAATTAAATTGTGAACATAAATAATTAAATTAAATTTTAAATTTTATTATTAAGAATAATATGAAAATTATAAAATAATAATTTACATATAGAAATATAATAAATAATTTTATAAATTCAGAAGAATAAAATTATCTGATAAAAATAAAGTAATTATATAAAAAAATTTATTAATAATTATATATAGTTGTTGAGTGGTTGAAAACAAATTCCTCGAAGAATAGTTGCTAAAATCATGTCACTGTCATGAATAAGAATTTAATGGAATTGCATTGAGTTTTAATGAATATAATTTTTTAGTGTGAACAAACCCGTTATATATTTGATGGATTATTGTTATTATCAATATTTTCGTATGAATTAAAAAAAAATACATTTTAATGTGATTTAAGATTTATATTCAAATTTATAACATAAGTTATTTAATAAGTTTGGAAAATAATACCAATAACTTTTTTTTCTTCCATCAATTGAATTAATCTTGAATAAAGAAAAAACTAAAACGAACATGTTCGAAATGTAAATTTTAGTCCATTAACAAAAACATTATTATATTTTACCCTTAAACCATATCTATTTCCTGATTATTTTTAAACAATTATGATATAATATTATTACTTTCAGAAAAAATTAATATTATTATAAATCAGACAAGGTAAATATTCAAATCAATAAACAAATTATATAAGGAAATATAACAAAACCTCAATCAATTTCAACATTATTATAAATCAATAAAAATAAATATGTAAATCAATCAATAAATGCATATGCTCTCCACAATCTAAGATATGACTTAAAAAAATACGACTAAATTATTAGTATTAAATATAAAAAAAATCTTAACTAAAATTTTATATTAAGTTTATTTTTCTTCTTACACAAAATTTATATATGTAATATTCATAAAACAATGAAACATTTTTCATTTTAAATTAGATTAAAAATATTTGTTATAAATACTTTTTCATCAAAATCTAATAAAAAGAGTCAAAAGATGATTATGAGTTAATTTTGCTTTTTACTGTGGTGAGTGTATTAGTCAATGATTAAAGGGTAATTAATGTATTTATTGTTTATGATTGTGATTGGCGTGACACACGCCCCAAATGTGGAAAACAAAGGGTGAGATTTGTTGTAGCATGAATCACACTAATCCAGCTTTGCCTTCTTTTTCTCCAAATATGAATAATTGTTGTAAATCTAAAGTATTACTGAACACCGGCTAATAGGGTGATAAAAGTGAGAAAAATACATGTGTAATAGATAGTATAACTTTTTTTAAAAAAAAAAATTAGGTTTTCTTTAAAATATTTTACAAATAGATACATTAACACATAATACCTATTAAAATAAAATTATCACAAAATAAAAAAAAATTAGCTTAAGTCCTTTTTCAAAAAAAAATTAATTGAAATCATACTTATCATAATTTTTTAATAGTTTATGATAAAAAAGTTCTAATTTTGAAAATAACACATTCTCACTGTAAAATAGTTTTATATAATCAATCAATTATAAATAAATTTTTATGTAATTTTTACAATTTTTTTATTAAAGTCGAGAAATTTATTATATATAATTACTTAGTTGACTATATAAAACTATTTATATTAATGCACATATTTCTTTCAAAAAAATTTATAATGACAGTACATATAAATTGAAGTCCACTAAATTTGTTTCAAAGATAAGAGAAAATTGAGGGACAGTGCTTCACCATTAAAAGAAGATACAAAAGTTTCCATGCACTAAAATTTAACACAGACATAATGAATTGATTGACATGCTTGTACGTTCCCACCCTTTGATAATTCAATAACTCTCAATTATATAATTTTATCTCAATTTGTTTTTTCAAAAATGGTACTGAATATCAACTCTAAAATGTTATGTATATTTACTTCAATATTTATGCATTGTAAATTTTAATTATAATATAATTTAATTTCTTTAAATATTTATTTGATATAATTTTTAATTATATATAACTTAGTCTTTATCCTATATAATTCACAAATTCAAATTTATTTTCCAAATATATTTTTTAACCGTGGCTTTCTTCGACAATCAACCAAATTGGATAAGCTTTAATCATAGTGCACGAGTTCAAAAGTCAAAACTCAACAAAATTCCTTATCTAAAGTACGTGTAGATAACTTTTCAATTAACTTTATTATTATTATGTGGTCTTTGAGTCAACATATGTTGAGATTGAATAAATACAAATTAATATAAATATTTTAAAATTATAATATTTTAGTAGGTTATTATATGACTAAAATTTACAATGAATAAATATTTATAATATAAAAATAATATGATTAAAGTCTATTGTAAATAAATATCTTTAAATATATCAATTATATAATAAGTTTATAAAAAAACAATTTACATTATATTATAAGATTATTTTACTATTGATATTTAAAAATTATTAAAATTTAATTGAAAGATAAAAATAAAAGAGAATGGATGAAAAAAATTGACGATCAAATTATTAAGTATATAGATGAAGATAAAAGAAAGATAATTTTAAATAGATAAGATTTTGTATTAATTGTGTTAAAATTATATGAAATACAATAATAAAACAAAAAATAAAAAGAGCAAGATTTTATTTTAATTTATAATATAGGAGTATATATATTGTATATATGTATATATACATATTTATAATTATTAACACTTTTTTTTATATATCTAGATACTAACTAGAAAGTGGAAAGGTTAACAACCAACATAATGAGGACCTACAGATGAAAAAAAGATTGGGATTAAAGACTGACAGGGCCACTTAATCCACTCAAAAACATTATACTTTTATGAAATGATGATAATTTGTCGTGCTTAACCACCAATTATGGTAGATGAATAAGGAAGTTCAATCATTTTTTTCACGTGAAATGAAAGATATTGAGCATTGGACCCTGCATTTGAACCTATTATTATCCCAATTTTATTTATTCGTCACTAGTGGCCTATTGAATAACTGAACTTTTGTCATCAACATTATCCTGTAAAAGATTCACGCACCAAAAAATAAAATAAAAAATAACATTACACTGGAAAACATCAGAGTCTGGCCAATTGAATTTCAAGCCTGTTAGTTAAAAATAATAATAATAAAATAAAAATAATGATAATAATATATACCCAAAAAAATTATATAAAAAAGCAATCAGATTTGAATTAACTATTTAATGTGCTTCTTTTATTCTATAAGAATAACCTTTAGGTCATATTTTTAAAACTTTAAAGAATGAATAATTAAGCCACACATAAATCAAATAACCAACGTAAGGTACTAATTTAACTGGTAGCCATAATTTCAAGTCGTAGATATATAAATATGGAGAGGGATACATGTGATTTCTATAGAAAATAAGTAGTATTCTAGTTTTTTTTTTTTTCTTTTTTTTTCATTTCGTCTCTAAGTGTCCTCGCATATTCTGGGGTTCTTTAAATATATAAAAAATAATAATTTATAAATTCAAATTTAGTAAAACTCTATAAACATTTAAAAGTCTCAAAAACATTAAAATTAAATTTAAGTAATATAATTATTATTAGATGAAATGAAATTGTGAAATCATAAAAAAAAAAAGTTCAAATTTCATTTATTACCATTAACAACATCAAATAGAATTTGAAAAATTTAATAATAATAATAATAATAATAAATACAAGTTTAGTTTAATTATAGAAAACATATTCAAATAAACTGTTTTTATTTTAAAAAAAAATTGATTTAACAAGATAAAATAGATTCAACATAACATAGTGGATATATATTAACTTAAGAATTTTGTTGAGCCCGGTAATAAGATCCTTATCCCAAATGATCATAAGGAATTTTTCCATTTTAATCTCTGTTCCCGTGAAGAAAAAAACTTTGCCTACAAAATCCCATTCAAGTTAGTCCTGATTGCCGTTTACAGTACAAATTGATTATTCTACCTCCCTATGATAATTTTTTCATATACATCAACTAGGACTTGAAGTTCTAATCACGTGTTTAAGAATTTTAAATTTCATTGTCATTCAAACAAATTTGTTGACGAAATTTTAATATTTATTCAAAAATATTTATTTTCACATTTAAAATTTATAATAAATAAATTTAAAGTTGTTAAATTATATTCAAAATAAATATATATCTAACATATTAATTAGATTCAAATTTATGATAAATAATTTAGGTGATGATATTAGGCCATTTACGATTATTAACATTTTTTAAAATTTAATAAAATTCAGTCGAGAAATTCTGAGTGCAAAATAATCTTATTTTATAATTATGTAATTTGTTTGCTATTAATTTTTACTGTATATATGACTATACATGCAAGAGAATCGACCATGTTATAATTTTAAATTAAGTGGTTAGTTTAAGAATAAATTATATGAACATTCTTTTAAATTATGTAAAATTACAATTCTTTTTATTTTTTTATTTCCACACAAATTTCCCCTATCTACCTACAAATAAGCTCGTTCAACTCAAGGAATTGGAAGTTCTGATGATGGTACCTCCGTAAAAGAGAAGAAGAAAATCGAAAATGAAATTAGAAAAAAATGAAAAAGATATTATGATTATTTAATAAGCTAAGTATAAAATTATCTAAATAGTATTAAAAGTTATTGATAATATTTAAAGAAGATTTTCACAACAATCACTTTTAAAATGACTTAAAATTCTTATAAAAGGTTAAATCAAGTTACTTAAAAAAAAGAAATAGACTTGTTTTTTAAGTTTGACAAGGCTGTTACATGAGAATGTACAAATAAAAGTAGAAATAACATGAACAATAAATTATGGAACCCTGAACCCTAAACCTTACGAGTATATAATTTTTCATGTGAAGGAGTGTAAATGACCTCACATAGCTTATATGACATGTCACATGTAAATTCACGTAGTTTATGTCATTCTATTTGAATCACATGTGCACTTCTAATTATTTTAATACGTGAATTATTCTGATATTAAGAATCAAATTTATATTCATATATTTAGTATGCATTTACACATAAAAAATACATGTACTCTGAATATTTGTGTACACCTTTTCAAATATTCCACCAAAATACAAATATACAAAAGCTATCATGCTAAAAGTGCATGAGGTTGAATCAACTAATCTTTCTCTTAAGAATGATTTCACGATCAAGTGAAGTTGACTTTATATCCTCTTATAACTTTTTCTTCCCTCTCAAGTCCTTTGTTAATTTATTGTTCTTCTTTAATTCTCTTCTATTATTCTTCAAGATGGAATGATCCTCTATCATATACCCATAATATTGAAAAATATTACACTGAAATTCCTTATGAAAATAGTAATAATAATAATAAATAAATTGAGAAATATATATATATATATATATATATATATATAATTACATAAAACTTAATGTAATATTTATTTTATTTATTTATTATCAATAGAGTTTCAAACTACAATTTCTTTTTCATGTATTCTCCCCTCAATTCTAAATAATCTCATTTTCAATCAACTCATTTATAATCGACAAAAGATGGTAGAAACGATATTACAGTGAAAGATTAATGTGACATGATATATAAAAAAATGTATCAACAATAATTTTCTATAATTACTTTAAAGCTCAAGCCAATAAAAAAAAAACTTACAATAAAGAATGTTATAAAATTATAAAACATATCTATTAATAAATTATCCTCGTACCATCTTTATTTAATAGAAATGATTATTAATTATTTAGAATATTAAGACTTACACAATAAGTTAACTAATTATTTTTATTATACGTAAGATTTAAGTATAAATAAATAATTTTTAAAAAATCAATCATCTCAAACAATCTCAATTTGAGAGGACACAAAAGAAAGTGGAATTAAGATATTTTTATGTTTCTAAATTCTTATTTAATTCTTGCAGCGAATAGAAATGGGGAAAATATATCCAGGATCACACCAAAACAACTCTAACTAACCCAAAAGAATACTTAGGTGATCAACATGTAAATCATACTGATGAATATACAAGAGTAGCATGTTTGTTGATAAATTAATGGGAAGCTTCTGATTGAAAATTATAATAATTATTCCATTAGTTTTTCTATCACCACATACACCTCCACTGTCTCCATATTATATATATATATATATATATATATATATATATATATATATGTAGGCATTACTCTACATACATACTTATTTACCAAATTAAAACACTGGAGAACAACTCAACAAGAGTAGCAAAACATGCCAAAAGGGACACTATTGAAGGAGAACAAGTGCACGTTGGTGTTGTCCTATCTCTTAGTCACACGTTGCAATTTTGAGTTCAACTTCCCACCCATTGTGGTTGGCATGTGACAGTGAGGTTGTGATTGTGAAGAATTGCGATTAGATTATTATGGCATTCAAAATAAGAGTGGTTAGCGTGGTGGGTTCCTCTTGTTTGGTTAAGTACACGTAATTAGCTGGCATTCACTGCTTTTGCCCAATCTTACTTTCAATGACTTTTCCTTTCCCTTCCTTTTCATCACATATGATTCCATTTGATTTGATATAACACTAATAAATCTCATTATTATGCCATCCATATTGTTTTGATTTGATATACACTAATCAATGTCATTATTATGCCACTTATTTCTTTTCTCTTATTATTACTTCACGCTACTTTAGTACCAATTAAGCTAGAGATTTTTTCCCCATATTTCAAGTTAATTGTTCACATATAGTAATGAAGCTTTCTTAAAAAAATATATAAAGGTTATATTATAAAAACAATGTTATCAATATGTATTCTATTCTTCTAATGATGACATGTAATATTACTACTACTTATTTATTACTTTTTTATTTTGAAAACTACCAAATTATTAATGATTTTCAATTTTTTCGTTTTTGGAAATTTTATTTGTTAGTTGATCAATTTTTATTTTTTTACAGTAGTATATTTTTTTTTCAAATCTTTTTTATTTATATTTTCAATTTAATATTTTACTTCATTTGTAAAATTCAAGAATGTTTCATGTGGCTATGTACAAAACCTTTGAGAGATACTATGCCACACTTATGTTTATTGGAGTATTTCTAACTACCTCGATAATTCGCATTAAAATGTTCGAGAATTTTATGAGATCTTTGTTTCAAATTTTCACTTCCTTTTTAAAAGGATAAAACCAACTGTTTATGTTGGTTAAATTACATTTTTTTCCCTATAATTTTTATCTGCAATTAAAATTTATCTATTTTTATTTTCTCAACTTTAATTTTTTTATAATTTCTAAGTCATAATTTTAATCATTCAATTTTTACTTCATTAATTTTATTTCCTCTATTTTTGGTTACACAACATCACGTGACTCCGATTATTTCATGGTAAACTCTATATTGATCATTCTCACATAAAATATATTACTCTAAATAAATTATAAAAGTTATCTGCGTTCATAATATTATTCTCTTTCACATTTATTTATTTTTATTTCAATATTTTCTTTTGACAAAGTGTTATGTTCTCTCTTGCAGTGATTGAAGTAATTATTTTCTTGTCTTAATTTTTTTTTATCTTGATCAGCTTTTTTTTTTCTCAACTACTTTCAATATTTATTTTTTTATTTTACTAATAATCTTAATATTTATTATAAATATTTAAAAAAAATCAAAAATCAAAAATCAAAAATCAAAAATCAAAAATATAAATATTATAAAATCATTAGATTATAAAAATTAAATAAATTAAAAATAGAAATGTAAACCATTTTATTTATTTTTACACAAATGTTGTTAAAAAAATTTGGTACATAATAATTATTTAATTTTTTATATGATAATTATAATTTTTATATTCTTGTGCCATATAAAGTATTATTAATCATAACATTTATCATGAAAAAATTTTAAAGATAAAAATTATTTAAATAAAAAAAATATTTTTCATTAATTTAAATCAATTAAATTATAAAAACATTTTTAATTAAAATGAGTAATGAATATATTCTTATTTTTGAAAAATACTATATATTTTATTTTAATTACTTTTAGGAATATTAATAGAGTATGGCAAGAAGTACTCTCCCGTCCTCCTCCTCACCTCCAACTCTACATCATTCTCGTCCCATTCTCACTATGAGACATTTTTTCTTCTAACTTATTTATAAATTTAAATCTAACAAAATTTTAAAAGTTTTAAAAACATGAATATCAAATCTAGAAAATGTAGAAAATATTATTAAATGAAATAAGAAAAACATAAATAACAAGTTCAGAATTTATTTACAACAACAAATAGGATGTAATGATTTTACAACAATAACAAATACAAATTTCAGTTAACAATACAAAATTGGTTTAACACAATCAATAAATAAAAGTTTCAGCGAAATAAAAGAATAAATTGAATCAATAAATAAAAATTTTAACCGAAAATAAAAAAAATAAGACAACGAATTATTGATTGAAAATTCCGTTCACATCTTAAATAATATCTTTTTGGATCTAGTTAAACAATATCTTAAAATTTTAAATTATTTTATAACACATGTCAAATAATATCTTTTTAAATTTAAAGTTAAACATATATTAAACGTATAAATTTTCTTATACAATCAAATGAAACCGGTGATAAACAAATACATTTTAGAAAGTAAAAGTTTTATAAAGAAACATTTAACTGCATGTATAACACAGTAATATATATATATATATATATATATATATATATATATATATATATATATATATATATACACAAATGTAAGAAACAAAAGTGATTAAAAAAATAAGAAAACAAGTGAAGAGTGAATAGTCAACATGTCAGTTCGATTCAATTGCTGTTTGCACTTATCTTATTAGGAGGTAAGCAACAGAAATTACCAACGAGTTTAATTAAACTTGCACTTATCCTTAATACGATGTAAGCAATGAATTAGCAACAAGTGTCGAACTTAAATGGCTGCGATGATCCAAAACTCGAAAGTGTTAAAGCAAGTGAAGAAAAAATAATGAAGTAGAAAGTTGTAAGGATTGACAGATTGAGTATAAAAGTGAAACAAAAAGTGAGAGTGTATGCCACTAATGTGAAGGGGAATACGAAGACAAAACACAATTAGTTGTTCTTGGTTGGAATTTGGAAAAACCATCGTGGGTTTTGTTTTGTCCAGCAGAGAACAACGTCAGGACTGAGGAGGCGTGTAATGCACGTGTACAGGTTTAAGCGACAAGTGCATGGAAATGCATGTACTCTTTTGTCAGTGTATCACTGACACCATCTACCAAACACACATGCCCGACACGATGAAAGAAAGTTTGTCAATTTGATTTAACCCACGACTTTGTCTTTCCCATTTCCCCATTCTCCAATCACCCCTTCTTTCTTCTTATACCCTATGCTACCCCTCCTCATACATTACTTCTACACCTTTTTAATTGGAAAAAATCATTTAATTATATTCTGTGGTTATTTTTACTTATATAAAATAGAGACAAGTCATTAGTTAATAAACACTACATTCTTCTTACTAACAAATATAAATTAAGAAATTATTTTATAAAATAAATTTTTCTTTAAGAAATAGTTATTAAAGTCTTACCTACTAGTAATTTGCAAATAATATGTGCTGTATAAGGTTTATACACAGAATCTTCACCTGTTACGTTACGTTGGGCCTTTTCTTTTCTAAAAGTTTTTACATTTCGGACTTCCTATTTGATTTCCTGTAAATTAGTGTGATTTTCGCACCGTGTGTTTAGTTTTACATCATAAAATTGAGTTTAAATTTAATAAGAGTTCAGATTTTTTTTCAAAATTAAAATTAATTCTAAGTTAAAATAATTTTAAATATTTTTTTGTCTTGAATACAAATATTTTGCAAAAATTTATTACAGACTTAATAAATTAAAGTCAATTTTAACCGAATCAATTTCATTCATAATTAGTTTTATCAACATTAATTAAAATACACTCTGTTAAAAGAAAGAAGACAAAATAAAAAAAAAATCTGTTATTTAAATTTGCTCTATATATTTATTATATGTTTGAAAGGTAACTTTTTACTCTTTAAAAATTTATATAAAATCAATTTACAATCAATTAATCATAAAAAAATATATCCAACTAATTAATTATAAAAAAAATATACCCAATCAACTAATTAATATTAATATACTCTCTTATTTGGATTATTTAATTACTCGTTCCACCGTTTTTCTTCTCTTCTAGAGTATGATAAGTTTTATAAGTTTTATATTTATACATGCAATAGATGAAACATTAAATTTCTTTTATACACGAGTCTAATTAATCCATTGTCCTAAAAATATTAGTTAAGAAATTTAAAAAAAAAATCTATGAATAATAACAAAATTGAGTAGTGTAATTTTACATATTTAAATGAAAATTAATTAACTTTTTTTAGGATATTATAGTAATTTATAATTAAAATTAATATGTAGTCTTAATATATTTTCTGTTATATCTTACAATGTAGTTTTTTTTATTTTTAATAAATTTATTTCTAAACTACCATAATATTCCTAAAATAACTTATTAAATTAAAGGCATGATTAAATTATATATATATATATATATATATATATATTATTTTTTTTCTGTTATACCTCACTCATTCAATATAATTAATCCAATGACTTATCCATTTATTTAACTCAGGGGTCCCTTCTTTTAATTTACTCCGTCCTTTCCCAAATTTCTCATGTTTCAATTAAAATTTCCTTTAAAATCAATGAATTGCTTCCTTTTCAGGTAAGAATTCACCCTCTTCTCATGTAAGCATCCTCTCATCGTGGTGGTAAATTAGGTGATCAGTATAATTTATTTCAACATTTTTTTTTACTCTAGTGAGTTATTTGATAGAGATCGTAATAATCTTTTTATGCATCCTTTTTAAAAAGGTTGTTCGTGTTAAAGATTGTCTAATTCAAAGTCTGTTAGTTGTTAATCTGTTAGTTAGTTAGTTTGTTAGTGGTTAGTTAGTTGAGGATACCACTATAAATAGAGACTCTGTATGTAAAGAATAAGGAGTGAATGTAATTAGAAAGAAGAGAGACTTCAATACATAAGAAGAGAGGCATTTTCTTTCAGTTTCGTCTGTCAATTCCTTCTCCCAGTTCCGTCTGTCCACTTCTTCCGTCTGTGCACCTCTTTCGTCTGTAACTTTGCTTCCGTCTGTTAAGCGTTTTTTATTTCCTTTCTCCAACAAACTGGTATCAGAGCAAGGTCAGATTCAAGGGACGTTCTTGTTGATTCTTTTACAATGGCACACACCGGCGTAACCTCACAATCGAATCTCCCTGTTCTTGATGGCAAGAACTGGAATCGATGGAGTATTCAGATGAAAGCCATTTTCGGTTTTCAAGAAGTTACGGAGATTGTTGAAGATGGCTACCCAGAACTTACTACAGACGCAACAGAAGCACAGAGGGTGGCATATAAGGAAAACAAGAAGAAAGATTGCAAAGCAATGTGTCTTATTCATCAAAGCGTTGATGATGCACATTTTGAGAAAATTGCGAGAGCAAAGACGTCACGAAGGCATGGCGATTCTGGAGAAATGTCATCAAGGAGCAGACCAATTGAAGAAGGTGCGTCTTCAAACGATGAGACGCCAGTATGAATTGATGCAAATGGAGTCTAATGAAAGAGTTGCTCAATTCTTTAACCGAATCCTCACTCTCACCAATGCAATGAAGGCATGTGGTGAAAAGATGACTGATCAAGCGATTGTTGAGAAGGTATTACGAACCTTAACCCCCAACTTTGACCACATTGTGGTGGCCATTGAAGAATCACGAAATCTTGAAAAACTGAAGGTTGAAGATCTTCAGGTTCCTCGAGCACATGAGCGAGAGGCTCATTGAAAGATCCATTGAGAAACCTCAGGAGAAGCGGGTTACGCAAGCCCAGACTACGAAGAAAGAGAGGCTATGATGGCGAGGTGGATATAGAAACCGAGGAAAGGGAAAGACTACGAGAGGAAAGGGCAGAAGTTCTCATCAAGAACAAGAAAAGGCTGATCAAGATCAAACAGAAACCTCATCAAGGAGGGGAGGATCCAATTGGAAAGGAGGAAAGAAGAAAATAGACAGAAAAAAACTCAAATGTTTCAATTGCAATAAAATTGGACATTTTTCATCCGAATGTCAAGCTCCCCCAAGCCAGTTTGATCATCGCAGGAAACAGCATGATGAAGCTCATATGGTAAAAGAAGACATGAAAGATAACAGGGATGAAAGCCCTGTTCTGCTAATGGTGCAGACGATGCAGGAAGATTTGTGCACTTCTGTTTCGTCTGCGTCTGTAACGTCGTCTGCGTCTGATATGTTGTCTCGTCGGTTTCGTACTGCAGTAATCGAACGTCGTCTGCGTCTGTAATGTTACAGACGACAAATACTCAAGAAATTTGCGGTGAAGAAGTTTGGTATGCAGACTCTGGCTGTTCTAATCACATGACAGGCCATAGAGATTGGCTCATAAATTTTGATCCAAGTAAGAAAAGAAAAGTAAAGTTTGCTGATGATAGAATGATTCAAGCAGAAGGCATTGGAGATGTGATAATCAAGAGGAAGGATGGTGGGAATGCGTTGCTGAACGATGTGCTCTATGTGCCTACCATGAGTAGCAATCTAATCAGCTTGGGACAACTATTGGAGAAAGGTTTCTCAATAGCCATGAAGAACGGATTCTTGGAAGTTATTGATGCTGAAGAAAAGAAGATCATGAAGGCACCGCTTGCATCAAACAGAACCTTCCAGCTACATCTTAATGCTGTTGAGACTCAATGTCTTAACTCCGAAATTCTATCAGACGACACTTGGTTATGGCACATGAGGCTTGGTCATCTTAATTTCAAAGATCTTAGTCTCATGAAGTCCAGAGAAATGGTTCTTGGGCTTCCGTCTGTACATGTGCCTAAGAAAATTTGTGATAGTTGTTTAATCAGTAAACAACCCAGATCTTCATTCAGCAATTATACTGCCTCGAGAGCCAATAGCTTGCTGCATGTGGTATACTCGGATGTGTGTGGTCCATTTGAGGTTCCATCTTTAGGAGGGAACAACTATTTTGTGACATTTGTAGATGACTTCAGCAGAAAATTGTGGCTTTATCTTGTTAAGGCTAAAATTGAGGTGTTTTCCATTTTCAAATCCTTCAAGTGCTTAGTTGAGAAGCAGTCTGGAAAATCCATCAAAATACTAAGAACAGACGGTGGTGGTGAATTTACTTCCAGAGAATTTGAAAATTTCTGCATGGAAAATGGAATTGTGCATGAGATAACAGCACCCTATACTCCTCAACATAATGGGGTGGCTGAGAGAAGGAACAGAACCATCCTAAACATGGTTAGGAGTATGCTGAAGAGTAAAAGTCTGACACATGAATTTTGGGGAGAAGCAGCAGTAACTGCAACTTATGTGTTGAATCATTGTCCTACAAAGAGGTTGGAATTTAAGGTTCCAGAAGAGGTATGGACAGGGAAGAAGCCTTCAATCAGGCATTTCAGAGTTTTTGGTTCACTATGCTATAGGCATATTCCAGATCAAAAGAGAAGGAAGTTGGATGATAAAAGTGAACAGTTGATCTTCGTTGGTTACAACTCCACTGGATCGTACAAGCTCTTCAATCCTAAGACGCGACAAGTAGTATTCAGCAGAGACGTACATTTCATTGAGTCGTCTGTACATTCGTCGTCTGTACCTACGTCGTCTGTACTTCCTGTTTCGTCTGTAGATCCGCTTTCGTCTGATACGCCAGATACAGACGAAACCAGCCCTGAGTTTCAAGGTACAAATTCACCTGAGAGATGTATTCAAACAAGACCCACCAGATCCAGAACTCTACCAGCAAGACTCAGAGAGTGCGAAATTACTTTCGATGATCTTTCCGCAACGAAGAGAATTGCTCCAAAGATATTGCACTTCTTGAAAATGCAGAAACCATCAAGATTGATGAAGCTTTGAAAAGCAAAGTGTGGAAGGAGGCTATGAGTGAAGAATTGAAGTCGATAAAGAAGAATGAAACTTGGGAATTGGTGAAACTTCCAGCTAACAAGATGCCTATTGATGTGAAATGGGTATTCAAGACTAAGTTGAATCCAGATGGCACTATCGTCAAATACAAAGCAAGACTAGTGGCTAGAGGATTTATGCAAACGAAGGGATTGATTTCTCTCGGAAGTGTTTGCACCAGGTTGCAAGATTGGAAACTGTTAGATCGATTGTTGCTCTTTGCGACTTTGAAGAAGCTGAATATGTGGCGTGGATGTTAAATCAGCATTCCTAAATGGACCTCTTGAAGAAGAAGTCTATGTTACTCAACCTCCAGGCTTTGTTATAGAAGGAAGTGAAGACAAGGTCTATCGTCTGAGAAAAGCTCTGTATGGCTTAAGGCAAGCACCGAGAGCTTGGAATAAAAGGATTGATAATTTCCTTTCAAGTTCAGGCTTCAAGAAATGTAATGTAGAGCATGGTGTCTACATTAAAACAATGGGTGGTGGAGGTATTCTATTCATTTGTCTTTATGTAGACGATCTTCTTGTAATCGGAAGCAATACGAGACGATATTGAAGCAAGAAACGAGAGCTTGAAATCAGAGTTTGAGATGACTGATTTAGGAAGGTTGTCATACTTCCTTGGCATTGAATTCAAACAAGTTGAAGGTGGACTGTTTATGCATCAAAAGAAATACATTCATGATGTATTAAAGAAATTCAAAATGCTGGAATGCAATACTGCAGAGACGCCTGCAGAAGCAAGTCTGAAACTTGATCATGGTGAACGAGAATCAGAAGTGGATGGTACTTTGTTCAGACAGATGATTGGCTGTTTGAGGTTCATTTGTCGTACAAGACCAGAGATTTCATACAGTGTTGGCTTGGTAAGTCGTTTCATGAGTAATCCGAAGAAATCGCATTTCATGGCAAACTAAACGTATCTTGAGATATCTCGTGCGGCACACTTGATTTTGGAGTGCTTTACTCAAATCATTCAGAGAAAGTTGGGTTACAACTTGTAGCCTATTCTGACTCTGACTGGTGTGGAGACTTATTGGAGAGAAAGAGCACCATGGGTTATGTGTTTTTACTCTTTGGCTCTCCAATCTCGTGGTGTTCCAAGAAGCAAGCTGTTATAGCCTTATCAACTTGCGAAGCAGAGTATATTGCTGCATGTCATGCTGCGTGCCAAGCTTTGTGGTTAGAATCGTTACTAGAAGAACTTAAGGTTGGCTTTGATGGCTGTGTTGACCTGTTGATAGATAACAAGTCTGCTATCAATTTAGCTAAGAATCTGGTTGCACATGGAAGGAGCAAGCACATAGAGACGAAGTATCACTTTCTGAGAGATCAAGTTGGAAAAGAGAAGATCAGACTGAAGCATTGTAAAACAGAGTTTCAAATTGCAGATATAATGACTAAGTCATTGAGAGCTGACAGATTCAGAGAACTTAGAAGATTACTGAATGTAGTTTGTCTTTAAAGTTTTTCTGTAGATTTTGAATTAGGGGGAAGTGTTAAAGATTGTCTAATTCAAAGTCTGTTAGTTGTTAATCTGTTAGTTAGTTAGTTTGTTAGTGGTTAGTTAGTTGAGGATACCACTATAAATAGAGACTCTGTATGTAAAGAATAAGGAGTGAATGTAATTAGAAAGAAGAGAGACTTCAATACATAAGAAGAGAGGCATTTTCTTTCAGTTTCGTCTGTCCATTCCTTCTCCCAGTTCCGTCTGTCCACTTCTTCCGTCTGTGCACCTCTTTCGTCTGTAACTTTGCTTCCGTCTGTTAAGCGTTTTTTATTTCCTTTCTCCAACAGTTCGATAGACTCATTCAAAAAGTTATATGTTCTTCTCAGGATCGATTTAAAGGTGTATAATATCGTTTTACATCGTCTGTTTCTTATGTTGTTTTATATAGAATTGCATAGTAAACACATTTGATTTCTATTTTTTTTTTTTTAAGATTCTTTAAGGTTATTCTTTTTTTTTTTTTTTTTTCCACATATAGGGAAGCTTTTATCCCGTGGAGATGATGGGAGTAATTGAAATATGACAACAACTCAATTTTAGTGATCATGTTATGCGAAAAAAACGTCATGGTCAACACTTACTTATATGAATTTTATTTATTTTTTTGCATTTTATTTCTTGTTGGGTTGGTCCGTTTTTTTTTATTATTATTTTATTTTAAAATATTCTTTTTAGAAAGTAAATAGGAAACTTAGGATAAAAAAGGAACTAGCAAAACCTTATAATAAAGCATTGTACCATCATCTTTATCATTTTATTTTTTTTTGTACTTGATGTTGTTATTCTTTATCTATGAACAGTCTTAGTAGTAACTTTATTCTAAAATTAGGGAATTAAGCTATGGGCTATTGAATGATGTTAATTTAAGTTCTTTTTGATAATTTTACTTAGTATTCTTGATTTCTTTTCTATTGATTTTTTAGTTGGGCGGAGTGTCTAACCATATTTTTTATAACCATATATATTTAAAGAAGGATAGAAAGGTGAACTCAAAACTTAGAAATTAGAATTACAAAAAATAAATTTAAATTTTAAAACATAAAATTAATGCATGATCTAATTGAATAAAGCTAGTATAAATGAGAAACATTAGTGTATTTGGAAATGAATTCACAAAAAATTAATTAAAATATCATAATAAGAAAATTACCTAATAATCTAAGTGCAAATCCTTAATTTATGATGATTTTATAATTTTGAATTTAAACCCTTTTAATTATCTATTTTTATAAATCTTATCTCAATATTTTCATAATCTTATTTATCTCTATCTTGCTAACAAATCTTTCTATTCCAATTTTTACTATTACATTTTAATTTGATTTAAATAGTATTTTTTTTTTTTACAAAGCTAAACACATTGTGTCTTGCCCTTCTTCCATGTTTATACTTGTACTACCAAAAATAAAATATTATAATAACATTCATTTAATTTTTTAGATAATATATTTTATCTATAATTTTACCTACAAGATTACTTTTATGTATAAAATCAATTAATATTTTTTTATAAAAATACTATTTTAAAATAAATATTTATAAAATTAAATATTTAAATAAAATAAAATAAAAAGAAGAATTTTAACCTCCCTTATATCATCATTTGGCATCTCCCTCGTCTTCTCTATTTTGTATGCACAGTAAAAACATCTTCAGTGTAAAAGTACTTATTCAGTGTCACAGTGTTAAATATATGGAACTTATATCATTACATAATTTTATGTACTCTAAATTTAATTCTACTGCAATGTAGTTACACGAGAATTCTTAAAATGATTTTTTTTTTTCTGGTGAATCTAATGCCTTTTAACTATGAGATATGATTTTCATTTTTTATTTTTTTTTAAAATCAAATTAAACAACAATACATAAAGAGTATTCTTTGCATAACAATCATGTAAATATCTCTAAATAATAAGAATAAAAATATCAGTGCTTATAATTAAAGATTCCAAGTTTAAGTAGTTGGAGATGCTCTGAAATATGTTAATGACACCCTCTTATTCCACTAATGTTATTCGTATATATCATCCACACAGTAACATAGTGACTTTTCAACGATTTTTACAACTGTAATACCGTTGTTTCTCGCATAGAATGTTATATCAAATTATATTATAGTAATTAAATAGTTTTAAGAGTTTAAATATTAGGTAAAGATAAAATAGTGATTTTATATAATCAATTAATTATGAATTAAGTTTTATAACTTTTAAATAATTTAATTATGAAATCAATAACTTACATTAATGGTTAGCGATGTTCTTTTTACATTAACAGTAGGATATTTTTTTTATCTTTTATACTAAAAAGAATATATAATTAAAAATTTATATATTTTTACTGCATAAATTATATTTTAGACTTATAATGAATAATTTAAATCGTGGTATAAAATTAATTTAATAATTATAAATTCTTAAAAAATATATTAAATTTAATTTAAAGACAAATAAATGTGATATATGGAAACGGACTGGTAGTTAAAAATAAAATATAAAAGTAAAATAAAATCTAATATAGATATCTTAAAATATATAGAAAAATTTAATTATATATACATATATATATATCCATATATATTTTAAACGAGAGAAAAAAAAATTAAAAATAGATTTTAATGATAATATAAAATATTTTATATTACCAAGAAACACGAGATTAGGTTGTGTGGTTTTTCTTGACTTTATTTTATCAATTTTAATAAATTTATTATATCAATAGTTTATAACTAGATAAGAATTTTTGAAAAAATGACGCTAAGTGAGAAAGATAAAAGGTTCATTACCTAATTTATATATTATAATTTTAATTTAAAGACTTTAATTAACAATACAAAATAATTTTACACTATTAATTGAATAAGCTAGACATTATATAATTCCTTGAATAATCTCATATTTTAGTCCAGAAAATTGCAATTCCAAACTGAGGGGGAAAAGAAGAGGTCAAGTAGAGGTGAAGACTGAAGAATAAAAATGCAATCAAAGTCAGATTCAATAGGTGGGAGAAAGTTGTTGGACCAGATTGAATATCAAAGGTTTGAGATTATATATGATTGGGCTAAAAATTCTCTAAAGAACAAAAGGAACCAAACCAAGGGGACCCCTCCCGTGCATAATAGTGCATCTCATTTTTGGGCTATTCACCCCTACATGTAGGGTCCCTACCCTAATAACCAAGTGTAAAGATAAAAAATAAAAAACCAATTTTCTCTTCTTTAAGGTGTGGGCTACGATTACAAACTTAGCCAAGGTTTTTGTGGTCCATTCCCACCGGGAAATTTCATAACAAAAGGGATGGTGAGATGAGAAAGTAAGAAAGAAAGAATCTTAAAAAAAAAATAAATAATAATAATAAAATTCAATAAATAATAATAATGGACTTCAAGAGTCCAAATTCAAAATCCAAAAGAATTGCGCTATTTTAAATGTGACCAATCTTATCCCACCATATAGAATAAAAGAGAGATCCTAGAACAAATATTTCGAAGGTCCAATTAGCTTATCGGGTTCGTTCTCAGGCCCAATATCGATCTCTCTCTCCGGTGAGCCCTCATTCTCTCTCTCTTTTCTGCAAAGCCCTAGATCTCACTCCGGTGAGGCCTGAGCCTCGGTTACTCCTTTGGATCTGCGTTTTCATCTTCAGATCCTGTTCATGAATATTTTTCTGCTAGGCCCCAAACCCTAACTTTCCTATTTCTTCTTTTATTTTTATTTTTTTTAAGCTAAAGCCTTTTATCCTTGTTTTTTCTGTTAACCAGTGATGTTTTTCTTCTTATTAGTTTTCAATTCAGTGTTTAGTCTTTGATTTCTGTGAACCGTAGCGTCGTGCTGTCGTTCTTCGGTTTCATGTTTTTGGATTTGTTTATTACTGTGATGAAATGCTTGATTTGGAATTTGTTTTTGTTTTTTTTTTTTTTTTTGGTATTATATGTTATTTTGTAACAGTCTTTTGCATTGTTAGCCCATTAAAGGTCTGATTTTTAGTTTGACCATGTCCGTGGTTTGTGTACTATGAATACTTTCCACTGATGAATTTTGTTGAGTGTTTTTTATGTATGATATGGTTGAATTGAATTGAATATTACATTGAGATGTAGATAGTTAGATAGACTTATATGTAGGGTGTACATGGATACAGCGTGTTGGGTCTTTTCTTCTTGAAAAAGTAAGATGGAAAGCAATGGTAAAGTAAGAGTTCGTCTTTAAAATTTAAACTCCTAAACCATGTCAAGTTGCCAAAGTATGGAACTAAGAATGTTAAATGCAATACTGAGTTGCATGTTTATCCATTCTGTTGTTATTATCAGTACTATACAACCCCCTTTTAACATCACCTGCCGTCCTTGGTTTATAATAATTCACTTTGAAATTTAGTTGTTATACTAGTTTCATGTCTTATGTTCTTAATTCTCTTGCTCATGCACATATTTATGATAAACAGTTGCTCATTTTCACTTTCAGTTCTCACTTTCTTGCTTGCTTATTTCAATTACTAGATTAATAGCGTAAAGACAGTTTTTTATTGTTTGTGGTTTTTTAATTCCTTTACCATGTTCACAATTCGCAATCAATGAATTTGGCTCTCCTAAGATGTCATGTATTCATTGGACAAATACAATGTATGTTGTTTATTGAATTTAAGTTCGGTATATTGCATGGAAGTGTTGATATCTGATGGGCTAGTGATCTCATGTTTTCTTCATATCTATAGTATTGTATTAATGTGTCTGTCTATCTAGAAAACTTTTCCGGGTTAGAATTCACCACTATTTGGCAACTTTTGTTTCTAGGTAAAAGAGGAAGATAGATATCAACATAAGATGGTTACTGTTGAAGAAGATAAAGTGGTTGCAACCTCTGATGTGAAAAATGCGCCAGTCACTACTGATTTTCAACCTAGCAATGATCTACCGAATTCTGAAAATCAGCCAGATGGAAACTTGGAAAATTATGAGCCTCAGCCTGACAAGGATCTCCCCAATTCCGAAGCAGATCCTGACAAAGTACTTCCTGCATCTGAAACCCAGGCCTCTAGTGGCGATGCAAATGAAGGTACGCTGCCCAACCATGAATTGGGCAATGCCAAAGAACCTCCTAACAGTGAATTGGAGAATTCTGAGTCACTACCCAACCAGCAATCAAGCAATGATGAGTGCCTACACAACAATCAACATGTTGATTCTGAGACACCACTCAAGAATCTGTCAGTGAGCTCTGAGGCCCCAGCTGACGATAAGCTCGTTAGTTATGAAGCTACTCTTGACCAGAAGGTTGCATCTGAGGCACCACCAAGCAACCAGCTGGTCTCTGAGACAATTCTGCATGATGGCATTGTAAATTCTGAACCTGAGACTAGTAATGATGTGGTTGTATCTGAAATACAGCACAGTAATGAGGTGGTTTTACCTGAAACACAGCAAAAGAATGAAGTGGTTTTATCTGAAACACAACAAATGAATGAGATTAGTACATATGAAACTTGGCCCAGCAATGATGTACTCATGTCAGACGGACAGCCCAACAGTGAGGCAGTCTTGCCTGACACACAGGCCAGCAATGAGGCTGTCACACATGAAGCACAGACCAGCAATGATGTGGTCATGTCTGAAGCTCTTCCGGAAAATGGGTCGGTAAATTCAGCATCCGACCCCAGCAATCAGCTCTCTCATCCAGAATCTTTTTGTCAGAATGATCAGTTTTCTAATCTACACATGATTCCTGAAGATCAGCTGCCTCAACCGGAATCACTGCCTGATTCTGATCCATTTCCTAGTTCTGAACCACTGCCAGACGGTCATCTTGCAGACATTAAACCAATTCCTCATGATCATTTGGCTCAGTATGATACACTGCCCAACAATCATATGGGCCATTCTGAGGCAGTGTCCGACCATCAACTAGCTCACTCTGAGACACTGTCCCATGAACAGCTAGCCAATTCTCAATTGTTGCCTCACTATGGGCTGCAAAATAGTGAAACATTGCATGACGATCAATTAGTCAATTCACAACCACACTATGAGATAGTCAATGTTAGCAACATACCCAGCTATGAGATAGTAAATGCTGAAACTCCATTGAACTGTGAGGAACCTTCCCCAGAAACTCAGCCAACCAAGAGGAGGAAAAAGAAGTCTATAGTCTGGGAACACTTCACCATAGAAACAGTCAGTGCTGGATGTAGAAGAGCATACTGCAAGCAGTGCAAGCAAAGTTTTGCCTACAGTACTGGTTCAAAAGTTGCTGGTACTAGCCACCTTAAACGCCACATTGCCAAGGGGACATGCCCAGCTCTTCTGCGCAGCCAAGATCCAAATCAGTTCAGCCCATATACTCCACGTTCAAGGGGAATTGATGCTACCAATGCTAGCAGTGGACCAAAACGACGTTATAGGACTGCCAATACTCCTTACATCATTTTGGATCAAGATCGGTGCCGCCATGAGATCGCTAGGATGATCATTATGCATGATTACCCCCTTCACATGGTGGAGCATCCAGGATTTGTTGCATTTGTGCAAAACCTGCAGCCTCAGTTCAATATGGTGACTTTTAACACAGTTCAAGGAGACTGTGTTGCAACTTACCTGATGGAAAAGCAAAGCGTTTTGAAGTACTTTGAGGGATTACCTGGACGTGTGTGTCTGACACTGGATGTTTGGAGCTCAAGACAATCTGTAGGGTATGTGTTTATAACTGGACATTTTGTTGATAGTGATTGGAAGTTGCAGAGGAGAATTCTCAATGTTTCGATGGAACCATACCCTAATTCTGACACTGCTCTCAGTCATGCTGTATCTGTTTGCATTTCTGATTGGAATTTGGACAGCAGGCTGTTTTCTATCACTTGTAATCAGACACCGAGTGAAGTTGCCCTTGGGAATCTCAGACCGTTGCTTTCTGTGAAGAATCCTCTTATCCTCAATGGTCAATTGCTCGTTGGAAACTGCATTGCCCGAACTTTAAGCAACGTCGCAAGTGATTTGTTGAGCTCGGTGCATCTCATTATAAATAAAATCCGGGATAGTGTAAAATATGTGAAGGCTTCAGAATCACATGAGCATAAGTTTCTGGAGCTCAAGCAGCAACTTCAGGTTCCAAGTGAACGGAACATTTTTATTGATGACCAAACCCAGTGGAATACAACATATCAAATGTTGGTGGCAGCCTGTGAACTTAAGGAAGTGTTTTCTTGTTTGGACACTTCTGATCCTGATTACAAGGGAGCCCCGTCTATGCAAGATTGGAAGCTGGTTGAAACCCTCTGCTCATACTTGAAGCCCCTTTTTGATGCTGCAAATATTCTTGCTACAACAACTCATCCCACTATCGTTACTTTCTTCCATGAAGTTTGGAAATTGCAGTTGGATCTTGCTCGTGCAGTTGTGAGTGAGGATCCTTTTATCAGCGACCTTACCAAACCCATGCAACAAAAGATTGACAAGTACTGGAAAGATTGTAATCTTATTTTGGCAATTGCAGTAGTTATGGATCCTCGTTTCAAGATGAAGCTTGTTGAGTTTAGTTTCACAAAAATCTATGGTGATGATGCACATGCATATGTCAGGATTGTTGATGATGGAATTCATGAGCTGTTTCATGAGTATGTGAACCTTCCCCTGCCACTAACCCCAGCCTATGCAGAAGAAGGAAGTGCTGGAAGCCACATGAAGACAGAAGGATCTCCAGGAGGAACTCTGCTATCAGATAATGGGTTGACAGATTTTGATGTCTACATCATGGAAACTAGTAGCCAGCAGATGAAGTCTGAACTGGACCAGTATCTGGAAGAATCACTGTTGCCACGTGTTCCAGACTTTGATGTATTAGGTTGGTGGAAGCTAAACAAACTCAAGTACCCTACTCTTTCCAAAATGGCCCGGGATATATTGTCTGTTCCAGTATCAAGTGTCTCTCCAGAGTGTGTCTTTGATACAAAAGTCAAGGAGATGGATCCCTACAGAAGTTCCTTGCGACCAGAGACAGTGGAGGCCCTTGTATGTGCCAAAGACTGGATGCAGTACGGATCAGCTGAAGCTCTTAATTCTCTGGTGAAAATGGAGTTCTAGATTTTATTTTTGCAATTTCGGTTTAGTAGAGGGTAGCAAAGCGACCTTCCGAGGGGAAAGGAATGTAGAAGAAAGACCATATGATGCATTGATATTTGATGAATTTGCGCATTCTCTTTTAGGTGGTAGTGCTCTTTATGATGATAGGTTCTTCTGTATTTTACTTTTAGTTCCTAGTTCTCTAATAGGCTATGTTGGTGACATTTAAGGTGTAGATTTGGACGTGAATGCTTTAATTATAGTTTCTGGATTAGAAGCTAGAACAAATCCCCTCCTTAAGGTGATACTTCAATGTGTAATAATTTAACTCGAATTCAGGAGCTGCAGATGGATTGGGCTGGTCTTAGTTTCCCTATCAGGAAATTGCGTGATATTTTTTTATGCATGTCGTGTGGCTTGTAGTTTTATACCATATTGGATATGCTTCACCGTTGGTTTGCTCATATGCGTAGATTGCGGGTTTGGATATTCAATCTTAAACATATGTTGATATTGGTCCAAGCCATTTCTGAACAGTTAAAAAATAGCTTAAATTTTTTGATAATAAGCTGATATATACTATTAGAGATTAGAGACATGTAGGGGCGTCAAACACCGAACAAAATTGTTTTAAACTGCTAAAATAGATTTTATTTTCTTTTTTTAAAAAAATCACATTTATATGATACTTTGGTTTTCGGTCCCCATTATAAAATTGAACCAAACCAAATGTTATTGAATTTTCTTTTATATCTCATCAATTCAACTCTAAGTCATGACTCAATTTTAATAATGACATTATGTGATTCCATTTGTATACGTTTTAGTTAAGTTAAATTAAAAATTTATTTTACTACATCGTCAATGCTTGACTAATTGATTGACAATGATTTGCAATTCACTTTTTTTTTTTTTGCAGGAAGTTTATAATGTAATTAAGATAATGTGTGTTTTTTTGTTTGCTTCATTGCTCAGAATTATGTAAATTCCCGTTTAAACTCTCAATTTATATTGTAAAAATGTGTCAAATTATGCTAATAACGAAATTGAAAATAATTTTGAAAGTCATGTAGAAATAAATTAAAAATTGTCATAGAATAAAATCAAGTCGCAAATTGGATGACATTTTATCTAAAAACTAAAAAATAAATCATATTGTCCTACGAACACCTTTGGGTTCAGTTAAAGCCTGAAAGATAACCTCAAACCCACAAAACATTTCAAAGACAGCTAAGGAGAGTTCTGATTTGCCCCAATCAAAATTCATGTCCATGGATTTACTTTAATTTAAATCGAAGTGTAGTTTTGCTCAAACATGCAGGGATACAGAAATTGCAACAGAGTAGCCTCATTGGAATAAAAAAATTAAAGTCCATTAACCAGTAACTAAAAACTGGACCTTAACCATTCCATTTTCTTTCTATCTTTATTGAATAGGCCCGAATGTGATCCAAATGAAGTTTTTCCTCATCACAGATGGAAGCTGCTCTCGCTCAAACGACAGCGGTTTCTCAGTTACGGTTAGTTTCTTATTCATTTGCGCGTTTTGTTTTTGGATTTCTCATTGACGCTCTTCAATCAAATCAACGAGGACAATTAATAATATCAGAATTGAAGTCCAGGTTAGTTTCTCTAATCGGTTTAGACTAAGCGTTAGTTCTCTGTGTTGTTCTCCATGAGTATAATTTATAGTTGCATTTTATATTTTGCTGTATTGTACGGTTTGCACGTATAAAATCTTTAGCCCTAGGACTCACTCCGTTTATTGAAACATACTAGCTGACTCTAATGGAGAATGAATTAATATCTTCTGTTGAGGCTTTGTTCAAGATATGATACTTTGTGTAAAATCCGCAACCTATCATGTTATAGCTTTTAGCTTCGTGTTTGTGCTAAGCAGCACTTGTGCTACTTGTAATGTTTGTGATAACTAAAAATTTTACCGCCCATAACTATCATGAAGTGAAACTCAAACGTTTAAGTATAGAAGCTAAAATCAAATTGAGTAAAATATAATATATTTAAATCTTGTATCTTTTACGGGATAGAGTAATATTCTCAAAAAGAAAAAAGAAAACTAAGACCCGTGGCTCGTGATCTTATCTTCCTGCCAATCCTCTTCCTTATCTTTGGGATAATTAGGTGAGGAAATTGAAATATCAGGGAAACAACAGGGATAAATATTGCATCTGATTCAATCATTAATTGGAAAATAGCTAATTGCAAATCTTAATTCAATATCTGCAAATTTTGATCATTAACATCATCAATTCCATTCAATAAGACATGTAACAATGAATGTGGAATCGTGTATGACTGTAAAGTAAGCTTGACCATTTTTATCATAAATTTATTTTCTTTTCCTTCTTTTCACATTTTTGTTTATATTATTTTTTATTGAATTACATCGCTTTTTATATAATTATTTTTTTTTTGGATGACTCTTCTGAAATGAAAAAAAGGTTAAGTAGTTTTGGTCATTGATAAGGAAATTATTAGTTGATATTCTAACATTTGTATGATTTGTTTTGCATTATCAAGTATCAACTATTATTTTCTCATTAATGATTGGGGTTATTTATTTTATCCTCAATGAATTTCTCTCTTTAGAGGATCGGGGTCCCCTTTTTTCATTCCAGACGAACAAGAAATTGAAGAAGGCAGTGGTAGCTCCCGCTACCTGTAAGATGTGACCTGACTGTTTATGCTAACCAAGTCGCAAACTGATGCTGCTATATTGAATCAGTTAATCTTAGTCAGGACAAGATTTATAATATAGGATTGGGTTTGGATGAAATCAAACCTGCACATGAAATAAGCCAGGATTGAAGAAAGGTACTTCTGTGTGTTGCCTGTAATTGATTTGATTAAATGTTACCTTTCATTCTTCTGTTTTAGTTTTGCTATTCCTCTCTGAAATATTACAACTCTCTATCTCTCTGCCTTATTATTCTCATTCATGGGATGGACGTGCCATGGTTTTGGTACAGTGAATCACATGCAGAAATAAGGAATATAAAATTGTAGGGGTCTTATTTATTCAATGAGTTCATGGTGTCGACGAAGCCAAAAAAATAAAATAAAAACTTGTGTTAGTTTGAGGAATCTTGAATTAACGTTGCTTAGATTAATGTTTTACTTTCTCTTTTTTTAATAATGCAGAGCGAAATTCAATCTCTTTTGACCACTTGCCGGTACAGAATTCTCAGGTGCAAATTAGGGTTCTTAGCCATGAATGTTGATTGTTTCAAGCAGGACATTGATGAACTTATTGGTGAATTCACTCTGGTATAAGTAACACATTTATGACCAGTGATTTTTCTCATTCTGTTGGGTTTTTTTTTTTTTTTTTTTGAGTTCAAGATGCTTGTTTCCCATCGTTTGGATATTGACAATCAACTTTTGCTGTTCAATGTTGGTGAGTCACAGGACGAGTCAACAACTTTGACTGATATGAAAAGAGTATGGCTCTCTAGGAAGTTCTCTTACATTTACGAAGCTTGTCCTTCTACCAACCTGGCCTTCTTTATGCAATCACTGTACGCTCATTGTATAGGTAATGTATAGCTGGTATATCATATATGAGTTGCGATTGTTACTTGTCTATTTTATGTGTATAACTGGTAAGTGGAAGCTACTCAATTGAGTTTAGAATTTTTTTCTGGGCAATTTGTATGTTGAATGATCTATTTCGGAAAGTCAAGAAGCAGCAATCCAACCAGAAGTAAAATTGATAATGTATTTGTGAAAAATTTCCAGTATCTGATGATTATGTGACATGCCATTATAATCAAGAAGTTTTACTTTACTAGCCTTCATATTTTTATTTCAGTGTAGAAACTCCTTTATGTTCCTATGCAGGTTACATGGCTGGTACTGCTTCTTTATCACACAGATTAGGTGGCCTTTATTGCCTCTACTGTCTTTATGAGACTCAGCCTTTTAATCCTTCTTTTAAGGTCTATCTATCCCTTGGTATGTTTAATCATACAGTTATTTGATAGTTTTTGTGTTGTTGCACTTACATTGTACTGACAGTTTGGGGTGTGTATGGAGGGAATGGGATTTTTTATTTGTTCATGAATACTTTAATTTTGGTTTTGCATCGATTCAATTTAGCCTTTTAGTCCTACACCTTTATCTTTCTGTTCGTGCATGTGCTCTTTTAGGCTCACCTCATTAATTTGTGATTTAGTACTTGCAACCCATAATGTGTCCTTATCATACAACGAAAGCAAGTCTGCTTTGATGTGTTTAATCTATATTTTATTGTCAGGGTGGTAGAATGGTATACACATGCTTTTTCTCTTGCATCTCCTCCGAAGGGAAACATCCTGCTGAAGCTAGCCATTCCAATTTTGAGCATTCATGCCTCAAAAGTGTTCTGCTTTAGTGACCTACCCAATTGTTTTTCATGTCAACTTCTGTTAGGCAAAGACTTGTTTGCCATGTACTAATGCTTCCTAATGTGGGTGTCCTGTGAATTAAAATTATATATTGGTCAAATATCTTCACATTTATTATTAGTGTTTGACACCAGACATGCATACAGTAAGGGTACTGGCTTCGGTACATAGTTACTACGATGCGTGACAGAGGAAAACTTAATCTTTCTTAATATGTTGTGTAGTGTCACTTCTGTACTATGCTTCATAGTATAAGTAGAGTGGCTATGACTGAAACATTGCCATGCATTAGCCCAGCTTTGTTGCTTCATTTTGCTTCTCATTTGTCCAAACCTAATGACAGTTGAGGGTTGACATGAAAAACCTAAATTTGTGTGTTTGTACAGGAGAGTTAAAGAAACTTAGAATACTGGTTGCTGATGCAAAAGCAAATGATATTAAAGTGGTACCTGCTATTGTAAATAGAATGCTTGAAAGAAACATGTTCCTTTTTGGCTCTGTCGACTTGAGGGAAGGTAGTGTGGCAGAGACAGTAAACGAACTTCAACAATTACAGAATGCCCGTATTCAAGTTGCATATGAAAAGTAAAACACCACAATTCACTTATATCCAAGATCCTTCTTATCTTCTCGTGTTACCATGATGATGTAATTAGCTCAACAACTTATTGTTTTCATCTATTTAATGTGGATGACACAGGTTATTTGATAGCACTTCAATTGACAACTACATCCACATGGACCTTGTAAGCATCTCATACTCTATGACTTACAAAATGATTTATTTATTTTTTAATTACAGCATTACACTGATTCCGTGCATCTAACTTCCTTTGTCCTTTCCACGTCCCAGGGCTTGGAAGTTGAGCTCAATTTGCTGAAGAAAAAGGCATCTCGATATGCTGCGGCCAAGGATATGGCTATTCAAGGTATTTTACTCCTTTCCTATTCTAGATCACAAGGTGCCTGGGAGTTAAAATATTTTTCTATTTTGAAGTAATTGCTGGTTGCGAAGGCAAACTTTTTTCTTTTTCTTAAAGGCCTATGCAGGCAACCTTGAAGATACATGCACTTATCATGAGTTTTGCCTTCTCTTTTCCTTTTTCGGTCTTGTCTTTTGGAAGCTGCTTTATGTTACTTGCTATCAATTCTTCCTAGACATATCACTACGGATCAATGTTTTTCTTAATTTGTATCGGCCTAAACTGATCTTGATGAAAATTAGAAATTTTTTCCAAAGAATGACACAACTTATTTTGACGTGGTTCATGCTTCTCCAAATTGAATCGTTGCATTTTCTTTTTAATAAAATGACTATTTTGTCCTATGACTTTTGGAATTCTTGATCTTGGGGGATCTGGGGGCTGTTTAAGATGTCTTGCCAACACATGATACATTAATTTTGTCAACTATCTAATTCTGGTTGTCTTCTTTTTACCATAAAGAGGCGAGCAATACTTTAAACGTTGAAAACATAAAGCACATACAAAAAGATAAGGAACAGATAGGAGATGCTGTGGAAAAGATTGCTAATGACTGGCATGTCCAGAAACAAGCTTTTTATAAACAAACAAGATTGGGCCAGGATGATGGATATGAGCAGGAGCTGGAGCGACTACTTCTAGAGCACAATCCTCATGATGAAGACTCTAACCAAAATTGAAGAACAGCATCTGGTCTTTGTTGTTATTTCTATGCATAGGAAGTTCTTAATTTATAACTCTGATTAGACAGTAGGCAATGTATTATATTTCATTTTATTCAACATTTCTATTTTTCTTCTATGTTAATTTGGAGGTTTGATCACAATTTTCCTTTTCGCCTGCTTACTTTTTAAACAATTACACCAAAAAATGTCCAAACAGTAGCTATATTTTATTTATGATTCTTCGAGTATAGTAGTATGGCCACTGGCATCGTTTCCAAATCCTGTTCAATTATTATAAAATCGTGCAAGTTAGAGGCAATGTAAAAGACCAATTGATAGCTTCTTTATAGAGCACAAAACCAAGTAAAAAACAGGTAACTAAAGACACCGGTAATAAAATGGCGGCTGCTGGCAAGTATAATTCATTAACAGAGAAAAGGCCAGACTAATATAATCGACAATTTGGAAAACAAAATGTACACAATACTTGGATAGATTATCGTTTGGTTTATGTTAAGCACATTGTATTGCAATCCATATTATCATTTGAGTTGAAAAGTTTATTAATGTATGAGGCAGCCATTCATCATTGGGCGAATGAATATTCTGAAATGAGCACTACTAATAGTAGTAAGAATACAAGGATTTGTCAACTTAAGCTAAAAAAGATAACAACGTGTTTAGGCCACACCCTAGGCAGAAAGAAAAGAGATAGAAACGTGTATCAAATTTCCATCCAAATTGAAAAAACAAAGCTAACTCGTGTAATAAACGTTAAATAATCTCTCTTTGTCTGGCCCTATCCCCATACAATACCAATTGTCTCCTTCCTCTATGATTCAATTCGTGTAAGCTATAACGTAACAAAGTAACTGACTAACTAAGAAGACAGGCTATAGACTAACTCAACCATGTGAACCCTGTGTCCCTCTTGTGGCAAATGATCTATATTGAAGGTGAGCAAGCCAGAATGATCATCATAATCAAAACCAACCTCTTCGCTTGCCAACAAACACCGGGTAGGTCTAGCAGACGAATATGCCCCAAACTTACCACACCCCTTAATCTCCAAACGAACCAACCCCTCCTCGTACACTAGCCCCTCAACAGCACCACCAGCATTAAACATATTGACAAGTCCAATAGGAGCGAAACTGTAGCCAGGACCCAAAACCTTAACAGGCGCAACAGCAAACACCTCATGCTCCAACACCTTAAGTGACACCGGTAAAGCCACATTGTGCGGAAGCACAATGAGCTGGCCAGAGCGGTGAGAGTAGAGAGCACAATCACCACTCCAATCATCATCAGTAGCAGCCTCACCAATTAGATGAACATCACGACCCCTAACAAAACCAGTGATGGCAGCATCACCAAAATCCGTGTGGTGGAATGCGTTCTTTCTCTCAGTGACACTCCACGCAGCACCTTGGCAGTTATACACTCCCACCACCCCACCGTACTTATTCATGTTCCATATCTTTAACAAGCTAACTCCATCACGCGCCGGATCCGTGAACAAGCAATCCTTAGTGGGCCGCCCGGGTAAACGGGCCCGAAGCACCGACCCATCAGGCAACACCATCTTCTTAAGTACATCAAAATCATGCTTCCCGGGCGCATCACTCACGTAGAGGGGCCCACCACTTATAGCCCGAGCAGAACCATGATACTCCGCCGCAGGATGAAGCGAGTGAAACATATCCCAATCCGGCAACATAATCTCCCCAAGGAAAACACTATTATACGCCACCGACGCAATGTGTATTGTATGCGACACAGGATCACGCGGGTAGAAATCATCAGAAGCTCGCACCACAGCCGTTTGTTTACAACAGTACAGCGCGTCCGTATTGTGGCTCATGCACGCGATGATACCATTGTCAGGGAAGTTTCTAGAAATAGAAGCGTCGAGTGCGTGATGGTACTGTCTAGTCAGTTCCACCCTACCACCAAGTCGAGCACCAAGAGTCTCTAAAATGCACTGCACGTCCACCTTAACGCCATCTACACCCGCGGACGCCAGATAACTATGCAACTGATCGTAAAATGTGAACACCTTTTTAGGGTTCACAAGTCCCAAACCCTGAACCGCGAGCGCGTCCGTTTTCCACGTTGGTTCATTCTCCCTCACTCCACTCGATACGTTCGGGTACTTCATTGTAGATCCATATTCCTCCATTTCCTTCACCCCTGGTCGAACTCCTCCCCAATAACCAGTAATAGCGTGCCACACGTACACGTGTTTCACTCCATGTTTCTTCTTCGCTATGTCCACGATGTTCTTAATCCCTAATTCCGCTTCCTCTTTCTTCTGAAACTTGGCGTTCTCTTTTATCCCCGTCAGCCTCGGCAATGAGTTTGAGTTCGAGTCGGACTCCGAGTTTTCTTTGTTTTCGTCACCGGCCACGGACTGCCAGCCGTCGTCGATGATGACGAACTTCGGCGGCGTGCCGCCGCCGGCGAGGGATTGGATTCCTGCCTCGACTCCTTCTTGATTAACTTCCTGGTAAAACGCGTCCCACGTACACCAGCCGAAGTAGTCGACGATTCCTGGAAGCTTCTTCTCGTGGCGGAGACGGAAAGTGTTGAGGTGGTTTCTCACAGCGCGGAAAGCGTTGTGAATGGTGGCAAACGGATCAGTGCCGGCACTGATGAAAAGAGCGTGGGAAAACGACGACGCTTTGGTGTCATCGTCACCACTCTCGAGACAGAGCTGGAGGTAGTCGTCGGCGTTACCTTGAAGACACGCTCTGAAGGAGCCTTCAACTAGAGGAAGGAAAACGGTATATACAATCTGGTTTTCGTTGTTTTCTGATTCAAGGTGGGACCCATCTTTGGTTTCCACCAATAAGAATTGAGTTTCTAACGGAATGTCTCTTCCTTGATCTCCCATTTTTTGGGCCATCCACCACAGCTTGAAGCGGAAGCATGCCATGAATCGAACGTCCTTCAACATTCCGAGGGAAATCACGTGTCTGCTATCTTCCTTCACCAAATCTGCTCCCAGAAACACTCCTTCTACCGTAGATGTTTCCACCACGTTCTCTGGAATTCCAGTGAGAATTGTTCGCTCCTTCACCACTAATTTCCCATCGGAAACACGAACACCAGGTTTTATCGTCATCTCTTCACCTTTCTCTACGCTTTTCTGAAATTAATTTAATTAATTAATTAATTAATCACATCATCATCCAACGAAAACGAAATGAAATGAGAAATTTAGGGATTTTAATTTAATGTTACCTTAAATGATACCACCGGAAATACTCGACTTGAAAGATGTCTTCGAATTCTAAAACATGTAGAACGAAACCAAGTGCTGTCAGCTCGATAAACGATCAAAGAATATGAATGAAAGAAAGAATAAATACAGACAGGGATAAATAAGTACCAGAAATTGAGAGTTGATTCTTATTGTGTAATCTTCTTGGATGAATGCTGGAAAGAAAAGTGTGTGGATGTGGTGATGGAATTTGGGGTCTGGTATTTATAGGAAGAGATTGGGTGAAGCATAGATTAGAAACCATGGTTAATAACATGTTCCTCCTTATCACTCTTGTCAAAACAACCATCATATTTTATCCCGTTGTTGACTGTGTTAAATAATAAAATATATCTGTGATTGGTCCAACTCGTTCTTTTCTGAGGTTGGATGGGTTCGCCACGTTGGATCCACGCCCACACCAATTCCACTTTATATGGAGAAACAAAAAGTGGAAAACGTGTTACGACACGACGTTTCACGGAGCTTCTATTAGCTTCAGCTCATTGTTAGACACTTGTGCAATTCCTGTTGGGTTAAAATAAAATTAACCAAAAAATAATAATAATCTTCTTGCTTTAAGGTCTATCTCTGTTACGAGCTTGCGAAGCTCGAATACACAACCGCGTTACTTGGCTAGGGGTGTTAATGTTTAATGTGTGAGTTAAGTATACGAATTATTAGGATTAGCGTTGGAATTTTGTGACTTGTCTTGTCGTGGTAGTCTAGCTATTAGGTTTAATTTAACACTTAATTTGACGTAAGCTCCTGAATAATTTCGTGGCTAGTTGAAATTTTGGAAGTAATAATTGGGGTTGACGAATTCTTATTGGGCCATTAGAGGTGACACGAATGCTGCTGACATGGGAAGGTACACTGATTTCGATTGGTAAATGCTTATTTTAGAATAAAAAGGGTATTGTTAGTGTTTAGCGAAGTGAGCTGGAGGTAACGTGATTTTGCAGAACGGTTACAAGTTGGAAAATATCTTGGGAAATGGAAATGGTTCATCCACTTGGCCAATTGAGTAGTGGTTGGATACTGAATACGGGCACAAGTTAGAGATGATTGAGCCATGTGGTTGCCTCTTTAGGACTGTGGTGCACGTATTCGATTATTTTATGGTGATTTATTATTTAAATTGGGTTTTCAATTTTTGTTATGAATATTTATTTCAATCATTAGCATAAATGATTCACATATGTCGGGTCATTCACCATAGAGGATAAGATTCTGAGGCTTTTCCACGGATACTTTTGCTTCAACAATCCACTTGATGTCAGTGCAATGTGAAAATAGTTAGATGCAGGGCACTTACGATTTTCATTCATGGATCCACAAATTCACTTAAAATTTTATGCACTGTACACTGTATAGTTATCTTGTTATTCTTGAAACTTTTACTAGCAATATCTTTTTAGCAACTTTGCAACAAAATTCCACAAGAATCCACCGACACTGGCACACACGTATACTACCGTTACAAGCAACAATGTTCAGCTTATTAATAGCATAAAAACAATAGTATCCAAACTATCTACATAAATATGATATACAGTGATAATTGATCAAATGGTTATTATGTTACTATGT
This sequence comes from Hylodesmum podocarpum, assembly GCA_026586105.1. Classification (NCBI taxonomy): domain Eukaryota; kingdom Viridiplantae; phylum Streptophyta; class Magnoliopsida; order Fabales; family Fabaceae; genus Hylodesmum; species Hylodesmum podocarpum. The sequence goes on along the minus strand of JALJEV010000650.1, from coordinate 7,058,353 downwards.
TTTCTCTTTTTGGAGTTGTCACAAAAGAAGCTTATTAAGTGATATTAATTGGGTTATAGCGATACCAAAAGACTAAAAGAAAATACGTAACGGTTGGGCCAATAGAACCAAATCCATAATAGATAAATAAATTAAATTTTCATGACTTTATTAATATGATCCGGAAATGAAATACTTAAATTTTCTTCACATTGAATTTAACCAAATCCAAAGATAAGAAAAGATTTTAAGATAAAAAATGTGAATTATTATAGATACGATTATTATTGAATTAATATCATTTTATTTTTTTTCTTGATATGTTATATGAAAAAGTAATTCTAAACCACAAAATTAAAATTCAATGACAGTTAAGAATAGTTGACAACATGTTTTTTTTGTTTTTATTTCTATTATATTCTATCTCATCCTATCCACTCTGTTGTGATATCTAATAATCGTCATTAATACTTGGGGTGTAGGTTTGAGATATTCTTTTGCTTCACAGTTAGAGTTGTTTAAACCAACCAATTAAAAATTGTTGATAAAGATTGAAAAAGAATCCATGTAATTCAAGTCATAATACATATTGAATTTCCAAAACTATTAATAGAAACTAAACCTTAAAAAATAGAATAACTACGTACAATCTAAAATAAAATACATCAACAAGTCATATTTGAGTTTTACTAATTATGTATTAATTATTATACTACTATGAACAAAATGAATAGTGAATATTTTTAACTTATTTTTGGAATAAATTTATAATTTTTCTATAAATTTATTTTTCATTTTATTTCTTATTTTTTCCTTAGTCCACTGGTTATAATAAGTGATTTATCTTTCACTGTCGGATTAAGAAAAGATGAACGAACAAAATGAAAATTATGTCTTTTATATTTACTTTTTAAGTAAATTTATCCTTATATATATATATATATATATATATATATATTATCAGTGTAAAATACAAATTTTTGTCCATTGTATTCAAATGCCTCTGTTACTTTACAAGGGAGAGGAAGTGATGGGATTAAATTCATTACACTCCCTTAAAATGATTTTCATCAAAATTAAATTTAGTTTTTTGTTGTTATTGATAAAATGTCATATACTTAAAAGTCTAGAGGCTTGGTATAAGGACTAGAAAGAGGAAGAAAAGTGCGAATTGAGATTAGTCTAGAAAAGAGTCCAGATTGTGGATAGAAAATGTATTGATGATTTTCTGTATTATGCTCCAAAATGTTCGTCCGGACTTGGGAAAATGATGGCCGGGTAACTGTGGATGTGAGTCTCTAGAGTTTGTTCAAAGACATCATTCGGATTGGTAACTTCAACTCTGCCCTGATATAATTCATTTAAGGCGACCTTTGAAAATGATGGCACTTATCCTTGACAGAGAGACATGTCACCAAGCTTTAAGTAATCACATGTCCTAAGGTCACCAGTTAAAAAATAAAAGAGAAAATTTCATTGGAAAATAAAAGAGTATCCTGTCTGTAATTCTTTTTACACTCATCTATAATTTGCACATCAATCTGGTTCCTCTGCGCCGGATATACTACTCTTACACGTTATGTACTTTATCGCCTGCTAGATTTATTATAATGACATTGGTTAGTTTTTTGCAATTAGAATGCTTGTTAATCAAGACAGGTTAAAATACAATTCCCCCCAATGATAATAACGCATTCATGAGTAGAGTGCGGCATTCAAAGTCAGTCATATGGTTTTCATCAACAAAAGATAGCTTCAGCATCTCTTATCTCCTCCTGGCTTTCTTGTGAATCATCACGCGCTTGTGAAAAGTCCGCATTAGTGTATGTTCTAATTCCTGGGCCATGTCCTCCACTATCCCTTTCCCTTCCTTGCTGTGCTCGCCTAACTTCCTTTTGATGCTCAGTCAGTTCTAACCTCCTCTTTTTAAAACTCAAAGGAGGTGCCTCTTTTACTGTATCCAACACTAGTTCCACCCTCTTAGAGGTCATGTTATCTTTTGCAGAGACCCTATATCCTTGTAGAGCATCATTGACTTCTTCATGAGAATGACATTTTTGAAGGCATGGTAGGCTTCTCTTCTGGAGTTTTAATCTTCCTTTTCTGGATAGCTTGTCCAATACACGAAGCAGACTTGAGGGGAAATCCAAAATAATTTGTTGACCAAATGTAGAATTCCAAAAGTTGATGGTTGGTTCTGAAATTGAGGGACATGGGTGATCAAGAGTTTTTTCAAATAGAGGTTCGTGAAGTTTGAGTAATGCAGAACCGAAGTTTATTGGAGGCTGACTTCTTCTTAAGCAGCTTAGAATTTCAGTCCACAGAAGTTGTAGTTGGTCGTTTGTTCTTTCATCCTCCATTCCCACATTTGATAGCCATTGAAGCAGTGGGCAGGAAACAATCTGCAGTCAAGTATATATGGAAGATTACAGGCTAGTTTAATAGAACGAAAATTTTCAAGTAATGGAAATTCTCTACAAATTAAATCCACTATTCCCCAAATAATAATTGAATGCAATAAAACTACCTCAGAAATAAGATCTACCTCATGGTTCTGCTAATCAACAAACTATTGGTTGTCAAATTGATTTAAGAAAAGCATAATGGAAGTCATCAGCCACTAATTTCCTTTGAATGCATCCACTTTTATACAGGTCCTTTTCCCTCTCTCAGATGAAAAGGCCAAAAGAAAGTGATGTGATAAGAAGACTCTTCATTATTAGCATTTCATAATTGAGCCCTCTATCGTGGAGTAATTAGAAGTGGCAGTGAATTAATCGCTCACCTTTCCAAGTTGCAGCACATAAATATACATGAATAATAGAAGCTACTTTAATGAACTGAGAAGTAGGAATAGAAGGAACAAACCTCCAGAAAATGAAGAATATCTTGCTTCCAGTGAAGGCAACTAATAAAGCATGTCAATGCAGAATATAACCTGTAATTTATGATAAAATGAGAGTCAAACAGAGTTACTTATTGAACAACTAAGCATGCTTTGCAGGAGACAACTTATATTGACTGACCTTGAGGTCCCAACAAAACCCGGCAGTGGGTCTATCACCATCTTTGTCCTCAACAAATTCATATGCCTGAAATGCCGCATGAAATGATCAGCATCAACTTAGACATACAAATCCCTTGGTTTTGACATACCCATAACAGCTATTGGAGTAGGTTAGGTAATACCTAAACCAAAGGTCATGTTACAATCAAACGATATTCATATCGACTAAGTAAAGCAGCAAAACACATATCAAGCAGTCAATTACTTAAATAAGTTGTGATCATAATCTTCACTCTAGAAAGAGAATACACACCTATTTATGAAGTACAAAACAGAAGTATTTTGAAATGCCTGTGACAATTCTTTTTCACACCCCCAGCTTCACACAGGATAAGAGATATTTCATTGACTTAAGGCTAATGAAAAAAAGTAGATCCATGTTGAAGATGCATTTCTTCTACCATTCACTTTTATGCATCAACTATCAACCATGGATATGAAACAGATACCCACACAATCAGAGAAAGAAAGACAGCAATCGCGTCTTATGAAACAACTAAATCAAGCACATCATATCTTTACAAAATATGTTCAAACTTACTTGGCAGCATATTTTAAGCAGTTCTTTATACAGCACAGTATTCTGCTATCACGGTTATCTTTACTTCTGTCCGATTCAGAAATTAATTCCAAAGTCCGAATCTGTTCTAGAATGAATATCAAGAAATTTCCAGATAAATGAAGGACAGCCAGATCCACATCATTGCATGCTAACTCTAAATCAGTGCCACTCTCAACCATGCCGTCATTTTTCTCAAGGCAGCTGCTTAACAATATGCACAGATCCCCAGAGAAATTAGAGGATGATGAACAGCCCATGCCTGAAGCACTAAGAGATCCATAAAGTGATTTCCATGTTTGAATAACCAGTTCAAACCTCAGCTTTTCTTCTGATGATGCAGGATACTTATCCAAAGAGGCACTAGCATTAGACAAGGTCATTCTTGGAACTTCAGAATGTGCCACGATGGGGAAAATTAAAAAATGGCATATGGAAGAATATACAGTGCTGTCAGACAAGGCTTCTTGTAGTGACTTGCAGCTCGCATCAGATACACAGTATTGCAGACCTTGAGCTAATGCTATCCATATGTTTAAGTAAATTGGTTGAATATGTCTGTACAAGAAACTAATACTAGTGAGGAGATTTTCCACGGGATCACTTGAACAAAATATAAATTTAAAATAGTCACACATCCCTAGAGAAATGTGGTCTGATTCATGGGATTTCATTGTTAACTGAACCATCATATGGAAATACAGTGCTATCAAATAAACCAATGGAGAAACCTTATCCATGTAAGAAATACAATTGACAACAGGAAATTTTAGATGTTTGATATGATCAACTGATTGCATATCCTCAATGTACTTTAGATCTAAAGGGAGCTTGTACAGAGGAGATCCCAAGATAGAAGGACCTAACTCCTTTGTGATAGCATCTATAAACTGAATGGAAGTGCCGTAAACATCATAATTTTCACCAACACCTGAGCACAATTCTTCACATACTTTCTTGATGAATGTTAGTAATGAGTTCATGCACTGCATAATACCATCATAATCAGTAGATGGACTCTCCACGTCCAGTTTGACTCCTTTGAGAATATGTGTGAATAACTTCAAGGCAGTATCATAAACATGACTTCTATGATCATAATTGACAGTTTGCCTGGATGCTTGATGAATCAGATGAAAAATCATACTAAGATAAAAATCCAAGTGATTGATATTCCAAGGCATCCATCTGATCAGGTGTTGCTTCCAAGAGCATTTTCCATCTAGAGAAGGTCCATTTTCAGAGATTTGGTGACTTAATAGACCAATTGACTGGGAGAGGACATCCCTGCACTTCTGTGAAATGCTATCACTAAGCAGATCAAAGGCCAGGTTCCATAAGCAGATGTTCTTGCTATCAGGTCCATTATTAAATATTGCTTTAAGCATAGGCTCTAAAACCATTTTTCTCATTGATGGTTCATTAATAGAGATATCAAGCTTATGTAGCAAATAACACCAAGTGTTCAAGCAGGATGAATGAACTGATATCTCACATTTACTGGACATGATACCGATCAGTGGAGTCATTATTAGCTTTATGCTTTTGGAAAATCCTTTTGCTTGATCATCGCAATTTTTCCTTTCTGAATGCTGTTTCTCCAGAGGATTCTCCTCTGCTGATGTGTTTTTCTCTGAAACTAATATTGGACAGTGAACAAGAGCATCAATAAGACCTTCCCAAGCAACCTGCACATAAGGCATAAGAAAAAGTCGCACGAGCAGCAATCAGTAAATGATGCTACTAGTGAGTGCTCTATGCATTAGTCTTCAAATGTCAATCAAATTTCTTTAAGCCATTTTGCGTCATGTCTCTTAAAATCTTGAATAGCAATACATCCCAAACATAGCTCAACCCCGTGATTCATGGATGAGATAAAAAAGGTAACTTTTATTTAGATTTACAAAAGTAACTCATTTATAGTACCTGTGTAGCAATTTGAACTTGAGGGTCAAGATCTGTAAATGTACGTTCAGGAATTTTCAGCATATCATTAACTAAATGCCTATTCTTTAAAGCATGGGATCCAAGCATTCGGACAAACCATCCCCATGCACGAATAGCTTGAGTCTTCATACCATTGTCAAGAAAATCCCTCATCCCATTGAGCAAATTCATCTTCATGTCTTTCACAATAACCTATTGGGCAAAAGAGAGAGAAGGAAGGTAAGATGACAAGGAGACCAAAGAGCACAAGTATAAACTTAAAACCACTATGCGAACCTTACAGACCAAGCATGACATGTCATGGACATGATATATATATTTCTTTTCGTTTTCCATTTTGCAATACCATAAAAAATAATTTAGATAAAGATTTAGGCAGCAGAGATTACAATTTACAAATACCCGCTGAATTACAAACTTGCGTTGACAAGATATTGTAGTTTGTATCATTGGCATAAGGCCTTAAGCACAAAAACAACACTAGTCTTAACAGCTTAAATAGAAACATCATAATCATGCTATGCCACTAGAGTACAGAGCCATCTTTTATTATTGAAAACCCATGAGGTTTTGGTACCTTAGACAGGTCTAGAGAAGGAGGAATAACTGTAGATTTGATCTTCAACAGGCACCTTTCTGAGGCATCCCTCTCCCTCTTTTCTGTGCTGAGAAGTCTCCTGTATATTGGTCGAGCCCATATATGGGATGAGCATTTCATTTGCTCATTTAACTGACCAGATAGCTTCATTACAGCCTGTAATCCAAGGGTTAAAAGATGACTATCAACAGAAAACTGTACAGCTACAGATTAATTACAAGAATAAATATGCAAGGAGATCCAGATCAATATATTCAGTCAGTAGCTTAAAAAATGAACAAAATACCAGTATAACATTAAAATTGTTAAATAAGGCACATGGGAAAATTGTGCAGTATAGGGACAACTGACAAGACATACATTTAGCAATAATGAGTAATGAAAATGATGATTTTGATTCTCTCTGTAATATTTGTTTAGGAAAAAAAACAAAAACCCATCAACTTGGTAAGCAAGTATATTCTATTAAAAAAACATTCGAGGGGCAATTGGCTAATCTCTAAAGTCTAAACCATTTAAAATTAACTAGAAGTATGGAGTTCTTGGAGTTCTTTTCTTTTTTCCTAATTTTAATTGACAAAACTAAAAAGTGGTTCTTTAAGTACTTTTAGTGCGATTTTTCAAACAAAATTGAATTTTCACCTCAGTAACTTGTCCAGCTGTGCTAACTGCTAACCTCTAACGCAAACATTTATCATGCGAGTGATCGTGGTTAAACTCTAATTTCAAATAGAAAACAGTACCAAAAGCAACTAAGGAACTGCATTTAAGTTTTGTCCATTTTTTTAACCTCATATAACACTGAAACCCTGAGGAAATGCAACTGTACCTGGATAGCTTCAAATGTTGTTGACAAAGAACCCATAGGATTGTCTAGGGCATGAACAATTGCCCGTAACAAAGAATGGAAGTGAGTAACAAGAAGCGAAGCATCTAATTGTTGAACCGACAAGCACCATACCCCTAAATTACAAGCAGACTGCAGCAATAGTTAAACAAAGTTAACATAAACATAACAAATTAAGAAACGAAGAACTCTGCAGAACAAGTGAAAACACTTATCCCAAGTAAAACGAACATCACACTAGCCTTTAATTTTGTGGTCGTAATAAGTTTGGGCAATGTATCCAATACCAAATTGGCATCATCCACTGCAAAGCCAAGAGAAAATCAGCTTTGTACAAAACCAAATTGATAGGTTAAAACAGAATAAAACTTACATACAGTTCTAAAGGTGCTTTTAATACTCTTCTTCGATCACAATCAGGTTTCACGTCAGTAGTCCAAATTGATATATATGGAAACCTTGTTATAAATGTAAGTTACAGTTTTAACTCAGTCTTACGTAACCCACTTATATATAAGGTGATAATTGTTGTGCATACTTATATAATGGTGATTCGATTATCGAACCAACAATGGGTGACACTATAGGTTCAACATCATCAAACAATTTTATGAAAAACTTAGATACCATGCTTAAATACCATGTTATAAGTGTGGGTTAAAAATCTAGCTCAATCCTACAAAATGAGCTTATAAGATGAGAATTACTTCCCTCTTCTATACAAAATGTCTCCAAGCGATTGAACAAACCTTATTAAGCGGATTATTGAGGTAAAACTTTAATTTTGATTGAATAACAACACTAAAGCCTATTGTAGAAATGCAACTAAGTTTAATCATAAAACATAACAGCGAAACCAGATACCTCGAAGGACGGAAACGACGGAGGGATGATAAAGCACGAATCCCAAACACTTCAAGGCTTGTGTAACTCTAACAGACAGTTAAACAAATTCATGAACATCATAATTCAACAGAAACTATTGTTTCTTTAAAAAAAAAAGATTTTAAAATGATTGATGCTCACATTTCTTCATCGTGTTGGTCGGAGATGTCGGAAACGATGGAAGAGATTATGGATTTGGAAAAGTGAGCGAGGGATTCAAGTGAAGAGGGGTTTAGGCAAGAATGTTGCTGAAATTGCAAGAGGGAAGAATAACCCGAGGACTTGTCGCACTTGTCAACTGAAGAAATTAAACTATGGATTTCTTCGACCTCTTTCGACATTGTTTTGTTGCGAAGCTTTCTGAACGACGAAACTCCTCACACAATCACACTACCTCATCGGCATCACCGGTTAAAGACGCAAGAACCAAAGCTTCGCGCCAAAACTCGATTTCGCGGTAAAACCCTACTGAGAAATACTTTCAGAAAACTACTGTTTAAAAAATATTTTATACTATTTATTCAATATTTTAATTCAAAAGAACTCAGGAAAATTGTGTTTCTATGGGATAATATTTTTAAATGAATAACTTCTTTTTTGTTTATCTGATTATTAACGCATTGAATTAAATAGACAATCAACGAATAAAAATATTATTTTTTAGTAGATGTTTTAATTAGGGGTGTTTGTGGTGTAGTTTGATTCTGTTTTTATCTTAAAATTTATCTGAATTAAAAATTAAAGTGTAATTTGACTTAGTTCAATTTAAATTCATTATAAATTTTAAATTAAATTAAATCCATTTTTATAAGTATTAAAAAATTAAAAATATTATTGAAAAAATTCAAGTTTACAAGTTTTACTTAAATTATAAAATATATAAATTGATTTATAATTATATAATTAAAAATATATAAAATAAATAAATATTTAATGCTGATTTAAAGAAATATATAAAACATAAAATTAGTAATTTATTATATTAATAAATATAATAATATTTAAAAAAATACAAATATACCATTTAATTTGATTCAATTCAATTTCAAAATCTCAAACCTTCTATCAAACTACAAGTTAATAAAAGTTCAATTTATACTAATTCCAACAACATACAGATTGATTGGAATTTCAATTTATTCTAATGATTTTTAATTCTTTATTCGATTTAGTTTAATCAGACACTAATTGTAATCAGTTTTACCATTCTGTTTATAAAATGAGTTTTGATTTTTTTCTTCTTAATTTGGTTATAAATTAGGATAGTAATCTTGTGGGTCACTTTTACTGTATATTTGGTACGATGGAATGAAAATAGAAAAATATAGAGAATGATATAATTTCTTTTATTTATTTAATAAGAATTTTATTTTTATTTTTTAAATTTAAAATTAAAATTTTTGTATTCTCCTTTATCTTCTCTCCCTCTAACAGAACAGAATATTAAATCTGAGCCTTGCGTAAGAATACAGCCTTGTCGCTTTTAGATAACGGTATGCATCCCTACCACAACACAACACTTACATCATTTATAGAGATCTAATAGAAATACATGATTCTCATGTTATTATTAGAAATTAAGATATATTTTTTGTCTGATATTTTTACAGAAAAAATTCATGGGATGAAAAAATAATAATTTACTTTCTTGATTCTTATTTTTATTAATTTCTTGGTTATTTTTCATTCTTGGCGATAGAGATTAAGAGAACTTGTATAAAAGAATAAACCTTTTTTATGTTTGAAGAATTTAATCCTTTAAAATCATTACTTAAATTATATATTGGATATTTTTATAAATTACTCAAATTTTATATTGTTATTTATTTGTTTATTATTCTCTATATAAATCATATCTCACGAAACATTGAATATCTACGGATTACAATAAAAAGTTTAACCATATTTCTCACCACAGTATAATGCAATATCTCTTTGTTATATTCATGAACTTTGAAAATGCAGCACGTATTCTAGAAAAATATTATTGTTTTTGCACAACACTTGAAATAAGTCGTAACAATAATCTAAATATGTGATTTGCCATTACATTATAGCAAATAGTTCACATACTTAATTTAGATATAGCTACAAGCAAAAACAAGAGGGATGCAGGTATACAAAGTCAAACCACATGCCAGTTTGATAGTGACTTGTCCTCCCAAAAATCATAATTTATATTGCTGCATAATTTTAAAAAACCAATAGTTTTATATTACTCTTTCCTTCCATTCCATTTCACATTGCTACTAAAGTAATATTCATCTTTGTCTTAGTATTTTTCAATTAGGAAAAAAAAAATATTTGTATCCTTGATGTGAAGGAACCAGCAAATGCAGCATCTCAGTAATCCCTTGATAAAAAAAATACCCGTAAAAGAGATGAATAAAGAAGAACCTTTAATGGAGAAGAACAAATAGAAAAAAAAATCATGAAAGAAGAAGAACGACAACTTTGAAACAAACTTGGCATCTAAAAAAGGTCGCACATGACCTGACCCATTTTGAAGTGCGACACAATTCGTTTAGGAATTTTATCTTAATTTATTGAGGATTTTTATTTAATTTGTACGATTTTAGTACGACTCAAATACGTAGACAATTCATAAAACGATTCATATAGTTTTCACTCAAATACATAGACAATTCATAAGTCAATTTACCACTAGTGTATATCTTATCGTGCGTGAGAATTGTATAATATTTTAGATGAAATATAGTTATTCATTCTTTGTGATTTTTATTTATTTATTTGAGTTTTATTATTTAAGTTTCAAAAAACTTTATAATAGCCCTAAAACTTATCACGAAATTGTTTGTTATTGTCAGGATCATCACTCCTGTTGTAAAATCATTATCGGATCATTTATTTTTTATGTTTGAGATCTTATGTCCTTGATATAAAGGAACATTGGAGATACGGTGTCACCTAACTTACTATTCCAATAAAAATGTGGATTTAGAATAGAAAATAAAGAATACATTTTTTACTTACACAACATATTTTAATATCTGGGCTAAAATGAATAGTAAGTGAAACGTAACAGTAAAATTTATTGATATTTTTTTTTTTCTAATTTGCAGTACTTTTGCGGCTTGAAAAACAAAAATTCTTACCGTATTTGATATGGTTTGAAATGGATTTATAAGTTTTTATTATCCCTTATTTTTTTTTTAATTTATTTATTTTTAACTTTCAATCTTTATTTATTTTATGTCAATATTTTAATTATTGATATTAAATTACACGGTTAAACATCTACGTAGTAAAGTGACTAACTGCATTAATAATTAATGATTTTAATTTAATAACTTTCACTAAAAATATACTAATGAAAAATAATAAGATCTAAAAATCGACAATAAATTTTAGAATAAACAATTTCCTAACATAAAATAATTAAGAAATAAAAATCTTAACAACTCAAATTTCTTTCTAATTCTAGTAAAAACAAAAGGTATAAAAGAAACAAAATCGATGGAGTCTTTTTCTCGGGAGCCTTAAAAGCATGTCTTGTAAATTTCTAATTGCAGTTTTTTGCAATGAAATTTTGTTATGGTCCTTATGGAAATTCTCATGTTGGGCTTCAACAGTGTCAATAACACTTCTTTTTCCAGAAGTCTTTAGTTGAGAACAACTTGTCTCAACTTAAACATTGTTATCGTTAATAAAGTTTTTTACTTACCAAATAAGTAATTAAATAAATATATACTTCACTTGTCTTTCTTGTAATTTATATTTTATCTCTTAAATTTAAAAATTTCACTTGTTCTATTAGGATGTTTATTTTATTAAGTTAGTTCCTCAGTATGAAGTAATTTTTTTTTTTTTAAGTTATGTGGAACAGATATAGTTTATTTTTTGAAATATGAAAAATAGTAAAATAATTTTTTTAAATGTTACATGTTTAATAAATGATATAATTTAGATATCAAAATAATAATAGATATATTTAAAGAATTAAATATAAATATATTATAATTTAAATACTATTTTATTATTTTTTATTTTTCATAAACTATTACTAAGTTTACATGCTTTCAAATACCGAAATTATGACTTACTTTATTAGTCTATGACATTACATTGATAGACTGCTTAATTTGAGAACACGCCACAGATTAAAGAAATATTGAATAAGTAGTTGATATGTTAATTGAAATTAATACCGTAGGTGAATATTTTTTTAATAAAGAAATCAATTGGCTTGGTCGTAGATAATTTCAAGAAATAAATATAAACTATTTAAATTTAAATAATTAAAGTGAAACAAAAAATTAAGACAGTGAAAAAATGTATTTTATTTTTATGTTTTTATAAGATTTTAGAAACATCTATTTCTTTTTATTTCAAAATTTTTAATTATTTTAAAAAATATTACTATAATATTATTTGCACATTATTCTAACTATTTTATTTAATCAAATACATCTTTAGTAAAACCTTATCAAATACTTATTAATAAATAATTTTAAAATATTCAATGGCAAAATCATAAAATATCAACTAAATCTCTCATATTTTATCATTAATTTAGTCATTGTATAATTTTGGATTTTTTGAACAACTAATTTTTGTTGACTTTAACTTTTATACATTTGAAAATCTGGAATTACTAATCAGTTAAAATTTGCGATTAATCTAACTTTTAAAGTAGTTATCATAAAAATAATCAGTAAATTTAGGCACATGGTTGGAAGTGAAAAGTATATGCAGAAAATGAATTTTAGAAGAGAAAATACACTTTCCAATATAAACAAAAAAAAGAAAATATATAATTTTATTTTAATTTTTTTAAAAGACTTAAAACATCTTAAAAATTAATTAATAAAAATTTAATTTTAATTTTATATGTAAATATCTTTCTTGGTATTTTTTTCTTTTATAATATTTCTAGAAAATAACCACCCAAATCAATTGAAAATTTGATATCAACACCAGATTAGTTAAGTAATTACGCCATATTTAATCGTATGTGTTTTTGAATTTTTTTGCCTTGACGTTTGATATCACATACTTTAATTCTCAATGATTTTTTTACGTACTTTTCTCTATTTGTTAGTAAAAATTTCTGTTGACTAAATTTTACTTAAAGAGATAATAAATATATATTAAAAAATAATTAAAAATTTGAAAAATTGATAAATGAAGGTGAATAATAAATAATAAATATATTCTCAATTCAAAATAAAATGGACGAAGACAATAAATTTAATAATTTTAATTTTTGAAATAAATTAAAAAATATATAATAAATTATGAGGAATAAAATATTTTTTAAAAAGCATGAAATTAGATTAATTTTTAAACTTTACTATAAAAAATGTAGAGAGGTAAAAAATAATAATTAAAACATGAAATAAATTATAAATTATAAATTAATATTTTTACATTTAGTGACATATTTACTTCCCCTTTTTCTTTTTTTAATCATATCTTCGTTATCCAAGAACTTCTGTTTTATTTTATAAATACATTTCGGTCTTCTTTTTTATTTCTTTTTCGTATTAGACCATCGATCAATCATTTCCTTTTTATTTTTTCAAAATATTTTCTCTGATAAACCAAACAAAACATAATAATTTGTGATTAAACTGGAACGTAAAGCCCAAGTTCACAACCATCCACTATTTTCTCTCATATTAGTTGTTTAGTTTTTTAATTTCAAAAAACTGATATGATATTGCGCTTATTTTATATTTTATATAACCGATTTATGAGCTACTATCTACTGAAGAGAAAAGAAAAAAAAAAAAAAATGATTAAAAAAAGCTCCCACCCTCTTTTCTATCTGAACCTCCCCCGATTCGGCGAATAGGTTTTCATCTCACTCTCGACTCTTTCCTTCTCTCTCTCTCTCTCTCTCTCTCTCAGCAAAAACCAGATTAGATAGCATCTTCAGCAAGCAAATCCTAGGGTTTCTCTGCTCCAATTTGTTTTCGCTCTCTACTTCGATTTTTAAATGTAATTCAGATTCATCTCACTTCGCATCTTCTCACTCTACTTTAGGGCTTTTCTTTTCTCTATTCCCCAAAACCCTCTCCCAAAACGATTCACAATCCGATTACTCGATCCCGCCATGGAATCCCGAGATTTACCGTCGTCTTCGCCGTCGTCCACCGCCAACCGTGACGCCTCCTCCGCCACCGATGCCGATGACGGCGTCTTCACCGTCGCCGTCGCGCTCGCCAAGGACGCCGCCTTGCATTTCCAGTCAGGCAAGTTCGCTGAGTGCGTCGAAGTCTTGAACCAGCTCTTGCAGAAGAAGCAAGACGATCCCAAGGTAGTCAAATTCTCTTAGCCATTTCTCATCGATACTGATCTAATGACGTCGTTTCGGTTTTGTATGTGTTGCTCCATGCTTATAGTTGTTATTCGTTATTTATTTATTTTAAAAATTTTTCTTGCTTCTTTGCTCTGTGCTGGTTTTTATACTACTCAGTAATTGCTATGCTTCTGGTGATTGATCTGTTTGTTCGGTTTTTTTATTTTGAGTTGAATTTCAATTGTGGTAACTTACCAGAACTATAGCTAGTGACTTGCAGATTCAGTGTAGAGTCTGTGGCTGTAGATGTAAATGTGCATTGGTTCAACACTTCAACTGGTTTATATGAATTTCCCTTGGTAGAAAGGGAATGGGCTGTTTAAGTTGCGTTATGAGTATTCTTGCATTGAATGTCTAGGAGAATGCATTTGCGCTTTGTGATGTATGTGACTAACGCTAAGTTAATGTGTACACTTGCAAGTACTCACACTATGCTCACATACTTCCATGCTAGTCATTGGATAATACTTGTGGTGCTGTAACTTTTTACTTAGTGGTCTACTTTGCTATTCCACATACTTCATTGTTCATGCTAGTATATTTTCCCTAGTGAACTGTTTATCTTTGTGTTTTGGTCTTGAATTTCGTTCCTTATTCGTTCTTATAATTGACAAGGCTTGCTATATTATGGTAAATTCAAATAATTGATGTGATCTTTGTGTAAGTATACCCGTTAAAGTGATTTATGTTGAAGAAATAAATGGTCTTTTATCATCATTTTTTGTGTTTTTGTTTTATAGAGCATGTGTGTGGTGTCTGTGCCTTCTACATATCAAGTATTTTGTAAAAATATAAAATCAAAAGTTCTAAACATTCAATTTGTGATTGATTTTGTGGATTGCATTTTGAGACAACAATTATGTTTGTAGAACCATAAAATTCTCTTTTCGTCCATATTGAGGCCTGTTATTAGCTAGGGGGGAAACTGTTTTGGTGGGTTCACATGTCATTATAATCCCACCAAATTTTGTGTTATCTTTATGTTGTTAATTACTTGTTTTTTAAAAAATCCTCTAATCTACATCTCTAGTGTTGAAGGTTTGAAATCTTAATATTTCAGATCCTTCATAACATTGCAATTGCGGAATTCTTCCGAGATGGTTGTTCAGATCCTAAAAAGTTGCTTGAAGTCGTTAATGGCATCAAGGTATGCTGTTTTAATTTTCATCTTGTTTTGGATTTCTGCAAAGTGACAGTTTTGTGATGGGAAGTAGCTTTTATTTTTCATGGATAATATTTGAAACTAACCATTTTCACTTTTTTTACCTTGATGGATTGTAGACTAGAATAGCATGTCACTGACACCTGTTGACTATATGATGACAATATTAAAAAGAAGTTAGACCTTGATCATAATTTGGGCCCTCTTAAATTTAATTTCTGAGCCTTTTTCTGATTCATGTAAGTGTTTTGGGGTCAAAGAAATGCTATGTTCGCATGTGGTTTGAGCCAGTGGAACGAGAGTTTAAGATTGTAGAAGCTCATACTTGATTCTGATAATTTATTGTGAATTTTATGTACTAGTTTGGTTTTCCTTCATTGGATTAAGGATGCATTACGCAGATAAGATTTCTACTGTTGGACCTGGTATAGTATAGTGGATGACAATTTTGTTTCCCAAATTCCTTCTAGGCCTCATTTTACAAGTTAGGAAACAATGGTGAAGAAGAGTTGAATAGGTTTTGCTTATTGAATATTGTTGGAGATCGCACATCACCTAGAAATATGGTCTGTTTAGTGTATAGAAGTGGGAAGCAATCCTCATCTTATAAGCTGGTTTTGTAAAGGTGAGTTAGACCCTTAACCCACATCTCTAAGATGGTACCAGAGCCTATCTTAGGATTGTTTGTTATTGTTGTTGGGCCTATCGTGCCACCCGCTATTGGGCTGTTAGATCACCCATTGTTTAGTCTCCATGTTCGAGATGTTCAGTCCTCAGCGTAAGGGAAGTGTGTTGGTGACCCACATCGCCTAGAGATATGATCTATATAGTGTATGTGAGTGAGGGACAACCCTTACCTTACAAGCTGGTTTTTGTAAGGGTGAATTAGGTCCTTAACCTACATTTTTAAGAAATACTCTAACTCTATCTAATAAAATTCAGTGCAGAAATTAGGAAGTCTTGTTTAAGCTTTCAGTATGTTGGCTTTAACTTCTCACATCTCATGTTTTGCCCCCTAATGAAGTGGTCAAGTGGGGATCACACTGAAACACAAGGTTTTAACTTTTAAAATTGATTTATTCTGTTTTGGATCATTTAAATTGCAGCTTGAAGCCCTTATCTCTATTCAGTTTTAGTTTTGTACTTATACTTTTTGTTGCTGGAGTTGATTCAGAGGAAAAATGACGAGCTTGCTCTGGCTTTGAGAGAACAAGGAGAGTCTGGGAACAATGTTGGAAATAAAGTTGTTTTGGGGTCCAAAGGTAGTAATGCTTCAGCACATCAGTTTTCGGTTGCAAATAGCACCGGTACCATGTATACAGATGATTTTGACTCTTCTGTGGCAATGCTAAATATTGTATGTTCCTTTTTTTCCTTATATTAATTTCATTTATTTCTCACTTATTGCCCTAGTTGTATTTCTGATTGAATTATATTTATGTGTCTCTGTTATTTCAATCTCTTTAGGCCATCATTTGGTTCCATCTTCATGACTATGCAAAGACGTTGTCAGTTTTGGAACCACTATTTCAAAATATTGAACCCATAGATGAGGTATGTCATTTATCATTTTATGTTACTTTGTTTTTAAAATCACACTGATGTGTTGGTAACTTTGTTTTGCTCCTTTATTTTGTGTTCTCTTTTCTAAAGCAGACAACAGCTCTACATATTTGCCTTCTGCTGCTTGATGCTAGCCTTGCTTGCCATGATGCATCAAAATCAGCTGTAAGTTCTGTTTGACAATTTAATTAGTTGGTTCACTTTTAACAATGGCAAGTTTTGTTGCTTAGTGCATTTCTCTCTACAATGATATCCATATCTCATGAATGTGTTATTTTTGTTTTTTAACTTATCAGTGAACCTCTCATTTTTCTGATGATAAGTTGATTACTCAATTTTTTTTTCTCAAGCCAATGTTGGAGTTTTCAATGGTGATTTATCCAGTTGATCTGTTTCAACCCTTTATTTTTAGCTATTTGGAAGTTCCCTTTAATATGTTGTGCTCAGTCGACAGAGGTAGAAAATGAGTTTATTAATTATATAGCCATAACATTATTTATTAGGATTTTGATCTTTTCAATTCAGTTCCTATTATAAATCCCCCAATACTTTGGGGGGAAGGGGACATGGCACAGGGCTCATGTGCAGGAATGTGAGTCCCCTGTGGGTGTCGTAGTTTACTATTTATCTCAAAAAGGAGGTAGTGTTGGGAGGTAAACTGAGATGATCCAATTTGATTTTGAAAGCTCTACTTGTTTATCTGTATTAACTCAGTCAAACTAAACATTTAAGGTGTATAGTTTACTTGCTTTTGATTGTATTGTCTGATATAAACAATGATAAACTTTCTTGGCACAATTTCTCACCTTACTAGTTGTAGTATCTGTTTGTCTAGAATAATTTGTTGAATGAGTGGCTGAAATTTTTTGCGGAAGGCATAATATTTCTAATTTTACAAGTGCACTGTTCTGAGATGGAATCTTTTTGTTTAGGATGTGCTGACCTATCTGGAAAAAGCATTTGGTGTTAGTAGTGTGAATCAAGGTGATAATGGGAACACCGCACAGCAACAAGCTGCAAATCTAATAACTAAGTCTGCAGCAGTTGTCATTAGTGCATCAGCTACTGATGCATCCAGTTCTGATTTAGGGTCAAGTGCAAATGCGTCGGAAAATCATCTATCCAGAGCTTTGTCTGAAGAAACCCTTGATTATGAAGCTATGATTTTGGATATGGGTGGACAAAATTTAGCAAGGCCAATGGGCCCATCTTCAAATGATCTTTCGAGGGCTTTGGCTGACAGGTTTTCTACTGTTGATCTAAAGCTCAAGTTGCAAATTTACAAGGTTAGGTTTTTGCTTCTTACTAGGAACTTGAAGCTAGCAAAACGAGAAGTCAAGCTGGCTATGAACATCGCACGTGGAAGGGATTCATCAATGGCTCTTCTTTTGAAATCTCAGCTTGAATACGCCCGTGGTAACCATCGCAAAGCTATAAAGCTATTGATGGCATCAAATTATCGGACAGACACAGCATTTTCAAGCATTTTTAACAACAATCTTGGGTGCATTTATTATCAGCTTGGGAAATATCAGACGTCTTCGTTATTCTTCTCGAAGGCATTAACCAATTGTTCATCACTGCGGAAGGATCAATCATTAAAGCTAGCAACTTTCTCACAGGATAATTCTCTCCTTATAATTTATAATTGTGGTGTGCAGTACTTAGCTTGTGGGAAGCCAATACTTGCTGCTCGGTGTTTCCAGAAGGCAAGTCTGGTCTTCTACAAACAACCTCTCTTGTGGCTCCGACTCTCAGAATGCTGTTTGATGGCTTTAGAAAAGGGCCTAATCAAATCAAGTCGGGTTCCATCAGAGAAGTTGGGGGTAGGAGTTTCTGTTGTTGGGACAGGAAAATGGAGGCATCTTGTGGTGGAAGATCAGATTCCAGGAAATGGACGAATGGACTCATCTGAAGGGGATGATTTTTGTCCTAGTGAAGATGGGCGACTAAAGTTATCAATGTCCCTTGCCCGGCAGTGCCTCTTGAATGCTCTACACTTGCTGGACTCCAACAATGCAAATTCTATGAAGTCTGGTTTGCCCTCTAACTCCTCTGTGGAGGACAATGATGCAAGTGAAGTGTCACCTTCAAAGAATTCAAATCTTAAAAATTTACATGGAATTGATTCAAAGGCATTTTCAGTAGCAGCAGGTTTAGGTCAGGTCAATGCTAATGGGGACACTAAAGAACAAAAGGGAGGAAATAGTCAGGAACTTGTTCAGAACTCCCTCTCCTATTATGAGAATGTCCGGAAAAGAGAAAATCAATTGGTTAAGCAAGCTGTTCTTGCTAATTTAGCATATGTGGAGCTGGAATTGGACAATCCTGTGAAGGCACTATCTGTTGCAAAATCTCTCTTAGAAATTCCAGAATGTTCCAGAATTTACATCTTTCTAGGCCATGTTTATGCGGCAGAGGCTCTCTGCTTGCTGAACAGACCAAAGGAAGCAGCTGAGCACTTGTCATTTTATTTGTCCGGGGGAAACAATGTTGACTTGCCTTTCAGCCTAGAGGACTGTGAGAAATGGCAACCGGAGAGGACTACTGATTTTGAAGAAGTGAAAGGGGGATCCACAGCTGCTGCCAAGACTTCTTCTCTTGAAGGCACTCAGAGTATTGTTTTCCTCAGGCCAGAGGAGGCACGGGCAACAATTTATGCAAATTTTGCTGTAATGTCTGCAATGCAGGGTGAATTTGAGAAATCCAGTATATTGGTCACGCAGGCATTGTCCATATTACCTAACAGTCCAGAAGCCACACTTACTGCAGTTTATGTGGATCTCTTGCTCGGTAAGCCACAGGAAGCTCTGACCAAATTAAAACGTAGCCGTATTAGGTACCTTCCTAGTGGAATAGCATTGAATAAATCCTCTTGAGTGTTGTATGCTTGGGTTTTGTCATTGTGCCTGGCCCACATCTCAGCGTTAGTTAGCAGGTAGCTTAATCCTTCCATAGCATCTGTAACATATATAAGTTCAATTCAGAGAATAATTTTTAATGATTCATTTTCCTTATAATTCTCAAATTTAGGGTTCACTTACTGGTGGATGCTTTGTTTTGGTTAGTGCTGGTGCCCACCTTTAAAATTTGAGGTGTAGATCTGATTCGGGTTGTGTTTTAACTTTTTAGAGGCCAATTTGGTTTATATTCAAGAATAGAGGTCATGTTCAATGTGCTTATATTGAGAAAACTGAAAAGTTGATAGTTATTATGGAATTCCATTTTGAATCCGACGGGGTTCGCTCTTTCTCATTCTCACTCCCTGGGGGTGTTATTTTATCCAGATGAATATAATCTCCTGTCATTTGCTTTTTACCAGGTGCTGTTTTGCCGTGTGTTATGTAATGCACGGGCTGGTGACTTTTGTATTTTAACACCAACTATTATATTAGTACAAATGAAGATTGCGAATTCTGAGTGTATTAGGGGTAGCTCCTTGATTGACGTAGTAATTTAGGTTCAAGTGTTCAACTGGTCTTATTTAAATTGGACCATTTCAATTGGTTTATATTTTATGAACGCTTTAGTCTTTTCACAAAATTTAATCTTCGCTTCCAGATCTGTAGAGGTTTCTAATTAGGGCAGAATGGTGAGAGACGATGTAGCCTAGATTGTTTACCTTTTTTTTTTTTTAAAAAAAAAAAGAGTTAAGATGTGACAAAAAGAAAAAGCTTAATTTTATTATTTTAACGTAATAGTTGGTTTTGATTATCTTCCAAAATTTGAATTTCATTTTAAATTATTTAAATTCATGAATATCTAATTCATAAATATCTATATCTATATATATATATATATATATATATATATATATATATCTATAACTATCTATTATATATATATATATTTATTTATTTTTTCCTAGTAAGAACCATAAACGAATAGTTGAATAGTGAATACCCAAGGAAGGGATGAGAAACACTACCAACATCTGCTTCTGCCCAGACTGGCTTGCAACATTTCAACTCGCTTGTTTATTTACTAACCAAAGGTCACTTATTTTTAAAATAATATTATTCGATATTTATTGTGTTTTAGTTGTGTTTTGATTTTTCTTCTTAATCTTAACGGAGCATTTATTCGTTATTAGTGGGTAAAATACAGAATTAAGATTGAAATAGGTACACACCTTTTTGTCAAAAATATTTTAATAACGTTTTACTTGCGGTGATTTTTTAATTTGATAGTCTTTAGTGGACTGAATTTGATTTTTTTTTAATTCCGAAACTTTACTAATTTGAAATTTAAACTTTTTTTTTTGTTTTTAAAAGGATTCGAAGTTTAACATAAAAATATTGATTTAACGAAATTGGATTTCACGTATCTCTTCAATTAGTTAATTACCTGATTTATTAAATTAAACATATTCAATATTTCTATATTTTTTCGTTAACATAATAAATGATTGCTAATCTTACATCGTTGAATAATTATGTACAAAATGTGCCTTTAATGAACCAAAGTGATTATTTATATAATATGTTTTTTTTTTTAATTTCATATTATATAAATAAACAAGATTTATTATTTTATTCTTAAATCAAATTATTATCAACGAGCTTGGTTTTCTATAAAATATATTTTGTATAAATTATATGATCCAAAAACTAATTTTATGTAAAGTTCTCTTTCCACAGTGGAGGCAAGGGTTGCACTCATCAATCATCATATCCTTTGCGGTGAAGCAACTTTTTTCCCCAATTTATTTCTCCTCATTTTCCGCGGTTTCTGGCACGCTTTCTGGTAACATACTAAGAAAAGTACGATTACTTAATAGCACTAGTTAAGCTTTGTGGCAGAATAATTACTTTTGTCTTTTACTTTTTGCGAAATTTTGTTGCTTAGGAATCACAGTTAGGGTGTTTAAGCCTATCATGTATTGAAACCAATCCTGACTCAAGTATTTTAACGGGTCGAATTTGTCCTGTGTACGTCAAACAAAAAGAAATTTTTGTAAATGCTTATCAAGTAATTTCACTTTACGGCTAATTAAAATATATAATTAACTTATTCAATGTATGTATATTTATTTTTTTATATTTTATCACTAGTTGTTTATTTATTTATTTATTATAATTATCTTCCAATTATTTTTCATTATCGAGATAGATGAAGCTATATTAATATTAAAGTAACTGACTTAACTCATACGTAAACAATGCTTAGGCATTATGTTCAATGTTTTTCTTTTGGATGTACTGTTTTAGGGTAATTATGTTCAATGGAATTCTTTTCTGCCCCAAAAGAATGTCTTCAGTCATTTATTGCATTTGTTTTACCAACATCAACATCATTTCATGACTAAATATTTCATGATTAAATTACATGTAGTCTTTATAGACTATAAATTAATTAATAAATCATTATTCACACATTACTTATATAAATGTCTCTTTTCTCGTAGATAAAGGATTAGATTCGTCCTACATTGTGGAGGCATAAAAGTTGTGCAACCAGAAAATCGTAGTTGGAGTGGAGCTAAGATGTTACTTTTGAAGGAGGTATAGAAACTATAGAGGCAAAGTTAAAGCATGTCCTATGTCATTTGGAAAATTAGTTTAAAATTGTAATAACCTTTCTTTTTTTTTTTAAAAAAAAAAAGTTTATTTTTTGCATCTGAATATTTGACAGTTATGATTATCTTTTAACAACTTATTTTCTTTTCAGCTATTTTACACTATTTTATTATATAGAAGCTATTTTTCTTACATCCAAATAAAATTAGTTATTTTCAATTCATTTTTCATCAAACTTATCCAAACAAAAATTGATTCTGAGTCATAACCAATTATAAATCTAATTTATTATACATATAATCAATTATTGAAATAATATAATCTTTTCAACTATTTCAAACACATCCTCGTTATGTGTAATAAAGGAAAATGGTTTCTATAGTATAGAACAAGAAGTTAATGGTAGTAATTAATTATATTTAGATATTATTAGTATTACTAAAATATCACAATAATATAGTATTATTAATAGATATTAATAATGTCTTCAGTTTGGGACATGGTTCTCCTAATTTTGTGTTGTTAGTGATAATTTTGGTTTTTGCCAAAGAATAGACTAATCTTGGGTAGTGAAATTAATCATGATAATTGAGTAATTTTTTTTTTTTAAAAAAAACGAATCATGAAAAAAGTATCGTTTTTCTGTCTTCCCTTATCTTTTGTTGCAATAACAATCTTAAAGAAATAAAAGTTATGAAAAAATATTTTAATTTTGGACATAAAATTTTGTAAGTTATTCACCAGTGATGGAATTATTTTATTAGATATTTGCAGAGCATTTTGTCTACTTAATTACTTTTTATGTGATCGAACGAATTTGTGATTTTTTAATTTCTATAGAAACTCATTCTATTGAAAAGACACATATAACAATATCTACAATAATTTGTATAGCAATGATTTTTATGTCTATTTTTTCATTGTTGTAAGATGTAATTAATGATGCATATATAAAAAAGAGGCAGACATAAAAAAAAATAGTGTTATATAAATTATTATAAAAATAATATTTCTCATTGGAAAATAACATTTTGAAATAAATTTTGTATTCTAAAAATTAACTTTTAAGTTAATTATTTCAAGTTGAATAAAACCTAAGAGTGTAGAGTCTAGACAAGGATAGCCGCGAATAATGTTGCATAAGAAAAAGTTACACAGACTCTTCCATGATGTGCCATTTGATTCTTAATTTGTTATGGCTGGTGAGAGACATGGCAAGTGTGCGTAGTGAAATTTGTGGGGGCTTACAGTAGATATACAGTTAATTACGATATTATTCAATTGTCGTTTTGGACAATATGTGACGACAATTACTCACAGTCACTTGATATGCCTAAGTTGGACAATGCTATTTTCGTGAATTTTGTTGACCACATTGCTTTTCTTTATCTCTTCTAATATTAAAAGTAACCATATACTTAATATTGATGTAGTAATTTAATACTCTATGTTAATTAACATGTTCTTCACTTATATGTTGCATAAATAATTTATTTAGTGCTCGAGTCTTTAGAATTGTTTGACCAAATTATTGAGGGTTGTTTGGAGAAATAGAAAGCTCGACCTATAGATTCTTTAGTGTTGAGAGCTAGTCTTTAAGTGAGAGAATAAGATATATTTACAAAAAATACTCCTATATTAAATTAGTAAATGTGAGAGTTGGAAAAATCTGAGTGAGTGAATGAAAATGTTAAGTGTAATAACTATCATAATTTGAGGAAATACTCTAGATATTTATAGGTAGAAATTAGTATCAAAATTTTATATAAATTAACAAACTAACCTTAATTGAATATAAAAAAAAATGTTTTTATCACACAACAATTCCTTTCAATAATTTGACATGTACATAATCAAAGATTAATAATTTAATAAAGGCCGTTTGATTAATAATATAATTTGAGGCACAATTATATTTTCTTTTCCATGACGATATATTTAATAAAAGAAGTTTGTCTAATTTTTATTGTGTGTAAAAATTTATGGAACCACCCCCACAACGAAGAAGAGTGTGATTGAAAAAATAAAAATAAAAAATATCGATGGGGAATGAAAGGTGGAATCTTGCACAGCCCATTGAAAATGAAAACCAGGGTTCATTTATTTTGGGTTTCTCTCTCCATCAGGTGGAATCACACGTCATTCTATTTCACGGATTTAGGAAAATATCTACTAAATCGCCAAATTCACAAGATTTCACGTTACCCTTTCCCGACATATAGATCAGGTTATGCTGATATGAAAGGGACTTCATGATTGATAAACTATTAACTATTAATTAAGAAGCTTTTGATCCAACTAAATACTAAAATCCGTTTATTAAATACGTAATTAGTAATTGAAATGGTACTCTATTGAATTACTCTTTTTATAATTATATGTGTTATCAAAATAAATATTGATATCACGTAGAAGTTATTGGATAAAAATATTTTATCCTTTAACAATTTTAATTGTTGTTTTTTTAAAATTCAAATAATATATATAATTTCTTTTTGAAAAAGCACACTACAAGAATTTTAAGTTCTAGTGACTAAATAAATAATTGTGATGATGATAAAAATTACTATATAAATATTTCTTTTATCTATCTCATAATTATTTATTATAATTCGAAATTTTATATATTAAATTTAACTTGTGGATAAAATACTAAATTTAAAATATATTGATACTAGTAGTAAAGAGAGTTTATTTCAATTAAAATTAATAAAAGTTTCAGAATTTTCCCACTTCAAAATTTGTATTCCCACCTACATGTGTCCACTACCTTATTCTCCATCTAATTTTCATCACTAATTGATTTCAGTTTTTCTTTCCCATCCTATTTTTGCTCTATCCCAACCTTGTCATTTTGGAAAATGATGTTATGAATTTTATGTCAGGAATGCAATGAAACTAGGACCATTAGATGCCAACGTGTTGGGCATGCATTATTTGAGAAATTGCTATGTTGATGAATTGGCTCTTGTGGTTAATAGTTTTCATGTTGAACCGAACTCTTTTGAGATTTACAGTGACAATGTAGTAAAGAAGATGATGAGGTGTTATGGTTAATGTTTACTTTGCTATGAAAGATTGAGTTGTTTGTGTGTTGTTATTGTTTGGACTCTATGGCTATATGTGAATAACATTACTTTTACTAATTTTGTTCATTTTATTGAGTATGTATTTAAAAACACATTAGTTTTTTTTTTTTTTTTTTTTTTATGTTTGTCCTTTTCACTTCATCAATTATGTTTTGTCATTTAAGATATGCAACTTATGGAGTTATGCCACAAAGTTAGAATACAAGAAATAATGTTGTACCGGTATAAGAACTTGGATAAATAAGTTAAACTATTTAAAGGATTTTTTAAAAAAAATTAAAAAGAAAAAGTACGCTATTTTCTTGAAAAATTTAATTTAAGACTTTGAAAATAAATTATCATTGTATATAAGATCAAATTAAATAAAAATTTAAAAATAATAATATTCATTTGATGGGAATTGAAATCATATATACAAACAAAGGAATGGAAATCAAAGAAATTTAAATTACTTTATAATAAAAATACTTAAAATTTAAATATTTTAAATATTCTAAAATTTATAAAAATTCTCGATTAAAATTTTTTTGATGAGCGAATTCACGTAAAAATTTTATGTGAGAAAATCCATTTCCTATGTTACTCATTCACATACCCTACATAACTCTGACATTTCCTTTCACTATTACATGGTTCAATAGCAGTGTATTTAAAAATAAATTAAGATTTATTTGATGTAAATTCTGAACATAATTGATAATTATTTTACGTTATCTTCAATGTAATTTTGCTTTAAGCGAAAATACGTATTAGGATTTTATTCAATATCAATAATAGTCATGTGCATAATTTAAATTATTAAGAATTAATTATATATCTAAGTTTGGCCATAATTAAAAATTATACTTCATTCTATATATAATATAATCGGATACAAATACTAGTCAAAAGTAATAATTTAACAGAGACGTTCAGGTACAAGTTGGAATCAATTTATCTCCATATCTTTATCAATCTCAAAATTTTCATCTGATTCTGTAAACAATTTCCTTAGTCATCTAATTTCTTTCTTATGGATCTGCCACTGAATATACGCGTGCTGTTACTGTGTCACTTATCAAATGTACAACTCGTACATCACCTATTCTCCATTTGTTTTTAGTTGGAGGAAGAAAAATAGTCAGTCTAGAATTATGTGTAATAAATGTATAGTGATGATAAATTAGTGGGATTAAAATAAATACTTTTTTTATCAGAAAAATAATCTTCTATATATAATGATACCAAATTCCAAAACCCATCTACGTAACAAAAGATTGAGTATTTCCACTGCATCTACCATGAAGGCAGGTTATATTATATGTCTTTATTCAATATTGTATTTTTAAAATAAATACTTTATTTTTTAAATCGTAAGTTTGTATCCAATGTTCTAAAATATATGGATAAAAATACATGTCCTCACAAATTATAATTTTTTTTATCATGTTTGGAAAACTTAAATTTCCCACTTTTAATTTTTTAGTAAAAAAAAAAAAAACTGTGTCGTTTGATAAAATAGTTTAAATTAGTAGAAATTTTTTTCCTGAAAAATAAACAGATTTTTGGCATTTAAAAATTTGAAATTTATTCTATTTTTCAATAATTTTTTTCTTTTTAACTATTTTTATACTTTCTAACTGTGTAAAAACTGATTTTTTTAATGCACTAAAATAAAATCAATTATTTTCAAATAATTTTTCAACAAACTTACCTAAAATAAAAATGATAATGATTATAATCAGCTATAACAATGATTGATCATTAAAATAATTTAATTTTCACATTGGTAAATACATTTTTATTAATATTTAATTTACGATTCCAAAACAATAATGCAACACTTTTCCTTTTCAAGCGAAACTACAATGAAACACCCTACAGTAAATATTTATCAGTTGCACAAGCAAATGATTTGTTTCAATGCCCCACAAACTTTTACTAAGATTTTCTTTTTCTGTATAGAGATTCGAGATTGAGCAGAAGATCCTAAGTTGAAGCAAATGAATGGATGTTATACAACAATAAAAACACGAAACTGATATATTGAACGAGGTGCAATTGATATAAATAATTGAAAATGTCACAGAGAAGCATCTTTGCTGCTACACTTGCCTAGGATTACAACGTACATGCAACAATCTCAATTAAAAACAAATGGTTTTACAAATAAATAGCAAAACAAACAACAACAATTCAAATCAAGAGAGAGACAGAGAGTGGCTCGACATCCTCTCATGTCGATTTTGACCATATACTCCTCAATCTCTTCACCTGCAAAGCATAGGCCGTGACATACAATGAGACAAATGTTCCAGTTCACGGGTATAAAATAGGACGATATTACTTTACTCATACTATATACAAATTGAATCACGCTTCCATATTCATATATAGCTCCAACTTCAAGAAAAAACAAAAGGGTAGAGATAGATTGCAAAAGTGATATATATATATATATATATATATATATATATATATATATGTACTCATTAAAAAACTATGTACACATAACACATTGTTTTCATTGGAAAAATTCGAGAAAAAATATTGATTTTTTTTTCATTGAATATTACAAACAGATATTATAAACATGATATTATAACTTTTATGGTAAATATTGCTATATTCCACATGAAATGTTTTAATTAATTAATTTAAAAGTTTTTATTTGAATGCATAAGGAAAGTTAGATTTTGGACAACTTTTCTTTTCCTGCTCATGAGTCATGACATAATCAAAGTTAAGTAATCTTTAGTCTTTTTAAAAAAGCATACCCAATCATGATCGATCATTAAGTCAATAAAAGTCTTTTGTTTCATTTCTTGGTCGCAAAAGCTTAAAACATGCATGGGTCACAATTAACTTTCCAAAATAAAGGTTTAAAGAAAAAGTAGATAATCATGCATGGTATTAGCAACTTCGGAGGGACTTAACTGGTTAGAGGGTGCAAGTGTAACCAGGAGGAGGAGACTTGCCACAAGCCACAAGAAGCTGAAGGGCAAGTGGGACATAAATGTTGAGGTTGAGAAACTTAAGCTTAAGAGTGGTGCAAAGACAGACAGCAGCTTCAAGCTCAACAAGACCTTGAAGCACTGGACAACACTGGTTAGCAACAGGGTCACCCAAACCAATGTGAACCAAGCCACCAAGTAGATCCACACAAGCACCTAATTTGAGTGTATCAATGGGACATGTAGCTTGTGCAGGAGACTTAGGTGGTGGGCATGGTGTATTCCCTCCTTTCCCCGGTGTGCTTGGTGGGTTAAGAACCGGAGGGATAATCCCTGGAGGCTTCACTATTGGTGGAACTGTAACTGGAGGCACTGTAATTGGAGGCACAGTAATTGGAGGAACAGTAATTGGTGGTTTCACAATTGGAGGGATAGTAATGGGAGGAACAGTGACTGGTGGTTTAACAACCGGGGTTTTTGGTTTTTTACCAGGTTTGTGTTTCTTTGGTGGTTTGCCACAGTAACCACAACCGAGAATGGGAGTAGCAGAAGAGATGAAGAGCATGCAGAGAAAGAGGTAAGCATAGATCTTAGAGGATTCCATGCTTGCTTAATAATTATGAAAGAGAGAGAGAGAGAGAAAGAGGAGTGTGTAGAAGGAATGGGAATGAGGAGGGTGATATATAGGAATAGGAATAGAAACGAGGAGAAGAAAACAAAAGAGGGTTTAGACTTTAGAGCAGATCACGTGAAGATGGGGCTAGCTACACTCAAAAGGCAGTGCCAAGTTTTGCAAGCTGTCAAATACACCTTACAAACAAGTGTAAATGAATGGATGAATTCTTATGGCTATGTAATACGTGCACTAATATCACACAACCTCTATACCACACTGCAGCTTCTGCATAAACCACGGTTTAAGTTACTGTGCTGCTTTGAATCAACAAGTTGTGTGTGTGTGTGTGTTTCTCAGAGAAAAAGAAAGTCCGTGAGAGTACATGCTTAACTTACTAACAACACTACCTTCCTCTTGCTTTCGCGGGGGTTCACTCATTTTCAACACTTTCTTCGCGTTTACGTCAAAATATCCGTATGCTATATATTATTTCTTAGACTGTGGTATATAAACATTCACACATTTTCAATTTTAAATAACTAATTCCTTTTCTCTTTATTTTTTTTTATTAAATTATATCATTTATTATATCTATATTTCTCTCTGTTTTTTTTTACTCTCGTGATCGATCTCATATAATATATGAGTTAAAATTTACGTTCATTCTTATTTTTATTATTAATTTAGAAGAACTATTATTTTGAATTTTAAAAATAATTAAATAATTTTTTTTATGTTTATCATTTAATTTAATTTTTAAATTATGTTAGATACCGTTTATTAACAATTATGAAATACCATATAAATTATTTTAAATATTAGATTAAATAACAAATATAAAAGTTAAGAATGTATTTGATTATTTTAAAAAAATCAAAGATTAAAATAACTATTTCTCTAAAAATTAAAAATTAGAATGATACTTTTCGATCATAAATATATTTTTATGTTGATTAATTTTCAAAAAATTTAAGTTTGCAAAGAATATATAATCACTAAAAAAATTATTAATTCTTAAAAGATTCATATAACTTATCCATTTCAATATTCACTATTCAAGATACAGCGAGCGTTAAAAGTGACTAGACTCGTATAATTATATATATAGTTAACATTATTTTGATTATTTAATTTTAATTGTTTATTTAAATCATATGATTGAAATTTCTTTTTTCTCATATATATATATATATATATATATATATATCAAGAAAATCGAACTTAATTAATTAAATATGATATATGAGCTAAAACACAGACAGTAAAAGATTTGAAATAATTTACTCGTTCTATCCAATTCAAAATTTTTAGAAAACTTCAATTCTAATGTGTCACAGTTCTAACTTTTTCACCTTTTATATTGAATTAATCTATACCGTGTACACCAACTTTATAAATCAAAGCTCTCCTATTTATGCGATGGTATATACCATGGCTTGAATGGTCCACACTCACGTTTTAGATGCCGCTTTTGCATAATTTCATTCTTAGGTTACTTTAATATTGTTTTGGGGAAATATATTTAATATGTAGTAAAAAAATAAAATTATAAATCAATCGATATTGAAGAGATGATTTTTTTATTGGTGCAACAGTTCTTATGTGTCGAAAATTAAACTATTAATAAATATATATGTTGTAAGTATATGCTGATGCTAATAATATATTACAATATATTAATCAATATATAATGTACCGAGAATATATATAATTTTCTTGTACCAAGTAAATCATCTTTTAATAAGATGTATAACATATTGTTATTATAGATTATAAATATTAGTATATAACACTATTAATCTAATACCAAATTAGTTATTAGTATGTAGCAATTTTTTTTATAGGGATTTAATTTAAGTTTAATAACTAAATAATTTTACTGTAAAATTACTTTAGACCAATAATTAACTAAATTTATCTATTTTGACACATTAGATAATATTATTTTAGTTAAATTAAAAATAAACTCAAATTACTAGAAAAAGAATTGATTTTTTCCATAGTTATGAGGACCTAAATTTTTATTAGTTCATTTTATTTTTCTATTCATTTTATTAGTAAACGAATTGAATGTATAAGTTTTTGATCATACTGATTTACTGTTATAAATTGCTTTAAGAGAACAAATAGTGAAGGAGAAACTGGAACAACTTCAAGCATTTGAATCTAACCCCTCAGAGGCCATGGTTATTTTTCTTCATTAATTCTCACTAGGACCGTGTGCCATGAATAATGAAAAGGGTGGTCCATCAAAAAGATCTTGTTGTTCATAACTGAGGAGACTTGTTCTGTTTCTAAATGGATTATTAGAAAATGCTAATTGTTAATTGCTTGCATGCACGTGAATTCACACATTAATATTCTCGCCAAAGCGACAAGCTCTATCCACTACTGTAGGGAGATTACAGAACTTTGTCCATGCTTGGATACGCAAAAGGTTGTTCTTATTTATTCTGAGTGAAGTAAAATACTTGGTTATACTTATTTTCACATCAATCAATCGACAAAGGATCACAAAAGTTTGGTCCAGGGTTATGTGTTTGTTTATAAAATTTACTTTGTTAAATGTATAACATCACAAAGAGACATCTTATATTTTCACGTGCATAAATGCGTTAATATATTATTTTTTAAATAATTAAATAATTTTTATTAAAAGTCACAACGTCACTTAAAAATTTGATATTTTAACACGTCATTTAAATATTTGATATTTTAACCCGTCATTTAAATATATGACATTTTGTAAATACGTAAACAATTCTCATTTTACATATCAATTTTATACAATTGAATCATAATTAACTTACGTCCCCGTATTTTATCTTATCTTTCTAATTCTGATATACACCTTCCATCGATACTGAGATAGTATAATTCTCATGTAAATTTTCCAATCAATGTAATCATGAAATATGCTCTCAGTCCATTAGACTTTTCTAGGTTTAATATGCTGACTAAATTAGATCCGAATTTAAATTGGCAACTAAACCCTTCCCCTTCCATTATCAACCGTGTATGACATGTTTATAACATGTTATAACTTATCTTTAATTATTTTTAATTTTCCGTATATATTCCAAGTGGTGGTTGACAGGTAACCACTGGTGAAAAAACTAAACATGGGACGTCACTTACAAGCAAGTTTTGGTCATTTACTTTTCCTTAGTTTTTGGTATTTTTTTGATTAATCTTTCATTTGTTGGGGAATAAACTCATTTTCATTATAAGTTTTTTGGGCAATTTTTAAAAGAACCCACACAATCAATTATAAAAGAAAATAAAAAAAAATTTTTTGGTGGACCTTGTTGGATGATGATATTTTTTTTTGCTGGCATAGTAAATGGTTTCCGTTAATAGGATACACAGTTTAACAATAAGTTTAGTGGGATGCTTTGTTTGTAATAAGTACATTAAACACTCATAATCTAAAGACGAGTGCTTATCCTTACATGCATGGTTAATTTCTTCATAGAGTTTCCTTTTAACAATTTAGTTAATTTAATTTGTTTAATGTTTATAAATTATGAAACAACAACAATTCTGCAAATTATTGCTGGCGCAAGAAAAATGAAGTTTCCCGTCTACTGTAAAATGTATTAATTAGATAAATAAAAATGATTTTTTTGGTAGTTTCGATCCTGCTTAATTTGTACTGCACAATTTTGTCCAAGAAAAGTTATTCATATTGCTATCTAGAAAACTATACAGTGGGGGCAACATAATTCCATAAACGTAAACAAACAATGAACTTTTTTAAACCTGTTTGTTTTGGTCGAGAAGAGGCTAGAAGGCTTAAGAAAAGTAAAGTTCAAAACTTCTACAGTTATGGCAAGACAATGCCACAAGTACCGAAAGCTTCTTAAACCTTATGAGTTTGAGAAAGAGAGTATACTATACAGTGGTCTTGAATTGAAAGTGAAATTTCAAATGCCAATTTAGCAAGCCCCATATGCATTGCCTTCATTATATTTGTGTGTGTTAGTTTGTGTGTTTTGTATATAGTAATATTTCAAACTTCTGTAGCTAACGTCACATTGTATCAAACAAAATTTTGTCCCAACGCTTGATATAGCATTTTATCTTTGAAAAGCATCCTATGATGGATGGATAATTAGATGCTAAAACTTTTGTCCCTGAGCTTAGGATAAAACATTTGATAGAGGGTGGTGGAAGTTTGTGATACATGTTTAGCATTTATTTATTTGTTTTTACCAATCCTATACCAATTAATTGATGTCCCTAAATTTCGGATCCGTCAATTTTAGAATCGTTTTGACCAAGTAAAATGCTTTAAAAGGGTAATCATTATGCATATATATGTATGCATGCTAATCGATCGTTGTTTGATTACCTCTAACAAAATAAATTACAACTTTTTCCATTACCTTATTCACATATATGCATATAAAGATAGAGATAGGAATGGAGAAGTAGCCAAGTAGCCGGGAACAGGTATATGTGAATGACGAACCAAAAGGTGTAAACTTATTCACTTTTAACTAATGGACAATTGAACCACGTACGAAGGAAAAACGAGGGTATAGAAACTATGCTGTAACTTTCCTTCCAATCCCTTTATAGCTAAATCAATTTGCCAAGTCTTACCATCTACTACATGCAACCTTTTGATCACTACAAGAAAAGGTTATTTATCAAGGAAAAATTTTCTGCTAATATAAATAATATACTATGAGTTATTTTATTGGTAAAAAATGAAAATAATTATCTCAGTATGCATCGTGTTTTACCAGCGGAATAAAGATGCTATTCAACTCTAATGATAATACTTCCCATTTTCAAATACTAAAATAATATATACCCCATTAAGATTTACTCAAAATGATGATCGATATAAAAATAAAATGTGTTCTCTTGTGGACTAAATAAAAATCTTTTAATATAACACAAACTTATATTAACAGTTTGCAATTTCATAAGAGATATGATGTGTTATATTTCTTATAATAATTTTTGTCAAAACATTTTTTTTTATCTCTTTCCACCACATCACCTATTATTATTATTATTATCTCCTTTTTTCTCATAATTATAAAACTTGTTGCAGAAATAACATTTCTCGATTTATAAAATCTGAAATATCAGTAAATGAATGAACTAGAGAGGTAGAAAAACAAAGCACGGTAGAATATGAGAAGTGAGTCATATGATGACCATGTATACCACAAGTACCGCGAACAGTGTGCTCTGAGAATAAAATAAGATTGAAGTTGCAGATGGATGTACTAGTGAGTGAGTGAGTGAAAGAAAAGTGGGAAACAGTACAGCTTGGCAGCCATGTGAGAAGGGTAGTTAAAAAAGTGGGTTGAATGTATTGAGAAAGAAAGAAGGAAAATGATTATTCAGATAGATAGACAGAGAGAGAGAGAGAAATGAGTGATGGTGATGTGTAATATTGGTCTCTGCACTGTCCGTGATGGGATACACTCCTTCTAAAAGCTTTTAGTTTTTGTATGGTAGTTCATCCGTGAATCAGCATTCTTAGCTTCTTCACGTCATTTCTCTCTCACTTATCTTTCATTTCTATTTATATCTCTCTATGTATTTTCCTTATTTCTGTGTGCTACTGTTGTACTCACTTTGCATGTGCACCAGAAAGTTCAGTACGTTCCATTTACAACTTGAGACTTGTATCACCAAAATCATAGTATGTAAATCATGAATATATACCCTTACACGCACCCCGGCCCCCCTCCCTTTTACAAGAACTTGCAACAAAATGATGTAGCACGCTTAAAGTTTGTAAACATAAGTTTGGATGAAATTCATTTTCATAAAGTGAGATTCAAAAAGAAATATCATAACAACTTTGACATTGTTTTCAATTGAAATTTAGTTTCAAGTCACAACTCAGAAACAAGAGTCCAATCAAATAGAATTAATTCATTAATTGGATAGGAGAATCTTTAGATTTAAACTCATAATATTGCTACTTAGCTAGGGTCGATATTTATGGTAATTTCTACTCTATCAACATTGATTGAGTACCAATCCGTTCCTTTTTATGGCTTCATTCCATTTAAATATACATGATTAAGACTTAAGTATTAGAGGAGAATTCAGTTTAAATAACTAATCTATTAAGTAAGAGAATTTTTTTACAGTTTAATCTTAAATACCATGTTAAAGAGATTTCTTTTGTCTACTTTGATAGAAACTCCTGTATAGGGGCACACTTTCAAGGAAATTAAGGCTTTGGAATAGTGATTGATAACTTTTTTGTCTTTTTTTTTTTATTATTTGTTTCAATAAAGTGAATGATAACTTTTTTTCTATATATTTTTTTGTTTATTTCAACAGAATTCAAAATGAACTTAATCGAGCTAAACTTTTTCACGCAGACTTCTGTAATGATCCCATTATTAGATTAAATACTTGCAAGGTTTCATAATAACAAAGCTTTATATCAAATTGGAAGGTAACTAACAAATTAAACCAACCAAAAACTAAATATTATATGTTATTCTATGGAAAACCATTGGAAAGTTACGCAGACACATGCAGCGTGAATTTTATATCTGAAAACGAAGATTGAAGTTAGATGTCGAAAGTTCTCGGACCCTCGACAATCTAAATTTGTTTTCTGGCCACAGAATTCCAATGAAGGACAGAAGACTTGAATTAACGTATTAATTGTCTTTTGTCGTCTGTGAATCTGTGATGTCAAAGACCCTCCATATATTGAAATAAGTGCATGCTGTGTTTTTCAGCAGAACTAATGGCTGTGGTTTATTCCCCGAAGCAAATGGGTTCCAAATGAACGTACTGATATGTACAGTGTGTGAAATTGATTCAGACGCGATTGATTATTTAGTGGTTTACCAATGACCATGCATGCAATTGGGTTAAGTACAGCCAAAGTTGTGAGTTTTAATTTATTTTTTATTTGGTAAAATGTTGCTCATAACAACGTATGTAGACAGATGAGGTGCAAGTGGGTATAGAGATACTTAATATGATAATACAATTTGTGAATGAAATTATTGATCTGCAACTTCATGTGGCAATAAGGTACAGGAGGAGGCAGATAAGGTACAAAACTTTATAAATGAGATATGGGTGTATATATTTGGCATATATGTGAATTATATGGTCCCAGTAAGACAGGGTATCTCATCTTCTTTGGGACAACCATAGTATAATAATTATAACATATGATTTGATCCTTGCATGTCATCTCGAATACACGCTGGGCTAGATAACGAGTTTAATTTCGTTAGGAGAATTTGTATTTAGATTTTTACAATAGTCCTAACATGCCTATATATTTTATTTAATCCTAATAACTTCTCAAGCTGGCGTTGACAGATTAAAAATGGATCAAATAAATCTACTCCATTTCAAGAAAAGATGTAGGACGGACAACGAATAATATTAACATACACTGTAACAATAACAAATAAATATAAGTCTAATTCAATCTTATAAATATAATATCCAAATATACCTTAATTCTAAATTTTTAATATTATTTAAGTTGAATGATCAGTCTGATTCACTTTTATATATATTTATATATATAAGGTTATATAAGGTTGATTAATAATTTATAAACCCTCACCTGGTCCGTCCCACGAAAATAAGCAGGTTAATTAGTACGTATTTGAAAATATATAAAATTTAAAAAATAATAACCTAATTTTTGAAAAAAAATCTTGAAAATTATTTAAAAAACAATCAATTTCTTCCTCAACATCTCATATTCACAATCCCACTATGTTCTCCTTGTGTCGAGAGGAGGGAGGCCCCGTAGGAGAACCATTGAACAAAAAAGAATGGCAACAAAAATCTATGAATACCATTTTTTATTTCCTCATGATAAAATATAATATATTATACTGATGCTTTAGTTTCATAAAAATATTCTATTTTGGTTTTCGTTTTTACAACTTGGTTGAACTTTTATATGTAGTGAATAATTAAGTAGATTTATTTTGCGATTAATCTTCATAAATATAAAAAAAATTATTGTGATGTGATTTATGTTGCACCACGTGTAGATAGAGGAAGTTGTGCTTGCTCGGTGGGCCAAAGAGTGAAAAAAGAGTTAGTTAGGTTTAGCTCAAAGTTCTCATACACTAAATAGCCCTTGTAGTTTTTGGGCCTAAGTCCATCTTTCACTGACACAACATGACAACACTTTATGAGTGGGAAGATATTGTGGGATGGTAATAATGTGATTAATAGTCTATTATATTCTTTAATAGTGCAAGACAATACAATTTAAAGCAAATTATTGACATCACTTATTGCCAGATTTTAAGCAAATTATTGACATCTACGTATGTAGGTTAAATAATTTCAAACATAGGCTAAGTACTTGAATAGTAGTCAATGTACGTCTTTTATCTCTTATGTCAGTGAGATGTGATTAATTGGACTCGATTACATTCTCCAAGAGGTGACACCTTTTAAAATAGTATATAAGATATTCCTGAATTCTTGTGTTACCTGACTTGGGAGCATAGTTTAAGGCATGGAGAGATAATTTCAAAGACAGCGTGTTAAATCTTTAGTCAAATCTAAAAATAGCTATTGGTTTGAGATGAGTTTTGAAGACCTAGGTTGAAACAATTTCAAGTAACTATCGCCATTCCACTTGAAAATAAACTTGCAAAAAAATAAAATTATTACCACTAGACTATAACTATTATTTGACAAAAACAATAAATTTAAATTCAGAGCATTTGTTCCAGTGGTATATTTTCTTGTAGTAGTTGAAATCTAAAATAAGCTTTGCTTTATTAGTACCATTGCGGTCATGATTAATCATAGGATGAAATTAAATGCTTAATAAAATTGATTTTTTAATTATTTATTGTTTCTTTTTTTTTATATATAGAAATTATTTATTATTTCTTGTTTTCTCAAAAATCAAAAGTAAAATAAAAAAAGAAGAAAAAACTGCCCCAATCAAATACTTTAGCTTAAATCGGATGAGGTTTGAATTTAAAATCAAAGTCATTGAATGATATAATAATGAATTAATTTGATAACGTTGTATTAATTAAGTGATTTTTCTTCTCAAAAGTCAAACTCAAATACTTAATATAACTTAATATGTGCAAGAACTACTTGTTTGATTACGCATTAAGTTATGACATATAACAACACAATATAAACGCAATTTAATCACGTACGTGCACGGATGTAATATTTTTTTCAACCTCTATTGTCGTAAAACAACTATGAACCAAAGGAAGACGTGATCCCTAGCTGTGATTTTTCAAATAAAAGTGCAACAATGATTACCACAAAATTAGATTATCTTATTATCTCAGATCCAATGAATAATATATTTATGTTATCGATTGGAGTGGGGCATTGGGTGCCTCTCTGGAGCCAGGTATTTAATGTACTCTCAACTGGGTACCCTACATTTCTTAACTACTAATCAATCATATAGTCACTCCGTTACCATAAAAACTAAAGGTACGTGTCCCTCTTGTCTAAGCCAGTTCTCCCAATTCATCATAATGCTGTGCATGTTCCTTAGTTCATAAAGAAAGCCTATTTATGTAATGTTCCCTTTTATTTTATAGCTCTAGGAATTGGATTCATCCTTACCTACCAGCTAGAATGCTAGATAAGAATTCAGTAACACATTGACTTGCTTTTCTTACGGTCAATCTAGTACAGAGAAGACGAAAAGAGAAATGGGATTCTAATAGAGGAATTTAAACAAAATAAATAAAATGACACAAACGTCTTATTTCTTTTACAAGAGATTTTTTTTCTTTGTTTAGTTCTCTTATTACTATTACCGTAAAATAAATAATTTAGATTATCTATTTAATAAAAAAATATTTTTTAAAAAAAAAATTAATATTATAGAAGACATTAAAAATAAAATGAAATAGTCGAATCAAAATACCCTTAAAAATTTAGGTAAACAATTTAGAAATAGAAACAACCCCTTACCAAAGATGTAAATGCTGAAGAAAAGTTAATAAATAAAAGAGATATCATAAAATTACATCACCAATTAAATTATTTTAATATGAATTAGAAATTATGACAAAACAACTGACTAGGATACAAAATAAAAATAGTATAAAGATAGATACATAACAAGTTTTCAAAAATAAATATGACAATAAGACTTGTAAAAACCAATAAATAAATTCAATATCATAAGTCAAAAGTATCTAAAAGTAATAAATTCAAGAGTGATATAAAACTAGATACAGAAACTATCAAAACAAGTATAGAATTAAATTCAGACAAAACCTCAATAAATACTATAGGAAAAATTGATTTTCAAGTAAAAGAAAATAAAATTTTGAAATAGAAGTCATAAAATAATAAACTATTATGTAAGACTAACTTATCTTGATATTTGAGTAGATGATAATTTGTTCAAAACTCTTATACAACGTCATGTAATATCGAATCTAGATGAAGTATGTGCACAGAGAATCTTAAATATAATTTATTAAATGTTTATGGGAGCAATTGCCTATGAAGTTAAAACAAGTACAAATTAAGATTCAATGATATTAGAACTTCTCGGGTCAATTAAAAGTTCAGTGAGATATTTATATATCATAGGAGAACAAGAATTAATATTAAATAATGTACAAACCTAAATTCAAAAGCAAGTTACAACAACAACTTTAATATAATAATAATAATAATAATAATAATAATTTAAAATTTCATAACGTTTCAATGCAAGAAGGAAATCTGCCTTAAATTTAAAAATTAAATGTTTCATAAAGCGATCAATTATCAATACTTTTAAAAAAATCACTTTTCTTCAAGGATATCAATCTATATAATTTATGCTTTGCCAACGAACAACTCGAAAAAAAAAAACGCTTTTTTTCAAAGATATCAATTTATATCATTTTGTACTTAGTCAAGAAATAACTTGGATTATGTTATAAGATTATAATTCAATAAAATATCTTGAAGGTAGATGCTTATTAGTTATTACTTAACTAAAACAATAAGTATAAGTATTAAATCGCAGGTAAAATTTGACGTCTTTTTGAAAAAAAGAATAAATAAAAATATTTAAGAAAAATAATCATTATTCTTGATAGAAAATTTTGACAACTTTAACTACTACTTCCATTGAAAAAAAAAATCACTAGAAATCAAAAGGATGACAGTAGTTCAACAAAATCTATAGACATTTATAATAATATTTTCTCATCATGAAAATGACTGATTATATGATTAAAAGATACTTTCTATTTATCATTAAAAATTAATAAAAGATTTTAATTGTGGAGACTTTTTCAAAATTTAAAATATAAAGCCAAGAGTACATGCTAGCTTACAGCAGCAGTATCTATGCAACAAGAATAAAACCAAGCATTTCACTTAATACTCTGCCAACAAGAATCTATCTGTTGTCTTGCTACTCACAGAGAAGAATCTATCCATTGTCTTACTACTTCTGGTGAGAAAAATAGTCAAGAGAATAAAGTTTCAAGTTTCAAAATCTAAACATGGA
Organism: Hylodesmum podocarpum; assembly: GCA_026586105.1. Lineage (NCBI taxonomy): Eukaryota > Viridiplantae > Streptophyta > Magnoliopsida > Fabales > Fabaceae > Hylodesmum > Hylodesmum podocarpum. The sequence continues at coordinate 7,017,779 of JALJEV010000650.1, read as the reverse complement.
GAATCAACAGCCAAGAGGACAAATTTTGAAATTTCAAGAACCAAGAGGACAAGAACTAAAGTTTCAAGTCTGAACAATAAAATTTATTATTTATTATTTTATTAGTTTGTTGTTTCACTATACATAGCTAGTTCTTCAACGTAACCAGGTACCTTTCATTTTTTCAAGTATCTGAAAGTACTTGAGAGTCTTGTGAGTGCTTGAGCTTTCTTTCTATTTTGTATTAAAGTGTTCTTGTGAGTATTTATGTGTTTTGTAACTCTTATAAGCTACTCAAATCCTTATAAACTTGTTGCATTATTTTGTTGTTCAAGTTTCATCTTCCATCTCCATTGTTGTAAGTTCTCTTTCTAAATCTTTTCTTATTTTAATTTAGTTTAAATTTACGTAATCATTTTACAAATTTAGCTCAATCTAATCAAACATTATTTTAAGTTTTAGGTTAATAAAATTTTTAATTTTATGCCACTTTCTTCTGTCAACTCCCTACTACTAATAATAAGTAAAGATATTCACTCGGCATATGAAACTAATAAGTAAAGATCTTTTCAATTTATACATTAAATATATATTTTTTTAGTTTTTAACCAGCAGTATCTAGACACTGGTTTGCATGGTCCATCAGATTTTTATATAATTATGTTCTACACTGATTTTTCCAATGACTAATTTTCATAAAAAATTTTGCTATCTATTATTAATGAAATTTTTTCTCTTAATCATATTTTTTTCATACTAGAATTTGAGGTCTTTTTTAAGGGATTTGATGACTAGTCATGAAAAAGTTTTTGTTTCTAGCTGGATTGAATGAATAAATTTTTGCTTTCTTTTGAAAAAAAAAAATCATGTTTGACCATTTTTTTTAATATAGTGAACAAATATTGTTATGATATTTTTGTTACAAGTTACAACTTTGAAGTTGCATTACAATTATGATTTCCTTTGACGTAGGATCTATGTCCATGTTTTCCGGCAATTTTGTTGGCAAAGAAAATGCCACGATGAACGTGTAAAAGGGTTGAGGCAGAGTTTCCTTTTAAATTTCCAGAGTGTCGTTTACCCCATTTTTGGACACTAAATCAAATCAAATGGACACTTTGTTTTCTCTTCATCTTTGTCTTGGTGTTGGTGTTATTACGCCTCCTCCAAAACCAAAACCAAATCCAAAACCAATTTTGTTACTCTTTTCTAACCACTCAAAACAACCAAAGACCTTAGGCAGATTCATTTACTTTCACATAGCTTTTTCACCTTTCACTCCACCAAAATTAACCATTTGATCATCAATGGGGATTTTGTATGCAATGGTGTCAAGGGGACAGGTGGTTCTGGCTGAGTTCAGCGCCACCCAAAGTAATGCTAGTTCCATAGCCAAACAAGTACTTAGCAAGATTGATCAAGACAGTGATAACAAAAATGACAGCAATGTTTCATTTTCCCATGATCGCTATGTTTTTCATGTCAAGAGGACAGATGGCCTCTCTATTCTTTGCATGGCTGATGATGCATTTGGAAGTAAGCTTTCTTTCTTTTTTTCATTCATTCATTCATTCGTTTGTTTGTTTTTCTTTCTAAAAGTCTTGTTTTCTAGGCTAATAATACAATAATGAAACAATGTTCATCCAACTGCTTTTATATTTTGTTTTGGCCTTTTGGGCTGATGCTAATGAATTGATTCACTTATTGCTTTGATTTTTTATTTTTTTTTATGGATTTAGTGCTCTTTTTAACATGATGTTATCATTCATCTTTTGAAATTATAGAGGATATCAAAGTGCTTTAAATGTCTTCCTGGCCCTGCTATGTACTGCAACTGCATGTTTTGTTTGAAATAGGTCATTGGTTGTTAGTTAATTCAAATTATTTGATTTTCAGTCTAGACCACATGGCTGAGAACATCTATAGCATGGTGGGGCTAGCTCTCTAGGTTGAAACTTGAGAACTAACCAACCAAGTGGTATTCAGAATTTTATCATGCAACGATCTTAAAATCATTTTAATGAGAAAGGAAAGTGGTATTCCAGTTTAAGGGGAATCCCTTTAAGTGAGAAAGTAAAGGAAATTATGAGTAAAATTGTTAGGCATTCTTAGGTGATTTGTTAGAGTAAACTTTTCACTTGGATCCTAAATCATGTATATTATGCCGAAATTACAGCTCTATTATGAATTGTGGGAATGTATACGAGGCTTGAAAATGTCCAATCAAGAATGGCATAAAAAAACGTGCAAAGTTTTGTTGTCACCAAGATACTCCCATGTGCGGTCAATAAAGTACAATTTAACTTATGTTCACAAGAATCTTTTTTGTTGATTGTTTTCCCCTTGATTTTAATTTGTTGGTGACTTAATTTATAAAACTTAGAAGAGGGGATACTGATGGCTATAATTTAACAGTTTAACTATGATAGTCTAAGGTTCATGCGGTTGGTGCTTTGACTAATTACTGATATGTTTATGGACTGGTTTTTACACCATTCAATTCACAGCTCTGGCTAATGACATTCATCATTTTCATTCCTACCATGGACTTACTGGTTTCCTGTAATTTGTGATGCTGCAGAGCCTCTAGCCCTCTTCTATAAACACCACATCATAAAACATGTAACTTGTTTGGAGTGAACTGTAGAACAATATAATTTTAGAGTTGAGTGTATTGTGCCACTAATTTTTAAACTGTTGAAAGCTTTTATTGCAATAGAAAATTCTTAGTCACTAATGACATGACACCTCTTTGTTTACTGATATTGAGAAATGCCTTACAATGACAAAAGACCACATTTAAACTTACTGAAATAAGGTATGAAGTTGGTGAAATTGAAACAACGTAATATGAGATAATGACTATATGGCGGCAACATATTGCTGGCTGTTAGGATACTGAACAGTTGAAATCACTTTTTCTGTGATATGTTTTTGGGTAGTCAGAATAAACTGTTACAAAAATTGGAGTCAAACTGTAAACAAAAAAAATATCCCTGCTTGATTTGTTGAACACTAAAGTTTGCAATTTTTGAATGTGCTGCAATGAATCTCCTCTCTGAATCACTGCAGGAATGGTCCCTTTTGCATTTCTTGAAGATATTCATAAAAGATTTGTGAAGACATATGGCCGTGCTATCCTTTCAGCTCCTGCCTATGCCATGAATGATGAGTTCTCAAGGGTCTTGAGCCAACAGATGGACTATTACTCCAATGACCCAAATGCTGACAGATTGAACCGTCTAAAAGGTGAAATGACTCAGGCAAGTTCGAAATATACACACTTAGATTTATCAACACATTCTCTCGATTGATCCTATATAGAAATCTTCTGGTTGAACAATTTTAATTTACCTTATGATTCTTTTGATTTTGACATGACAAACTCAAAATAGGAATTTCATAGTTTTAAGTGTTTCATAGTTCCAACTAACTGTTGTATTTGATGTGGTAAAGTAAATTTCATTGCATGGTTATTTACTTATACAAGTCAATAAATGGTTCATGCCTTTATGGCACCAAATACTAAACAACTATACAATAGATATCATGTTTTCAGCATATGAAGACTAAAACTTTAATATCTGTTATTATGTTACAATGATAGGTGAAAACTGTGATGATTGACAACATTGAGAAAGTGTTGGAGAGAGGTGGCAGGTTGGAGCTTCTGGTGGAGAAAACTTCAGCAATGAATAACAATACAATTCGCTTCAAAAGGCAGTCCCGCCGTTATAAAAATAACCTCTGGTGGAGTAATCTAAGGCTAACGTAAGTATAATACAATTCAGAGAAACTTAATATATTAGTGTTAGACTTCTCTAGGTTTTTTTATTGTCCTAGATGTCATGACTTATGTAGAATTTCTTTCTTTATTTACATTTTTCATTCATATGTCTCTACTTACTAAACAAAGGGATTAAGCACTACCGTATGAGTCCACATTATACAGGAGCATCTCATTTTGTGCTTTGCTCTTGAAACCAATACTCACCCAATTTATAGAATTCTTGGTGTTCAAAATATTCTCAAGTAAAATATATATACTCACACTGTCATTTATAGAATTCTTGGTGTTCAAAATAATCTAGAATAAAGTATATTGAAGTATTATTATAACGTTTTTCATATGGATAAAAAAAAAAAGATATATTTTTAAAATTTCATGAAAACACATGGTATTATAATTTAGTTAAATTTTATTCACTCATTCTTACCTCTACCAACTGCACAATAAATCTTTAGCATACATTGGACCTTCTTTTTCCAATTCATTTTTGTACTGTTTTTATTGTCCAGTGATAGCTACTTTAGAATAATTATTTTTGCCTTTTTTTTTCTTAAAAAGAAGGTTTAAAATGATTACAGTTTCTTATGATCCTCCTCTGTTCCTCATGCAGGGTTGCACTTATTATAATTTTCGTCATTGTGGTTTACACTATACTTGCCTTTATCTGCCATGGTCCCTTGTTGACTTCGTGCTGGAGATAAGCTCTGAAGGCTAAAAGTCAATTAATTTTGCACTATTTTTTGAGACCATTGCAATGCTTATTAAGTTGTTAAGAATATATTTTGTTGGGTCAACCAAAATGGGAATATAATTTAATATTTGAATTTGGAATGTGACAATTCCATTTTCCTTCATAACATTACTTCCATTATTGAATCACAAGCATTAAAGATGTTACCTTATCTTGCTCCCACCGGATACAAGACAATACACCAAGTTTATTTATATAGACAAAAACATTGTATTTTAGTATGGTTGATACAAATATAAACCAATTATGGTCAGGTAAAAAATTTGACTAAACCATTTGGTCCTCTGAAGCATGTGAGTCAAATATTTTAATCTTTAAGAGATGTAAAATAGAAAAATAGTTTTTGAAAGTATAATATATTTATTATTTTAGTATTTAAAAAATATTTATTTTCTTTTTTATTCTGAATTATATAATTTATTATTTTAATTCTTACTTTAGAAGGCAAAAATGAGAGTAAGAGATTAAATTCATATACTAAAATAAATGATTCAATTCAAATTCAAACATTAAAATGATGATAGATTTTTTTTAATGACTAAAATTTTTTCATTTTTCGGACTAAAATTTTTTCATTTTTAGGACTAAATTTTTCAAATATCTATAAATACCTTGAGTTAATGTTGCACTTAACATAAGAGTAAAAAAGACGTCAAATAAAAAGACATCACATTTGACGCATTATTTAACATTTTATCATCAAATTTTTTTTATGTAAATTTCACTAAATAACCTAAATTTATACTCTATCAGCAAGCCAGCATGCAATCTTACCTAATAATAAAAATTTCAAAAAGTTCTCTATTACTCCTTAATACTTAACTCAAACTTAAACCATCCGATTCGTAGTGAAATTCGACTTTAATATACTTTCACTCTGTTATTCAACAGTATTATTCAATCACACGTTAAAGAAATTGATATTTTAAAAAAATAATAGTGACACCTAAACTTCTAATAAAAAAAAACACTAGAACACTCATCGAAGTTAAATCCAAAAAAGTGTTCAATTTTGAGCATACCTTACATTATATAAACAGTTTGACGTCAGCGTTCTGTGTTACTGATCAACTAACACAAACTTACAAATTCAATTATTATTGAAATCCTTCATTTCATTTGCATTGTACTCTCACAAAAAAATGAATGAAGTTTCCCAATGCCCAACAGTAGCCGTGTACAAATACGAAATATGTACGTGTTAATATGAAAAGAAATACTTTAATATATATAATTTTGTACTTCCTAAATACAGAACCATCGAGAAAGGAAAAATATTGAATCTTTACAACTTGGTGAATCAAAGAAAGCCTATAGGCTATATCTGGTTAAAATCATCAACAGTGAGCCAATCATTTGACTCATCCTCTGAATCCTTACCTTTTATACGTATAACCTTCTTTCTGCCATCTCTCTCAGAACTTTCATGCAGTTGAACCCATTCACTAGTAGTACATTCAGGTGATGAACCCCTGATGTCCTGTGCCTCCCTATAGACTGATAATTTATCAGAGCTGTAACTCCTATCGTCATCTAGATCACTGAATGAGACGTCTTCTTCATGCTGATGTTTTGTGCCAGAAGCGAATGAAGTAACATCAATATCTGTATCGGTTAACCATTTTTCACTGCTAACTGTGTCATCAACTTCCAAACCCTCTACTGCATTTGTGATCTCAGTCAAAATCTGGTTTTGCTCAGATGAGATACTATCTCTGCCAGAGTCTTCCCTACCCTCTTGATGTGTATCCACAGTCCTCGGTTTTTCAGGTTCTTCAGCTTGCAAATTTTTCCTCTCTCCGAGCTTCTGAAGAAGCATATCTCTTGCTTCAAGAATCTAACCAAAAACAAGAAGAAAAAACACGCATAAATAGCAGACATTTAAAGACTGGTGCCACCAAAATATGTGTAATATAGGATGCAAGAGATAATTATCTTCAATACATAAATGTGGGGTGCAATAGACCAAACAATCTGAAAATCTTTTATAGAATCAAGACATCTGGAGAGACTTAAAACAGCGCTCTGTATTCTCTTGGCTATAACAATTTTCTCAACTGATGAGAACTATAGCTGTTCAGCATGCAATTTGTTCTATAAGTCACAAATATCTACAACTAAAACTACAGATAACACGTTTCATAGTGTATATTGACTGATCTAACTAGCATGCATGAATAAAATTAACACAAATACAAGGTCCACAAACGACTTCAATAAGCTAATCAACTGCATTAACATAAAAGAAATTTAACACATACTTGGCCTTGCTATTCAAGTGAATCAATTGAAAATATCAAAATAAAGACAATATTGGATAAACATGGCTTGCCTTTGGGGTTGATAGGTGCTCAAAATCATGATGGTTTAGTCTTGGAAGTACTAACAGAAAGTAGATCATCCAAAACTTTTCCACATTCATGTAACTGCAAAGATTCAGTCTGAGTGCAACAAATTCAGGCACCAGCCGTTCTATAGCCAATGCATGTTCTCTCTGAGAATTGGACATGCTAAACTCTGCTGCAACAAGTAAACTTCAGTATTAAGGCCTGTCAATCTCAATATATACTTAAGAATAAACATAAAGGAACATGGGTGTTGTTTTGATTTCTTAGCATGCCATATAAAAATTTAAGATTCAAAACCACCTTTATTCAAACAACATTTGTTTCTGAGTTAAACAAGAGATATGCTCAGAAGTATATATGCACTTCGGAGCACTGCAGTAGTTGTTCATAGAACTTACCCCCAACATAATTCTAGGAGGTTAACTCCCACGAATTACAATATTGGAAGTCAAAATAACATGCAACTTGGATGTCAGATCTCCAATATTAGCTAAATAAACTGCATTTTGTTATATAGCCGCAACAGATTTACAGTAAACTTAGCCATACTAAATAAAATATATAAACAAGCAAAAGTTGAAATTTTCCATGATAGATGACAGAGTGAGTGAGATGAAATTTCCATTCGTTCTAAGAATTGTTAGAGTCTTGCACAATAAAGTTATTAACGTTATGACTTGTGAGACTATCAGATAAATAACAAATAATCAGATATATATCTGATATTAATGGAGAAAATGCCAAAAATGTGATTATTTAAGAAGTCAATTCAAAAATACTCTCTTTTTTGAGACTTGTGAGACTATCAGATAAATAACAAATAATCAAATATATATCTGATATTAATGAAGAAAATGCCAAAAATGTGATTATTTAAGAAGTCAATTCAAAAATACTCTCTTTGTCATATAATTTGTCTTTTATGGTAATCCACACTTATGAAAATTATTAATTATATAAATTACTATGATGAAGTGACTTTCTTTGACAAAATTATCTTAATTTTCTGAAATTACAAATATTTTGGAACAAATTAAAACACCCAAAGAGACATATAATAACAGAGGAAATAAAAATTATTTCAATAGACGTCCCATTATTAGTCTTTGAATTGACTGCAACCTCATCTCATGCACCATCATTACCATGCCAAACATAGAAGCTCAACAGTCCTAGAAATTGAACCCACTCTAGACTTATCTATGCGGGTTTCCTAGTTTCCTTTCCACCACCAAATTTAACAAAGAAAAATGTGATGGACAACAAAGTGATGCATCCAAGACCAACTCGTTGGATCTTTCACATATAAGGAAAAAAGTAGAGTTATTTTTTGGTATGAAAAAGTTTAGGAAAAGGGGAGATTGTCCCATTCTACAGTCAAGACATGCCATAAGCCTTAACACACAAAAAATAAAACTTACTGAGGTGATTATAATTAACCTACTAACAAAGGAATACATCTACCAGTAGGAATTCAACCCAAGACCTTTTTGTTGACATTGCTTGATCCATTGAGCCAAACACTATTGTTGAGAAATTTTTATTAGCGTCCAAGTACTCCCAGAACCCTTTAAAAGCTAGCAATTAACAGGGAGAACCAAGCATTTAAATACTCTAAGTATCCCATACTACTTGATGTGGGACTTAGGTACCTCATAATAACCAAGCCCCTATCATTTTTGAACAATGGATTTGATATCCAAACATAGCAAGCTATTACTTCATACTCAAAAAGCGTGGCCACTGCCATCGATTAATTCCAGTATAGTAGTTTACATTATCAATTCTTTTGTCCAAAAAGCATATACACGTAAAAAAGTACGGTTTCGCTGTGTGGTGCATTCCTACCAGCTTGGCAGGAGACAGTACTTCCCAGCATAGCATTATAAACTGTGCTTCCGTTACAATCTCTATGTCTCTACTCAACTGAACTTACTCAGAATTCGTATTTATCAATGAAATCACACAAAAAGTGACAAAACCATAAGCTATTCCAATTTTAGCCACTAGCGATTTCATGCATGCATGAAATAACGCATCAGAAATACAATTATAATGATCACCAAACTTATGAGATCTAACCAATTAGCCATAGAGGCACCACCGCGAAAACTGCAAGTCTAACAAAACGGTTAAATTAACAAGACAAAATCAAATTAATTTTTTTTTTTTTGTTATTTAACGCAAATTAACTAACTCTATCACAATCAGAATATACAGATAACATTCAATTGAGAAAACAGAAAATCATAATCAAAACGACATGGAAGCGAACTCGAAGTACCGTTATGCAGTGGCAAGGGGAATTCGGTCCAACACTGAGGCCGCGCAGAAATTTCCTTAACGAAACGCACAACATCGTGCGTCGTTCCAGGCACCGCGTCGTCGTTTCGCAGTTGATCAGGCTCCAACTGCAGCAACTGAGAAGCGAACTTGGAGATTCCGGTGACCGCTTTGTTCGAGGAAATGCGCGACAGAGAGTTCTTGAAGCTTCCGCCGATCTCAACGAGATCGTTGCGAATTCCGGTCAGAGCTTGCGAGGAGGAGGAGGACGAGGAAGAATCGGAAGAATCGACGGCGGCAGCAGAGGAAGACGGCGGCGGAGCGAGGAAGTTAGCGACGCCGCGGAAGATATGCGATATGTCTTCCTTGACGCCGTGACGATCAGCGGCGGCGGAGAGCGGCGGAGACGGTGACGGTGACTGGATAACGGTGCGGTGAGAAGATTCGGGGTCGGGGTGGTTGGACTTGAAGAGCCACGACATTTTTTTTCTTTTTAGTTTTTCTTTTTCTTTTTTTTTTTGGGAATAAAGTAATTGATATAATTATTTTTCCAAGTTTGGGATTGAAAGGAAGTAGTTGAGTTGAAATGGATTTGGAAGGGTTTTGAAAGAGAGGAACATGAGAGAGATAAAAGGCTTCAGTGTTAGCTTAGCTTTCTCTGTTTCTTCTTCAGGTGAAGTGAAAATTTAATTTATATTCAATTTAATTAAACATGGAAACATTTCTTTGGCCCAAACTCCATCAAATTAAACGCGCTTATATAAATAGGAGAGACAATTAGAGAGAATTTTACTTTAAAAATTGAACTCATCTAGTAATGCCATAATGGACGACGAAAATAGTGAATCAAACTTTTATTCATTATTGAATTGGAGTTGGTACATAATTACACCCATGTTGAAATTCTTTTAGTAATATGATCATAAATGTTTGGGGTAGTTATTTTGAGTAAAATGATAATATCATATCGTAAAATAATTATAAATTACACCATTTAAATAAAAATTATATTTATATTTAAATTAATAGGTCAGACTCGAATTTATAAAATATAAAACAGATCAATTTATTATTATACGTCACGTGTTGTTTTTATTCTTAATTTTTAGGAAAATATATTTTAAGCCGTATTTTCACAACTGATAAAAAATATCTTTCTAAATTATTTTATTTATTTAAATTACTAGTATATATTTAAAATATTGATATGTGAGATGATAATAACCAGTTAATGGGAGGAGTGCACGTATGTATGCGTACGACGTAAATGTCTTTCGTTGTTGACCGTACAACTGGACTTGTTGTTTGTTTGACCTGATACCTATTAGTTCTTCACCTTCATGTCAAATACCCATTATTCATTTTTATTTTTATTATTGTTTCTGGGCTATACATCACCATTGATTTTGTATTTTCAATCGCAGTCACTTACATCAAAAGCGTTTTACCAAAGACTTTACTTGAAAAATACATAATGGTTTTTTTTCTCCAGCACTTAAAATCAATGTAGTTAATATCTTTAACTTTTATTTATTTTTTTCAGCAAATATTATTCAAACTTTAAATGTTCACTTTTAATGTAAAGATTAAAAACAAAATAAAAAATTGTTGTCGTGATTTCTAAAAGTGAAAGAAAGAAATATTTCCTATCTGTATTTGTGAAAGCCAAAAATTTGTGATCTTCATCGGGTCGTGTGGCACACCTTGTGCTATCTGTGTTGGAAAATACTATATTGGATAATTTTCTTTTTGCCTTTCAAGAAAAATGTTGGATAATTATTCAGAAGAGTAATACTATATTGCACGGAAATAGATGATCACACGAATTCAAAATTTATTAATTAGGATATGCATAACCATTGAAAGGGAAGACAAAATAAAAATCATCTTCCAATAAAATATCAGTAGTACATCACATCCTTTAATTTTCGTACATCAAAATTTTGTATCATTAATTAATTTCCTATTCAAAAGGTCGTGCAATAATAAAATCGTACTCACAATAATTAAGAATATCTTTTATTGGAAACAAATTTCACAAGTCAATAAATATATCGGATTAAACTCCAAAACTTTATTTTCTTTTCGAAGAAATTCCTAAACTTATAGCAAGTAGCAAGTAGCAACCGGTTGTAAAAGTATTGACATTCAAATCCATAGTTTATTATTTTTCTTAACAAGAATTGTATAAAAAAATTTAGGTTTTTTATTTTTATATTATAAAAGATATATTTTGATAACGAAATTTAAATTATAACTAATTGTAACTATACAAATTCAAAATTCTATTTTTTCTCAAAACAAATATTTTCAGTTTCATAAAATCTATAAACATTTAAAATTTCAATCAAATTAAAACTGAACTTAAAATTTTTTAAAAAGTTATTTAATTTTGTTAGAAGAAATTATAAAAATTAAATTCCAAAAGATAATATAAAAATTCGGTCCAGAGTTTTTGCTATGTATATAATTTTTTCTATCAAGTAAAATAAAATTTTATATAAATTTCAGCTCAGTTTTAATTCGATTGAATTTTAAATATTTATATTACGACATTGTAAAATATTTTTTTAATTTTCATAAAAATATTTTTAAAAATTATATAATTTTTTATTTGTGATATAGGACTGATTTGATTGTACGTGATGTTTAAATTCATTTGAAGAAAAGCAGGGTTAACTTGAAAAGACCATCCATCAATAATTCTCTATTTGTCGCATTATATGACATTTCAGAATTAATAAGTGGGACCTCTTATTGTTTTGCTTCTTCATACATACTTATTTTTTGGTAACAAGGAGTCACGGACACTTTGGTTTGGCACATTCATGGAGTGAAAAAACTAATATAATAGCCACATATAATAATGTCAATATTATTGATTTCAAAAAATTGAGTTAAATGTCCCCAAAAATAAAAAATAAAAATTGAGTTGATACTTCAACATAATAATATAAATATTATTGATTTTTTCTTATATAGTTTAAAAGGCTATTTAGACAACTTAAATCTTTTTTAACATAATCTTCACACATTTAATAAGTTAAGTTAATCGATGAAAAATAATGTACTGAGAAGCATTTTTTGGTAAAAGTGGAAAATGTTTGGTAAGTAAGGTATCATTATCTTATCTCAGTTTATAAAAACTAAATATGGTATAACAGTCACGTCATATATGGAACAGACCACCGAATGTAATTGTGTCAAACCATGTGATAATATTGATTATTTATTTTTCTTTTTCTTTTTTAAAAAATTCTAACACTCAAACAAAACAAAAACAAAAAATTCTTCTACTAACATTACTTCTTTAACAACGATTTATCAGAGACTTGGAACATTGTCAGCGAAAAGAAAAAAATAAAATGAATATACATTAAATACTTATGTGATGTCTTACAGAATAACACATTACATTACACATGGCAATGAAGAAAAAATTGCTGTTCTAACCAAAATGACTCATTTATTAGACTTGACGTGTTCTCATTGAACAAATTGTAACAATCACAATGAATATACTTCCCACCATATACAGGAATTGGCAACTGAAAAAACATAATCCAATATAATCAAGAACAAATTTTCTGTTAAAGCGTTGAAGTAACCAATCAGTGACAAAAGAAACTAAGTGGTTTGAATCAAAGCTCGTTACCAATTTACCTTGTACATAAAAAATCATATAATCAAAACCCTCCCTCTGCTAATTATTCAAAAAGAATTTCACTCTAGCTAACTATGGCACACACACAACGTATGATACAAGTCTATTCTTCATGTTTCCCCAGTCTCAGAACCAAAAGTTGAGAGTAACCATTTCTTTTATCCTTGGGGTTATTAAGGATTTGTTTTCCACAGGAAATGGCTAGATGAGACCTGTATATGGATTGTATGGTTGAACAGGCATACCTCCATAGGGGTGAACAGTGGCTGCACCATAAGGATTTCCGAAAGGATTTACAGATTGTTGTTGTTGAGGGGGCATCATCATCATTTGCTGCTGCTGCTGAAACATGAAAGCTTGCTGTTGGTTGGACATAGCAGCCATCTGAACCGACGGTGGAGCAGCAACTGTATTAGATGCATAGAATGGATCGTGCATTGTTGGTTGCATCATGTTTCCGGCCGGTGCTTGCTCCCATGGATTATAGCTGACATTTTGGTTGTTTCTCCTGAGTGCATCATCGTATAGGCTGTCTAGCGTAAGCTTGTCCAAACCTCCAGCCTGTTACCAAGCATGTCACCACTTGTTATCAAAAGAACAAATATATGTGCATGCGCAGAGTTTTTGTCTGTGCATGCGCAGAGTTTTTGTCTGTGCATGCAGAGATACACTATATATTGAGAAATGGATTTGTATTCACTAGTGATGTGAGATAATTGAACAGTCAATTTATTGTAGAAGAAAGCGTACCAGTTTACTAGCTGCCGTAGCACTTTCATTTGAACTAGGAGCAGTAACAAGTGCCAATTCCCATCCTGTAGTTCCATTTGCTTGATTTGAAACAGGAGGAGGTTGTTGGTCAACAGCTGAAAACCACCATTAAAAAGACATCATTTGAATTGTTGCTGATATATATATAGTTACGTCCATGAATTCATTAGCCAACCAGAGGTTAAGTCTTAATAATGTGAAATGTCACTCTTCTTGAAAAGAAAACCGGTTTAGTCCTATTCTATGAACCAATTATTACTGTCAATTATTTTGAAGGTTCTCAAATGCTCTAATTTAATGTATGGAGGAAAAGGAACAACAAAATTACCAACAGGAACAATGGCTAAAGCCAATGCATTCTTCTCTTCCAACTCTGCAGCAGCTGGAACAGGATCCTCCAAGTTCTAATTAGAAAGCCGAAAAGAAAAATGTGGCAGTCAGCTAAAGCAACGATCTTGTAGATAAAGCATTCCTAGTAGAACAGAACTACAATCTGTATTGTACCAAAAACAGGGCTGCGCACAGAAAAGTAAAAAGCAATTACCAACAGATCAGGTGGAGGTTGTACTGGTGGTGCTTCCACTTTTACAGGTTCAGAAGGTGGAGGAGGGAGTGAAGGTGAGGGTGAGGGTGGACGCTCCTCTTGCACATCTTCTGCCTTTTTGTATTCAATAGCCAAAACTTCTTTGTTTTCAATAGCCTGAATTAATATGGAAGCACTGGTTGGTAAAATATATTTATATAGCATATAAAGATTGCATTTCATTCAGTAGAAGAAAAACTTTGAATTTAACGGATTACAACATCACATAACTTCCTGAAGAAATGAAATGGGAAACAGTATGCAGATGACAAAACAGCAGCTAAATTATTAACATTATTGTCTTTACAGATACATGAAATCTGTTGCTAAAAAGACAAAAAGTATTTACCAAAACTAGTGTAAAATTGCCATGGAATGTTTACAAGGATGATGTAAGAGATTCCAAAATGTTTTGTAATAACAATTTTCAGTATATATCTACTTGCCAGATTGCAAAATGATTGAACCACTTCCTTTAAAAAAATTGAAAACGCAATCTTCAGTGGCAAATATATCAATATTCTTGTCTAGTTGATTCCTTTTGTTACTTCCGTGTCAACTAGATGTGTATTAAATAATACATTTGCTATTTATGATTTTATCCTTAACATAAAGCAACAGAGCCACCATAACATAAAACAGAGTTCATCAATGTTCATCCATATACCTGATCCTTGCGAACTATTGGTCCCTGGGGAGCATCTTTCACATACTCTTCCATGGCTTGAAGAAATGATGAAGGGGGCTTCATATCAAGAACAAATAAATTAAGTATACATTTATCAAATGAACTATTGAAAAATCAAGCCGAATTGCCATTGCAATACACGAGTATGATATAATATCCAACCAACCTGCTCAACTTTAATAAACTTCTCTCCACGTCCAATATCAAGATTTCGACATATTTCATAAAACTCTGACAGTCTCTCAGCCTGGATTCAAATAAAAGAATCTTTAACATAACTGGATAGATGAAGTTAAGAATTGAAACAGAAAATTGCACCATAGAACATACCTGCTGCCCAACCTTCCTGTATATATCAAGAGCTTTCATAGCATCTTGGCGTTGCATCTCAAAAAACTGTCACAATAGTCTCATAAATACATAGGAAGTTGAACATCAACCTTCAAATCCAAGAACATAACCACATATACCTTATCAACCATATTGACTGTGCCATCACTAATAGCTTGATAAATTTTAATGCTTTCTGAAGCAACCTATATGGCAATATAAAGTATGTTCAGAAAAGTCAAAGAGTAAAAACTACTAACGAATATATCCATTAAATAATTGACCTACCATTGTGAGTGCTAACTGAATGACAAAGTTATTTACAGCTGCCCCTTGTGGCTGCACGACATAAAAGTTAAAACAAGTTGAACAATTATTATGCTGCCAACATTGTAAAACTTGTTCTTTAAATCAAACTCATCTCCTATGAAGTGAGTGGGTAAAACTTCCATCTATCTTGAACTATATGAACAAAAGTTTACCTGGCAGCAAATAACTCGAAAGAGAAGTTGTTGTAAAGCTGGCAACTGCTCTAACAGCTCCGCAGTATCTAAATCTTTGGTCCTCTGTAAAATTCACAAATAGCAAAGTTTCCTAATTCAGATTTGAGCATGTAATGAGGTAGCAATGACAAGTGGGGGCCTTCTCATATCATATTATTACTGAATAATACCCATTAATGATTAGTATGCAGACAATTCAACTACTCATGTTGAAGTGAAAATTCTGAATTCTTATGCAGCAAGGTCTTGAAAATGATAAAAAAACAGTAATAATTTACTTACAGGTCGGTCTGCCTCAATGTCATACTTCAATACACGGAAACATTCCAGCCTTTCCTCCAAAAATAAGGCATAAGTGCGGACCCATGCAGAATAATCCCATGCTGAGCAACAAAACAATGAAGACACCTACAAAGTCAATAAAAATAAACGAAATTGATAATAAAATCAATGATGGAGAGAAAGGAAGAGGCACCATTTGGACTGGAATCATCTTTAAAATGAGCCATGTTCAGCATATGACTCCTACTTCTCCCATAATTAATGAGCTCTTCGTGAAATGTAGGATCCACTTCCCTCAGAGCACGGTGAATAACAATTAAAGTTTTCAGAGCAACCTGAAGGTAAAACACTTGTCAATGGACCAAATAGAAGCAAACATGCTCAGTGATGGTTTACAAGAGAACTACAGACATCACAAGACAACTGCAAAATTACATGAGAACTACAGAAGATGGCATGCAAATACAGTGCACACTTCAGAGCTAGATGAAATGATTTCATTTTTTCAATAATACTGATTGTCATGAAAAACATTCTTGGTGGACTACTGTTAACAATGTTTCTGGATATTCTTCTTTGTCCCCGCAATTACTTGGCCATTAGTTCACCTGAAGATCATGCCAAAATCTCCAGAACTGAGGGACACATGATAGTTCATGAATATGACTTATGAAGATCATGTTTCATCAACCTTGCAACAAAGAATATAGGCAAACAGATAATAAATTGATAAAAGGTTCAACACACATCCGCAGCTCTTGAGTGAATAGTGAATACACTGAAAAAAATTTATGTCTATATTAAAAAGATAACACAAACTCGGATCACAAAGATATTCGGCCATATTCTGCACAAGATCTAAGACAAAATGCACATACCGCCCAGTTATGCGTCTTTGACAACCGCCTGGCCAGAGCATGGATGCAATAGGCAACATCAGCCCTAGGTCTCGTAGCTGAGATAGCTGAAAATATAGCTGAAAAGGAGAGCATAGAAACACTTGGAATCAAAACCTTAACTTACCCAACAATTCTACAATCTACAAATCCATAACAAGTAGTAGACACACCCCATTAATTATTTCTGCACAAGTTACAAACAATCACAAAGAAAGGGAGAAAACACACCTCTTATATGTTTCTCCTTGGATGGACGTTCGACATGATTAGTGGCTCTAACAATAGCAATGTCCAATTCCTGGATCACAATAAAACCATTGAGCACAAACACAAAACACCTGATCCAGTGATCCAATCCAACAAAGCCTAAGTCCAAATAACTCTACCTTGTAATCACTGTTGACCTTAGCCAACGATACCGTTGTGGTGTCCTTAAGTGCTCCAAGTGCTTTTCTCAAACTCTTCTGTGTGCCACCCGACATCCTCTCTCTCCCTCAACTACAAAATTCACCCACAACTCATAAAGTAAGATCTTGCTCATTCATAAACCCCACTCCTTTCCTTGAAAAACCAGCTAAAAAAACGTTTTTTTTTAAAAGAACAATAATTAATCAAGTTGAGTAATGAATATTTCTCTTAAATTCAACTCGATAACGCAGTTGTTATATTACTAAACTCAGATCCAACTAAGGAAACATAAAAACCTCGCCGACAGCAAAAAACAACCCCCCAAGTTCTAAATACCATCCAGAAATAGGACAATAACAAGCATCTAAACTAAACCAGAAAAAAAAATGAAGTATAATCAAAACATAAAAACCAAACAAAACCGAATTTTGCACTTATATAAAAATCAAATAAAAGTAACGCATTGTGGAGAAAAAGTGGGCTCACAGAATTTTGCAGTAAGCGAATCGAATCGAATTGAAGAAGAAGAACCGCAAGTAGAGAAGTGGCTTCAAAGACACAAAAGCAAAAGCACGATCTACGTCAGAACTCGATTTCCCTGAAGCTGAAGAAGATTAATCAAAGAGAGAGAAAAGAAGAAGAGGAAGAAGTTGCGTTGAGAAGCAGAGAGAAAGAGAGAGAGAAAAGGAAAAGTCGACAGACAATATAGGCTTGGTTTGGTTGGTCGTCGGCGTCTCTGACGTTATTTTTTTAATTTTATTATTATTATTATTGTTGGGACAAAGAAAAACAAAACCCAACGAAAATTAAAAAAAGTAATTAATTAAAAAATGTAGAATTTTTGGTTGGCTTAATCTTGGTGTCAGAAATACGGTATTGTAAGAAGTTGTACTGCTCCGTGGTTAAATTGGGATTTGATCCCCTGCTTTTGTCTCTACCTTCTCCATTCTTGGTCTCTTCTGCCACCTCACCCGTTTCAACAACCACTGTAACACTTCTTTTACTTTATAAAAAAAACTCTCTCCAACAATTTCTTATTAAGAAATAAATTACAATATCTCCATTGTGTAATATTATATGGTTGTAATATCTCACGCCAGTAACAAATTTGATTATAAATTATAATTTTTTTCAATAACTGGGTTGTAACTTCTCAATTGTTTCATAAATTGAGATTCTTAGTTGAGATTTTTTCAAAAATTATTTTTAAATCTGGTTCATTTAACTCCGATGTTTAATCTCTTTTATATAATCACAGTAATTAATTTCATTATGAAGATTCTGTGGTGAACACACTTCATAAATAGAATAAAATGTTCTTATTTTTTATCACCACACATACTTCAAACCCCATTAGGAAGATAAAGTTGGAGTTGGTTAATGCATGTATGGTTTTATATATTTAGCTTCTATTGTTTGACCTAAATGTGTTATTTACTCTAGTTAATATGCATAGGTCATTGTGATTTTATGTTTTATTTTATTGTGTTAATTTTGATAAAATATTTATTGCTATTTTATTTTTTCATTATATTATTTTTTTAATTTAATCATTTACTCCCATTTTAATTAAAAACTTAAATATAATAAGTAATACAATTTAAAAACTAAAAAAAATATCAAAACAATATATATACATTGTATTTTTAATTTGAAATAATAATTTAAGTTGTTATTATATAACAACGTATTCATTGTGTTCAGTATTTATGTAATAATAATAACTAAATAACTCCTTTTGTATAATTATTTGTAGATATCTGATTAAAGGGAAAAACTTGATCATAAATTCATAATCCTGACTGAACATCCGGAAACATCCAAACATTGTGTTGGATTCTTCGAAGAAGATTCTCAAAATTTGGTGGAATGGTTGGTTGCTTGTCAACAATGTTTCAAATTATGGAGATGGTTCTCTAATTAGGATCTAACATGTTTGGGAAATATTTAATAATTTACAAATTATAAATCATTTAAATTTATTCACAAGTTTATAGTATTAAACTTTTACAATTTTAACATATTTTTTCATCTTTATTTTTTCTTTTCTCTTTGACGATTTTAATATACTTATTTACTGTTTTAACTTTTAATAAAATATTTATTTTTTAAAAGAAAATATAATTTACAATAATAGAAATTTAAACCTATAATCACCAGAGAGTATTTATTAGTTCATAAAATAAAAATATAAGTCACATAAGTGATACAAACAAGTTTTTTTCTTATAAATTTCATATTATCAATTATTTTAACACGCATTTTTACCAAATAATTTAATTTAATAAATTAATCAATTTATAATGTTTCATCTTTCAACTAGCCCACTGATCAACTTTAAGTCAACTTATTAGCTAGTTTTGCCAAATATAACAGAAGCCATTTATAATGTATTGCTTTGATTGTAATTCTATTTTTTTAGGATTGGAACTCACTAACCATTTTAATTTCCGTTCTGGAAAAAAAAATTGAGGTATTGAATTGTAGATTAAATCGAATTTACAGCTTTGTTATTTAGATAATATCTAAATTAATTAAATCTACAATGATGAAGAATGCATGTTTAAATCACTACCAATGTAATTTGCAATAGAACTAAAATTTTATTCTGTTGGATTACGTTTTTTGGTTGATCGCAATTTATAGAAACGTGTCTCTCTTGTAAAATTTATAATATATAGGGTAATTTAGTTTTAGGTAATTATTTTTATTTGGGTATGGTGGTAGTCATAAAAACATTCAAGTGTTATAAGTTTCAGCAAATTCATAAAAAATCGAATTCTTTAATATTGTTATCAAACGTTTGACTTTTGATCATGTGTAAGAAGAAGAAGAAAGAAGGAATATTTGTGAAGTGATAAAATCTATTTTATTAATTTCTACCTTTGAAAAATTAGTTTCCAACTATTAGTTAATTTAGAGCATCATTAGTAGAAATTAAAAAAGTTTCAGTTTCAAATTTTGAAAACAACTTGTTTTGACTCAAAATAGTGGTTTGAATTTTAAGTGAGAATAAGTCTTTTTAATTTAATTCATCTAGAATTAAGAATTAACCAATGGAAAAATTATATAAAGTATATTTTCATTAAATTAGGATATCTTTCTAGAAGAATCTTGCTAACCAATGTCTCACCAAGGAGTTAAAATAAAATTAATGTCGAGATCACGAGTGATTAAAAAAATATCAAACAACGACAAATATCCCATAAAAATTTCTCTCTTTATTCTCTAATTGGTTAATACTAGTTATTCTAAAAGTGTAAATTCAACGTGGACTTTTAAGATTAACCTATGTATTAACTTTTACTGTAAATTCATAAATAAGCTTAATGACATGTGAAAATAACTTTGACATGTGTAATTTTTAATTGAAAAAGATATTTAGTTTATCTCGTGTGTTAAATTTCTATTAACATTTTGATAGATATGAATATAATCAATATTTCAAAATATGATTGTTTTATATAAAATTTGATGAGTATATATTTATTATGAAATGAATTATAACTTTTATGATTGGGTCCTCCATTATCCAAGTTTGGCTCATCCATCCCTAGTTGGCAATAACATGGCTGAATTGAAGGTCTCAAGTGATGATGGCAATAAAAGAATACTGATAACGACAGTTACCAGAGGATGCCAGCAAAGAAATTATATATGCATTGCCATATTGAAGGGTTCAAATGAAAACAAATGAGTTCAAACAATGCTATGCTAGCTAGCAAAGACAATGATTGGAGGAAGCTAGTGAATTTTGTAATCAAATTAATCAAAATCAACATAACGAGACACTTAAAAAGATCTTAGATTAATTAGGTTGTTGCCATTTGCCAAAGTATGTCAATAGTATTGGTAGTTGGATTAATTAGAATTTAGAAGTATGCATGCAACAAAGAGGGTGAATAGAAAAATTGAAATGCCAAAAGCTTGGTATATTAACGTTGAATTAATTAGACCAAAGCATTTATAAATTTGTTAAAACAAATCCTTGTCTTAATTAGGAAGGAACTAAAAATCTTATTGAAGTACAAAATTGTAGGTTGATTGATTGATAAAATATCCTAACAACTATACCCCAGAGGACATGTCACAACCAACCTCCAATTATGGGGACATTTAAACTCATTTTTTTATGGCACGGATTAACAATATGGTTGATGAGGTGCAACCTTCCAAGCATAGTTTTGAAAGTGACTAATTTCATGTACAAATTCTGTCAAAAGCAATTATCATTCTTCCTTATGCCTCGGAACCAATCATGGTAAAGTACTACATCCATTTCATCAACTTCAACAAATTAAGGTCTAATTAAGATATTAAAGTGTAATTAAGTACTAATTGTTACTCAATTTCACACAATTTAGTTCTCTAAATTAGACTTAATTACATGTTTAATTCATCAATGTATGATTTTAATTAGTCTCCTGTCAAATGAAAGTAAAAAGTGTGAGACATTGCGATTTCAGGAAAAGAAAAAAACAGTGTACATGTGACATTTTATGCTAACTTTGATTACCTTCTATTAATATTTAATCCTATAAATGGGATAGTACTGAAAGAGCAACAAGCTAAGCAATTTTGAGTGGGAATAATTTCCCAAATCAGAAAGTAGCTTTAGGACTACTCTATGGTGATAAATGCACTTATCTTCTTAATTAGATTAGAAATAATAGAGATGACAGAAGAGTTGCTTAGAAACATGAAAACCTCACAATACATGTAGTGGCATCTAGCTATTCATAAAAACTGTAACATATTATGTTACTGATTTTTATTTAATCTTTTTACTCTTTTTTTTTCTTCACATACACACCTTTTAAACATATACTACAAATAACATTTCCCCCAAATATATATTAAGGTGTCTTTATTACTTTTTTGTTTGTAAGCAAATACTAATTGAACAGAAGAAATAGTTATAAAAATAACATGAAATGTGCAGGTTTTGAATTATTTTGAGAATAATTAATAAGATTAAAATATTGTTATATATTGACAAAGAATTTTTTTTCCAATTATTTAATCAAAAATCTCCATTTATAATATGTTTATAGACTCTGATAATAATCATCCCAAAATTTATATTAAAATTTTGTTTGTGATTAATTAATTATATAAAACATTTTATACTATCACTGCATATTTAACTTTTTTTTTAATTTCTACTTGTATAAAAAATGTACCTTATATGTGAAAATGACACATGATTCTTAACAAATGATTTTGGACAAACATAAAAGCTAAAGCCACCTTAAAAAAGAAAAGGTTACAGGCACATGCACTTTTTTGAAATAGAAACTTTTTGTTTTCACTATCAAAATGAGACTATGAAACCATGTTGTGTTAAAACTTAAAAAAATGGAAAATAAAAACTGTAGCCATGGGTTCTGCTTTTAACAAAAGTGGCTTTGGCAATAAACTTTAAAATTGAAAATCATAACAACATGCAGCATTATTGCTTTTAACAGTATCAAATAAGATTTCTATCTTTATGCACAGGGATTGTAATATTTCATGTTTGATCTTATAATTTTACACATTAGAACTGAACATTGAACAATTAATGCAATACAATCTCTTCATGATCAACAAGAAACTTTATGTGTTATAAATTAAACTAAAAGTTTAATTTTAAAAAATTGGAAAAATATATAAATATAGGCCAATGTAAACATTTGTAATGATATCACTTAATTTGTAGGATATTTTATCTCTTCAACTTTCCAATTACAGGAGAAACAATATTACCCCACAAGTTTTGTGTTTGTATATATTTGTTAGAATATTCCTTTCAACTTAATTGACTTGTGATTTCTGAACATAACCATGATGTTCTGTTCATCAACAGTAACATTTATCTACAACTACACACCCTTTCATGTTCATCACATGCCATATTTAAGATTCCCTTTTTCTATTTTAAAACTGTGAGGGGAAAAACAATTAAAGGACACTGCTGCACCGGTGTGTCCAAGAAATATAATAACATTAAACTAGTCTCCATTTATTTGTTTTTAAAACATTTATTACAATTTATTGTATATTTTATTTTTTATTCTTCATGTAACGTTCTTTATTTATTTTTATTATTTGGGATACTTAAAAAACATAAATAGTGTTAAAATTAACTAATATTATTCTAATAATCTATAAAATAATGCTAAACCAATAATAAAATTTAATACAAAACAGAGCTTACAATTATAACGAGTCTAACGAAATGGCTAATGTATCACAATGTGATAAATAAATTCACTGTTTCCGCTAATTAAAATATTCACCAGTTATTAATTATATATAAAAAGAATTGATTTTTTATATATATATAAACAACACTGTAATTACTCCATTTTAAATTTGATTATACTCAAGGTTTAATATCAAAATAAGGTAAAGTTTTATAGATTATTAAACTTTTTTATAATAAAATTTAGGATTTGTTCAACAATCAAGCCGATTATTTTAAGGACAAAACTTGAATATAATTTGTTAAAATTTTTATTGTAATTAATAATTTATATTGATATCTAAAATTTTATTGCATAAATGATTAAAATAAGATTATAATTTTAGATTAAAAAAGCAATACAAAAGATATTAAAAGTATTATATAAAATGTTTGTCGTTATTCCTAATGCCACGGAAGGTATTATTTGGAGAAATTTGTTATATTTTAATAAATATTATATTTGTGCTTCTTCTCGGTGAATTGCGGCTCATAGTTGTATGCCATTATCCAGAGTAAAGATTATTATATGATAAAGTTATTAATTTATTAAAATTACATTTAAAATAATTTTTAATTAATTGATGAATAAAAATTTGTATACAGTATAGCATAAAAGATCAATGCAAACTTTTCTATCTGCTTAAAATACAAAAACTTTAACTTTAAAATTCAAATATGTACCTAAAATTTTACTTGAGCATATTTGATCACTTCTAATAAAAAAATAATCACATTGAAAATTATTAAAGTTGAATACTATAATCCTATAAAATTAAGTTATTCAACTTTAAATCTTGATTAACAGCAAATAATTTCTTTAAACAATAAATACTTGGACGAATCTATTTAAAAATAAAATAAAAATTGAAGTCGGTGGGATATGCATTGGGTTGTTTATGTGTCGACAACGAACACCGACAGTGAAATTAACCAGATAGCATCCACTTTGATCTAACCCTTGTCCATGTCAATTCAAACCTTGCTTATATATTTTATAAATTCAATTTTATATTATTTATCCACATTGAAGCTAGCCACCAAAACTAGAAAAACATATAATATGTCATGTTTACTAGAAATTGCAAGGATTATTTTTTGCATAATAAAACATAAAATGAAGTTTCTGCAACCTTCGGATTCACCCATGTCATTTTGAACATGTCTAAGGCGAAAAGTTTCGTCTTTTTCAGAAAAATTCATTCTACGTAGCGTGTTCTACTCCTATTCCGGGATTTTTCTTGTATTTTTAAGGTTAATGCTAAAGTGTTCTAGATATTTGTTAAGGTTTAGAATAGATATTATTGAATATTAAATATTTTCTTAAAAATAATTGACGTAATAAACATATTCATCTTTTATTTTAGTTTGTAGGATTACCTTTTGCTTTTGTATCTTCTTTACTATTGGGATGCGATGCAGTTTACAAGATTAAAGGCAACTTAAACCCTGTTTTCTTCAAAGTTCAGCTACCAGAACTAGAAAACCAGGCTATAATGCTTCTTAAAGAAAGATATAACTAAAGTTTTTGAAATAATAACTAAGTTTTTCAAAATAAAATATTCTATTTTCCTCAAACTCAAAAAGATCATTTCTTAAGATTAAAGAATACTACATACAGACATTTTAAAAATTTCAAACACTTTTTAAACATAACTCCAATACCAAGTACAAGCACTCCAGGTACTGTTTATTTTCTCTTAAGCAACATCTTTTACTAAAGTTTTGTGAATGAAAAAGCAACATCAACAGTTTTTTCTCCTTGAGTGTGTCAAGTTGGCTCAAATCGGATTTATCAGAACTGGATGGATCTTCCAAATACTGAGTCTCGGATGAAAAAAATAGAAAAAAAATCTAATATAATACATATAGTACATTATAGTAGTAAAGCAAGTAGGAAGCATTGGCATTTCAGCTTTAAATAAGTTTCCCCCAAGTGTCAAGAAACTTGGAAAAAATGTTCTCTTTTCTGTTTCTTGGGTGCAGCCATGGAAGGAAAATTATCACAATTTTTTTTTTTTTATTTCTTTATCATAAAAAAATTACACTTTTAATCTAATATATAAACCACAAAAATTGGTTTGGAATAAATACTAGTGTTACAACTGGTAGTGCCATAACTCATTTGCTCCTAACACCCTAAAACATGTTTCAAAATTGGTTGAAGCTGCTATCAGGATCTCTTCACAATAGCAGTAGCATAGAAAGGATGATGACAGAATGCAAAAGAAATCTTCAACTTTGGGTCAACGGCTCCAGCCCTGCAAACATTGAAGGCAATGCTGTTGCGCTCCGCCACTTGCTCTACTCTGCGCAGCTCCACCATTGTGTCAGGGTCATCGGCAAAACTACTCTTCACCTCTTTTGCAATTCTTTGAGCTTCCTTGAAGTAATCACACGTTGCTAGGGTCTGAAGGGGAAACAAACAAGTAAAACCCTGTCTCTAAATGCGCAAGAATGACTAATAGTTTTCAAAAGAATACTCACAGAAAAGTTGGCATGGATAGTTGACTCCTTGAATGTCACATATGAGATGTGATCAGGAACGCAAGCTTTCTGTAAAAGCTCGAATTGCTGAATGAATATCTGGAGAAACATTTACACGTGAATTAAGTTGCAAATGAAAAGCTTGATTCATAAAGTACTCACCCTTCCATAGTGCAAATTTTTGGTATATTGGGGGTTAAACATTCACAAGTTTGTCTTGAGCTACATATATTATGTATCGCCAAAGATTCACAAATGTCTTTGGATCTTTTAGATGTTCTATTCACAAACATTCACAGTTTGCTGAATATCTTTGGATCTTTTAGATGTTCTATTCACAAAATGTACATGGATACCACAGAAATGCCTCTAATTGCAGTTTAGAAAATTTATTGAAGGTTTCTCCTTATCTTCTAGCTAATCTATACTTGTATATCCAAAACTATCTTTTCTTTTCAAAGCCATCAAAGCCACGTTTTAATACACTTGAAAAATATATACCTCATGTTCTGTATTGAAAGGGCTTTGTAGCGGAACAATTCTGCGCTCATTCCTCAAAGCAGCAAACATCTAGAAAAATAATTGGATTGCTGCAGAATGTAAGTCCACTAAATTGGATCAAATAACAAAGGAAAAATACACGGTTAAAGGGAAATTATCATAAAAAGGTAGTCAATATTATGGTCTATGTCAATCAGGCAAAATAGGGTTCTCAGTTTACACATGCAGCATAATAAATTTTAGAACCTACAGATCTGGGAGGAAAATTTCAAGCCACTAATGTGTCAAATCTCTATTCCTAGATGAAATAATGAAAGACGTTATCATTGAGAAAATTTATACAGCAATACCATGCTTAACCCTTCAGCTAGATATATTTGACTTTGAAGAAACAAGACAGCTGCTGGGATCTGATAATCCATCTCCCCGTCCTTAAAAGAATCCCTTTTTTTCTTTGTCTTTTTCTTCGCTGTTCAATAGGACACAAGTACATATCATAGTCAGAGTCAGCACAAGCTTATTTTTTCTCTTAACTGGGAAGGCACCCGTGCTCACACCCAGGTTGCTCCCATTGCGTGTTTATATTAGTTATTTAAGTTCTCCAAAAAAATAGAAACAGAGAAAATAATTCAACTAAATCTCAGTAACTCTTTACTCTCTAATAATAATGACACACAAGAAGAAATATTGATTAAGAACCATAAAAATTATATAATCTTGTAATAATATAATAAATTATAAATATATCATTAGAGTATATATAGAATATAGATAATAAATTTTTAATGATTTTATAATAATTGAAAGATAGAAGAAAAGGAAAGAGTAAAAGAAGGAGAGATAAATTTTGGAGGGAAAATTATTTATGAGATGACATGTGTCTAGCTTAGGGATTTGTTTTCTCAGAGATTATATAGATATAAATAATTAAATTCACTATTACAAGAATTCTTCATCATACTACCGTGACAGTCTGTTGGGACCCTGCAGGAAGATATGGGCCTAGTAAATCAATGAGAGGCCCAGAGTGTGGACGGTGTACGCAAGAAAAAATAGGAAAGAAGAGAGTACGTGGCAGAGAGAGTTAGTGTGTGAGGTTTGGCTGAGGGAATTCTAATTCTGTTAGGGGTCAGAGAACTTTCAATTCTTTGTAGGAGCTGAGCTCTTCAGCAGTGGGAATATTCATTCATCTGTTATTTTTACTTTTATCATCAATATTATCATATTATTTCCACTACTGTTATTCCTTATTTTCTTTAGTTGATATTGTGTGCAACTGTAGTTCCTAACAGTCATCAAAATTTACACAAACATAAAGCAGAAAATTCCCTTTCATGCATGTGAATTACTTTTCTTAATGATAACTCTTGAATAATTGACTGTCACATACCAGACTCACTGCTCATTGCCATCCGAAGATGTTTCTTCTCTGCAAGCTTGATCAACACAACATAAATATACCAGTATACCATGCAATAATCATGGACAGAGTAGAGTTCCAATTCAAATCCCAAATTGAGAAATCGAAAAGCTATCCAATAAGTTTGCTCCTCTACCCATGCGAGGATATGTTGGTATATTTTGAAACATATTTTCTGCTAGAACACAATAAAATTATAAATTAACTGATGAATTGTAGTCTAGTGACAAGCAATAACAGCCAATTTATCCCCGTGAAAAGCATGTGCATAGCAAGAGGAGAAAATTCACTTCCATGTGAGTTTAACATTATTTCTCAAAAGCATGTGATAATTAACTTCTGAGTTAATTAAGTTTTTAGTCCCTCAAATTTCTAGGGTTTCAAATTTTAGTCCCTAATAAAATTTTTGCCTACTTTCAGTCCCTTATTTATTTTTTGCCAGTATTTTTAGTCCACTGCCGTTAAAATTGAAACTGTTAAGTGCTGACGTGGTCACATACGAAAGGGCCACGAGACACTTTCAAGTCAACATTTAATTATTAATTTGAAGTCAGAGACCAAAAATATTAACGGAAAATAAATGAGACTAAGTTTTGTTAAAAACTTTATTAGGGACTAAAATTTGAAACCCTAAAACTTAATTAATCCATAACTTTTTTAAGAGCAGAAGATAAATAAACAGACAAGCCACAAACCTTATTGTTTGAAATTTTTGAGGATTCTTCAAACTCACTTTTAAAAGCTATCTCCAGCTGTACAGTAATGCAACATTAAATTGACAGATTAGATTTAAATAAACTTCTGCATATTCATAAAATATATGTATTTGCATTAACCATAGAAGCTGAATCCTACACCAAAAGGTGTGATATCTTGACCATTTGATCTCTTCCCCTATAACAAATTTCTACAGCATTCCTTTGCATTTTCTACTTTTTTCTATTTTATAAAGAATGATAGGGATGTTTTCTGCTGTCAAATACGAAAAACAAAACTAGTTACTCAAAAGAT
Organism: Hylodesmum podocarpum; assembly: GCA_026586105.1. Classification (NCBI taxonomy): domain Eukaryota; kingdom Viridiplantae; phylum Streptophyta; class Magnoliopsida; order Fabales; family Fabaceae; genus Hylodesmum; species Hylodesmum podocarpum. The sequence goes on along the minus strand of JALJEV010000650.1, from coordinate 6,988,855 downwards.
TGAAAAGAATACAAAAATGATGTAATTCGAACCCACCCCCTCCTAAAAAAGGTTTCTCTCAATAAGATAATGCCAGTTCACAGAATCTCAAACTACAATTTCAGCCACCTATGTGGAAGAAGGATAAAAATTAAGCATTCATGAAAAACTTCCTAAAATTTAATTCAAATTCTTAAAAGAGATTAAGGCATGTTATATGTAACTGAGTGTAGCAAAATTTTAAGTGGGAATAGTTGTATTTTCCTTCCTCAACCCCATCCATTTCTGTGTGTCTTGTAGACAGTAAAGCTATATATGTATGATTCACTAAAAGAAGAAAATGCAGCTGTTAATAATAAACATGTTCAAGCAGATTTTACAGCATAGAAAAGAAAGGGGGAGGGGAAGTTTGTGGTACTCTGGAAAACAAGTAAAGGACATACCTGTACATAGGTTACACGCCAGTCTTGTAACATTTTCCCTAGCTTACGCCTTTGCCATGCAGAATTTGTACAAAGAATTTTGAGTAAATTTACCACCAACTGCATGTGTAATATTTGTACAGAGTGAAAGGATGAGCCTATGTAATTGAGCCTTGATAGCTTCAATTCAAACGATGAGCATCATCATCAAAGCATGCATGTTTATACAAGTTCAGGAATGCATATAAAAGAGTAAAGGAGTTATGTTATGCAGATAACTAAAGGTATGCCATACCAGATGGCCATAATTGCATTACCTGTCCTAGTTGCACAATAAATTCATTTTTCTGAATGTCATGATTCTCTGTTACTTCTGGTAATCCAGCAGCTCTAGTAATCATAGAAAACATAGGATCCCGACCATAGAGTTTCCCATCGTGGACCAGCAGAAGCTGATAAAAGTTTTAATGGTTGAGATTGGAGAACAGAGCATAAGAAATTATTCTACTACCATGCATATTTAGCATTCCTTTATAGCAAAGCATACAGTGACGCAATGGATCAATAGCACAAGAGATGCATTAACATTCCAATAACAAATATGAAGTGTTTATTTGTGTGTCTCTAGCATCCCATAACAGATTCTTCTAAAATTGCAAGTGTTACAAGAAATATGGTGCTGTGCTTAGCCATGGATAATATTCCTTTAGTATACTGAGTAGTAGATGTACCTCCCTAATTCTGTTCAATAAGGTAAAATAGTAAAAACAATGATAATATATACTATAATGCTCATTAACATTCTCAAATTATCAGGTTACAACTAATACACAGTTTATCAACTAACATGATCACACACAAAAAAAGGGCAACCTGGTGCTACAGAGCTCCCTCTATGGGTGAGGTTCAGGAAAAAGTCAGACTCATATGGTCTATAGTAAGCAGCCTTTTCAAGAGGCTGAGTCTTTGGGATAAGAAAACAAATTTACATTTTCAATATATTAAAAAAGGTACCGGGAAAACACTCTAATGTTCATTAAAGACAATATAATTTTCTCTTCCTGGCTGTGTTTCATAAGAGGCAGCAATTGAAAAAACAAAATATCTAACTGAAAAATATTTTATTTAATGAATTAAATAGCAAGTCTATGTAGAAGACTCACTAGAACAGCTATAACAACATAATAAAACACAAATCAAATCAAGAAGAATCAAGGAACATTTGAAGATCCACCTGAAGATGGGCTCTAGCAACCAAATCAGGTTGGGATTTCTGGAATTTAACCACAAAGAGTAAGGCAGCTTCCAGTGATGGGTCCAATGAGTAGGAACATATAACGTCCAAATCTTGAAGGAGTTTCACGAAATATTCAAGGGCCTGGAATAGATAAACTGAAAACATTATAACATAGGAAATAAGTTTCATGTATTAAAGATAAACCTATAAACACTTGCCTTTTCCCAACAAAGAATTTTGATTGATCGAGGTGGTGTTGGGGCTGATAATCTAGAGTTTAAACTAGCATCAAAGCCAATTGGTTGACAACCAGATGCGGTTGTATTGTCTATGTTTTGCTCAGACATTCCATGAGCATTAGCTCTAAGAAACTCTGAAGATTTTCGAATGTAATCAATCTCTGAAATGCATGAAGCTATGTGTTTTCTTGCTAACTCCAAACCTCGTCCTTGGGGTCGTTTCATAGATGTCAAAAGATGGTAAAAATGCTGAAAGAATATCATATGTCGCGAAATTTCAGTCAAAGAAAGCTGATTGGTTGACATGAAAGAATTGAAATTGCAAAAAAGCTGCATTGTCACAAGATGAAAGCACAAATACACTAAACAAACAGCTAAAAAAGTACCGTCGAGGAAAGCCACTACGACTAGGGTAGTTGCGAGGGGGTTGGGTAGTTTGGAGGTCACACATTTGAACCTCCATGAAGCTATTGTAGAAGGTAAGGGTACCCAAGTTTTAAAGCAAGATATCTAACATGGCAGATATAGGCATTAAGAGTAGGACATCCTCAACTTCCTTTATCAAACTGAAAACTATGCTAATCAAGGAAAGTTCAAAGGGTGCATGATAATTTTCAATGTTTATCATCTTATCTTTGATGTGTGTAGATTGACTAAATACATTGCAAAAAGTTTGTTAATTTACAAATAGACACAACTTATGTCTAATGCATAAATTATGCATGAATGTATTTCTGCATTGTTTGCATAACTTAGAAGAGAATAAACATAGGATAAAACCTTACGAAAACGTAATCGACACAACAGCGCTTTGCAGTAGCCTTCTTCCAGATCAGGATTATTTTGAAGTGGCTCAATATCTGCAACCAGGAGCTCACAACTAAATTAAAAAGCATATGTTGCACCCCCTTGTGATTGGGGGGGAAAGCAGGGTGATTTTGAGTTTTTTAATAGCAATGAATGAAAATCATAATTCCCCTATTTCTCTTTGTTCTCTGATTTCGCCAGTGAACACATGGAAAAATAAGTTTACAAGAGAAACAGTAAAGAAAAATATCAAACATTGAACACAACAATGCACATATCTCAAACATACTGGATGGAACAAAAAGCTGATAAAGGATACAAAATTATTCAAGGATGGCATAAACCCAGCCACAACAGGTGGTACTTAGAACATTTTCATATACAAGAATATTAACACTCATCAAGGACTTTTAATTTTGAGGTTTAATTTTTTCCTCGTCAACATGATTACAAAGTGGTACCCTCATTCCCTTCAGCAAAACTATTTGAACCCTGTGACAACAATATTATGAGGAGACTTCACCAACAGAACAAAATGTAACTTTAAAGTTCCAACAAGCAATTACCTTCTGATACTCTTCTTTTTGACAACGAAGCCTTACAAGCACGCAATTGGCGAGATATTGTTTCTTCAACAGCATTTAGCATTGATAAACACTTCTCATCTCCGTCCCCACTCAAAGGAAGGCCATATGCCATGGTAAATAGATCCTCTTCCTGAAAAATAAATATCACCATTTTTAATAGAAAAAGAAAAAGAAAAATGATTTGCAAGAACATGATCTCTAAATAGAAGGACAAATAAATATGGTCATATGTTCATAGAAATGTACAGCTTATAAAAACTACATATATGTCAAGCATGTTTAGGATATCAGACAACTATGACCACATATCTGTATGCACCCATTTATAGGAAGGTTGCATGCCAGTGTATACCAGTAATCTTCATGTGCCATATAAATAAATAATGAAAACAAAGAAACATAATTCCTGACATTCTATTCCATACTTTTCTTCCGAAAGTAATTTAATGAATGGAAACAGGATATTAGATGATCAAATTCTTCCAAAAGTTGAAAATCATTATTTATTTGACCAAACGGAAGAATTTAAAAATTTCAGGTAGATAAAAACATCAAAAAAGTGTTCGGATATAATAGAGATAAAAGAAAGAGCTGCTGGAATACTTTACTTCATGTGTTCGAGCTTCTGAGACAACAGAAAGGACTGCTTTGCAGGTTGCACGTATTACTCTACAGTAAGAGTGCAACAGAGCATGTGATGATGTCCTTTCAGGTCGTAGGAGATAGAGGCAAGAATAGACAGTTTGTGCCAACGAATGACCCTTGTGCCATGTTGCCTGCAATGTAAAGTGACAACTAAGATAAAAAGAAGGAAAATACATAATGAAGACACGTGTAAAACAGACAAAGTTATTGAACAAAAATAAATATTGCACCTGCTACCATATATGTATTGCTAAAATTGTTCTTATGAAGATTCTAATTTTGTATTTGACTAAAATTTATGAATATTGGAAAATGTTTTACAGTACTACATCTTAGAGTGTAAAAAAGCAAGTTCAAGAAACAAAGAGTAGGTTTGGACTTTGGATGTACTCACAGCATTAAATCAGAGGATAAACTACTGTGCATAAATAAATAAATAATGAACAATATCTAAAGAGCATCATATCAAGATTGTACATTTGTCAGCTTCACAATAATGAACATACATATGTTGATTTTCCCAAAGGTGTTTTGTGAAAGAGAGATTTTTCAGCTCCCTTGGAAATAATTCTACAAAATCAAAGCTACGCTTCTACCACAAGAGATTACAAGGTAACAAACCATATGGAAAGTAGTGGCAAGATGGAACAAATACCTCACAAGCTAGTAGATGATCCATGATGTCAATTATGCATCGAACATCAGTAGTTTTATCATCACTAATAGGAACAGGAGCGACACCATTCTCAATGGCTTCATCAAGAGAATAGTATGTACAAGCAATACCAGAATCCATCTTCGGGTCCATTATCTGAAAATTATTCAACAAAATAGCAAATTTTACAACTTAAACAAAACAACTTATTTCAAAAGTAATTATCTATAAGAAAATTACATGATTGTGTTTGTATCAGATTCAGCTTAAATCACATAAAAAAGAATACCTCCAATGCGGACATGGCAGCAAAGAGATTGAAGTTATCTCCATGAATAAGCTCTCCTTCTTGAAGATCTATCAATCCAACAATAAACTCTAATTAGACACAGTAAGGTTGCAAAACACACCATAGCAATATCCCCATTCATATTTTTTTACTTTATAAAACACAATTTTGTCAAAGAAAATAGAAAAAACGTTCTTTTTTGAGGGAAAAAGGGAAAAATGAAAGAAGAAGAGAAAGAGAACCTTGGGACGCGGCATGGAGGAGAGGGGAGACATCAACCCAAACGGAGTTATCGGCGGAGGGAATGGAGGCGCGTGGAGGGAGGGAGGGTGCTTCACACGCGCGATCCTCGGCCATGGCTTGTTGATGATTGTGAAGGGAGGAGCGAGTGTTTTCAAACGCTATTTCTGAGTCTGAGTCTGAGTCCGTGAACGAGTTTGGAAAAGCTACATCACTGACGCGGGAGTGTGAGCTTAATGAAAGGGTTTAGGCCCCTTAGGGTACGCTATGCAAAATCGATGCAATCAATCAATGTCTTTCTATTTTCTCTTTTTCATTTCGTTTCTTTTCTTCTTCTTTTTTTGTCATGGGTTATAAATATAAATAATTACCAATGGATTCTTTAACAAAATCTCCGTAAAAGATTATAAATAAAATAAATTTAGTTAAAATGATCTTAATACATCAAGTTTGAAAATGAATAATTTCATTTTTTAAATTTATTATTTATGTTTGAAATTATTAGGATATTCTACTCTTATATTTTTTCCAGAGATAAAAATTAAGCAAGAAAGGAAGTTTAAAATAACTTACAACATATTCAATCAATTAGTTTGACGTATTGATTGTCATTTAAATTTATAGATATTATTAAACTGTTTTAAAAAAAATAGATGTTAATGTTTGAATTTTGTATTAAATTTCAACTCTATAATAATAAAAGTTTAAATAAAATATTTTGGCATAATATATCTTCTGTTATATTAAAAATTTTACAATGTCATCTTAATGCATGAGTCCGCCTGTGTGGTTACTATATAAAACTAATTAATTGATAATAAATTTAATTTTTTATATTTTAAAAACATAATTAAAAACTTAAAATGATACAGCAAATAATAACGACACCATAATAAATACAAAAAAAAATAATAAAAATTTCAAGTATTGTTATCTACTCTTTTTTTTTTTTTACAAAGGTGTATGTAATTCAATTTAAGTTGAGTAAAATTATTATTTACAATATTTTACAACAAGTAAAAACTAACCAAAATATATAATAAATAATTTTCTAAAATAGGAAGAATTTAAAAAATGATGAAATTAACGGTGGAAAGTTTATCTAATTTTGTGTTAAACTTACTTCAAGGTCAATCTATTTTGTAGCTGGAACAGTGCACAATTTATTGACTTAAGCACAAATTGGTGAATGAACAAATTATCAAATATCAACGTAGCCTGATATCAAGCCTTCTAAGCCATATTGAATGAAGAATCATATGAAGCACATCAAACGGTTTGGCTGGTCGATTTAGCACAAAATGTCTTTGAACTTTCATCACTCTTTCTTGTAATTTCAAGTACTTGCTATGTGTAACATTCTTTAGTATTGTCTTGATTTCAGGAATCCTCTTAGATGGAATATGCAATGAAAACTTACTCCAATCAAGAACATCACTGAAGGGAAGTTGATAGTAATCTGAAACAATTACAGGCACACACCCTGCATTGATTGATTCCACAATCCTAGGACTTGCCACTTCATAACCACTTGGGCACAAACAAAATTTGCTTTTTCCCATGAGGCCATGATAGTCAAGGTTTTTGGGAAGATATTCATGTACTTGAACTTCTTCATCTTTGTCCTTCCATTGTTCCAGTAGTATCTTCCTAATCCTACCATGAGCACCTCCAGCAAAGAATGCAAGTATAGAACGATGATTAGGGTCTTGACTAGAAATTGGTGAACTCAATTTATAACCTTGCAAGTTCATTTCAGGCATTGACACATCTTTTTCAGGCTTAAATCCTTCAGATGTGTTGGCATTACATAACACTCTTATCATGTTCTTGAATAACTCCTTGCCTGATTTCTCTCTTGAGATATCTGGTGCCTACAACAAATGAAACATATATAATATAGACAAATATTTTATAGCACCATTATTATAAGCAAACAATGTAAACTTACAATTTGGTCTTCTATAATGTTAATTCATGTTGATTTAGGTAAAATGCATTTAATTTTAAGTTTAATGATTTGTACTAACAATATGAAACTATTTTATATTATCAATTAATCATAAATCAGGTTTAATATAACTTCTAGGATAATTATTATTATAACTAAAGAGCGAAAAATACTTAACAGATGATTAAATTAAAATAAGCAGATAATTAGTTATAAAATGTGGAGAGAAAAATACTTATATATTGTGAGATGTCTAATTGACTACATATTACAATTAATTGAGAAGCAAGGTTGTTCGATGACAAAGAAAAAAAATTAAACTATCATGTGCATATTACTTTTCCTCTTCTATTTTTCCATAACTTAAAAATCAATTTATAGACTTTAGATTTTGGAGAAATTAGGTGAGATAATTCCTATTAAAAAAGTTAAATAGAAAAAAATAAATTTAATTCATAAGAAAAACTTTATTTATTTTACCTTTTCCTTTTCTTTTCCTATAATTGTTTATGAAGAAAACTTAGTGAAATAGGTAACATTTTTCTTGAAGTATATGGTGTGAATTGTTTACCCAGTCATGACAGGAGGCTATGAAGTGATCAGCACCATTGCTCCTATTCCAGTATGGGTACCTATGGGCTATGGTGTTGGTATAATCAATGGCTATGTGCATCAATTGATCACGAGAGTAAGTGGTGAGAGGATTGTATAGGAATCGGACGATTTGGGCCACACTTATGGGTAACAGTAACACATGGGCCTCATCTGGATGGCGGGCCCAAAATGGGCTTACTTTGTTTTCGACTTCAGCTATAAAGTGTCCCTCAATGCCATATATTGAACTCATGGGCCCTTCATGCACCAAGGGTGGTTCACCTTCTTTGTAAGTCCATACCTTGAATCTCTTCAACATCTCTATGTGACTTCTGCTCAATTTAAGAATATTCTATTAAGATTATGAGAATGACCAAAACAAGGAACAAGGGAAATGAATTATGCTATTCAAAGGGGAAGAAACATTCAAAAAAGTGGGCAATGAATACTAGTGACTTGCATCTTGAAGTGTGTGTGTTATCAAAAAAATGAACTTTAAGGTTTAAATTTCTTATGTTTTATTGAGAAGATGAGATTGATGTATTTGGATAAAGTTTTTGATAAATACATATATAACATGATAAAGTTTTTTTATAAAGTTAAATTTAGTTTAGGCAAAAATTATTTTGGAAGAAATCCTTAATTGAATAATTCAATTCAAACCTTATATGTAGTTTTAAAATTGTGTTCCATATCCTTCTATATTTTTTCAGCATTTTTTAATCCTTTTTAAAAGTGGCTATGGTATAAAAAAAATTAAAATTAAAATAAAATGGATGTAATATGTAATCAATAAATTCAATATAAAATTAAAAAATTTTAAAAATATTTATACAATTTCACGTAACAAAATGTGAATTTAATTTACACTTTTAAATTTTTATGTTTTGCGAAGTAGAGAACCTAAATGTAAACCTGATACCACCGCGCAACGGAAAACCGAAAGGAGTAAAGAGGTAACAGATATAAAATCAACAAAGAAAACTTGTATAAGCGTGATTGACGAAATCAAGATAATACAGCATCAATTTTCGACGTTAATTTAGCGTTAAATCGGAGTTTCACATCGATGATTTACGTAATTAAATTTAAATTAATTTGATTGAAAATAAAAAATAAATTAAAAAAAATTATCCAAATTTTATTCAATTATAAATCCTTATTAAGTGGTTATATCGTTAAAAAAAATAGATAATATAAGTATCACTCAAAAGAAAATTAACTTATTTAATATAAGGAATTTATTTAAAAAAGAAAGAAGAGTTACACATATTAATTGAAAAAAATATAATTTAATTTCATGTATAGGCAATATATTTATTTTATAATTAACCTTTTTATAATTTGAAAGTTTTTTTCTTTAACAAGAAAATTGACTAAAGATGTTCTTAAATTTACAGTAGTACTGTAATATAATATCACTCCTACAAAATATACCATTGAATACATATGATGACCCATATTTTGTTCATAACCATGTGAAATAAGGACAAATGTTTTTTTTTAATAAATAAGGAGAAATTAATGTTTACATTACCGCTCACAATAATGTGATGTTATCTCCTAATTTTTGGTCAACATACACAATTGCATACACAGTATCTAAATTTACAATAATGTAATATTTATACCTAAAAATAACCTACACTGGGTTACATTTGGTTATCGGTAAGTTGATTATTGGTTCGTATGTTTATCAATGCATTATCGTTTATCGTTAAGAAAACATTTATTCTCCTGAAATATATTGTTTTTTTTTTCATTCACCTTTGCGTGTGTATTTTGTCATAACACAAAATATAATTTTTAAAATAAGCATTAGAAAAACCGATAATTTTACTTTATGTAATAATAATATAAAATGTTTTACGGATTAAATACACTTTAATTAATACATTTAATTAGTGCAAAGCTTTGACTAAGTCTATATAGTTTCAACTTTAAAAGAAAACAAATATGGCAGACATTAATATTTTAAACCGACTAGGGTATAAATTGATTTTTTCTCAAACGGAATTTATTTTAATATCATGGATATAGAATTATGGAAGGTAATTAATATTTCGTGTATATATATGTGTGTGTAAGACATGCATGAGAATAAAATAAAGGGAAAACGCTATAAATGGAATAAAATCAGAAGTTACTTAACTGATGAAAAGCATAAGCGTTTCTGTAAACGCATCCTTTGGGGACAAACATTTCTTCCTTCTCCGATGTGAAGTTTCTCCATCGTATCGCTCTTCGAATAGCTGCTCTTGCTTCAGCCAAGTCATTTTCAATTCTCATTAAACTGCTCTTAATCCTTTTCTGCCGCTACATATATATAGAGAAACACAAAGCACACATCTAAATTAACGCAATAAAAAAATATATCGATATCATGATATGAATAGAAAATATATAAAAAATAAATAAATTAATTAATTTAACGATAAAAAATAAAGACACACTTTGACATGGTTATTAGTGACGACTTTGGGAAGGGGTTTTATTTCATGAATGGTAGCAATATTGAATGGTTGAGAACTATGTTGTTCATTCGCGGCGTCAAGAGTTTTGAGATTTTGTGATGGTAGAAGTTTGATGGCAGATAAAACATCGTTTCGGTTGTGTACTAAGAGCGCGAGGAGGATAAGGAAGAACAACGTTACGGAGAACACAAGCCATGATGAGTTCGTTGTCATGGTTATCGTGTCGGTTTTCTTGATTTGGTGACGGATGGTTCACTTGTTTCTATCTCACTCTTCCTTTTACTATTATTATTGTTTTTTTTGTTTCCTCACCCTACGAGGTAGCTAAGCTATGATAATTGGTACTAAGAAGGGGATGGGAAGAGAGACATAGCATGATGATGAAGAGGATGTTGTAGAAGAAAAAAAGATGACCTATACTACACATGCCACCTTAGATACGGTAAACTATGTTCTGGTGGTTGGTTCGGGACAGTTTTCGTCAAGGTTTAATGAAACGTTTTGTGAATGAAATGGAGGGTGCACTTAATTAAGGATAAGAATCACATCTCCAATACACAATTAAATATAATTAATATTTGATTTGATGGATTTTAAGATATATATCATTAATTAATTTTTTTTTCAAGAATTATTTTATCATTATGCATAGAATGTGGGATACTCGATGTATTTGATTTGGAATGTTTCCAGTGAAATGTGAGTCATTACCAACTGGTGGGGGAAAATTTGTCAACTGTGATCATTATTCAACACAGTCGTTTTTTTGACTGACCTTGAATATATATGAGTCTGTAAAACGTTTCACAGTATTAATGTATGAAAAAATTTTCTCCGTCAAAGACGTTTTGATGAAAATAACAGTGATAAAGCTATACATTTAGTTGGAGATTAATTCTTTTGGTTGATTTTGATTATTTTGTGTGTATATTTATTAAGTTGTTTCATTTCATTTTATTTTATTTTATTTTATTTTATTCATAACTTGTTTGATAAAGATTTAATATTACTTCTGATTTTTTTAGTTGAGTTGTACTAGTTGAAAATTTTAAAATAAAATGAATTGGAAAAAAAAAACATTATATTAATCTACAAAAAAAAAAAAAAAAATTAAGTTCTAGAGAGTATTCATTTGATATCGGTGGTCTAAGCTTTTTCTCCCAAATTGAAAGTTTTTAATTGGTAATCAGATAACCAACACTATATATAGGCAGGACTTAACCACACTGAAAACTTTTTACATATTTCCAAAGATGAATTTTATGAAAACCAAACTTTTATTAATATCCAAAGATGTATTATATGAAAACCATACGCAGATTATAGTTAATTAAACTACGTACATTCGGTTTATAGAATTGGTACTCTATTTGAAGTTTTTTTTTTAGCTTATTTAAATTAAAGTACTAAACTATACTAAAAAGTTTATTCTTTTCAAAGATTTTTATGAAAATATCATTCATAATTTTAGAAATCATTTCCATATTTAAGAGAAAATTTTAAAATTTAATTTAAGTTCAATTATGTTGCAAGGTAAAGTTGTAAAAACAAAAAAAATCTGGTTTGCCGGACTTGACTCACCGCCATTTATTTAATGGAGAGATTAATTCAACATAACTCACCTAAATTAATTAAAAATAAAAGATGAACTAAAAGAATTAAATTAACCTGTCATTGAACTTCATAATTAGTTTTAAAATAAATAAATTTCGTATATACTTGAAAAAAAGAGAGTAAAGCATCATCTTAATCTTTGATTCTTAGAAGTAATATCATTTTAGTCCTCAACTTTTTTAAAAAATAAAAAAGTTCCAAGTTTTATATTCATTATTCAATATGGTTATAAAGTAGTATAAATAATGTTTATTAACAAATATAAAGGTTGTAGAATTATTTATTTATTTTTAAAAATCAGGAATTAAAATAATAATACACCCAAAAATTGGAATATACTTTTACAAAAATGTCAATTATCAATAAACTTACCAAAGACTAGTAGGTCAACTTGCCCCACCATAATTCCATGGTATGTGAACTGGGTCATAAATAGATGACGTACTAATAAATTTTTTGTTTTCAACTCAATTCAAGTCAGAATGTTGTGGTGAACTGAGCTTACTGCCCTATTTTAACTCATTTTGACAAATTTAACAGGTATTAATTGAATGGATGATCACTAGAGATTGAAATTACCTCATTTTGAAATTTTTATTAACAATTTTGCGTTCAAATTATTAATTAGGAGAATAAAAAATAAATAGGAAAACTTTAACAATTGTCCCAAAAGGCGCCGAGTAAGTAAAAAAATGTTTAAATATATAAAAATTACATGGTCCTGTAGTTTATGTTATTTTAAGGTCAAACTCCATTTTTCTGATTACGGATTACAGGTACATTAATGTCATAAAATATTTGGCACCAACAAGCAGCATCAATATATGTTATTTTTCTTTTTCTTTTTCCATTATTAATACGAGAAACATCGTAAATTCAAAAGAAAGTATTAAACGAAAAGTGAAGAGAAAAAAGACATGGCTGTATTGAAGGAGAAGTGGGGTGGAAAATCAAGAAATTGAAGGCCCAGTTATGCGATTCGTGGGAAACAAAGATTCTTTGGAGAGAATCTGATTCTGTATATAAAAATATCTTTGTTGGACCACAAGCCCATTACTGTGCACTTCGTGGCGCGTGTAGAATGGCCCAGTGAGTTTTGATCATGCAAATGCTACAATTATGGAATTGGTATAAAATCCCACACGTGCCCAACTGCCCAAGTGCATTATTATAAATTGATGGAATTGGCATAAAATGCATTATTATAAACTATATTAATAAATAAAAGAAAATATTGCACCAAAATATAAATATAAAAAATATAACACAAAAACAATATCTGCAAAAAAAATCTAGAAAACCATCTTATTGAAGATTATTTTTCTAATTTAATAAGGAATGTTAGGATGTAGTAGACAACAAGAAAAAGAAAAATAGAGTAACATGTTATCTTGAATCAATAAAATTAAGGTTTATCCTTCTGAGCCAGATGGAATGGAGTATCATATGCATAAGATCGAATGGCTTAGCTGGTCGATTAATCATAAAATGCTTTCGAACTCTCAACACATTCATGTGCAATCTCAAATACCTTTTCAATGAAACACTTTGCAATATAGTCTTGATTTCTGGAATTTTCTCCACTGGAATTTCCACTGAAAATTGATTCCAATTCAACACATCATTAAAGGGTAAAGAGTAATTAGCACAAATAACGACAGGCACACACCCTGCATTAATTGCTTCCACCACTCTAGGACTTGCAACTTCATACCCACTCGGGCACAGACAAAACTTGCTCTGTCCCATTAATTTCGTGTAATCTTTCCCCTTTGGAAGATTTTCATAAACTTGGACCTCATTGTCTTTACCCTTCCATTGATCCAATAATTTTTTTCGAATTTCACCATGTTCTCTACCAGCAAAAAAACCTAACATGGTGCGATCTTTTGGGTGTTGCCCCAAATCGGGTGGGCCTAGCTTTCCTTTGGGCAAATACACTTCAGGGATAGACACATCTATGTCAGGTTTGAATCCTTCTGATGTGTTAGCATTGCATAGTACCCTTATGAAGCTCTTGAAAAGTATAGGATTGCCATATGAAACTTTCGGACCCTGATTCATCAAATAAAAAGAATGTGTGACTAATGATTATTATTTGTTAAAACAAAATTGCTAATTAATCGAGACAATAGCAAAATTATTATTTGTATAAGAAATAAGATGATCTTACCCAATCATGACAAGAGAGTAAAAAATGGTCTGCACCTTGAGTTCTATTCCAATAAGGATACTTATGTGCAATAACATTAATATAATCTTCCACCAACCGCTGAAGCCGAATAGGTTCATAATCTGAATGCTTTCTGATAGGCTTGTAAACATAGTGAACAATGTTAGCTATACTAAATGGAATTAGAAAAACGTGTGCTTGCTCAGGATCTCTTGCTCTGAAGTGGCTCCACTTATCATAATTGTCAATTTCATCTATAAATTGACCTTCAATTGAGTATATATCATTTACTGGTCCATCATGCACTAATGGTTGTTCTCCTTCATTGTACACCCACACCTTGAATCTCTTCAACATCTCTTCGTGACTCCTGTTTAATTACGGTGTTATAGAAAATAATTTGTCAGAAAACCAATACGTAGTATGTACGATTTCATTACTTAATTGTCACAAACTGAATATAGTACAATCTTGAGTAAAAGCAAAAGTTGATGCACACTGGTGACATTAATGGGTTTTACAGGCTGTAGCAGTAGTTCACCAAGACCTCTAATCATCTAAGGTCTTTGAAAATATTTTATATTATTAAGAATTTTCATTTTGAATTTAAATTACTAGGAGATGAATTTGTTATTAATTTATTCGTTAGATTACATAGTTTAACATGTTCATAGCAAAAACTTGTACAACCATTTTTTATAAGTTTTTTTCGAATACGGTTTATACAACAAATTATAAGACTAAGAGAAAGAAAAAGAAAGAATAAAGGAAATATAAGGGGTAATAACTGATTCGACAAAAAGTGATATAAAACTAAAAACAATCTTGCTTAAAATATTTTTTATTGATAAAAGTCGAACATGAATACTAGAAATATACGATAAACTATACACACTTCTCGAATAATTAAATAAGATCCATATGATTATAACATTTTATATGAATAAGAAAGTTATTATAGTAACATAAAATAAATCTTTAAAATATATTTATTATTATCAAGATTGAAAAATATAAAATTTATGGGTTTTAACATGCATATAACGAGTTTCAAACGTAATTTAATATATTTGAATAAATTTAACCAATTATAAAAGATTATCACTGAGGTGACATACAGTATTATTTTAATTATATTTTTAAAATCTTAAGATTTTTTAAAATACAACACATCATACATAATTATTAATAATTAATAAATTTAAGCCACGGTGCCATCCACGGCTGCATAGAATTTACCAATTTTGGAAACCGATTTTACATTGTAAAAAGCAAAAAAAAAAAACTATACAAAGAAGATTTGGTAAATTAAACTAGAATTTGAATATAAATCTCAGCCAGGAACTCAAAACATTTACACGGTGTACAGAGGATGATGGGTTCAGAAATTATAAAACTTAACTGATGAAAAGCACGTGGATTCCAGTAAATAGATCTTTTGGGTGCAAAATTTTCTCTCCTTGATGTAGTGTAGTTCCTTAATCGTATAGATTCATGAATTGAGGCCCGTGCTCGTACTAAACCATCTTCTATTTTCTCCAAACTAGGAAATTTCTTCCATAAAGCAAAACCGACAAGAGTAGACAACCAAAGTACAGTTACATAAAAGAATATCATGGACCTAACCCTTCAATTGCATTAAAATGAAACAAAACATTATATTTTGTACATTTTAAGGTAACTTACATACCTTAATAGTACTACTTAAAACAGTGTTGTTGTAGGTTTCATTCGCAGGAGTAAAATTGGAAACAAGTTCAAGTTGGAGAATGAGTGGTGGTGGTGGTGGTGGTAAAGAAAAGGTTATATTTGTGTGGTTTTCTTTGATAGTGGAAAGGATCAAAGGAGGACGAAAGCGAGGAACATAGTTTTTTTCTTTCAAGGGAAAGAAGATGAACAAAGTGAGAAAGAATAACACGGGGAAGAAAACTGCAGAAACGGGGTATCTCAACCATTTCATTGTATTGTCTTTAAACTTCACAGCCTTTTAGCTTATGCATTGAATGGTGAAGAGATAAATAATTGATTCTGGAGCCACATCTTAAGCAACTTGTTTAAAGCCATATCTTTATCGAAGTCGTACGGTACGTCATAAATATTCGTCACAAATGCATTTTTGCTTTTCCTGTTCCCACGTGAAAGAAATTATCATTGTATAGTATACCGTTGGTGAATTTCTAAGCCATGATATAATGTATGAATTAAATTAATAGATTTTTAATATTATTTAAAGGAGATGATTAAAATCTTAAACGTTAATGTTTGAATTTTACATTTTTCTTAGAAAAGGAATTTTGGAGTCCTTATAACAATTTCGTTCATATGTCGGTCATGGAGGTAGCAATAGGTGAAGACAGAGGCATGTTAGCGTGTTTGTTTGAGTCTTACATTGAATATTAATGTTGTTCAAAACCGTGATGATGGTGAAGCTACACTAAATTGTGGTGGCTTTTTCACGAATTTCACGTGAATTTTAGTTAGATTCTCACCGCTGAACTAACGTGTATTCAAGCATGCTATTAGCCTATGTTGATCAGACTCAAGTTAAGTTAGACTTTTTCAGAAAATAAATTAAGTAAAAAAAATATACTAAAGCTTATTTGGTTTAAAAGATGGGGTTTTAAGCATTCAACAAAATTTAAACCTAAGAGCTTTTTTTTTTTTTTTTTGTGTGCTTCCTACCACCCAGATATTTATACTACAACAAACCATTCTCGGAACAGATTAAATTATACTCTTGAAATTCAAAAAAAAAAAAAAAAAACGTTTTTCTGTTGGTCATGGTGTGGTCTTTTTTTTGGCGGTATAGTGTCGATCGTTTTTTTATTTATTATTTAAAATTTTATTTTTAAGATATAAAAAATTACATGAGTAATTAATGTATATAAAAATCTCAGAATCAAAATATATATGTATAAATAAATAAATAAATACATATAGAGAGAGCAAACAACTAGTAATAGGAGACAGAATTTTTGTGAGAAATAATATTAATTTTTTACAAAAAAATCTTATTTAATTTTTAAAAAATATTAAATATCATTTAAATCTTTTATAATATTAAATATATTTACTTTTAATGACAACGAGAAATGCCAAAGATATTTTTAGCATTTTCAACACATTTCTCATGATTAGCTGAAACCATAATAAAT
This sequence comes from Hylodesmum podocarpum, assembly GCA_026586105.1. NCBI lineage: Eukaryota > Viridiplantae > Streptophyta > Magnoliopsida > Fabales > Fabaceae > Hylodesmum > Hylodesmum podocarpum. The sequence continues at coordinate 6,971,794 of JALJEV010000650.1, read as the reverse complement.
TGTATATTTTTTAGATCTTATTTAGTATTTAGTAATTTATTTTACTGATTTTGTAAATTTAGTAAATTATTACTGGTTATAAAATGACAATTAAAATAAATATTTCGCTTAACATTCTTTTGAAAAATGTAAATAGTCGACTCGGATTGTGAAATATAAAGATGGAATTGGGAGGAATAGAGATAAAAGCGATATAAATATAATGAAATTTTCTACTTTATATTTTTTCAAAATATCTATCTATTATAAATATAATGATATAATGTATTATTGAAATTTCATTTTAAATCTTTTCTAATTATTTGATAAGTGTCCATTTTAAGGATAATTTTGACAATGTCTTTTGTCACCATTCTTTCTTTCGGTAGATAGAAAAAAGAAACTAAATAATTTCAAAAAGGATTATTAGGCACAATCTCCACATTCCTGATATATATAGGAAATAAAAAAGAAAATTAAATAACTCAAATTTAAAAATAATAAATTATTGCATTATTAAGATATGATGATAAATTATAGAGATAAGATAATTATATATTAAAATTTTTATAAGACATTAAAATAAATACTATTACGGTATCAAATACAAATATTTGTATAGTGATAGGTAATATTATAAATATTTATAATATACTAAGAAAAAAATCGTTTTTAAAACATTAGGATAAAAATACATCAATATATGTTACAAAATAAATATATAGTACGAAAAAATATATATTTATTTTTCACTTCATCTTTATTTTAATTTTTTTTCTGATTCAAAATTTCAAATTCTAAAGCCACTCCGTACTCCTCTTTCTCTCGTCTCTTTCCTTTCCATCTTTCCATGTTGTTCTCCCACTCTCAGTCTCTCCCTCCTTTATTCTTCTGCTTTGTTTCTTGAATTTTTTTTAAAATTTTTTTACTGTCAGTTTTGTTTTGTTTGCTATCTTTATATCTGGTAATTTTTTTTCTTCAACAATCACATGCTAAGATAGGGGTTAAACAAGATTCCATACTAATTCATTCTAGTTATTTACTGCTTTGTAGGTTAGGATTTGATATTAGGCTAGAGAACAATCTTGCCGTCTTACTGTTTTCTTTTTTATAATGCATGTAATATCCAACCCAAAAATATTTCTATGTTCTTTTCACCTTTAACTTTTAATGATATAAATTTTTTTCAATGAATCCTTGTTACATATTTTGATTTGTGATTCTTTACTCATCAGCAGTAATCATTCAACAAAATTAATAATTAGATTTGCTTGAAATAATTTAAACCAAGCTTGTCTTATTTGAAAAATATATACAAAGTTAAGTTATTGTATTCATATCATAATTTATATTTTTCTTTTCTCTATGATGTCATTCATTTGCATTTAATTACTTTTCCTTGTAATGCTTTTTTAATACCAAAAAATATTTAATAAATAACTGAAATACAAAAAAAAATGTATTTATGTATATAAAAAATTAATTAATTAACTATATATTGGAATCTACTATAAAGTAAAACTGAGTGAGTCATATATCAAAGTTCATGTTGTTACCGGCTGTACAGGAAAAAGAGGTGCGTCAAATATGGGGGAAATTAAAAGGGGAATAATTTGGAGTAAATCGTGAATTGAATGCCTCGTATCCTGTACCATGTGTCCATAGGACCGCTGAGGGCGACAAGACAATGCAGGTAAACAAGCTAGTACTAAGTACTAAAACAACAAACATTGTTTGATTTAAATCACAACTATACGTTAAAATGCAACGAATAATTGAACCAAATACAACATAACAGCTGAAATTACCGGTTTCTACTTAAAATTAAAATTCTGTTTTCTTCACATTATTTTTTAATGTATTATTTCCTTTTTGAGATTTTTTTTTTATGTATCATTAATTGATTGAGGTTAAATGTTAATTTTAATTCAAAAAATTTTGAAAAATTATATTTTGTATATATTTCATAAAAATATATAAAATATAACATAAAAATTACGATAAATCAAAAATAAAAACACTGTTAGCAAAAGTGTTGTATTAATAATGTCATGCTGACATATTTTCCATTGTTAAAATATGTCCATTTTTAGTTATTTGTTAAATTATGTGGTGCACCACTTCTCACATTCCAACTATGTATGATTGCAGCCCCTGTGAAGGTTGAAGAAGGATAGCGACTCTCCAGTTGGGTGTTATCATGACACTGTCAATAAGGACAATAAGCAAAATGTGTGAAAATAAAAACACACATATCTATACATGAACTACAATTTTAAAGTACTAATTAAAAAATAAATATGTGCAAAAGCATATTCTTTCAATACTTTTCATTTATTTTATTTATTTTTGTTAAAATATTTTTATTTTTTAACTTTTTAATCCATGTTTTTCTTAACTGTTTGTTAATGTGTTGGTAAAAATGAATAAGACGAGGGAGGACGAAGCCAATTTGTGGTGGATGTAAATTTTATCGTCAATTAGTCATAATTCTGTTTTTTTTTTCTTACGATAAAAACAATCATAATTCTTTGTATAATGCACATATGATATAAATACATGCTCTCAAAATAAAATATTACAAAAGATTCGAAATAATAATAATAATTGAAATTGTGGATTGAGGTCTAATTTAACCCCAACTTATAAGATGAGATTTACACTTCTCTTATATTCATACAACAGGTTCATCTCTAAGCGATGTAGGATTTCATATCCTTAAATTTTTCTTCAATATTATATTTTCAACTTTAACATATAAAAACAAAAATAAAGAAATATTAAATTAAAAATGTTAAAAACATATTTAAATCTTAAAAGAATAACAAACATACATGTACTTCTTTTTTCAATTTCATCTCTATCTCATTTTACTGGTATATTTCTTTCTTTTCTATCATATACCTTATTACATACAACTAGCTAAGAGGAAAAATAAGAAGAATTGAACATGCTATTTTGAACCAACCAGTCTTAGATTAAGCCTTCTGAGCCAGATGGAGTGAAGAATCATATGCATCAGATCAAATGGCTTAGCTGGTCGATTAATCATAAAATGCCTTCGAACTCTCAACACATTCATGTGCAATCTCAAATACCTTTTCAATGAAACACTTTGCAATATAGTCTTGATTTCTGGAATTTTCTCCACCGGAATTTCCACTGAAAATTGATTCCAATTCAACACATCATTAAAGGGTAAAGAGTAATTAGCACAAATAATGACAGGCACACACCCTGCATTAATTGCTTCCACCACTCTAGGACTTGCAACTTCATACCCACTTGGGCACAAACAAAACTTGCTCTGTCCCATTAATTTCGTGTAATTTTTCTCCTTTGGAAGATATTCATAAACTTGGACCTCATTATCTTTACCCTTCCATTGATTCAACAAAATTTTTCGAATTTCACCATGTTCTCTGCCAGCAAAAAAAGCCAAAATGGTGCGATCGTTTGGGCGTTGCCCAAGATTGGGTGGGCCTAGCTTTCCTTTAGGCAAATACACTTCAGGAATAGACACATCTTGGTTTGGTTGAAATCCTTCCGAGGTGTTAGCATTACAGAGTACCCTGATAAAGCTCTTGAAAAGTTTTGGGTTGCCATATGAAACTTTTGGACCCTGAATCATCAAATAAATCTTGTGTTACTAATGATTCTGATTAATTTGTTTAAACAAAATTGCTAATCACAGCACAATTATGAAAATCTTCTTAGCTAACACCAAAGTGAAAGAAACAAGAAAATAAAATAAAATAGGGTCAACAAGTTGCTTACCAAAGACCGGATATAATTAATTGAGTCTTTAATTATCCTAGCATATAATTAATTGTTATCAGAAATCAATACACACCATTTGACACAAAATATATACTAATTATATTGATACATAAAAAAAAATATAACCTTTGTTAATTGATAATTAATATTGAGTTTAAAAGTTATGTTGTAAATGTGTGAGAAAAATATGGTGAAAATTGTGATTGGTTAACTGAATAATTTTTTTTACATTGCATAAACTTTTGTCATTAATATTTTTCAAACAATAAATAACTTTTTAACTTATGACATGTGTTACATTAAATATTAGGTTTAATAGCTGCTATGTGGTAAAATTTATCAATCATATTTAAAATAATTTTTAGAATTTTTTTTATAAAAAATAAAAAAAATTACTCTACTTAGAAAATTATAACTAGATGACATTATAAAAAAAAAAAAACTTTAAATATTATAAAAACGAAATATAAGATGATCTTACCCAATCATGACAAGAGAGTAAAAAATGGTCTGCACCTTGAGTTCTATTCCAATAAGGATACTTATGTGCAATAACATTAATATAATCTTCCACCAACCGCTGAAGCCGAATAGGTTCATAATCTGAATGCTTTCTGATAGGCTTGTAAACATAGTGAACAATGTTAGCTATACTAAATGGAATTAGAAAAACGTGTGCTTGCTCAGGATCTCTTGCTCTGAAGTGGCTCCACTTATCATAATTGTCAATTTCATCTATAAATTGACCTTCAATTGAGTATATATCATTTACTGGTCCATCATGCACTAATGGTTGTTCTCCTTCATTATACACCCACACTTTGAATCTCTTCAACATCTCTTCGTGACTCCTGTTTAATTACGGTATTGTAGAAAATAATTTGTCAGAAAACCCAACTACGTACGATTTCTTCTTCCCACAAAATTCAATACATACGTGTTCAGTAAAAGCAAGACTAGATCCACATGGTGACATTAATGGGTACGTTTTTCCAAAATTTGCACGTTTGTAACATTATATTCAATGTAACACTTCCTTCTTGTACGCTTTTATATCGTTGATCAATAATTATTAAAAACTATAAAGTCATCAATACATTGAAAAGAAAAACGACATATACTAAATTATATAATTTTTCGTAGTGTGATCCTATAAATTTTCTTTCAAAAATAATTATTTCATAATGTAAGACTATCCCGGTTCAAGAATACCATAATCTTATTTTATCTTCATGTAACATATAGTCAAGAGTTATTATTTTTTTCTAGTAAATTGAAAATTTTATTCTCATGTTAACCTCAGATTATTTCTTTTTTAAAGTCATGAAATTATACTTCATTTTTCATTTGAATTCAAACTGTTACAAAATTTAAATAAGAATGAATTAAAAAAATTATTACAGTATTCTTAAAAAACATGAACGTTTTAATTAATAAGAATTAATTTGATAATAATCTTTCTTTGTCGAGAATCAAAAGTATTGAAATAAGTGTTAACTAATAAACTAATATTCACGTAATATATTTAAATGTTAACGTACAGCTGCCCCTGTTGATGAAGAATGGCATGTGTATTAACCTTATTAATTGAAAATATTAGTTGATTATGGGATTGATGCCAAGAAAAGTATTTGATTAACTTTTAAGTTATGTCGAATATATTTAGTTGTTTTGAGAATTTTAAATTCATGAATGGTAAGGAGGTGTTTACAAACTAATCAAAGGATTAAATTATATTCAAATGTCAATTTACGTGATATTTACGTAATATTATGGAAATAATTGTACTAATAAAATATTTTTTTAAAATGATTCTTATATTTTATAACACGTCATTTATATTAAATGACGGTGGTTGAAGGAATTGACATGTATAATAGTTTCATCAATAATTGTTATAATTTAAAAGTTAAGCAAAAATTGTTGAGTCAAAGGATATAACATGAATACGAAAGCATAGAATTTCTACACACTATTACCCTAATAATAATTAACTAGATTAGAAGAGGATGGGTTTCAGAAATTTCAAGCTTAACTGATCAAAAGCGTGTGGATTCCTGTAAATGGATCCTTTGGGGACAAAAAAATCTCTCTTTGGTGAAGTGTAGTTCCTTGATCGTATAGATTCATGAATTGAGGCCCTTGCTTGTGCTAAACCTTCTTCTATTTTCTCCAAACTTGTCCATTTCTATCATAATATTAAGCAAAACAGAAAATTAAAGGGTAGACAAACAAATTAAAGTATAGTTAATATAGAAGAATATCATACTTGAAATAAAATAAAAAAATAATTATTTTCTCTACAATTTAATAGGTTGCATACCTTAATAACTCTACTTGAAACAGTGTTGTTGTAGCTTTCATTTGCAGGGGTAAAGTTGGAAACAAGTAGGAGAAGAGGTGGTGGTGGTGGTGAGGGTGAGGGTGAGGGTGAGGTTATGATATTTGATATATTAGTGTGGTTTTGTGTGGTAGTGGAAAGCATGAAAGGAGGAGGGAAGTGAGTAACATAGTTTTGTTGGTTGAAAGGAAAGAAGATGAAGAAAATAAGAAAGCAGAAAATGGGGAATAGAAATGAAGTAATGGGGTATCTCAACCATTCCATTGTTGGCCTGTTTTCAAGTTGATAGGTTTTGCCTTATATTTTGAATGGTGTACATAAATAATTGAAAATTTCCCCAAAAGGGTCACATTTGAGACTAAGACAGAGAGCAAAATAAGTAACTTCTCCAAACCAAATAAATATTTAAATATATTAAAGTTTATCTGTTTACATAGGTGTTTTTAATTTTAATTGGAAGGATTTGTTTTTAATTTTTTTATTTATAAATTGATATCATAAATTTTATTTTGTAATTGATCCTTAAATTTTATCATTTTTTTAAATAAAGAATTTGAACCACTATATAATTTATTCACCAAGTTCAAATTAAATTTTATCTTAGATATTTACCATAATTCATTCACTTTCATTTTTTTTATTGTAACTCACTTTTTATATATTAAATTATAATAAAAGTATGAATTTAAAAATAATAAAAATCGTTATTTGATTTTTCAATTCTAAACTTTATTGTTTGAAAAAATATTTATAAAATTAAAATTAATAAATAATTTTGATTTACTTTTTGTAACCCGAATTATTATTAACTGAAATGAATCTGAAATTAAAGTATATATATATATATATATATATATATATATATATGTAAATATAAAGTAAAGATCAAATGAAATGGATGTAAAAAAAAAAGGACTGACTGATAAGTTTCATAGTATTTATTCGTAAATAAAATAAAGTTTAAGGATTGAATTAAAATTAAAGATATATATTTATAAAAGGCGTAAAAGTTAAGGATTTATATAATTTTCCCCCTAAATTAAATGCCCAGAAATGTATTTTTATTTTTTTAGGTTTGAGCGCGTAAAGCAAAATTGAATTGAATACCGTCTGCAAATTTAAGTTTATGAAAATACTAAATAAATTAAATAAAATAATTTAAAAATTATATATTAACATTTAAGAGTATAAAATAATTTTCTATTATCACCGAATTTTAAATTAAATTTTATATAATTTTAAAAATTATTATTAAAATCAATAAACTTATTATATATAGTATATTATAAACTAATATAAATATTACATCCTGGGTACATCACATTTTTTTCCTTATAAAATAACGAGGTTCACGTGTGCATGCTTGGCATACATGTCCAAAAGGTTAATGATATGTTCCGCAGAATAGGGTGAAACAATCGACAGAGATAAAAAGACAAAAAATAGAAAATGAAATAAGCTAGTAATGTGATTGAAAAACTTTCTTGTAAGCTAATTATGACCAAATGATATATTATAAAAAAAAATAAAGAAAATGTAATTATGTAATATGCAGGAAAGGGAAAAAATATGCTTCTAACGAGTATATAATTTGGTATAACTTATGTAGTAGCTCTTATATTTTCTTATCAATAAAATCAAACACTTTTTTATTTGTTGATAAAAAAATCCAAAATTTTCTCCTTCAAGTGAATATAAAAAATATATTTTTAAAATTAAAGTTAGTATATATATTTTTTATTTTTATTATTAGTTTTACCTGCTAATTTATGAGATGGTGTGATGAAAAATTAAAAGTGAACATCTGAAAAAGGTGCAGGAGGAAGATGGAGTTGGTGGACCTCTTAATTATGTGCAATAGTGCATAACGACAACAATGTTCCCTCATCACAGGTTTCCTCTCTCATCAATTGCATTCCTGTACTTCCCAATGTCTCGTCGACCAAAATTGAAAATAAAGAAAAGGATAAAAGATGAACCTAAGGCCCATTATGGCTGTAAAACGAGTTCGAGCTCACTCCACGCTCAAAAAAAGCAACTTCGAGGGATGTGTTTAGTGTCAGATTACCTTTTATTTCGATTGGTTTATGTAATATTACACTTAAAAATATAATTGTGAAGAATATGTCTAACTGTACATTTTATTTTAATTGATTCAGTATTACCTGATTCGTTAAGGTGTATTTTTTTATAAATGTTAACATAATAAAAAAATTTAATTTTTTTTTAAAATGTTAAAAATAAAATTTAGAAATATTTAAAAATTATTTTAGTTGATAACATTTTTTGATATTGTAGAAAAAAAAGTAGTGGATTTAATAGATCAAAAAATTTCATCCTTGCTACACTAATTTTTTCTTTCTTACAATATAAAAAATTTCATCAATTAAGAAAATTTCTAAAAAATTTTAAGTTTTATTTCTAACATTTCTTAATTTTATCTATAATATTTCTAAATTTATTTCTAATTTTTTATTACGTTAACTTTTATTTTCTAAAAAAATGCACCTTGATGAATTAAATGGTGTGATGTGAACAATTCAAAATGAAACGGTGTCTAGACGCTGAGCGCAGCCTCCTTTACAATTGTATTTTTTGGCCGTGATGTTTGACGCATTATTCACAGCTTTTTGCACCCCAGCTTAAGCAAGGTTTACACAAAACAGGCTCGTGTTGTTAATAAATTTTTAACTAAACTCATTTACGTACTGGGTCTAGTAGGATCTTTTATCCTAAAGAAAACATAATATTTTTTTATTTTTTAATTAAATCTTTGAAATTTTTAGTCGTTTTATTTAATTCCCTAAAATTAATTATTTCTTATTTTTAATCATACTTTAATATTATTATTTAAGTCATGTGTTTCTTCTTTTAATTTGGAGTAACGTAATTGATAGATTGTACTCTCAACAAAGACTATAATCTATAATCAGCATTTAGTACGTATATAAAATAACAAAATGATTTTGTAACATTATATATATATATATATATATATATATATATATAATTCCTGTTTCATTTTTGCTGTTTATAAATATATTAAAAACAAGGAAGAGCAGGCGTATGTGTTAGAAACTACTTTTATGGAATGCATTGGCATTTGGTTGTATACAATGGAAGAAAAATAACTTGGAGAAACAAAAACATGTAATCTATCTCTATTTTGTTGAGGTGATAGTTACTAATTAGTCATTCTACAGAAATCAACTTAATATCCAACCTTCTGAGACAAATTGAGTGAAGTATCATATGCATCAAATTGAATGGCCTAGCTGGTCGATTAATCATAAAATGTCTTCGAACTCTAAACACATCCATGTGCCATTTCAAATACCCTTTCCTTGAAATACTTTGTAAAGTAATACAGTCTTGATTTTCGGTATTTTGTCCACCGAAATAACCACAGAAAATTGACCCCAATTCAGCACATCACTAAATGGTATACAATAATTATCACAAATTATGAGAGGCGCACGCCCCGCGTGAATTGCTTTCACTATTCTAGGATTCGCAACTTGGTGGCCACTAGGTCACAAACAAAACTTGCTATGTCCCATTAATTTTGTGTAATTTTGATCCTTTGGGATATATTCATGAACTTGGACATCATCATCTTTGTATTTCCAATATTTGATGAGTGAATTTCAAAATTCACCGTAGACACCACCTGCGAAAAATGCCAATATAGTGCGGACAGGTTGGTGTAGGCCTACGCAAGGTGGGCCTAAGTTTCCAACAGACAAGAACACTTCAGTGATGGACACATCTCTCTATATATGGAATGAATCCTACTCTGGTGTTAGCATCGCAAGTGCCCTAATAAAACTTCCCAATAGGTTGGATTACCATACAAAACTTTTGGACCCTGTTTCATCATGTGAAGTTGAAAATGACCTCGAATATGATTTATTATAAGTTAAAAATGTAAAAATAAAATTATATTGAGATTGCATCTCAATTAAACTCTATATAATGCATCATAATTAGACTTGTGTTTAATCATAACTAACTAGTAAATATTTATGGCAAATTATTTTGGATATTTGTTAAAAAACTAAAAGAAGAAATTTTTTATTGAAATGTATAAAATTATATTGTCCAAAATTTTTTTCACTTAATTATAATATATAAATAATGACATGAAAGGAAAAAATGGTGGCCACCTTTGGTTGCATTTGAATGGGGATACTTGTCTTTAATAACACCAATATAATCTTCAACCAAACACTGTCCATATTCCCTATTTAGAATAGGCTTGTAAACACAATGAACCACGTTAGAAACTAAAAGAAGGAGAAAAAAAACGTGTTCCTGATAAGGATTTGTATATTGTAGGGTAGCCCTAAACTGGGTCCACTGATCATTATTGTCCATTTCGTCTATAAATTGTGGTTCAATAGTATATATGTCGTTTACTGGTCCATCATGCCCTATTGGATATTCCCCTTCCTCGCAAACCACACACCTTCAATCTCTTCACCATCTTTATGTGAGGTATTTGACCTTTGGGTTGTTAGACGTAAGGAAATTTGCCTTTTTACTGATTTTTATTGTATTTTCTCATTTTGTAATTTATTATATCTAATTTTTTATTACTTTGAAACCAGACAAATATTCATGAAAGGTGGTTTAATCTATAATAATATAAGATTAAGGGTCGGTAAATGAGTTATTCGGTTTAGCTCAAGACCCGCCCACAAAAAGTTTGATCCACCCTACTTAAAGGCTCTGCGGGTCAAACCTGTGGCTTCCGCGAGGGACAAACTAAGCCCGTCCCGCGGAGTTGTAGATTTAGCCCGCAAAGCCTATGGGTGAGGCAGGACAGACAGACCAAACTCTTTGTGAGCGGGTCTTAGATAGGACAGGATGGTTCACTTATACACCTATAATCTTAGTATTATTATCAATTAAACATCTAAGTTATGAGTATTTTATTTTATTTCAAAATAATAAAATATTAAATATAATATAATTACAAAGAAAAAATAATAAAAATTACATAATTTTAACTCTCTCTGGCAGAGAAGGTCCGGAATTCAACTGAATTCAATTCGGTCTTTTGTGCTGTAAATAATTTTGGCATTCCAAACTCATTTCTTAGAAATAATAAAATATTTAAAAATTTTAAAAGTATAAATTCTCCCACGTTTTTACATAATGTGATCATAATACAAATATTTCTTGTACACGTAAATATAAATAAAAAATAAATTTAGATTTAAATATAAGTAAATATTTATTGATTTTATCTTATTTAATGTTTTTTTAATTGATGTTCTATTTTAGTAATTCATTTTTATTTTTAGTATAAATTTGAATAAAAAGTGTTTTTTAGAAGAAAAATAATAATTTATAATCAAAATAAATAAAAATAAATGATAATAAATAACTTACACTAATTTTATTAACACCAATACTAACAAGTTGAATTACTTATATTCCAGTCAGGAAGTAATTACTCCTGGTTAAAAGGCAGCACGTGGTGACATTAATTGCAAGTACGGAATCGTGAGTCCATTTCTTCCGTAAGCAAAACCGAAATAAAGTAAGTTAGAAAAATGAATATCAATTATTGCAACATTCTCACAGTATCGATTAAGGTTGAGTTTCGTATCCCTTATTCATAATGGACGCTGCTGTTGTAACGGTCGGGTGCATCCAATTTCAAGGAAGAGAAAAAGTAGAAGGAAATACAAAGAAAAACAATCAATGTATATCATGGTTTAAACAAAAACACAATCAATTTATTTTTAGATTAATAACATAATTTGGCACCTTCTATGTCACTTGTAAGATGACATTTATTTGTTATTTTGAGATAAAATAGAAATAAACTTTAAACTTTTTTGGTAGTATATGAAATAAAATAGAAATAAACTCTATCGCATTTACACTATTTATTTTCATCCGGAGACCAATAAACTCTATAATAAATTGGTAATATTAGTATCTTCAAATGCAAAATGAAAAATGAGTTTATGGGCAACAAATATTGCTCTCATTGGGAAGTTGTTAACTGGAAATCCAGTCTTCTTAGCCAAAGTGAGTGAAGTATCATATGTATCAAATCAAATGGTTTGGCTGGTCTGTTAATCACAAAATGCCTTCGAACCCTCCTCACATTTGAATACAACTCCCAGTACTTTTCTTTTGAAACATTTTGTAAAATACTCTTGATTTCTGGTATTCTTTCAACTGCAATTTCCAAGGAGAATTGACTCCAATCAAGCACATCAGTGAAAGGCAAAGAGTAATTGTCACAAATTATTACAGGGACACACCCCGCATAAATTGCTTCCACCACTCTAGGACTTGCCACTTCATGCCCACTGGGGCACAAGCAAAATTTGCTCAGGCCCATCAACTTTGTATAGTCTTGTCCCTTTGGAAGGTACTCATGAACTTGTACTTCTTTGTCCTTGTCCTTCCATCGCTTGAGTAGTTTCTTCCTAATGTTACCATGTGCTCCACCAGCAAAAAAGGCTAATATTGTGCGGCTATTAGGGTGTTGGGCTTTATTAGGTGGGCCAAGCCTTCCAACAGGCAAATTCACTTCTGGAATAGACACGTCTCTATTGGGCTGAAATCCTTCTGAAGTGTTGGCATTGCATAGTACCCTGATGAAGTTCTTGAAGAGTTCAGGATTGGCATATGAAACTCTTGGACCCTGAATCATCAAGTAAAGCCCATGCCCATTTTATTTTAATTTACAAAAATCAAAAGCAAGTAGGTAAAACATAAATTCTAATAAAAGAATAACATAAACACATACAAAACCTAGCAAAAGATAGAGCAAGCTAAGTGGACCTACCCAATCATGGCATGAAATAAGAAAATGATCAGCACCTTTGCTTCTGTTCCAATAAGGATATTTGTTTGAAACAATATGGATATAATCCTCCACCAAGCGTTGTAAGCGATCAGGATCATAGTCTAATCTGGACCTTCTGGGCTTGTAAACATAGCGAATGACCCTAGATACGCTGAAGGGAAGTAAGAAGAGATGGGCCTGTTCAGGATGGGTAGCCTTGAAAGGGCTCTTATTACCCATGTCCATTTCGTCCATGAATTGGCCCTCAATAGAGTATTTGTTGTTTACAGGCCCATCATGCACCAATGGCTGCTCTCCCTCCTCGTATACCCAAACCTTCAATCTCTTCATCATCTCCACGTGGCTCCTGTTGTTTTCATGTTCTATATCACATTACTTAAGTTCACGGACACGATCATTTATGATTCTCTATTTCTACTAAACCTGAAATTTGTATTATATTTAATTTTTTAAAAATTTATCAATACACACTTAACATGCCATATTTTTATTTAATATATAATTTTTAATATAATTCCTCATGATTTCCTTGTGCTTCTCAAATATAAAAAGTAAATAAATAGTTTACTATAACTTGAGAATAAATAATAAATTATATTAAACTCTGATATCAAGAATAAATAATAAATTATATTAAACTCTCTGATACCAAAAATAAATAATAAATTATATTAAACTCTCTGATAGTGTTAAAAATATAAATTAAAAAAATAACTTAATTCTTGAACCAACTTCCTATTACTCTGATGTAACTAGCTACCTATAATTATGTATTATCAAAGGACAAATTCATATAATATCTTTTTATGATTTCTTCTCTCTCCATCATGCTATTTAATACCACTCTACATCAATTCTTGCTTTATGATTATTTTAATATAAAATTCACATAAAAAAGACAATTTCTCTGAAACATTTGTGCACGGCACTGACTTCGCTACAAAAGCATTACAACGGTTATTAGTGAATAAAAAACTACGTGAGAGATTCAGAATGGTTAGAACTTACCGGTGAAAAGCATGTGGATTCCAGTAAATGGGTCCTTTTGGGACAAAACTCTCTTTGAAGATAGTTGTGTAGTTCTTGGAACGAATTGCTTCCTTAATTAATGCTCGCGATCTTGCTAAACCTTCTTCAATCTTCTTCAAACTAGTCATATTCTTCATGCCACGGCCAAACTAAAATTTATCGACAAAAGGAATTAATCTAAGAATAATGAGAACAGCGTTTTATGAAGGTTAAATGAATACCTTAATCGACATCTGAAGTGTATTGTTGTAACTGTCGTCATTTGCAGAGGTTGAGGAATTGGCTTTGATTCTAGAACTTGCGAAAGGAGAATCTAAGCGAATATGAATCATGTGATGGTCATATGACGGAGTGAAGAAAACTAGGAAAAAATTAAGGAAGAGTGCTACAAAGACTAAGGAGGATAGTTTGGATTTGAAAACTTTCATCAAGTCTTTCAAAGCTTAGAAATTTGCTCCCTAAGCTTCACCTCCTTGTATAAAATAATATACTAAGTTTAATTGTTAATAATTGATGATTCAATACAACCCCCCAAATAGACAATCTATTCTTATCCCAAAGCAACCAATACTCCTTTTTTATTTTTATTAATTTTTAAGAAAAGAAATCAATATTGGCTTTAAGTGTCCCTTCTTTCACTTTAACGTGGGTAGGTTTTATATTTTAGATAGAATAATTGTTTGAATACGTAATTCTTTATTCTTATACAAATCTCTCTCTCTTTCTCACATTAACAATTTTAACCATTTAAGTCAGTCTATAACCATTACTTATTTTCAAATAACTTCTCCTAGAGATGCTCTAATCTCTAAACTTTGTAACTAGCAAACAATGGAACCAATAAATGTTGCTGCCATCAGCTGTGACCCACCTAAATTGATGCTCACGTGATGGTAGAGTCCGATTGTTACGTTTCCTTTTAAAATCAGAAGAGTGCTAGTACACACTACACATATAGTAGATTTGTAACTCTAGAGTCTTTAATGCATAGAGAAGCCTTACATCCTCTGATAACCTTTTTAATACTTCATAAAATAATATAAAATGAACAAATATGTACAATCTTGAAAATAAAAAATAAATAAATACTTAACAAGAAGATTGATGAATTTTTTTTTGCATAATTTAGAATTGTTAGATTCATACTCAAATTAGTGACAGCTACTCATTAGTCACTACCAAACAGGTGAAACATAGCAGAATAGTGGAATTTATTCATCCACCCCTTCGGATTGGAAACTTTGGGTCTATGATTATCATACAATTCTGAACCTAATCATCATTGCTTTCTCTATCTAAACTCCTAATTCCAACTGAATCTATATGGTTTACAGGACATAGTTACATTGAAAATCTTGAACAACTGCACCTGGTTTTAGCTGAAAATCATAGTTCAGATAAACCAAAAATACCTACTCAAGTTACATAACTAAAAAATAGTTTATATAACCTCTTCTAAGTTGTATCCAAATGTGCCTATTGAAAATGGAACTTTACATGCAGAAACAGTTGTTTAGTGTGAAGTCTTGAGCCTGAAATTGAGCCTTCTGAGCCAAATTGAGTGAAATATCATGTGCATCAAATCAAATGGCTTAGCCGGTCTATTCAACACAAAATGCCTTCGAATTTTCCTCACATTGGTATACAATATCATGTACTTCCTTTTTGGAAGTTTTTGTAATATAGTCTTAATCTCTGGTATATTCTCCACTGGAATTTGTATAGAGAATTTATTCCAATTCAGCACATCACTGAAGGGCAAAGAGTAGTTTTGAGAAATGATCACAGGAACACATCCTGCATTAATTGCTTCCACAACTCTAGGACTAGCCACTTCATACCCACTAGGACACAAGCAAAACTTGCTTTGTCCCATTAATTGAGTGTAATTTTGGCCATTAGGAAGGTACTCATGGACTTGAACTTGGTTATCTTTGTCCTTCCAATGTTTCAGCAGTTGTTTCCTAATGTAACCGTGGGCCCCACCAGAGAAAAATGCTAATATGGTTCGATTTATTGGGTGTTGGGCCAGATTTGGTGGGCCTAGCTTTCCCACTGGTAAGTACACTTCAGGGATAGAGACGTCCCTCTTGGGCTTGAAGCCTTCTGAATTATTGGCATTGCATAGAACTCTGATGAAATTCTTGAAGAGCTCTGGATTTGCATTTGAGATATCTGGTGCCTAAATCATCAAAGTAAAAGCAACTTATATTATCTAAGATTGGAGCCATCAAAACTCAAAAGCACAACTTGTTGTGGTAATAATATACATGAAATACCAAGCCCCAAGTAAGGCATTTGATCTATCCATTTCAATTCAATTACAGCAACACAATAGTTCTATTCCAACACCAGAATCTTCTAGTATTTTTAGAATTTGTTCAATACTTGAATTAATCAAAAAGCACTAAGGATCAAAATAATGAAATGCAGGTGCTTTTCTTATTTTAATTGAACCAAATATCATTTCATAGCATCTCTAAACTTACCTGACTGTTAAGATAAACTTCATAGTTTAATTTATATTAACCAAGTAAAGGCTTTTTACAATGTCTAATTGTCCAATAATTAGAAATTATTACAGGTCTGACTTTTAAGAAAATTGATGTAAAAATCAATAAATGGGTAGCAATTTCTAACTGAATGAATGGGCAAAAGTTGTCTAGTTCATAGACCATTTCGTTGTATAATTTACCAACTTTATTTCGTAACTAACTGTAATATACAACTCACTAGAATATATATGTATAACAGTCCCAAATATTTTTCATAGTTTACATGCATGCTTAGCTTAGAAAGATTGTTCACCTCGTCATGTTGAAGCTACTAGTAAATAGAGAATGAAGTTAAGAGGAAAAATTTTAAGAAGGGTACCCAATCGTGACAAGAAAGGAGAAAATGGTCTGCACCATGGCTTCTGTTCCAATAAGGATACTTATCTGCCACGATTCCAATATAATCTTCCACCAAACGTTGCATACGGTCACGGTTGTAATCACTTAGTGACTGGTAAGGCTTGTAAACAAATTGAATCACATTAACCACACTAACAGGAAGGAAAAACGCGTGTGCCTCATCAGGGTTCCTAGCCTTGAAGGGACTCCTCTTGTTATTATCAATTTCATCAATGAATTGACCCTCAATGGCGTATATATCATTTACTGGTCCAAAATGCACTAATGGTTGCTCTCCTTCTTTATAAACCCACACCTTGAATCTCTTCACCATCTCCATGTGGCTCCTGCTTTTCATTTTATTCAAACAACACCACTTGTTAGTTGTTACTAATAATAATAATGATAATGTAACAATTTTTGTGTGCATGTGTGTAACCTTGATTAAGGTAGACACTGATAAGATTGAATTTCAGCCAAATTGAATTTATAAAAATGATTCTAAAAGCAAACTAAGAGCAAAATATGCAATATAGTATAATTTTTTTTTTTGAGAGTAGATTAGACTGAAAATTCCTTTATTTTCAGGAATTTCTGCATAAACCCCTTAATCATTTAAGATATAAAAAAATACGGGTATCAGTGTGATTTATTATTTTTAATCTAATGCCAAGACAAGACAGGTTTTAGATCAAATTAACAAATCATTAAGTGTGTTTAAGGGGATGAAGCTACTTACTGGTGAAAAGCATAAGGGTTTCTATAAATGGACCCTTTTGGGACAAAGGTTTCATGCTTCCTTGAAATATTTCTGTGGTTCCTGGATTTAATCGCTTCCCGGATTGAGGCTCGAGCTTGTGCCAAACCATCTTCAACTATATCCAAGCTAGTCTTTTTCTGCATGCAACAAATATAAAAAAGAGAATTTTTTTTCCTTAGAAAAATGAATAATATCATGTACAATATATACATATAGGTTTTAGGAAGTTAATTAGACTCTAAAACTTTGTGCTTAATTTTTGCACACCTTAATTCTATGCTCAAAGCTTCTATATGCAGAGTTAGCCAGAAATTGACCATGGGGTTGTACTCTTGTTGTGATGCCTTTTATGCTGGAAAGGCAGAAATTAGGAAAATCGAAGGAATAATGATTTCCCGGAAGGTGAGTGAAGAAGAAGAAGACAAAAATGGGAAAAAGTAATGGGAGTAACATAGAGACTATGGAGCATTGGAATGCCACCATGATAATTCATAGATTGAATCAACATTTGCCTTCATCAAATGCCTCCATAGTTAACATAATTTATATTGAATGAGTAATCTCTCAACTCTCAAATCGTGTGAACATGTCTAAGAAGATACAAACCTAAGTTATTCTAACTAGGATCTTCTCACAAAGTTTTTAGCATAAGGAGTTTAATTTGTATTTGAAGGCATGTGGCGTAAACCTTAAAAGCAGGACATTGTATTCAGAACCTTGCACATGAATCACCACAACATCTGCAAGATTGTTCAAAAGAAATGGCATTTTACTTGCCTGAGATCACAAAATTTTGAGCTGAACCGTGTAAATTCCAAGTAATACATCAATTTTTCAATCGCTAAAAGAATTGAACTCAAAGGAGAAATCGATTACTAATGAAAATCAGAAAAAAAAAAAAATAGTTTTTTTATTTTTTATTTTTTTTAAGTTTGAACTTATCACTAGTTCACTAACTAGGTTGTAACTTATCACTGCTACTTAGCCGATTTTAAGGGTTAGTTAAAACCTCAGCTTTTGAAGTTGTAACTTTTAAGAGATTATTTAATCTAAATACTATGGCTTCATTCAAAAGTTATCCTCACAACTTTGCATTGGAGAGTATCTGGTCAAAGATTAACAAACGTGTTGTCACACGTGTGATGATCACGTATCTAGAAGTAAACTACTATTTTAACATCTAAAGGTTTTTTCTTTTTTTAATTATATCTTAAAGTTTACGGTGTTTATATATTCAGTTGCTGAAATCAAGAAAATTTTAAATATGATTAGAAATTACTTTTTTTTAAAAAAAAAAACAGCAATTGTAACAGAAGAAATATTATGTAAGAAATAAGTAGATAAAAATGAAAAGAAAAGATGTTATGAGGTTTAAGGGAACATTTAAATTATTTTCTGTAACAAATATATTATGTAACAAATAACTAGATTAAAATTGTTTACCTTGAAAAGGTTATTCAGATAGCTATGCTGTTTAGGGGAACATTTAATTATTTTCTAAAAAAACACTGCATATACTTTAATCATTAAAGAATTAAAAGTTATATTATAATTATAAATATAAAAAAAATAATTTTTTATTCCATTGATAAAAGAATTAAAAAAAATTAAATTTATATGTTTAAAGGATTAATTAGTGAATGTTAAAAACAAAACAATTAAATTGAATGCGTTTAAATAGAAATACGCTTTTATATATATATATATATATATATATATATATATATATATATCATTACATTGACTAGAGACTTAAAAAAGAAAACACACATACTTTGAGTATGTATTCCTATGATAGCACTCATAGGCATAGAAAGTAATTTCACTTTACATGTGACTTTACTTCAAACCCCTACTGTTTATCTTTTTTTGCCAAATTTGTTTCAGTCTAGATTTACATCGACACTTAAGAAATAAATTTAAAACTAATATTGGATATCATTTATGTATGATAGCGATCTGTTTGATATTTAAAAATTTAAATAATTATTTTTCATACCTGAATTATAATAATTAAATACGAGATTCGATTTGGATTAAAAGATTATAAATAATAAAATTATAAAGGATGAAAAAAATAATAGCACAGCGAGAAAGAGAAAAAGATTCAGAGTATAATTATTTTTGCATTATAGACTTTTTAAAGTTATAATAAAATATAAAAATATATCAAACTATTAAATAAAAATCATAATAAGATATAAAAATATTAACTAAAATCATAATAAAATATTATTAAAAAATATAATTTTCACAAAGAAATATATATGTAACGGGGAGTTTTAAATTTCACAGGCTCATGGTGTGTGTGGAAGCCCAAAACAAATTAATCCACCGATCAAGCATCATAAAATCGTGGGTTTTTACGTACCTACTCGTGAGTTAGATTAGAATAATCGTAATAATAATAATAATAATAATAATAATAATAATAATAATAATAATATATATATATATATATTATTTGATAGCAGAATAATTATATTATTAAAATAGATATAAAAAATGGAGATAGGGATTATGCATATTTATTTAATTAACCAATTATAACTAATCATTAATAATAGATTTGTTGTATTTTGAAACAATTTTTAAAAATTTATACGAAATTTAATTTTTAGTATAGAAATATTTTTTACAATTGTTAATATGTTACATAGGAAAAATATCTACTGGTTAGCTATTTTTAATGAAATCTCTTATACTATCCTAATTAGCATAGTCTTTTAAATATTACAATTGTGAATCAAGTGGATTTAACCCTGTAATTATTATTTCAATATTTATGACACTAGTCACATCATTGCCAAATATTATATCAACAAATTTGGTTAAATTTCTAAAAATAAACTATGGAAGAATCAAAATCACGCAATTATAATTATAACAATAAGATTCAATTTCGAAAGGTAAAAGTGTGGCAGAGAAATGCCACAACACAGACTTGGAGAGATCTTGGCATCACACATTTGACATCGTAATTTCAAAAAAAAATAAAAAATACAATATTCATTTTATGTAAAATTATTATACAATGGAAAAAATAGGGAATCCCTAAATAAATTCTGTGTACAATTCTTCTTTGAATAACAACAAATTCAAAAAGGGAAGAAAGAACACACGAATCAAATAATTATATTCTGATGAATCACTTCTAAAATCATGGGCTCTTTCAGACTTGTAATGATGATCTAAATCATGAAATCCAACAGAGACAATGCACCTTATCAAGAAAAGCTTGCGCCATAACTACAATTAAATATTTCTGATACATTTGAACACCCTTAATCCAATTTATCTTATATATGCTGCATATTTATAAATGTTGTGAAACAAAACTAAAAAATACATCATTGTATGGTGTCACAGCCATAAGAGTCACGCCACTCTAGCATTTGAAGAGTGGCTGCATAATGTGACAACGCTCCAACCACAACAAGTACATGAAATATTTGATGGCTATGTCCTGCTAAGTCAAACCACCCTGGTTTCCACCTTTCTGGTATTCTTGTCACATAGAATAATGTTCCTGTCAAGTAAGATAATGCCATGGCACATTCATAGGCTAATGTAATATTGCGCCTAGGATTGTGCCAATTCATGAAACATGCATGAACTGCAGGCACAATGCCGAAAAGTCCCATTGAGCAGAACAACATGGCACGAAATGCACGGTATCTACTAGTAGAAAGTGTTGGAGAGAGCATTGTTGCAATGGTGAATAGTCCCATGGCTGTGATCCCAGCGAGGTACATGATTTGCCAGTGAGGTTCACATAGGAAAACATAGTAAATTTGAGGAAAAAATGAAGTGATGATCATCACAGCTATTCCTACATAGTCCATTCGCCACAGGACCACGTTTAAGTCCCGGGAGTGACAACAAAAGAGGTGGCACATGCTGCTAGAGAAGAGACAGAACATAGAACCACCTAAGAAAACAAAGAATGGCCACCTTGCTATAACCATTGTTGTTGATTCAAGTTCGATTGTCAAAGGCATTTGATGATTTAAATTGAACAGTAATGTTGTTCCCTGCAAGTTCTTACAATGTTAGTCTTCAAAATTTATACCATTGTTGGGTGTAATTGTACAAAGTGTCTTGCTAACGGATGATAAGAAATCAAAATATACAAAGTTTTTGTTAAAAGGATTATACTTTCGGATAAAAACTTTCTACCTTTAATTTCTTAATTAATGTCTTGTTAGACCTGAGAAAAGTCAGTAATACACTGTTTTGAACACATCATCTTTGTCAGTAATACACTGTTCTCTAACTTTATAGATTTTAATAAATTTCACAAAAGCTAGCAGCATTTTTCTTATATACAGGGTTTGTTTATGTGTTTTGAATGTGATCATGAGCTCACTTACCATAAACAAATCTTTGATGTTGTGAGAAACATTTTGATCCGCACTTGAAGAAAAAGACCTGCAAGAGATAATAAGCAAATTTAGTTGAGTTCTGATATTCTACCATATTGTTAGCTAGGAAGTTCACCTAATATAAATTTCTAACCGCAATGGCTTACATAAAACAACAAAAAAAAATGTAGAAGCTGATTCTAACTCATGGATTGGATGTTAGTTAGGCAAATTCCTGAGTACCCTTTTTCTAGTTAAGTTACCTGTCTACCGCAAATTGCATAAAAATTTTGGGTACGTCAATTGCACGATTTTTCTGGGCTTAAAACTAAGGGAAGTGTTTTTCTTACATAAAAAAGAGAATACTTACTTGAAGTAAAAATGAACTTAAAAAACTTAATGACAATGATTGTTACAACAATTTTATTTTGAAATATATATATGAGAATTTGGACCAGTCATCATTGATTCAATTGTAAATTCTCATTTCTAGACGAGGTAGATTGGAGAAACCCAAAAATATGAAATTGCTTTCCTAATAAAGCCTTAAGGTTAACAAATTCTGATGGTTAATTATTCATTTGCAAATCAAAAACCATTTCCATCATTTGAGTGCGAGACAAATGGTAAAAGCTCTTTTCCAGAATTTATATATAGTAATTCTCAGAGATTCTTTAATTTATAATTGAATTAAGTAGATTCCAGTCTTTGTTTCTTTATTCTAAATTTCTACACAGCAGCAGGTGCTGCCAACATGCTGATACAGTGACATGTGTTTTCTGTTACATGAAAAACTTATTGGTTCTCTCGGTTTCTGACAGTAAGTAGCTGAGGTTGTCATCACACACAACTGAAATACTGAATGAAAACAAAAGCAAAAAGATTCTATAAAGTGTAATTTATAAATTATGCGAGATTTTTATTTATTTATTTATTTGTCAAAGTGTTGAATTAGATAAAAATCAAGTAGATTCCATTTTGTTTTAGTTTATTCTAAATTTCTGCACACACCAGCTGCTGGCAACATGCTGACATGTGTTTTTCTGTTACATGAGAAAATATATTGGTTAAGTATGCAACTGATTTGTCATCATCACACACTCACGAACACGCACGACACAACTGAAGAAAAAGAAAAAGAAAAAAAAACCTGGTAAAGAGTTCTACGAGATCCACAACTTGAGGCTTCATCAAATTGGCGAGAGTCAACCCGAGAAAGAGTAAAAACCCAATTAAATGCCTGAAACATGAGAACCCAACAAATAAAAAAACAAAATTTACCATAATATGAAATAAAAAAAAAAAAAGATTTTGATTAGTAAGCTTACGTCCAAACATTCAAAGTTTCGTTATGCCAACGAAAGAGGCTGAAGAGAGCTTGTTTGAAGGGCCAATTAGCTCTGTAATAACGTAAAATATATTCATTATCTTTCATATATTCTGGGAGCTCCCAAAACGACAACAGAGGGTAGCGTTTTCCTCTGTGACGGTCACACTGTGACATCATAGTCTTATCCTTGGACTTGGTAAAACACAAGGTTTCATCAGTTTCTTTGGTTTTGCGTTTCACGACGCATTTGGTCTCAACATAACTGTTCATTGGATGCCTCTAGCAACAGCAAAAGGCTATTGTGGTGTGTTGTAAAGAGATCAAGAGAGAAGGGAAGGGGTATGGTGATGAAATGAAAATGAAAATGAAAATGAAATGTAATGATAAGAATGTAAATGCTAGATAGAGAGCATTTATCTCTTTCCTTCTCTGACTTTCTCTTACGGATGCGTGGCTAATTGTTGATGCAGTAATGGAGGCTGCACAACTGCACCAACTGCAGCATTTAAGGACCCTCTCCGTAAGGTTTGGCACTATTATGTGGGGTTTGTTAAAGTGCACACTTAATCAATTCTCGTAGCTGGAATAACTTGTTTTGTTATGTTACCCTTCCTCTTAGCCTCTTAGCCTTAGCCTTTCTCTGTTATATATACTGTATATGTCTTATATCTTATTATTATTGTCAAGCCCTCAAGTCAATATCTAAATTCCCAAACTTAGGTCACTTATAAATCTACCAACTTTTAACGTGTGGGCTACACCTATAGTTTCTTTTCTTTTCTTTATTTATCATGAGAATAAAACCTTAGAAGATTATTAATTACTAATGTTGGTTTCACTGGCTGGGTTGAACATATAGGCTATGTTTCACTAAATTACGTAAAAATTTATTTGGTAACTCAAAGGTCCTAGTTAGAAACAGAAAAAAATTAATACGTTGAATTATGAATATTTGATAAATTTTTAAAATAGTTAATGTATATAAAATGATAAATTTAACAGTGTATTTTTTATATGAAATTGTGCTTTATTTAAAAAGTAATTAAAAGAATTAAGAATAAAATATGAAAAATAAAAACTAGACCTTAACGGTTTAAAAAATACGAAAATTAATTCAATTTTACTTCTATACTTTTGTACTTGTACATGTAGAGTTGAAGAGATTAAAATATTTATTTTTAAAGTTAAGGAAAAGAGTCATTTAATCCGCCTCAAAACCTATTAAGCTTAGTATTAAAAACATAATAAATGTAGAATTTAAAAATATCAAAAACTATTTATCACTATATTACAATGTTTTTTTTATAAATATCATAAAAAATACATTTACATTTAAAATAAACGAACATTAAAAACAGATTTCGTTAAATGACTTTACAAATAAGTTTGTAAGTATTTACAAATAGGCTTTACAAATAAACATTTATAAATAAGTTTGAAAAAACAGGTAAGCCTATTAACCATAATCTAAGTCAAACAGGTTAGAGTAGACAAAAAATATATAAATTAAACTCAATCTACGAAATAAAAAACATATTTAATCTATTCTTATCTTATTATTTGGAGTCTATGTAATTTGTAGAGTTTTTCATGATGAGTAATTAAACATGATAATAATAGGCCGTTATATTAATTTATGAGTTGAGATGTGTATTAAGTGTTTGATAAAGAAATCATTTTCCGACAATGACTAATAAAATTTTGCCATCCACGGTTGTTTGTGGTAATATTTTTCAATTCCCATTTTATTGGCATGGATTTGGAGCATAAGGTCATATAGAGTGTACTGTGTATATGTCTAACTTGTAGAAATTAACATGTAGAGTTGTGAATCATATATAGCATAGCTTAGTCTAGTTTTGTACACAATAGCTAAATGTGATGATCGTGTTATTAAACTTTCTAAAGAAATAATCATCCATCAACCTTTGAAGACATAATTTGAATAAGGTAGTGCCACGTGTCCTCCAGCTTCTCTTTCTCTCTTATGAACACTGGCCTTTTAATGTAAGAAATATTTTCATTTTATTATTTTAAAAACATAATGGAAGAATCAAAATTTTCAGTACTCAATACATGAAAATAAAAATATTTTTTTAAATATTAGTTTATTAATAAATAAAAAATCATCTTCATAGATAAAAATAAATCTTTCTTAATTAGCTTGCAATAATTGACTTTAAAAAGTTAATAAATATAGTATTGTGTAAAGTAAATAATAATTAAAAATATTATGTTAATTTTCTAAAATATATATGAAGTTCATTCAGAAAAACTTTAATTCTAAGAATTGCATTCTAGAAAGAAAATACACTTTAAGATGTTATATAAATTACTGAAAATATCTCACCACTAGATTGACATGGCAAATAACACTTCCATAATTTAGTATGAAAATGTTATATAGGATAGAAAGTATATAGGAAAAAACATTTTTCATATTTTCTTTTCTACAGTTTTAAATAATAGGATGGGGATTCATTTTGCACATTTTTTCTTTACACCTACGTTTTTTTGAAATTGTAGAAATTGATTTCTGAAATTTAGAAAGCCATCTTTCAAAATATTAAAAAAAAATGAGTGTAAAAAATAATAAAAAGGTAACAATCTAACAGAACAGAGAGTAGGAAAAGAAAACTGACATGGTTGAAGGATGAGAATTTAACATCTAACACAGCATAATTTATTCTCTCATTTTTTAATGTTAGTGTCACATACTCACATTGGTCACTATGTGTCAACCTCCAATGTCACAATCTGTTGGACTAACAGTGAACTTGAGTGTGAATAAAGAAAAAATTCAGAAATTCAATTAGTACATTAGGGACAAATCAGAACTCTATTGAAGGACTATAGCTGAATTTTCTTCATTGTTCTAAATGTTCTTTGTCATGTATAAGAATAAACCCGTATATTCTTTCTCAAGTATAAGAGAGAAGAAGAGAGGTGGTTGCTCCACCTACTAATTACGGTCTCGAAGTATTAGCGTCAGTTGTGATAATGTCACATGACAATGTCAATATCACCTTTTTAATTTATATAAAACAAAATGATTTAATGCAAGATTAAGATTGTTATTTACTAATGTTAATTGCAGTGACACATTTGGTATTTTGTGAAATATACCTAATATCCTTAATTATTCGAAAAATAGTACATTAATACTTTTGTGTGCATTGCATTGATCTTCTTGATTTAAAAAAATATTATGATGATATTGATATTAAGGATATTAAAGAAATACCATTTCTTGAAAATAAGTTACGGCCTCAAAGTTATCATTAGAGTCAACTGTGATAGTGCCCTTAACGTAATTAAGTTACATAACAATATCAACATCACCTTTTTAATGTTATATAAAACAAAATGATTTAATGAAGAGTTAAGATTGTTATTTTAAAAAAAATGTTAATTACATGGACACATCTTGTATTTACTTAAGATTTTAAATATATACAAATTTTTTAATTGTTTAAAAAATATTGCATTAACACCTTTTGTATACATTGCATTAATCCCTTTAATTTTCAAAAAATATTACTTGATATTTTTTATAAGGATTAGTAAAGTACGTACTTCTCTTGAAAATAAGTTAACTCAAACACACATCTTAATCCCTTTGTAACGAAAAGCTAAGCATGAATTATAACACAAGCAAACTTCGTAGTCGTACCATTATCCAAATACATGCATATATGCGAGTTCCCATGAGGACATTTTATTATTATTATTATTATTATTATTATTATTATTATTATTATTATTATTTGAAAATTATGTAGAACGAGTGAATGATTTTCAATTTAACCATAGAAAAACAAAAAAGAAAAAAATTGAATGAGGAGTAAAAGTAGATACAAAATTCTATGTAGTTGATAGTACTTGCATTCAACCAATTTCTTGGGACTACCGATAAGGACAAATAGGACTTAATATTGGGCCAATGGGAAATAGAGGTATGTGTATCACGAAAAGGAATTTGTCGGTTTTGTTAGATTCGTAGTTGAACCATACTTGAGCTATAACCTAATGACACCACACAGAAATTTCTCAATTTGGAAGTGACCATAGGAAATGCTCATGGGAAGGGGTTAATAAAAGGTCAAAAAAGGGAAATGAAATGCATTAAAAGATAAATAAACTTGTAGTGTCTTTAATGCCCCCAAATTTCACCAATTCAATTGCTTGAAGGAATTAAGCATTTATATATGCTAGAGAGAAAGCTATGTACATATTATGGATAAGGAATTGTGTAATAAGTATGTATAGTTTAAGTAAAATTGATATTCATTAAAAGAAGTAGATTGGCGTTAGTTGGTGGAGATTCAGCTGTTGTGACATTAATTGAATAATGAGTTGGTTAACAGAACAATTAGGTGACAGGTGGCTGAGTCTGACTCTTAAGAACCTTTAGGTTTTGCAAACCGCACACGCCAACATAAATTAAATTTGCCCTGCGTTTTAGCCAAAACATTATAATAAGTGTGAACGTGTTAAATAAGTTGCCAGCCTCACTCTTTAACGACGTTTCGAGCTGTTCATTGGGACATCACTTTCTTGCCAAATGCTCCTATATTCCAAACCAGAGAATCAGATATGCTCCACCCTATACTTTTAATTTTTTATGAGATATTTTATAAGGTTAAAATGTTTTTTTATTGTTTATAAATTTTGGAAATGTAAATTTGTATTATTATTAGTTATTGGTTTGTTATTTTTTAATTAGGATTTAAAAAAATTTAATGTTATACAACACTAACATCCACGTTGTCGATAACATGACATTACAATTTATAACTATTATATGAACCATTTAAATTGCATGGAAACTTATATTTTGATTTAAAAGATGGAGATGAAAAAATAGGGTTTGTTTTATTAGTAGCTTGAAATAAAAATTACGTCGGCAAAGTGAGGAGTGATCTGTGCCCATGTCAAGAATTGTACCTGGACGCATGTCTCTGTGGTCAAATTCAAATTCAAGGCTTGAGCATGGGCGGAGACGCCGTCTTTGTGAAAACTACTATTGTATAACAGCACATTAGAAAAGCTTATTAAATTGGTAATTTCAAATTTTATTTTAGTATAAAAAGCTGATATGAATTTTAAAATATTTCGACGGGAATATAAGAAATGGTAAGATTTTTTTAAAAATAAATTATAAGATTTTGTAATGTGAATTTTATTAGATTTTATTAGGTTTATATAAATGTGTAAAAAATATTAAAAAATATTAAGTGATAATATTTGGATTATAAGGAAAAAAATATAGTTAAAATTAAAATTTAATAACTATTATTATCTTATTTACAGTGATGATCACCTTTTTTATTGTTATTATTATCACAAGAGGGTCGTTACTATCACTATGTGTATTTATATTTTATTTTATTAAGAAATCTTACAAAATCCATTAAATTAAACAAGCAATCAACTATAATCACTTTACTTAAGATATCTTGCTCTTCCACAAAATCTTAAAAAATCCATTAAATTAAACAAATAATCAGCGATAATCACTTTACTTAAGTAAGATATCTTGCTCTTCCACGAAATCTCAAAAGAATCCCACATTTGTTATTTAATATTTCAATTTATTAGATAGTTACTTTTTTAATATTTGTTATGAATTTCATTCATAAGACTGTGTAATCTAAACAATGAGTAAAATATTGTTACAAATTATTTAAGCGTAATTTTATTGTTTATTTAGCATAGAACTCTATATATCCCACCAAAAAAAAATGTTTAAAAATTAGCATAGGACTTAAGGTTTACAACATATCTATAGAAAGGATATTTTAGTAAGAATATCAAAATAATTAGATCACACATTAAGATTTTTTTCCCATCAATTATTTTGTATAGTTGCTAAATCAATTTACTTCAATTGAAAGTTAATTTCAACAATATCTATAACATGAAATCAACTTTGAATTTTCTTTTGAATCCTAAAAATTACAAATTTTAATAAATTGAAAGATATTATATTAACCTTAAAATAATTTTAATTTATAGTAATAGTGAATATTATAATATTAAATATTTTAATTTCTTTTTAAAATTAAAGATAATGAAAGAAATGCTAATTAAAAAAAAAAAACTTCATTATAAAACTTCAATCAATAAAATAAAAATTAGCAAGTAATATTAAATTAAAATTTTAATAAAGAAATTCCCCTGACGTCTCAAAACTTCTACACACAACATAGGCTATAAAAAAATTACTTGATTCAATTTAATTTTTTAATTGAAGTCACAAAATAATACTTTCAAAATTACAAATAAGTTATTTGAATCAACATTTTCAAATACCAACTTAAATAACCAAGGATTTTATCCTAGAACTATTTTACATTTTAAAGAACTGAATGTGAACCACAAAATTAAACTACTAAAAGGAATAAATTTCATGTTGGTTATTTTAGATTATTTAATTAATTTTTTTCAAAGATAAAATCTAGTATGGTATTTTTGTCACCAAGCATCAGAAAACTTCACAACTGAACAATGAGCATATAATTGAATTGCAAATAAATAGGGCTAACAGATATAACTATATCAAAAAAGACTTCTCACATCAAATAAAATATTATGGGCCACTTATATTAGGACCCAAGTGTGCCACAAGACAAAACATAAATGTACTTTGTTCGCATAGAAACTATCTGGTTTCTTTATGATTCACAAAGCTCTATCTACCACAATGATCTTTACTGATCAGAATTGAATCTCCTATATTCTTGGTTCTTGAATCTTCTTGATTTTTCACTTGGTGATTGTTTTAAAGATTTGTGTACGCTCCTACTATAGCAAAACGAATGGAGAAAAGGAAAAGAAGAGTAAGAATTATTGAGTACAAGAGGAATTATCCGACCACGAGTCACAAGGCACAAGAAATAAGAAGTGGCCGTTATTAAAAATGTAGATACAGAACTAACAAGGAGATAAATGGAACAAGAGGAAATATGTTTCATGGGGAATGTTGTGATGAGGAGAATAAGAAGTTACAGAAGAGAAAGGAGGAAACAAGCTTTATGATATGAACATTGTGGATATATGTCATATTATCTTTATTTCAAATTTTCATCCAGTGAGATATCCCACTTTTTCAATCAAAGCCTGGATATCAGCACCGCTACTCCCCTCAGTTGCTTCCACAATGTTATGGCTGTCCAATGGCATGACATCTGAAAGAGGGTAATTTCTGTTATTATGAAGTTGATTCATTGCACTGCTTCCCACTCCCTTCACTATGACACTTTTGTGTAGGCCACCAAGAAGTCCTTCGTAATCTGTGTCACCACATTCTCCAACGAACACTACCATCTTTGATAGCTCAAAACCCCATCGTACATATAGGTATCTGAAGGAAAAAGCTCAATGAGTCATCAGAGGTTACAATAAACTTAAGCAATAGCATTGTCCAGATTCACAAGACCCCAATAGAGGAAATCACGTAAGAGAAACAGAAAAATAGTTCCCGTCTATGTACAAGAGCCTGGATGATAACTTGTTTCTGTCCTGGCACATTTGCACAGACATTGCATAATTTCAACCAAATGTTAGAAAGAAATGCAGTAACAGTGTGCCTCCTCACCACTCCATCCCAGAAGAGAGAAAAGGAAACATCGATTGTATACAAGGGTACAACAATATATACCTTTTGCATGATGAAATTTTTTAAATGATGATTCAACAATACCTGAGGGCTTGGGAACGAGATGCCAGCACAGGAATTACATTCAGTCTTGTCCCATTTTGACAGTATATAGGATGACAACGCAGAGCTTGGATCCTTAATAACTTACGGAGCTCTTTCACCGGGGGAGCCTGCAAAAATAAAATAGGATAAAACAATAAAACTCAAGTGAATCTGAGGAAAAAACAAACAAACCAACCTGCATAGAAATTTCCACAAAGAATCTTAATTACTGCAAATGGTTTTAAATACAAAATATAAAAGCAAGAATGAAAAATTACCATTCCTAGCTTTCGCACTTTGAAAGCATAACAGTAGTCAGTAGAAAGTTGTTCAGCAGGACTCACAATTTTTTCACCATTCTCACCCTTCTTATCAGTGATTGTATCAGCCCAACGCACTAAAGTCTTCCTCAACCCTTCTCCACCCCAACGATATTCAATGTGAGAGTGGTAATACAAGTCAACCACAAATGGGCGTTCTTCAGGGTTGAGGGATGGATAGTAGAGATCACTGCCACTGTTGCAAATATAAGCATCAAAATCAATGGGACTCAAGTCACCTGAGATTAGAAATGACTGTATCTCAGATATTGTTAATGATGTTGCCAATATGAACCCTATAGAGCCTTCAGCCCTATCCTTTCCAGCAGACTCAAAGATGGCTTTAATAGTTTCAAGAAGATCTGAAGTAGTATCACAATCCACAGCAATGACAAATAGATGTTTTCTTCTCCTTAATGGAGGAAATTTACCAGCATTTGGATTTTGATCTGATTTTTCTGTAGCCACACCCTTTCGTGTGTCCTTAGAAATGCCCTTTGACCATGACAAAACAGCATTCTCTAGTTTTGCACTTCTATCAGCAGCATTTCCATCAGAATCCATAGAATTGTCATTTCCACTGCCCCCACTCTTCTCTCCATCCAATGAAAACTTCAGGTTTAGAGATAAGTCCTGTATATCTCTTAAGGAATCACTTGGTGATTCTGATTCTGAACTTTCACCCCCATCTTCACTTCGCTGCCATTGTGGATGCCTTGGTTTGCAAGCGGCTATTTTAGACAGGTAAGTCTTACAGTGTTCAGGCCATGAAAATAAATGAATATTCTTCAATCCATTCTGTCTACATTTTGCCCAAAGTTGCTTGTTACTAACAAGCTTCAAAAGAGCATCTGCAATAGATTGCTGGTCATGAGGATCTACGAGCAGACCATTGTCAAGTACCTGTATTAGTAACCAATCAGGCATGGAAATTTCGGAGGGAACCTTTTCAAATCAATATATGACCACTAATCAGTAAGCATACCCTATGAATATCAACAGGACCCCCATTTTTAGTAGCAACCATTGGCAAACCATGAGCAGCTGCCTGTTCAACAAACACACAAGTTAATGTTTATTTCTCCAAAAAGAAATTAACCAATAATAAATAATTCAAGATTGAGAGGATCACCTCAATTAAGGTAAGACCAAATGGCTCAATGAAAGCTGGATTAATGAAAACACCCTGCATAGATATTGGATCTGAATAAAATGTAAAATGACAACATAGTTTGCATTTGAAGGAGAATTAAACAAGATATGATGAACATATTAAGATTGAGACCTTTGAATATTTTCTTAACATTTTAGGTGTTGAACCATGTATGTTTTAGTTCTTCATTTAAGTGTTTTTAATCGGACATGTTATGATTCAAAAATCAGTTTTCAAAAAATAAACAAATAATTGTCAAAAAAATTCACAATTCAACAACTACGCTTAAGAGAAGTATACAGTTATATCAATTTTCTTCTAATCCATTTTTAAGTTTAAATTGACTTATCGTCATGTATTCCAATCAAATGGATAAAGTTACCTTTGTCTTCGCTGCTAGACGATATATGTCAGGAACATCAGATTGTTTGTGATGTTTAGGATATGCCACTTGCCCATATAGATCATACTTGTCAATCAGCTTAAGTACGGAGAGAAGAACAGAAGCATTTGTGCTTGACATCTCATCAATTCCATCTCTGTTACCCATAATTAATGTCTGAAAAGCCAAAGTAGGGGCAAAAAATAGATCAGTTGAGCAAGACAATTTAGATGACCTGAAAATCAGGAACAAATGACACTCAAAAAGTGCAGACTGGATCATTCATAGTTTCATACAAGGTTGGCAAGCTCTCGAAGAGGACGACATTCTCCGAACGCTTTTACCAAAGTTGTGATGTTCTTTTTAGGGTCTGGTCTAGCAAGGGCAAGTATCATAGGCTTGCGAGGGTTGGTAAAGAAGCGCATTATCTAGCAATCACAAAGTTAAAATTGGCATTAAATTCCATTCTTGTATTGAATTCCAAGCAGAACTTGCTGGTCAACACATATCTAACCTAATCAATTATAAAATAAAAGCATTGAACCGGATAATCATTCAGGAAACATTAAAAGAAATGCAGAAGGCATATTTATAACCTCGGACCAAATAGGTGGATCATGGGGGGCAGGATGGTCATGGTCTGAATTTCCTTCTGGTTCACCTTCTATATCACCATCTAGTGGAGCAATATGATGGAACTCCATACCAGGTGGAATTGTCTGCAAGATGCAATGAGATTATAACATCTAATTTTACATGACATACCAATTGCAATGAAATAATAATAAAATCCTGCATCTGGAACAGGACTCAGCATTAACTGCTGTTATCAAGAAGTACTAAGCAAACTAAAAGCTATGCCTGTAATGTCTAAAGAACAATGCATTCACAGGAAAGCAAGATACAGTGTTCGAGAATGTTGTCGTACACACAACAAAGAAATTTCTTTTCTGGGAAGACTAATAAGCCAAACAAGTACAAAGCAAGAAAACAAAACTTCTGAGTCTCATCCCAAGTTAAAATAAGGAATGAAATGACAAGAAAAATAGAGCATATGCTCATATATGACCCTACCTAATACAAAGTAAACAAGAAGCAAGACATTTTGCTTTAAGAGTCAGGTTAAACAAAAAGTCTATCAGTCACCTAGATAGAAAAATGAACTTACTATATCTCAATGCAAAGGTATATAAACTTGTAATTATAACTCTAGCCCCCTGAAATCTATAACTCAAAATCACGGTCCACAAGAAAGAACATTAAGATTTAGCTAGGAATTTTAACTTTTATCTATTACTTACTGCCATGCGAGGCATGAACCTTCCATAGCAGCTCACGTTACGCCTGATCCTTGCCCGTATTTTACGCTCCAATACTGGATCAAAACCATCATACAAGCGCCATTGTTCTTCTATTTCCTGTCTAGTGCTTGTAATGACTATTTCAGAAGCATCAAGGGCTAATTCCTCAGCTTCTATCCTACGCATAATCTTGTAAGTGGCGTTTATTTCATCCCTTGATAGTCGACCTTGCTTTAAAAGTTGTTCCAACTTATCTCGACCGAGCGAGTGGCCAGTGAAAAGCATTGGAACATTTAACGCACCCGATAGAAGAGCAGCAGAGTCACCTGCATCTGCATAATGTCCGTGAATGGCAACCGGCCAGACAGCATGCCCACTGCCAATCTGTTCCCCAAGAGATTTGGACATCTGTATAATGTGGTTAAGTGCCCCATCAACAAATTCAGGAATGTAAGGCCAGAGAAGTTCTTTCGGAATATATTTATCTCTTGGACCAAACGGAATACGAACGATATAAGAACCACTGCTCTCTCCCTTGTCATCTCCAAAATCATCCACATCTCTCGGAGACAACATTTCTGTCGGCTCCCCATAACTCCAATCCACATCAGGCGCTGCCACTTGTCTAGTTAGAAGATCAACCCGGTAAACTCCTGGCATTGATCCCAATGCCCTTGCGAGTTCCACCACATACTTAACCTATTCAACAGAAACAGAGAAACAGACAGACGGAAATACTTTTAGTTTCCAACATATTGGCAGAGGAAAAAAACAAGGATCATGTTAATACAAAACAACATATTGTGCAAGTGGGAAAAAACTTAGATGTTTTCGGTGCTGTTCTCCAATTAGAATTGGAAATTTCAACTCGGCGATTGGAGTAATAAAGGTTTAAGGTTTTCATTAACAGCCAACATGAATTATCAAGGTGAAATCCAATTTTGTTGGAAGTCAGTGCCAAAATCACCTTATGGAACTGCATCTAAGTTATGTTGTATGAAAGTATTACCTGACCACCGGTATCAGAATCACGTCCTAGCTCCATGTTCTCACCTCGTATTAAGCCATGAATGCTGCAAGTATACTCAATAGTTAAAATCAAGAGTGATCAAATAAAACACACCAAATATATAACAGAGACTACACAGAGTACACTCTGCAGAATAAAATCAAGGAACAAGCATACTAACTAGTAACAACAATACAATACAATACAACACTAATATAATCATCTAAAAAGCTTGATTTCAAACAATGATGAGGTGAATGAGACCTTATGAGTACAATGTAGAGCTTCTTCCCTTTCTGACTATTGGCCCAAGTCTCCATGGCATCGACGGAACTAATTCTCGGCAACCTAGCTCTGCTCTCACCACCGCCGTGAGCCGACACGTCACTCACCGGATCTCCCTTCTCACCTTCCGACAAGTCCTCCGACATATCCGCGGTGGCTTCCCTCCGCCCTCGCTCGCGCTCTAACCGACGTTTGTTCACTCTCTGCGCTGCTTCACTCTCCAGCTACTCAAATCCAACACTCAAAAATAAAATCAATAAAAAAAAATAGATATAATTCATAATTAAAAGCTGAGAATTGAGAATGAAACAAACCTGCTTCTTCTGACGAGCGAGGTTCCAAATCCGCCAGCACATGTTCTCCAACCTGGTGTTCCTCTCCTGAGGACTCCTGGTTGACGAAGCCTGGAATATGAAAT
Source organism: Hylodesmum podocarpum (assembly GCA_026586105.1). Lineage (NCBI taxonomy): Eukaryota > Viridiplantae > Streptophyta > Magnoliopsida > Fabales > Fabaceae > Hylodesmum > Hylodesmum podocarpum. Next base: position 6,935,909 of record JALJEV010000650.1, on the reverse strand, counting down.
TCACAAAATCAGTGCAATCAATTATCGAATCAACGAAATCAGTGTAATCGGATAAAAGAGTGGAATCACATAGTGAGAGTGTGTACCCGAACCCAAGAGCGATAGAGATCGGTCTCATCGAAACCGATAACCTCTTCAACGAAATAACGAGTAGGACTGAACCTTCCTCGCTCTCTGAGAAGAAGAGAGGATTTGGCATCGTCGAGGTTAGGACCAACGTCGAGTATGGCTTCAAGGTAGCTATTTAACCAATCGTTACCTGCCATTTATCTATCCTCTGCTACTTGTTCTTCTTAGTGCTTATTGTGGTTTTAAAGAGTGTGTTTACGAATGAGAATTCAAAGAAAAAAAAGAATATTCCCGAGGGAGGAGGAGTCTGGAAAATGGAAATAGAGTGAGAGAGACGGAGAAGGGAACGTCTTTGGGCTTGAAGCGGTTAAATGTACTTTTTGCTTTTCTTTTTTTCTAATTTCGGTTTCCTTTGTTTGGTCCTAACAAGTCATGCCATCTCATGGCCTAGATTCACGCCACCAGTCAACTCAAACACTTTCTTACTTTCTTTCTTTCTTCATCATTCATCGCCTCTATTTCCTATGCTTATGATTTATTAACAAATCTCTTATTCAAATTCTTTTTTTTTTCATATCTTTCTTTTTAATTTTACCATTACACTTTAAATAGTGTTAAGATTACTTTTTTTCTCTTTATAAATCAGAAAAAATTTATGTTTAATCTTTATTTATTTAATTATCATTATTTTTTAAAAAACAAATAAATAGTTTCTATTTTTCTGTGATTTTCAAAATTTAATATAATATTAATTGTTTATTTAACAATTATATACTTGCTGATTTATCTTTCACATATTTATATTTATTATAGAATACAAATAAATATATATATATAATAGAAAATTTCAGAATTAATTTATAAAAGCAAAAAACATATTAATTTCTTGATTTTTAGCAAAAAAAAACTGAAAAACAATTAAAAATGAATGAACGAAATAAATCATCAACTTATTTATTTATTTTTTAAAAAATGCATTAAAATTTGTCTCCATAGTTAATTCTTCATATTTATTTTTTCTTTAAAAAAATGTTCTTCATATTTGTTAATAAATATATTTGTTTTACATACCACAGGTAATTTTAATTCAAATTTATATATGAACAAAATTCTCAAAAAAAAAAAAAAAAAAGGAAACACAACTTCTGTGATTTGGATCTAGATTATTAAAATGAGTGCATTCACAGATTTCAGATAAGGTTTACTCAAATTTGTGTATGTGAACTGCAAGTTTAAATACTGAAGTGTAATTCTAACATTTTTCTTTCCACTCGGATTGTCGTTAATCCCTCGCTTGTCCAAGGAGTCAAATGTCAATGTTTCGGTGACTATAATAATAATTAAAAATTATATTTGAAAAGATAAACCGGAAGAGTAGCAGACACGTGGCGTAACGCACACTCGAGTGCTTTCAGTGCTGTTAATAAATAATCATAACAAATATTTAAAGTCACTTATTGTGTCCAAAAATATGTTGAAGAATTAAAAACTCAAACAATGATCTGGGAGAACACACAAGACAGTGAAGACACAATGAATACTTTTTTGCAAAGTTAAACTGTTAATCACTAATAATAAAAATTCTGGTAATTCATATTAAAAATTATTGATCAAAGAATAAAAAAATTGAATATTGAATAAAAATATGAAATATAATATGCTCAAATTTAAATAGTTATATGTTTTTAATCAATAATAAATCTGTTGTATGCCAAAAAGCTATAGCTATTTTTATGACATTCTTATTTCAAAAGAAATTAAGTTTTTACAATTATTTATTATTATTATTATTATTAAGTTACGGTCGTTTTTCCCCCACTAAGTCTAAATGATATCCTGTGTTGAAAATGTTCTTTCTTTTGGTCTAGCTGTTTTGAAAATACTTAAACACCCCTGCATTGAACGGCACAAATCGTTTTTGTTGTAAACTTCACGGGATTTAAAAAATGATCTCAATTATTGGAATACAACTTTTGTTAAACAATCATAATTCATCGACTTATCTAACAAATATGCTCAGCGTTTGATAATATACTAGTAAATATTCTTTCTTTTGTGTACGTTAGGTTAGCAGGTTCTTTTTTCTAGGTATGTTTAGCAGATATTCAAATAAAATGAAAGCAAATGTATTTTTTTATATAACTAAAAAAAATTATTTTTTTCAAAGTGAACATAAATGTGTATAAGGAATTAAATAGTTAAAATATCGTATTGAAGTAACTAAAAGTATGGTAGAATGAAGAGGTGTCTTCAATACTACCAGTCAATAACGGGCTAAAATTAACAAAAATTCATATAAGATAAGATACCAAAAACTTCTAATCATCATAAAATTTTATATGGTCAATAAATTCAAAAAATAATATAATTTTCGAAATAATTGCTATTAAAGTCGATAAAATAATTGACTATGGAGTAAATCAAATTAAATATAATTTAAAACTTCATTTAAAAATTCATCCATTAAACTTGATTTATAAGAACTTGAATCATATATAGCTCAACTTTTATTGATTTTATATAAATTTTAACAAATTTATGACACAATTTAATATTCAATTTATATAACGGTGGGTGTTTCAAAGTTTAAACTATCATTTATTATATAATAATCATAAGCTTTACCATGAACATAAAATTTGATTTTCAAACCAATCATAATAAACTTAAATTAGTATAAATGGAAAACTAATAAATTTAAACCACGGTTTTTTATTTTTTATATTATCTCTTACTTTCATGAATCTCATGTTATTTTTAACCAATGAAAAAATATATTCTCAGCATTCATTTTATCTTTTACTAAACACATTTTTTCTCTTATCTATCTTCTACCAAACATTTATTTTTTATTGAATTTAATAAATTTATTGTATTGGAGAAACAATGATTAACGATATATTTACAATATATTCGTTATTTCTCATTAAAATCATAATACTTAAATCTTATTATTTTCACAATTTTATTTTCAGTTCTCTTAAATACAATTATCGTTGTATTTTTTTTTTATTTTAACTAAAATATAATATTGAAACACCCCTATATTCTAAGTGCCCAGAGGAATAAAGTAAGTAAAGAAAACGGAATTCGAATCTGTACCCACCAGCCACCTGTCAGTGTCGTACGCACAGACAAAGCAAATCCTTGTATACTATGATTTGATGTATGTTACGTTAGAAATAGAGTCGAATAAAACAAAACAAAAAATATTAATTTTATTAATTAACTTAATAAATTATCAGCTTTATCTTTACTTCACAATAGTATGATGTATTCGATATTTAAAATATAAATAAATATATAATTTTATAATTTATTATTATTTAAATTTTAAAATATATATTAGATGTTATTATAATATCTAACTCAAGGATTGATTATTAAGTTGATTATTGATTATTTATTCCCTTTTATCACTTTTTTCAAAGGAGTTGCCCTGAAAAAAGTAGGCATTTGCAATCAGTTTTGTTTCACTTTCAATGAAGGAAAGTGGATGCGATAGATTATATAAATTATAGAGATATTTAATTATTGGGAGGTGATGAATCACTGGTCGGTTTGAGGATTGATTCATAAATTAAATCTGCATATGACACGTGTAGGATTGTGGGCCATTGATGCATGTGAAACCATGTGATGTGATCAATTGATACATCATATTTCATTGAACCTATTGCCAATATTTGTTAGGCACATGACATGAGACATATCTCAACTTTATACCAAAATGGATTCAGGTGGCATTCTAAAAGAGATCTCAATTATATATGCTTATTTAGTTGTTTTATTTGGATGGATAATTGAGAATAGAATAAAATTAAATGAATGAGATGAAAATGAAATGAATTAAAGTAGAATAAAATAAATAATTATTTTATTATTCAAATATATTATAAATAGAATGAAAAGAATTATATTATTTGAAAAATACAATGACATGAGTTTAAAAAAACAAGAGACCTAAAAAAGTTTGTTGGCCTCTCATACGGAATAGAAAATGAAAAAGGAAACTAACTAAAATTGTTAAATTTCTTTTTTCAATTTCACTCTCTTATTTTATGACATGTAAAATTTTAATTAAAGTTTTGCTATAACTTTCTTTCCAGCTTTTAAATTGTCATGACACATTTTTCTTTTTTGAGTTTTGAAATTTTAAAAAAATTCTTCATAAAAAATATTTTGTCACTGTATATACTTGACAATCACTATTTAATACAAAGATTAAGTAAAATTAAATTAATTTTATTTGATTGATTATTTCAGTTCAAATAATGAATATATAACTTTATTAAATATTTATAAAAGCTTTTATTATCAATATAATATCATCCAACTCAAATTATATTATTAGAAAAAATGACTCTGTCGTTCATATATAATACTATCCAACTTAAATTATATTTATCCTCCCCTAATGATATATATTGCCAAAAAAATTCTTAGCAATTGTTGCAATTTTTGAAAATTATAAAACATGTTTAAAAAATATATCTTATTCAACACACTCTTGTTTTTTAAGTTAAGTTAGAGGTGTAAATTAATTAATAAACAAAAAATTGTTGTAGAAAGTGTTTTATTTAACGAATACAAATTCATCGTAAGATATTGAAAGGCTGTAAGATTTATTTTTAAAAAAAAAAATGGTGGCCTGAAAAGTTATGCATTTTTAATTTTTTTAAGAATGAAAGACCATGATTGGCCAAGAAATGGGAATGTTTTAAATATCATCAATGTTGCAATCTCAACTTTGCAAAAAGAAAATAACAAATTATTTTTCTTAAGGGTTATTATTTACCTCAAACCCTTTCATGTAAAATCAAGCACTCTTAGCTACAATTCATCTTTACATTTTTCTTTTTATGTTATAATAGTTTTAGAATATCATATCCAAACTTTTGAATGCAATGAGAAAAATTACAAATAAAATCCAACCGCTTTTAAATTTCAAGAAAAAAACATGTTATGTTGTCTGCAACTTCAAAGAATTATTAATTTATGTCATTGATGAAAATATTGATTTAACAATTTTTAATTATTGAAACATATTATTTTGTAATATACAAAGTTAAGACTGGAAAAATATTATTTTAGAGAGGTTATTACTCCAGGGAAGTTAATACTCTTAATGTTTTATAATTTTTATCATCTGACTAAATTAAAATTAAAATATCTGATTTGAATATACTTTATCAAGAAATTAATTGGAATAAACTAGACACATTGTAAGAGTAACAAGTTATTCTCATGAATTCAAATTAGATGCCTTAACTCAAATAACCTTCTCTTATTATTTTAAAATTAAAGAAACAATTTTTGAAGTTAAGCTAAATTTTGATGCTTATGGTCAAAAGCTAATAATTATTTGAAATACAAAATCAACCAGTACTAATAATTTCAATTTTTTTTAAAAAACTATTACAGTGAGATTAAATATATATCTAAAAAACAAAATAATTATCTTAAAATTTTGTTGTCTAATTTATTTATAATCGATTATAATAATTTATAATTATTAATTTACAACTTTCAAATAGGAATTACTTTTGTCTTGCACAAATAACTGTATTAAAAGAGAATTTTCATTTTATGATTGTCATAAAACCAAATAATCGCCCTATTTCAACCAATTTTAATTTGAACTGAATATACATTTAATACTTTCTCATATTTTAAATTGAACACACGACTACAGTTAACTTCTTTTCATAATATTTCTTTGTTCTTATTATTTTTTAATTATATTATTATTTTTTATTTATTAAAGTAAAATATAATTACATAGAAATGTAAATGCATTACTTCACCGTAGCACTTCTGTTTTCCTAGTAGTTAATAATGGTTATAATTAAACACCAAAATAACTATTCTCTTATTAATATACAATTATTTAAAATAATCAAGACACTGAAAAAAACAAAACAAGAGTCACCATTATAAGTTGAAATAATATATTATTGGTTTTATATATGAAAAAGATAGTGGTGCTAATAAAAATTTAGACATAGCACATTGATATAAAATGTGAGAAAAAAATGGTTGACATTTGATGGCATTGAGTAAAATAGATGGTTGAGAATTAATAGTGTTGAAACTTAAAAGATGTAAGAAGTGTGGATCACAAAACAGAAACCACCAGAGAGTTTATAATGACTACTCAACTAATTAAATTAAATTTCTCCAGCATTAATCATTTAATTTATTGATATTTTGATTTATAAATAATTAGAATTAATTTTTTTCGTCAATTATCTTCCTTTAAATTTTATTACCTCTAGATTTTTATTTTCTATTCAAGTAATTAGGATTTTAGAGAAACTGATTAAAAATTATTTGATTAATTTAATTGTCATGTATTAGTGTAAAAATTTATGCGTATTTAATAATCAGTGAAACCAGTGATTATTAATATATTGATCTAAAATTTAATAAACATATGTATATAATTTGTAATGGAATAATTATGTGAAACTACTTTATACTTTTAGCATATACTAGTTTTATTCAAAGATTTAATTAAGTTTAAGTGAATTTTGTAACCGGTAAGACTAGAATAAAAAAAAAATAACACGATTTTTTAAAATAATAAAATGATTATAAATAATTAAATTTTGTGTGAAAAAACTTCAAATAATAAATTATGATTAGTTGAAAATGTAAATATTTTTTGCACAAATGTATATTCATTAAATTCTTTAGAAAATGGTCTAAAAAAAACTCTTTAGAAAATAAAGTTGTAAAGTTTTTATAAAATAAAATAGGCACAAAGATGTAATTTTAACATAAAAGAACAACAAAATAAGAAAAATAAAATCCAAGTAATTTAATTAATTGGTCAATGGTATGTGAAACATGTGAACATGACTTGGGTATGAACCATGTGAAATGATAATTCAATTTGTGAAACATGCGAACATGACTTGGGTATGAACCGAACCGATTGATATTTTTGTTTGTTATTTAAACACCTGGGCTTTCCTTTTTGCACTCTATTTATTTTTTTTCACACCCTATCTAACACATGAAACGACTAAAATAACCTTATATATTAGTTTTAAAAACCTACGAATTCTATCATCATAACTTTTCTAGCATTTAGTTCATAACCTTATCCACGTTTCCGTATACTATAAATATTGTCTAAAATTAAAAAGAAAGGAAGAAAAAAAGCAAACTAATTATTTTGTTGTGACATGACTTATTTCTTGGCCTTGAGTTTATCATAATTTGCTTTAACAGGGAAAATAAAATATCCAAACTTCCATTTCGGATAGCTACGTAGGTAGGTGTGAAAAGTGATCCTGAAGTATACCCAGTGAAAAATGTTTGGTGGTCAATATTTATTTAATTAATTAATAAAATTGTATATATATATATTTCTCTTCTTATTTTTTTATCTTTTTTCATATTTCATAAACTAGTTGATTGATTGACTTAAATATCTGTGAATTATTAAACATTTCTCTTTATGTGAAGTTTATTACGGGCATGAAAATATAAAAATAGGGTGTACGGAAATAAATGATTCAAGAAGAAAAGGCCAACACTTGGGCCAATTAATTTGATCTGTTAAAAAACTAAGGTGTGGACTTTCAGCCCAATGCTTGTTGCTGTATGCCATATACCTCCCAGACCTGAAATTAAGCCCTTTATTATAATATAATATAACAAGCATTTAACACCCATTGTCTTTTGTTGACTCTTGTTTTTTATTCTCTCTCTTCCACTTGTTACAGATTGTTTAAGCAAATGATGCTCTTCATTTATATAATTCCAATTGGAGTTCAACCATCATGTCCGATTCAGCTAAACAATTTTTAATGTTTAGAAAATCATCCTCAAAGTCTCTTACATAGACACTTACAAATTTCAATCCAAACTTGCTCTTAACACAATTTTTCTCTCCCCTAATTCAACTACTAATAATTACAATTAATAACTTGAGAACATGAACATCAGTTTCACTCATAGATTACTCCACTAAATTAGTATAGTTACCATTTTCAATCACACGTGAAAACCCTTTTCATACTCAAGAAAAGGTTAAAAGTTCAAATTCAAAATCAAACACATATGTTACAAAATTTTCAAAATGTCGAAAATACCCTCCAGATACTTTCCTAGCAATTCAATTTGCTTTCCACACCCAACTTCTTGGCCTCGACGGTCAACCACGGCATCTTCACACTTTATCCCACAAAGTTAAAAAATTATTATATTTAACAATTAATAATTACAATAATACAAGCCAAAATATTTGGGTGTTAAATACAACACAAAACATTCATAGAATAATAATAGAAAATAAATAAACAAAAAATATTTAAATTGGATTATATTACGTAGAGACGGCAATTGGCTTTATTACGTCAGAGTCCACCATTGCTTCTAAACTTGGTTTTTTTTTTCTCTCTCTTCTTTCTCTCTCTAAAAATGTAAACTATGCTTGATATTATTAATGAATAATAGTGTTGATTCTTATCTGCGAGTCTGCTACTACATAACATAGAACAATTGTGAAGTGTTAAACTGGGTTAGCTTCTAATTTATTTATTATTGTTATTATTTTCATTATTCCATAGCCGCCTCTTTTGTTTCTCACTTTCTTTCAGCTTATAGTTTCTTCTTTTGCATTCCCCAGATTCCAAAATTCCCACTTTTCCTTGGTTCTCAGTGGAAAGTTCTGTTTTTTTGGTCTTTTCTTGTTTTGGGTGATTTGGGTAATCTGAATTCAGTTTCATGGTCTTTGATTCCTAGCCAGCTGGCTCCTTGAGGTTTTTTGTCCTATTGGGGTGTTCGAGGTTTTGGAGAAATTAAGGAAACACTGTACAACTGTAACTTCATCCGAAGCAATTCCTGTTGTACGTTGATCCTTTGTTCTCAGTGCCAGAAAGTTTGAGCTTGCCTTTTTTGTGCAGAAATTCAATTCAGTTTATGTTGGCTTAATTTGGTGAATTTGGCTAACTCCCTTCACTGATTGCTGGGGATATTTCAGAGAGAAAAAACCTTCTTTTTTTGGTCAATATTAAGGAACTGTGAAAATTTGTGGTTTGGGTTAGAATTTGATGATTGAGCAGGACTGTGCTGGTTTTGTTTGATAGTTTTATGCACCAGGTTGCTACAAGGAAATGCTTTCCTATTGGACTTCACTGTTTAGTTAAGAATGGCTATCACTGCGTTATTCTTGGTGTTATTGGTTCAATTGTCAACAATTTTTGGCTCTGAGGTTGTCTTACAGTCAAAGGATTGTGGCACAGATTGGGTGGCACATTCATATTCTAGTCATGGTCAGGAACTGTTCTACATAAACGGCAATGTAGTGAACAAGGTTGCTTTCTGTGAGGCTCTCCAATTGTATATTGCAGAGGGGTGTGATGTGAAGGACTACTTTGGAAATGTCAAATGTTTGATGGATGATGTCTCTTTTGGTATGGTCCCTTAGGATGTTAATTTGAGTATAGTTTGCCAAAGATCGTTAGTTATAGGATTTTTTTTTGTGGATTTCCATTTGTGCTATTACTATGTTTCAGAATAGTGTTTCTTTTGATCTTTGTATTGGCTTCTGTTATTTGCAGTGAATTTGCCATTGAAGGCAGGGAGGAAACTTCTGCAGAAGGATATAAGCAGTGAATCCACATCACAAGAAGATTCTAAGCCTCTGCCAGGCCACGTAGTTGCAATTTATGCAGGTGGAGCTTTGTTGGCGTGTTGTGCTGTTCTCTGTCCTTGTTTCTATGCCAAGAGGAAGGCAACTTCTCATTCTGTTCTTTCGAAGGAGCCAATTTCATGTGAGTTGATGTTTTTGTGAACTTTTACCACCCTTTGTCAGACTTTGTCTGGATAACTTCCATGCTAGATTTGTGCAGTCATGCTATGAATGAGAGATGGTTTTTCTGACATGCAGTTTGATAACTAATCTGTTTCTATATTCCCTTAACAATTAAGTTTCCATTGTTATTATATGATTTCTTTTTCTCTCTTTCTTTTGAATTTATTTTTTGAGATTATGCTTCTGGTTACACGAATAAGTAATGAACAATTTTAAACTTGTAGCGGATTCGGTTCACTCCTTCGAAGCCTCTGTTACTGATAAGATTCCGGCCAGTCCACTTCGGGTGCCACCTAGTCCATCAAGATTCTCAATGTCACCGAAACTCAATAGACTTCAATCATTGCATCTCAATCTGAACCAGGTTACAAGAGCTACTGATAACTTCTCAGAAACATTACAAATAGGAGAAGGAGGTTTTGGAACTGTGTACAAGGCCAAGTTGGAAGGTGGCCTGGTTGTGGCTGTAAAACGTGCGAAAAAGGTAAGGAGCGACTCTTAATATGCAGTTTAAAAGTCTGCAGCTAACCTTAGAATGCTTAAGTTCTGGATTCTGTTTTCTTTGGAAAATTGTGAATGTTGTATTGTCAAATGCTTTGACTATGCTGTATCACTAAAAATGGTAAAAGTACTTATTTTATCTGTGCTGACGTGGCTAAATCTATAGGAGCATTTTGATAGTTTAAGAACAGAATTCAGCAGTGAAGTTGAACTTTTGGCCAAAATTGATCATCGAAACCTGGTGAAGCTACTAGGTTTTATTGACAAAGGACACGAACGCCTTCTTATTACAGAGTATGTGCCAAATGGCAATCTTCGAGAACATTTGGATGGTAAGACTATGCACTGCTATCTGCAAACATCTGTCTTTGAGAATTGAATCTAATGCAGAATGCTATGTCTATTATTGGCAGGTCTGCGTGAAAAAATCCTGGACTTCAATCAGCGCCTTGAAATTGCAATCGATGTTGCTCATGGCTTGACCTATCTGCATTTGTATGCAGGTCAGTGATCACTCTATTCTGCTTATTCTGTTCACCTTCTACATTTTTTGCATGCAAACCAGCTGTGAGATTGTTCCGCACCACATCTTACATAATTAGATTATAAATTGATGCTTTGAAGTCTTTAGTTTTAAGAAAGCTGCCTTAAATAGGGTTATTTGTTGTTTGTTTATTAAAACCGTCTATTGACAGGATATTATGCTCAAGTAGTGATCATTTGTACCTTTCAGTTTATTTCTAAGGAATCGTCAACCTTCTCTGCAAGCCAAAAATGTCTATATATTGCTAGTTGATAAAAATACTTTTCTTTGTACTTGGTAAGGATAGATAAATATTTTATTGCCTTGACAATCTGCCCATTATAGTTTTTCAGTTTTACTTATTTTACTTTTAGTATATCTAGTATGATTTCCTTATAGTCTAATTCTAGTAATATTATAGATCTGCCAATTGAATCTTGATGCTTAACCTTTGTCTTCTCTTGGAACAGAAAAGCAAATAATCCATCGAGATGTGAAATCATCCAACATTCTTCTGACAGAAAGCATGCGAGCTAAAGTTGCCGATTTTGGATTTGCAAGGCTAGGACCAGTCAACAATGATCAGACACACATTTCTACCAAAGTGAAGGGAACAGTTGGTTATTTGGACCCTGAGTATATGAAAACATACCAACTCACTCCCAAGAGTGACGTATACTCTTTCGGGATTTTGCTTTTAGAAATTGTGACAGGCCGCCGTCCTGTTGAGTTGAAGAAAACTGTTGAAGAGCGGGTTACACTCAGATGGGTAAACTTATAATTGTTCTTTTTATTGAGATGAACTCTTTGCGTTTTCATTTCTTTTACATGTGTTAATTGTTTACTTAATTCTTGGCATGCTTAGATAATATGGTATAGCATTTAAGATATGCATCCAACATTGATCCTGTAAATTACAGACCATTTAAGAAACTTCCGCTGTAACCATGAAACTGAGTATGCAACTATGTTACCATGAAACTGATTGTGGTTCCTTTACTTTTTGAACATGTCTATAGGCTTTGAAGTAGCATGTGCACAATTAGATATAGTACGGCAAAGAATTGTGGATGCAAGATTGTCTGGTGAACTAGATATCATGCGGTCCCAACCTTCATTTTTTGCTTAGCCAAAATTGAGTGTGTAGTTGCTCTTATTAATTCAAGACTTTAATTTCTATGCAGTGTCTATATAAAAAACTTTACATTATTAACTAATAAAAAATCATAATAAATGTAGTAACTTTTAAGGTAGTTATTATACATACCATATATGATTTGCAATAAGATGTTAGTATAAAAATCTTTACATTGTCAGTACATACACCATTTACTCTTAATGTAATACTAGATCAAAAGCTTTGCTGTTACTTTTCATTTTGAAGCACTGGACCTATGTGAATGTGTTTGATCTTTATGCAGGCGTTCAGGAAGTATAATGAAGGAAGTGTGGTGGAACTGGTTGATCCTTTAATGCAAGAAGTTGTAAACTCAGATGTTCTGATGAAGATGTTTGATTTGGCATTTCAATGTGCAGCACCCATTCGAGCAGATAGACCTGACATGAAATCAGTGGGGGAGCAATTGTGGGCAATAAGAGCAGATTACCTCAAGAGTGCAAGGAGAGAATGAGTGGTGGTATTGATGATTATATTGTGAAGTTAGTCTTTTTCCCCTTTTTTTTTATAAAGATTTTTCTTTCTTTATCTATCATCCCTAAAGGTGTCTCAGCCATTGTGAAACGAAGTCATATATCATTATTCTAAAGTTTGAAACATTACATAGTAATTGGCAACCATTTGCAACTGTCTCCGAAAACAAGACCTGAATAAAAGTAACAAACTTGGAAAAAAGAAAAAAAAAATGTATCCTGAGGAACTTGCTTGTCTTACCACTGGAGTATTTTTTTTGTGTAGAGTTGACACTTGACAGTAGATTTTGTAAAATATGAATTTGTTCTTTACGGATGGACGGAGCAATGCCTATTTTCTTGTATCTGAATAACTTACTGGTAGCAAACGAATAGATTCTGATTAATCTTTGGTTGTGCTAGTTTTTGTTACAGGAGGATTGGTCAATCACTAGTGAAAAGTGGCTAAAAAACAATTGGTCAATTCTAAGAACTTAATTGCTCAATGGCTCAGTTGTAATTTGCAAAAACGATATCATCTTTTTTGTTAATTTCTTTTCAACCATATCGAATGTTCAAACTAGCAATATGCCTAGTTAATTAACATTCAGGTTTCAAATTTCTAATTCAAATTTCAATTATTTAACATTCAACAATGTTAGGAAACACGGTCGCAGTATGATGTTCTCTGGATTCAATCAATATGTTTTCAGCTCAAGAATTGAGAAACCAATGCCACTATACAGTTATTAGATACTAGATACTTTCTTAATCAGCAACAGAGATTTAGAAGGAAAAATAAAAGATAAAATTTTCGTTTCAAATAAAAGATAAATCAACATAATACTTCAATCTATTTATTTTTATAAACATTATGTAACTCTTACTTTAAAAGTAATTTTTTTTATCTTTTCTTCCTTTTCTAGAATTCAACTCCTAGACATATTCATGAAAAACTGAATATTAGAAAACTTTACTCTACGAAGCCAAGCACCCTAAGCCAACTACTGATCAATTATTTTGACAGTAAAATGAATAAAGACAGCATTGTATGCAGTCTTTGCTGTTGTCAATAAACAATTTTACGTTTATATCCTATAGCAGCATTTATGTACAAAATGGAACAAAGAGCAATAGTTGAAAAATGACTAATTGAATGGTACTTTGATTTTTGTATTACGCCTCAGCTACGGTTTCCATGAAGAAATGAGAAGAAAGAAAGAAGAGAAACTATGACTGGTACGGTTGGGACTGAGAAACCCTTCTGCAACACAAGAATAATTAAGCTTCTTAGCCTTGTGTTCAGCCGCCCAAAAAATATTGCAAGAATATATAAGCGTTTGTTGAGATGCTCAAATTTTCCTCCCCTAGCCAGTTGTTAAAATAACCTTTTCCCTCTGTTTCTTACCAGAAAAGGATGCAAACCCAATATATGTTCTGGCGTGAAATCGTGCCGTGTCAGTATACCCACCACTGGTGATCTCTGCAGTTAGCATGCACCAAACTTAGATGAATGGATGTCAGAGGACAATAAAAATGAAATTGGTGACATCAACTAAAAGTAGCATGCAAGGAAGATCACACAATATATGAATGACAAATTATATCCATCAGTTCATATGGTAGTTTACTACACATATTTGAAAAAGAAATTTTCACCAAAATTTCATTTCCTATCAGAATGCTTTAATTCGTGACAGAAAATTAAGGATATTTTATGAGAAAATGAAATCAAGGAAACAGTATATGCACAAACTTCAGCTAAACGTGGCACCCTATTTAACAAGCATGAGAAAATTACTTACACCGGAGAACTTGGGTACCACTAGCAGATGCCTTAAACCAAGCGCTCTAAAAAGTGTAAGGGCCTTTCCTACTGACATTGTCTCCACAACAGTGTAAGGAGAAGCATTGGTAAATGGATGTAGATCTATATACATGTCCATCTCTTCCCCCGATAACCAAATATCCTCTATCTTTTCATGAACTCTGCTTGAACCCTTCTTTGCAAAATCATCAGCTGAAAACATGTTGAAGACATCATTTGTTGCCACAGGTGAGGACAAAAATGCTTTCTTCTTCAACAACGTCAGAAGATGGTCACGAAGGATTATGCCAAATAAAACTGGAGCTTCCGAAATAGGAGGTTCATCAATAACAGGAAACCCGTTATGTCCCGTATTTTTGAGAATGAACACTATGTTACAGACCTTCTCAATGCCATTAAATGTCTGAAGTGGGCCTGTGACTATATCACCTACAGTTAGCTGCCTCGTATATGGCTCAGCATGAGTTTGTAAATAAGGCAAACCCTTGGCTTTCATTATAATGTCATATATATTTGAATTGAAGGCATCTCCTACAGTCTTAGATATGAACAGCACCATCATGATTAGGGGCAGCAATAATAGGTTATTGGTCAGTTCTAGAATAATTACACACAGAGAAACTGTTGTCCTCATGGATCCACCGAGAAAGGAAGCAGCACCAAGTACAGCATAAAGACCATGATTAAGATTGGACTTTGTGCCAAGTAACATTCCAACGATACGCCCATAACATGCACCAGTCACAATAACTGGCACAAAAAGACCAGCTGGAGCAACAACTCCATAGCTAAAGATACTTAGAAGAAAGCATGTGATGAAAAATATGAACACTGATTTAAACTCAAACTCATTGTTGGTATTCTTGCTAAATAGATTTCGGATGGCATCATCATTTGTGTTGAAAATGAGGCTGGCAAGATCATTGTAGTGATTAGGAGGGCACTGGAACTTCTTGTAGATACCAGACCGACCTATTGTGGGACAAGGCTCAGATGGATCAGGTGGACAAGGTCGGCAAGATGTCAACCATGGCAATCCAAAAAGAAGACATGATGTAAAAATAGAGATTACACAGGCAAGCAAAATTTTGAAAACGGTGCCTTTCCTGAAAGAGTAAAATGATTGGAAGAATTAGCTTTCGCAGAGTGTATCATACAGTGTTAGAAAAAAGCTTAATTTTGTCACGTCCATTTGGCTAAAAGAGAAGCTTACTCGTTGATAAAACTGTATATGCGAAGAACTTTACTCAACATCAAATTAAATAAGCTGCCTAGTATCCCCCCTATAACTCCAAGAAGAAACACAGGAGGAACATCCACAAAATGATATGAAACACTTGCCGAATAAGCATCAAACATTATCAATCCCCCTTTACCGAATAACCCACATTTACCACTTAAACATAAATCAATCATGGCACGAAGCAAAATTGCAACTGTTGCTGCTGTGAAGAAAGCTCTCCACAGAAGGGCACTTCTCCACCTGTAGGGACAAAATTAAACGTTTATTAATGTATTCTTAAGGCATAGAAGGGAAACCAATTGACTTGTGGATTTTAGATTGATAAGATTAGAGGAAGACCAATTCTAACATATAATAACAGAAGCCGTTTATAAGGCAACTATGGAGAAATTGGGAGGAGAGACAAAAGATTATCCCAGTGCAATTGTCATCTGAAGGCTGAAGGATCTCAACCAACCATCATACATAAACACATAGAAACAAGCCTGTATGACAATTTATCAGCGGCATTCAGTATGTCTATTGCTTATAATGAAAGCCCTGCAGTGAGGGAAACAGAGGCCAGATAAGTGGTTAAAGTCCTCATCAGTTCAATACACTCCTAAGAAACCACCCCACCCAAAAAAGAAAAACATGGAGAATAAGAAAATAGGCATGTTCATTTCTTGGCTGATTTCTAAAAGTGATGCTTATCTTGAATCTTGATAAGAAAAAGGACCTACCATAGGTGCTTGGTTTAACATGTTTGCAATCCATGGAATAAGATGCAATGACTATTGAGAAATTACTGCTATCAAACAGAGATTCAGGATAAAAAATATATTGGGAAAAATTCACCCACAACAGTTGCAAACAAACAAGAAATAACAAACATAAAGGCATGATCATGTTCCTTTAACTAAGAAATAAAGGGAAGCAGGAATTTCGCAATACCATTGACAAAGGCCATTCAAATCATAAATGTATGATTCCAATTCTCAATAAAAAAATCATGAAAAAATTGAGTGTACAAGAGAAAAATTGTAATGTTTAGTAGATAGGCAAACTGACCAAGATGACATCCCTTCAAGAGCAAACAACACACCACCAACAGGGGCACGAAAGGCCGCGGCCATTCCAGCTGCTGATCCACATATTATTAGATCTCTCCGGTCTCGGTCATTTTTAAAAAATTTTAACCATTTCCAGTTCAACCCATATCTCTTTGACCCACCCTGACCTAACAATGCTGCCACACATGCACCTGTATGCACCATAGGCCCTGCCTTCCCAATAAGAAGCGATGATGACACAGCTGTAATGCTTCCAATAATCTGTAGATAGAACCAATGTGTAAGTAAATTTCTTCTTCAGGGAAAACAATAATTCACGTCTGAATCTGACTGAATCTAATCAAGGAATCCAGAGAACTAGTAAAGAGACAATATTATCAATGGTATATTATGAGGTTGAACAATGTTATGGGAGGAACATAACTGTTTAATATTGCTTACAATTTCTATCAAGACATGTGCTCAATGCATTAAGGAAGGTAAATAAAAGATAGAAGACTGAATAGCACCTGCACCACAGTAAGTGTACATTGATGTAAGGAAATAAAGATTGTCTGCCTAATGTGCATGGTATTTAGATCTAGATCAGATAATACTTAGATGTCACGAATATATTTCTGTAAATAGAATATCTCAATGTCTAGACGCGCTAAATACACCCAAAAGATGATACTATCATAACCAATAAGAAATACTAATAGAAATAGCTATTAATCTTTTTTCCCGGACTGTTGAATATGTTCAGAAGGATAACATCATGTTTTGCAGGAAACAAGAAAAGAACTTTCTGACTACCATAAAACGTTGCAAGATTTACACTATTTCAGTCATATGTCGAAGACAAAGTCAATAATAATGATATGAATGGGAAGTGAAACCTAAAACTTTTTGCATCACATGTTTGAAGAAAAATGCTAGCAGCATGCTTCTCACTACACTCTTTATTACTGGTTGGCATTTGTTAGAACCTACTAAATTATGACTAAAACTCACTACACAGGGAATTAGATCTACCTGACTTGACAAATCCTACATTAATTTCAACTGATAATAAATAGTGTATCAAAAATATATTACTAGCATCCCTCTATATTATAATTAATAATGCAGCTTAAGAACTACAAAAGTTATCCGCAAACAAAAGTCATAGTACCACATGTAACATTAGAATACATCAACATCATATACTTCCTCACATGATTGTCTTTGGAAAATAGTGACAGCACAAAGTCATACCGGTCAAACACTAAATAGGCATTGAATGAATATGTTGTATACCTTAACAATCAGAGTCCGAACAGTAAATATTCCAGGCGCATCCACACCATTCAGGTAAGCCTTCACCTCGGGTATACCTGAACCCGTGGCAGTAGGTGCTATCAAAGCCGTGATAGTACACGCAAAAAGCGTGAAAACCAAATTCGAAACAAAAAACACTAAAAACGCCAACAGAAACCTGCGAGAAATTATAAACTTGTACACTTCATGTCATCCATCAAAACCAATAAATCAGATACCAAAAAAGATAAAACTTAGATACAGTTTCATTAGTACTTTCAGTACTGTTCTCCAATAAAAATTTAATTTTTACTTCAATAGTCTATGTTGACCCTTAATGCAAACACTTTTAAGTAAAACTACAGTTCTAATAGAAGAATTGCATCTAAGTTTTTCAAAACGAGTCACAAAGATAAAAACTTGGGTATGTACCTTTTCTCCAACATCATATTGGACGTGACCACAAACTTGATGCCAGCGAGATTTTCAACAGCGAGATTGTTGAAAAAGCCAACAAGGCAAACAATCACACCAGTGAAAAAGCATAATAACCACTTCATGAAAATGAACTGAAAAATCTGCGCTTTCCCTCTGCTCCTCCAATCCTGTTTCAGAAACTCGTTCTCAATAAGCCTGCACAAAAACCCCGAAAACCAAAGTGAGTGAGTGAAAAAATTTCAACATGGGAGAAAAGAGAAAGACCCAGATGAAGAAAAGAGAGAAAAAACTGACTCGTAATCGAGGCTCTCAATGGGGCTAACATTGGAGCCAACAATAGCGACCTGGGACGTGGAGTTGGAAATGGATCTTTGAGAAGACGACAACAGAGGTTGACGAAGGAGAGTTTCGGAGTCTCCATTGGTTGTGTGGTTTGCGGACATGGCAGAGAATTAGAAAGCTTTAGAGTGTGAAGTTTGAAGCATGAGAATTTGACCCTAACATGTGAGAAGAAGAAAAAAAATAAAAATGGTGGATGCTCAACAAGAAAGGGAGAAGATGGAAGCAATAACAGAAAAGATTAATAATTACTGTGTGTCTCTGCAAAAGGTTAAAAAAGGAAAATTCTTAATCTGTGCATGGCAAAAGAGGTTGAAAAACGAAATTGACGTGTTGCATCTAGTAGTACGGAGTGAGGTGGCATCCATGGATGAACTAATTTTATTATTAATTAAAGTTAATTTAATTTTTAAAAGATAAAAAAATAATAAATTAGTCTTTAAAAATATATATTATTATTTGACTATATAAATATGAAAGAAAAAATATTTAATAGACAATTACAGACAACCACAATTTCATATATGATAATTTGTCAAGATCTCTTCGTTAGTTGGGGAAATAATCCGCAGGAATCGGATTTTTTGAGGAACATGTGGAGATAGAATTGGATTTGGTTAGACAATGTGTGGTTGATAAACAAGGATCCGTTTTTTTAGGACGGAATGTATCATCAAATATTCAATATGATTTCACGAGATCTAGTTTTATTCAAATAACGGATTCTAGCCAATTGAAAGGATTTGAAATATTACACATTGATCAATCAAAGAGAGATTCAGACAATCAGAAAATATGAAGAGAAAGAAATACATATACTTATAAAGTGTGAAGAGAGAGAAATATAGATATTATGTGAGTGGATTACTAATTAGCTGTGTATTATAATTGTTAACATAGTAAAATTGAAATGTGTGATGCAATTCAAATATATCATATATTTGATGTTAAGAATAAATTTGTAAAGTCTTATTTTAATTTTAATTTAAGAGACTGAATACTTTTTATTTTGATATTCTAAATTAGAGAATAAAATATCAATAAATAATGTAATTAAAGAATTAAAATAATAATAGGTATCTTTCGGATATTAAAATATATAATATATATTATGCTTTAAAAAAAAAATACTATTCTTATCTTATTTAACTCATACATTGTGGTAGAAAAAGTTGACTGTGGCTTAAATGATTAAAAATTAACTAGAAAATTTTTCTAGGTATGTATAAAAATTATATTGTTTAATTTTTTTATGTTTACTTATAATCTAACTATTAACTTTTCTTTATTTCTTAATCGGTAAGGTGTTGATTAGAAAGACCTATAACTCACAGTGAAGCAATCTGAATCAGTGATAGAGAAATGAAAGAGAGAGGAATGTATGTATGGTTAGAGAGATTGGTATGCAATTGTGCATACTTATTCTGTTATTTTCAAGTGATGCTGCTTCTGACTTTGTGGAATCTAATTTCTGTTGGGGAGGACTTTTCTGTCTGAATTTAGATAAAATTCTATTGCCTTTAGTGTGTGTATGCATATATATTATATTCTAGTTTCTTCGAATATACTTTTGGTGGAATATATTTGTTTGTTTATGGATCATTTTGTTTAAACTTTAAAAAATGTGCTTTTTAAAAAATTAATAAATTAAATTTAATTGGTATGATTTGTTAATCCATTACAAAGTATTGCATCTTTGGAAAATTTATTCTTTATGTACAGTGTTAATTATAAAAATTAATCGTATAAAAAAATTTATACCGAGACAACCACATTACTTTATTTTATTCTTTGAGAGCAATAATTTACTCACATATCTCACAAATTTTGATAAGTATTTTTTAAGAATCGGTTCGTATGAAAAAATAAATTTTTTATTTTGTTTTAGCCATTGTAATATAATTTTTTTTCTTATGATATGTGACTAGTTTGATTTTCATATTTTTAAAAAAGTACTAATTCGAAATGAACAAAATACTATATCAAGACTCACATCAAAATGAACGAAACGAGGACTAAAATGAAAAAAATAATATATTAAAAAAATAAAAATAATAATAATAATTTTATGAGAAACATTTTTCCAAAAAAATAATAATAATTAAAACTAAAAAAAGTATATTGTAAGTAAAAACATATTTAAATCAGAATTATTTATTTGCGTTTGAAATTCAGTCTATTAAAGTTTGATTATAACATTAAAAAATATAATTATGAGTAAAATATATTTTATAGTATGTTCTTCAAGATAAATAATATTTATACAGATAATATTATGTTATAAAAATTATATTTCAATTTCATATTATTAATACATAATTTTTATTTGAAATTAACTTTTTAAAAGAATATAAAATGTTAGATTAGATTGAAATAACCTGCAATACTATTTAAACATATCTGTGAGATACATCAAATGATTTAAATTTTTTAAACTTGAACATGTGAAAAAACAACTTCCAATATCTCAGGGAAAAAAAAACTTCAAATTAAGGCTTTCTCTCGTTGGATTTAGATGTACGTAGAGAAAACGATGTGAAAGGAATTCGAATAAAATTTACATTATTAGAGTTTGGACCAATTCTAATTTGTGGTCTGTTTGAATTGCTTATTGAACTTGAACACTTATGAGAAAATGCCTTTTACAAGAGAGATGATTTCTTTTAAGAAAAAATCTGTCGAATAAGATAAATTAATGCAAGTGTCTATTGTTATTTAGTTGTCTGAATGGAAAGAGAATGCTGAAAAGTAACACCTTATTATAATCATCAATTTATACATACATACATATAAAATATATTGAATATACCTAACATAATAAGATAAATATGATACTAAATATAGAAACAATTCAATTTCAGAGAGTTAAAATTAAAATGTATCGACAAATAAAAAATATTCATAAGTATTAAGAATTTGTAACCTAAATAAATAATTTAAAAATGAAGTTCTGAGTTTACACAGATAAATTAAAAATTAATAACACATAATAATTTTTTAATCATGTATTCAAATAAATTATAAACTTTATATGATTTTTTTAGCAGTTGAATATGCTTTCTTATATCATCTGCCATTATTTTACCCTTCAATTTAAATAATGAGATTTTATGTGAAAAAGAAATGATGATAAGTAAATTGATATGTGAAAAAGAAATGATGAGTCAGTTATATGTTTAATTTTCTATAACAATTAAATACATAGTTTAAGTTGAATAAATCAGTTAAATGAATTTTTAAAATTTCGGAGAATTTTAAATATGAGTCAATTAAATCAGTTAAATCAATTACATATGAGTCAGTTAAATGAATTTTTAAAATTTCAGAGAATTTTTATATAATTAATTTCATTAACTTAAACTAATTCATTGATTAAAGCTCATATCTTCTAAATAAACTAGTTCCAATATATTATTACATGGCCATTGTGTATGTACATAATCGAAAAATAGGAACAAACAAAATGAAGAAATGAAATATTAACTCAAACAATTTTTTTTACTTATTCCACTCGATCTTGACTTATTCTAATTTTAAATAACACAGATAAAAAACTAATAAAAGTGATAAAATTTGTGTGATAATTAGAAAGAGAACATTTAAGGAGATGGGAAATCAGAGGAAGCCATGAATTCAATCTCCATGAAAACAAAACAAAATTAATATTTTAATTTTTTTCACACATGTCATTAAAGAAAAATTTCTATACATAGTTAATTAGTCATTATGTCTAATAAAATATTTGTAACAATATCATTATTAGTAATACATTTATATATATAAATAATTATCACTGAACATGACACCATGACTAGTATGAATTATAAGAAATTATATATAGATATGATTTCTTATAATGGTTATTGTCACGCTACCATCGTTAATTATATAATCCATGTAACTTAACCTTGTTAGCTTGAGATCTGTACCATCATTTGTATAAAATTTAAACTACAGATTACTTAAATAAATTAGTTTATTTCACTATGGCTTCCTTATTTCGCTTCTGGTGGTATAAACTACAATTCTACAAAGTGTTGGAATAAAAATTTTATATATAAAAAAAAAGTGTTGGAAAAAATTTATGCCAAATGTTATGTTTAGATTAACAAAAACGAACAGAAAATAATTAAGAAGTGTTTTCTGTTTGCATTAAAATAATTTTCAATATTTTAATCTGGATTGAACAACCCACATTAAACGTAAAAACTATGTGTTTTAATGTAAAATTTCTAAAATTTTGTGTTGTAACTTTTGTCTCGAAATTAATTGACGTTCAATTCAATTATAAAATAAACATACAGGTGATCATTATATATTTGTTAACATTTTTTCTAAATATAACCAATAATGGATCTTCCATAATATGGTTAACATTTTTTCTCATTGAACGGAGGACGAGGGTAATTATGTTGCTTGAGAAATGATTGATGCTGCCAAGATGAAAGGGCTCTAAGTGAAGATAAAACAAATGAAAAGTGAGTTGAACAACTTAACCTGCACATGGAGGGGCTTCAAGCCAATACACAACATTGGTAAACGACAACATGAAAGCAATTTGACTACGGTTTGTACGGTGACGGTCGATGAAAATTTAATATATGACGAAATTTTGAGGTTATGATCATGAAAATTTAATATTGAATGAAATTATGAACGTGTGTAAAGTTAAAATATATATAAATGTAAATCTCATTTTATAAATAAGATCTAAATCTCATCTTATAAATCAATTTCGCATTTACACGAACGATGAGTTTACTTACGAGGCCATTATTCATTATTTCTAAACAAATGTTCAATAGTAAGTTTTGGGAATGTAAAATGTAGACAGTCTATAAAATACTCTCTCCTCAATTATTTCACGTACAGAAACATTCGTCTTTCTTGTCTTCTTTTATTGTTTTATAATTTGTTAAGTTATTATTTAAGTTGTGTTCACACGAGTTTTGTTCGTTCTTGTTAAAAGAGATGTTTCTATTGTATTACAGGAGGTTTGTGCGAGATAATTCTTCAAGAATTATCAACATCTATTGATTGTCATCGCTGCCACTCAGCAGACAATAATCTCAATGTTTATGGCTAAAATTAAGTAACAATTTGTTATTGGTGGTTGCTCGCTGCAACATTTGCTAAATCATTTTATAAGAGGTACATTGATCACAAAATTAAATAAAAAAATAACTTTCACACTCCTCCTTTTAAAAAGAAAAGAAATTTGTTTTATTTGTTGGAAGGGAAATCATCATGCACCTCATTGCAGATTTAGAGTAGTAAAAGATGCACCTCAATGCAGATTTAGAATAGTAAAAAATAACAATAAATGGCTACTAACCTGGTAGAAGGAAATGATATTATTGTTGTTGTCATTTCTCAAGTTTACATGTGGTAATTAATGTGGATAAATGAGTGATCAACTCTTATGATATGTGATATGCTAGATTATGATTTTTAAATTTTGTATATATTCAAAAATTAAAACAAATAGATTTAATAAATATTCATGATAAATAAAGTAGACAAATGTAATATGTGTTGAAACAAAACTAACTAAAAAAATCATATATTTTATATAACGTGAAACTAAAGTCCTTAAATTAATGCATTTTAATCTTAATACGAAATAATGTATGTTTAAAGGCGGTGAATATTATTCTGTGATTTTTATATATGATTTCTCAATATTTACTAAAGCATAAAAATGTAGTGATTAATATGTTTTTATCTTACTTGAAAATTAATTAAATAAAAAGATTAAACACATAACATCTATTTAGAGTGGTGAATGTACTTTGTTTAAAGATTTTTTTGAGAAAAGAATGTATCATCCATGGGATAACTCCACCAAATTCACTTTAATCAAATAAAGCAGAGAGAAAATGTATAACCTTTAAAGAATGATGAATGCTTAGTTGGGTAGTTTATGTGCTCCCAGTAACTTATTGGGAGAAGACTTTTGACTTCTTTCTTATAAAATAGGATCCTAAATGGATATAAATCAAACTTATATGAGAGAATGCGGGATGTTTAGCCAAAGTGATGTTATTTGAATCTAAGAAATGAAAAATAGGATATAAAATCTCTAATCGTATGTTTATTGGTTATATGCAATACAATGTTGCTTATAAGTTTCTAATTAGTAAGAGTAATATGATTGAAAGCATACTTCTTAGTTAACATTCCCAATTAGCAATAACTGCAACTAAGAATAAAAATTACAATATGAAAAATAAACATACTCAACTAAGATAAAGTGTGATTAAGTAATTATTAAAAGATGAAACAATTTCCACTGACTATATGAAGCTAAAAAGAAACTTAGCAGGTCATTTGACAAGAGGAGGAATATGAATTTTAGAAACATCAAAGAAAAAGAGACTTAAGTAAAATGAAAATAAACAGTTGATGATAACTAGCCTTTATGATTGGAGATCCCATAAGAAGGTTTTAATGAGAAAAACAAGTAATTTATTAGCACTAAAAATTAATCTTAATTAATTTCTTTTATAGGTTCTTCCTATGAGAATTAAAGTTTATGGTAAGGATTTATGAGTTATGAGAAAGCTTTACAAATTACAAAGTTTTTAATGTTTTTTATTTCTCTTGTGAAGTAATGTATATGGAAATACTTTTATATAAGTGATAAGTGAGGCTATGTACATGATATTGACCAAATTTCTACAGCACTCATGACAAATAATATTTTTGGTTCATACATGTTGTTACACCAACTACACTATATAATATAATAACAATCTAGGTCTGATTTAAATAATTTGCTAACCAGATTCAACCTGATGCATCTTATATGAACTTAGAAAATTATCTTTCTTATGTTTTCAAAATCTTAAATTTTGTCTTTTGTAATATGTGGAGGATTGTTATATTTTTGAGTATTGTAAAAATAAAAAAATATTATATAATCTAAAAATAATGGTTATGTCTAAGAGTTAAAGTCACATATCATCTAAATTGATAATTGTTGTAACTTGATGGTCAAAGTCTATCATCTTCTAAAATAATTGTTATATCTTAAGTAACTCAAGAATCAAAGTTTCATATTATTTAAAATAAAAATGATTGTGCTTTGAAAACATCATATAAGGCTAAGTTTGAGTCTAAAACTATGATGTGATGATCTTTTGAGTCTATATATAAAATTCTCTCCTTAATTATTTGATCTGCTGTGATTTTATGAGTTATTACGGAAAGTTATGTTCTTGTAAGTTTTGCTTTTCCATATTTAAAGATTAATTCTTATTATATCCCAAGAAAACTTATTGTCGTCGTTATTACTTATTGTTTCAACCTCCGCATATAACACTTAAGTTGTGGATTCACTAATACTTAACTGGTTGATTCACTACTTGACCAAGAATTATCCAAAAATTAGGTTAGTTAGTTAAATAAAAATAAACCACATATAACATAAAATATGAATATATCTTATTTAATATATTTCACCTAAGAATAAAGGAGAAGAAAGAGGAAAGGGAAAATAAAAAAGTTATATATATATATTATAATTTATTAAAGTCCTAAAATGAAGTGACGAATGTTTTGTTTTATAGAAATCTAATTTCTGTTATTTTTGTTTTTAAATATGAAAAAATATAAAAATATGTAAGATTAAACTATTTAATTTCTTTCGGCTTCTTATTTTCGCGTTACCGAATGATAACCAGTCTCAGTTTTAAAGTTGTTTCCTATTTTACATTTTTTTTCTTCTTTTTTTGCGCTTTATCTTTGTCAGACAAAGCTCAAAGATGAAATCATCTCAAAATTTTGAAACAATTAATTAAGCTCTTTAAAACTCACATACTTAGGTTGTCAAAGAAGTTGGGTGAACAAAAGATGGCCACAAGTAATTATATATATATATATATATATATATATATTATTTTGCATGTAGACAATTCTCGTTCTTTGCATGTGTTGAATAACATAAAAAATAAATTAGTTTTTGGAAAAATAGAAAATTATAATGCAAAAAGAAAGAAAGAGTGTAGAAGATTGCGTAAATGTAAGTGGAGGTTGAATATACTAATAATTATATTCTGGTAAAAAGAGATATTAATATTGTATAAAACTTTAAGAGTGAGGTGATGGATCATAGATATATGATTTTCTCTCTTATTAGTTCCTTGTAATAAGGTTTTGAGACATTTGTTGGAATATGAAAGTATTCGACAAACATCCACACATAATTATTTCCCGTTATCGATACTTTATCAATACTCGACGTTCAAATTCTAATGACTTGTTTGTGCAAAATGAAGAAAATTAGTGAAAGAAAATGTATGGAAGAGGAGTTTTAAATCAATGCAAAATCAAACAAGACTGTGCTAGAGGGGAAGAAATTACTAGGAGTTGTATTTATTGGGTTTAGAACCTTCGTTAACTGCATATATCAAACGTTTTGTTAAAATTAATTCGGCTAATAAAATATTAATAAATATAACTCAATCACGTTTAATTAAAATTAAGCAATGTAAATTTTCTTTTTATCTCAAGTTCAATTTAATCATATTTATAATAGCTCCACCATTACAATAGTTCTAATGATATAAGATTAAAATACTCGAACTTTCTTATTGTTGTTAAAAAAAACTAATTAACATTTCAATGGTTCTGATTAAAATATTAAAATAATTAATTTTTTTTATTAAAATGCATAATATTACCTTATTTAAATCTATTTTACATTCTTTTATAGTTTATATAATAATTCTTTCCTTTTAAATCTTAATTAATATTATAAAAAACGGGTTATCGAAGCTGTAAAAGAAATCATATCCATGATGGATTCATTTAAATAATTTATTGCATGTGCCATCATTTTTCTAATTTATTTATTATTTGCGTGTTAATTGTTCACCTTACAATTCGCACCTCACACATCTCTGCAAGAAAATCTTGTCGGAAGTACATGTAATGCGATAACAATTGCAGCCAGTAGTAAAAAGTTATTTTCCAATAGAATCACATGCACATACATATTCTCTTTTTTTTTTTTTTTCACCTATATCACTTCAATTTTTTTTAATTATTTAATTTGTATGAAGCTATAACTCTCTAACGTTCTTCCAATGAGTGCCACCAAAAATGTTAAATTATTATATTTTATTAATAAATTCTTTATTAAATTATAATTGAGTAATTACGAAATTTTGTAAACTACTATTATGTAAAGTATTTTTATTGCAATAAATAAAGTAATCGAAGGGTAAATTGGTGAAGATCCTTGGTTCATATTAGTACCCATTAAAAATCTAATCTACGAAAGGATATGTTGGTGGTGATTAATAGATAGAAAATTGATATGAATGAAACAGGAATATAAGATATTGAAATTTTGAAATATTTAAATTTGGATTATCTTGTGAGATTTAGTAAACTTGGAGGATTGTGAAGATTTGAGTTTATTGGAACTAGATAATTTTCCTTGAAATTAAACCACAAATTCATATTGAATGAAATTTTCTTTAGATTCATTGAATAAAAACAATTTAAAGAACTTCCCAATTTTTAAGGATGATGAGAGAGATTTAAGAAGTTTTAATTGAATTAAAAAAAATTGAATTTTACACTATTTATATTCTAAATAAATATAATTGTTACGTACTAGAAAGAAAAAAAAAATCAAATAAAGTATAATCAATACATAATATTTTTTATTTTTAACCACGAAACTCGTCTTAATAAGAGCCTTATTTTATTTATTTATTTATTTTAATAGAGAAGTAACGGTGCCTTAAGATACAATTTTACAAGCAATTTTCAATTTTGTAATTAATGAGAGTTGCTAGGGAAGTAATTGCTTCCAACGGTGCTTGGGAACCACCCTGGTAACGATATTATAAACAATGCAAATTAAATGTTGGTTAAAAGCAAGTTTAATGACCTTAAATGCATAATTTATTGATGTTAGTGTGGGTCTATATATCTCTGTAAATTAAATATTTCATTTATTTTAATGTAGATAATAAAATTTATGATATTTCTTCTTAAACATCAAGTGTCGGTAGAAATATTTTTTTTTTGTATTTCTTTAAAATTTTATTTATCTTAACCGCTTCCATAGATACTTAATAGAAATATTTATTAAAAATATTTTTATTAACCACTCAAGAAAAGAGAATTGAAGTTAAAAACAAGAGTAAAGAGCGAATAAAAAGTGTACGATTAAAAATAATTAATAAGTAATAATTATCAATAATAAAAACAAATACTGTAGAAATAAATAAAGTACTGGTATCATAAATAATAGAGCCCAAGAAGTAGTACCATGAGCGCAATAATTGCACCAGTGCATTGGTCTTGTGTACTTTTGTTAAGCTTTTTTTTTCCTAATCGACAAAATTTGGACAGTGTGCTTTGGCTAAAAGACGTTATTTTGGTTCTGGAAAGAAAGTGTGATTTGTTTTTTTTATTATATATTGCATGCTTCTGGTTATAACTTAATTCCAAGAGTAGAGTATAACATAAAAGATTAGTCACTTAGGTGAAAAAATCTCTATATTTAATTATTATATCAATATTTTTGTATACTTAATATGAACTTTTTAATATTGTTATACTTTTTAGAGGTAGATTTCCGCAACAATTTTTACGTAACACGTTGATATTGAAAACTTTTTCTCTTTTGACAACCTCAATCACCTGTTAATATTCGATTTGAATCTTAATTACATCTACATGTATCTCTTTTACGATACCTAAATCTTAAAAAAACCATTTATTAAATAGAGACTAAGGATTTAGACTATGCTAAGCTATTTACGTATTACTTGTTACTGACAGAGAAGAAATTTATTTCCTAATTCATTCAATAAACATCTAGATGTAAAAATAATAAATTCAAATTAAACAAATATAAATACTAGATTTAAAGAAAAACGAAAATTAATAAAGAAATTAATAAAACTAAGTCTAAGATCCCAATAAAATAATTAACTTCAAAATTATAATAATAAGAATCAACTTATAGATTTGACAATAACATTAATTTTGCTTCGAAAGAAAAATAAAATAAACTAAAAGAATCTGTATTGTTAACTTTAAAAAAAACTACTTCATCCTTGCACAATATATATTTAAAATTATTATTTTTGCAATTTTTTTAGTTCTTAATATTGATTTTATCCTTTAAAAATTTCAAATCATATTGGTCACTGGAAAATGAGCGAATATTTGCTTTTGTTCTTATAAAATAATATTCTTTAATTTTTATCTCTTGAAAATTCGAAATTATATTTTTAGTTGCGAATGTCTATTTTGAACAATTATTTGAACAAGATTTCAGGTTGACGAAAAAATGTGATCGAATAAGTATTTTATTAAATAAGATCAATGAAATTTCTTAAAAAAATTAATTATTAACAAAATCAATAAATATTTGTCTCCTTAAATAAAGTAACTATATAATGTAAAACATATTTTTGTTTTATTCTTCTCCCCTTCTCAATTATCTGGATTTTACACCGTCAAGAAAAACAATAATTCAAGAGTAAATCGACCCTTGTCTGTATAAAAACAGAAAAGAAAGGAAAAGAAAAACAATTGAACGTTCAATTACAAAATTGCAAGAACTTATTGGACTTTCCGACAATTAAAATCGTCAAAAACTACACAGTAAGTAACGTAACAAAGTAACTAATCATGCGTGTCACTACTTTTTATCACTCGCGGATTCAACGCTTTGGATTCACGTTAACTTCTAAAAACCCCACCCAAGTCCACACCAGTCACACGCTTTTCACACCCTCAGCTTAGCGATGGGCTTCGTTTTCGGAGTGGTGGCCGGAATAATCGTGGGCCTGGGCATCATAGTGGGCTTCGTCCGCTGCGAGAACTCACGGGCCGCCCAACGCTCTCAGCTCGCCACCACCATCGCCGCTTTCGCTAGAATGTCCGTCGAAGATTCTAGAAAGATCTTACCCTCTCAGTTTTACCCTTCTTGGGTCGTTTTCTCTTCTAGCCAGAAAGTGAACCTTCTTCTTCTCCATCTTCTTCAATCAATCAATCAATCTTATTATTATTATTATAACTATTGTTTCAATGATTCACGTTTATTGTGTTATTGTTTTCAGTTAACTTGGCTGAACTCGCATCTCACCAAGATCTGGCCCTATGTTAATGAGGTAGCTTCTGTTGTGAGATTTAGTCATTGCTTTATTGTGATTATTCATTTTTTTGTGCTGCATCGGTTTTGTTAGGCTGCTTCCGAGCTCATAAAGACGTCGGTGGAACCGGTTCTGGAACAGTATAGACCCATAGTTTTGGCTGCTCTTAAATTTTCTAAGTTTACTCTTGGAACTGTGGCGCCACAGTTTACAGGTCCGTTAGATCTAATTGCAATGGATTTTTGTGAATACACTTTCCTTTGGTGCAATTGGTGATTTAGATGTATTTATGATTTGTTGAATAGAAACTTAGATAGGACCTACTTTGAAGTATTTGTGATTTGTTAAATAGAAACTTAGATAGGACCTACTTAGAAGTATTTGCAATTTGTTAATTGTCCAAGACTTGTTTGCTCTTCGGTCCTGATTGGATAAATTTCTTAATAAACACTTATAGGAGATAAAATAAGAAGGTAAAATGAATTGAGCTTCTCTCGTAATGGAGAATCAACTTATGCATTTAATTTTTACATAAGCTCTCTTGTCTAAATTCTCCAAAAGTTAATGTGCATAAGTTGAAGGGAAAAACTTAGTTCGTTTTACCTTTTTTTATTTTCTCCTTCTGGAAACATTTATGGAAATAATTATCTGAAAAGGGCCTTAATTTAATTTCCCCATTTTTTCGGTTTTCTTTTGCTGGATTTGGACAGCAGGAGAACATTGTCAGAAAATGGGAATGAAAAGTATTTTATATTTCCCTAGTAAAACAAAAAATGAGGATAAATTGTCATGAATCAAATGCCTAAATTTTAAGCTGACGGCACATAAATGGTTTTATGCTTTTATAATGCCTCTAACATAATTTGAAAACTGCTTCCATGGTGTTAAAAATGATTTTCTAGTTTCCACCCTCGGTCAAGCGCTGAGGAGTGAAAATCGCAACTCATTTTTACCTGTTCCTATTTTTTAACTCTCTCAGGAGGCATGCCCTTCAACTCATAATTGAATTGAATCTTAACAAACTCATAAATGTGGTTATTTGCTGATTCGTTGCTTTTGCATATCTACTTGAGTCTAGAATTTAGCCTATCTAATTGAGCTTTTGCAAAATATGTACACAAGTCGTTTCTTGTGTGTGGGGGAGGATTTTTCTCATGTTTGCTTTAGTTTATATATTTTGTTCCCCATTTTATGCAATCATGCTACTGATTTTACTGTTTAGGGATCTTTACCCAAAGATTTTGCTAATCAATGTCATACATTCCTTTGGGGCTTCTGATTTGTTGATGTTCTTCTTTAGGAGTGTCTATAATTGAGGATGGAGGGGATGGTGTTACAATGGAGTTAGAAATGCAGTGGGATGGGAATCCAAGTATTATACTTGATATTAAAACTCTGCTTGGCGTTGCACTACCAGTGCAGGTACTTCTCTCAACCTTTTTTACTGCTGCTGCATGTCTGGTTACTAGTTATTACTTGTAGCTGGTTAGATGCTTTCGAATGGTTCAGTTGTTCAGGTTATTGTATTAATATTACCTGTCCTTATCTTTGAAGACTTAATGCCAAACTTTTCACACAGTCAGACTATTTTAAGGCCCAAAATTTTCCAATTTAATTGGAGATCTAATCCATTTAGCTGAAACTAAATGCTATATTAGGCTTGTTTATCCTTTCTTTTTTCATCAATGGCCCCCCATTGATATGATGAAACACCTTTTAACTAGGTGAAGGAAAGATTCACCTCCTCATGCCTCTGTCATGATTATTAAGATGCATAAAAAATTATGAAATGTGTATGAGTAAAAGCTTTCAGATTACAAGACACCAGTTATTTGTGCACTAGTAATGTATATCAAGTTTCTGAGGGTTTTTCCTTGAATGAATATAGTTGATTTTGTGTTTTCTTATTGACTTTTCAGGTAAAAAATATTGGATTTACAGGTGTTTTCAGGTTGATCTTTAAGCCTCTAGTTGATGAATTTCCTGGTTTTGGAGCTGTAAGCTATTCATTAAGGCAGAAGGTATGACATCTCTTAAATCCATTCATTTCCTACTCGTTTCAGTGCTCCTACACTTGGACAAGATTTCTATGGACCTGTTCATTTTTTTTGGTAGTACGATGGGGCCAAACACCTTAGGGTTAATTTTTTAATCAACATAAACTTAGTTATATGTTTTGCAAGATGTAGCAAAATAATTTGTTAAAACAGTTGCTTTTGTCCAAGGATAGAATCTGATTGTCTTTAGATTTGTATTAAACTTTTTTTGCATAGTGGGTGAGCCTTTGTGCAACAGCAAGGTTGCCACCTTGTGAGTTGGTGGTTACAGTTACTATCTATGGAAACTGCCCATCTTCTGATGGCATCCCTCTCTTCGTTGAGCTCTAACAATACAGCCACATGCAACGCCCTCCTCTTTGCAAATTTCTTTATACATGCCATATTTCTACAAAGATGTTACATCTTATGCACCCACATGTAATCTTTTTAATCTTCTGAAAATTTGACTTTCAGAAAAAGTTGGATTTCACTCTAAAAGTCATTGGTGGCGACATATCAACGATCCCTGGATTATATGATGCAATTGAGGTTTGGACTACTCCCATTGTCTGTTAATGATACCCATTTGCAGCCTTTAGTGGTTCTTTTCGATATCTTTTTCTGATTCTTTCTTGTCCTCTTCTCTCTAATTAAATGATGTAGTTAAGTGTCTGAAATTCAAATGTTTTATAATAATTAGGTCTAGTAAATTATTACAGGGGGCAATTCGGGATGCTGTTGAAGATTCTATTACATGGCCTGTGAGAAAAGTTGTACCCATTTTGCCTGGAGATTACGGGTAATGAAATAAATAGAGAAGGATCACATTAGCACTCTTCAATTTTGTCATTGTCGTTCCATGTTTGTTAGTGCCGGGGGGGGGGGGGTACATTGACAATGAAATTTCTACCGCAGTTAGAATACAATTGAACAAAATCAGAGAAAAATGTGTGTATGTGTCAGTGAGAGAGTTGAATCTTGCTCGAGAAGTTTTCTTATCTGAAAGTTCAAACTATTGTGTGATTGATTTAGTTTATTTTGGAAAAATTATCACTTATTTTTGCCAGGTTCCTATGAAAACTCTTAAAGTAGTTATTTCTCAAAAAAAAAATAAAAAATTTACCAAACATACATACACTCATGATTTGTTTGGATTAGAAGTGAGAGAAAGTTAAAAAAAATAAAATGTAACAAACATTACCCCTACTTCAGAGTGAATTTTTTGTATGTGAGGCCAACTCAAAAATTTTCCTTCTTTTTTCTTTTCTCAAACAAATTATAGAAAATTGATATTTCTATCATATCTCACTCATCTCCTAGCTTTCTGTTTACACTCACACAAGTATAAAGTTAGTTTCTCTGAATGATGAGAGCACTAATGGAGTCTCTAATAACAGAACCTAAATAAAGGTTATGGTTCTAACAAATTATCGTCTATGAAATAGTCATGCATAATACTGAGGAACATGTGTAGATGCTAGACAAGGTAGCGTTCGGAAATATGTATCTTCAAGTTGCTTTATGTCTGGCCCCATGCCTAAACTTGTTAACCAGTCAATTTGCCAGTGCTAATTATAGTCCATTTGTTTAAGATACAACTCGAATTGGTTTTGGTGGAATTGTTTTTAGTAGAATTGGTTTTGCTAAAAGCTACTTTTTATTACTTCTAGGAGCATGAATTCCTACAAAATGAAAATTCACATACTGTAGTAAAACATTTCAGCCAAGCATGAATTCATTTGTGGGGAATTAATTTTTGTTGACCAGAATGTATTTTGAGGGTCCAAAAAACTTAACCAAACACACACTTATGTGGCTGTATCAATAATAGATTTTTTTTTTTTTGGTTCTTATTGAAATTAGATGCTTTATAAACTATGGAGGGAGGAAAAAAACACTCAGAATAGTAAAATTATGTTGATATTTGTATGAAGGATTCAATGCACAATACAAAGAATGACTCCTATTTATACCAGACTCCTAATCCTAAAAAAATTTACTATCTAAGATACTCTAATCATACATTAACAAATTATGTGATATCTTCTAAATATTCTAGTGACTTGTTGACTAAGGGACTAGTTTTACTATGGTCTTAGCTGGTTAAATCACAGGTTTTCATTTTGAACCTCACTGTATTTTCTTTTTCAGTGATTTGGAGTTGAAGCCTGTGGGGATATTAGAAGTAAAGCTTGTTCAAGCAAAGGAATTAACAAACAAAGATATCATTGGAAAATCAGATCCATATGCTGTAGTGTACATACGGCCTTTACGTGACAGAATGAAGAAAAGCAAGACAATTGTAAGTTAGTTTTTTTCCCTCTTCCTCTGGAGAATTTATCAGATTTCAATTATGGAAGAAATAACTAATTTTGTATTCTCCCTCCAGAACAATGATTTGAATCCAATTTGGAATGAACACTTCGAATTTATTGTTGAAGACGTGTCCACTCAGCACATAACTGTTAAAGTTTATGATTCTGAGGGTATACAGTCATCTGAATTGATTGGATGTGCTCAGCTACAGCTTAGTGAACTTCAACCTGGTAAAGTAAAGGATGTTTGGTTGAAGTTGGTCAAGGATTTGGAGATCCAAAGGGATAACAAGAACAGAGGACAGGTGAGAAATACGTGTATGACTTGCTATATTTGAACTTAAAACTGTTGATGACTAGAATATTCTTGGTTTAGGTGAGAATTTTTTGACTTTGGAGTTTACCTTTTGAGCTCCCACTGACACTAATGCTTAGCTATCCGTGTTTTCTGAAAATAGGTTAGCAGAATACAATCCTTTTAGGGGTATACCTAGATCTGGATGAAGCTGAATTGATACATTACTTGTCATATATCTCCTATCTCCACTGCCTTCTGAAATTATGATTTCAAATTGGTTTTGAAACATTACTATAAGGTCATTGTAAGCAAATATTGATTCACTCAACCTTTATGATGTACAAGGCAGCTAAGTTTTATAAAGCAAGATTTTAGGTTGCATCCTAAGGACGTTTAGTCACAGCTTCTTTTTATTCTGTCTTCCT
Source organism: Hylodesmum podocarpum (assembly GCA_026586105.1). Classification (NCBI taxonomy): domain Eukaryota; kingdom Viridiplantae; phylum Streptophyta; class Magnoliopsida; order Fabales; family Fabaceae; genus Hylodesmum; species Hylodesmum podocarpum. The sequence continues at coordinate 6,899,978 of JALJEV010000650.1, read as the reverse complement.
TTCTTTATGGATAAAGTATATACGAGTCATTGTTAACCTATAGTTCATGAATTATCACATGGTTTAGCATCTTCCCTAATCCCTAGGATACAAGAAACTTTGGCTTGGTTACTCCATATACAGATTGATGTATACAAAGTTGTCGGCCTGTTGTATTGATTCATACCCTATGTTTGACAATATGAATTTATAATCATTTCCAGTTTGTAAAGAATTGTGAACATATTTTCATTTGTATGTATGACATGATAAATATATTTGCTCCTTTGTTCAGTGTGTTTGTATTAGCTTAGTTTTTTAGTTCAAAATGATTTATAATCAAAATTTTTGCTGGGAGACTTTTGAACAGGGGCTAATTTTCCCCAATAATTAAGCAAAATCAGACCTGCCATAATTCTTCTTCTTTCTACTTAGGTACATTTAGAGCTCTTGTACTATCCATATGGCATGGAGAATAGCTTTGCAAACCCATTTGCTTCCAACTACTCAATGACATCTTTGGAAAAGGTTCTCAAAAATGCAAACGGAATAGAATCTAATGGAAATGAAAATGAAGTTATCCAAAAGAAAAAGGAGGTTATTATTAGAGGAGTCCTTTCTGTTACTGTAATATCTGCTGAAGACTTGCCTGCAACTGATTTCATGGGGAAATCTGATCCTTTTGTTATTCTTACCTTGAAGAAAGCAGAAACAAAGAACAAAACCAGGGTATTCCCAATTCTGTGGCCTAACTAATCATCAAAATATTACGAACTTATTTGGCCCTAAAAGTTTTTAGTTTCTCAGGTTGTGAATGACAGCTTGAATCCAGTTTGGAATCAAACATTTGACTTTGTTGTCGAGGATGGATTACATGATATGCTAATTGTTGAAGTCTGGGACCATGACACATTTGGAAAGGTAAAATTTTTGCTTTATGTTGAATTAATTACTAAGATTGCCTTTTTTAATGTTTTGATGACTTTTAAGTCAATTGGCATTGAGTTTAATGCAAATAATGTCTAGTGGCAATTATTATACTAATCAAAACAGCTGAATGGAGGTTAGAAATCTTTGAATGTGTCCATTTATGGGCCGTCAACTATCACTTGAATTAATGCAACTGTTGGGTCTTTTATGTTGGATTGTGTGGGAAATGAGTAAGGGGCAAAAGAAAGATTTGGATTGTAGCAACAATGCTCATTGTGGCAAAGAGGGTAGGATGGAAAGGGAAGAAAAGGTAAGGGGGAGAAGACATTCAGTCATTGAGTGAGTTCGGGGTTTTTTAGGTAGGTAGGTAGGTGCAAATCCAAGAAATTCTGTAATTTTTTGTTTCATTCTTTCTTTTTCTTCTTTGTAAGTAAGTGATTCTGATTTCTATAATTGAGATTTATGACGACTTTCTTTTTTGCTAAGGCAGAAATAACAGGTTTTTTTTTTTAAAAAAATTTGTGTACAATGACAACATTAATGATCAAACTTAAGACCTAATGCTGATTACCTCAACCTCCCACCAGTAGACTGATGGTTAATGGTTAGAAATAATTACTAGTTATACTCGGAATTAGGAAATTGTCCATCTTAACATTATTATTTTTGTATGATAGTATAGCAGCTCACTATACTCATTCTTTCCTACTCTTGTCCTATTTTTCTATTCGATCCTTCAAACAGGCCATTATTGAATATGAGATGGTTTGTGTATGGTTTAAAAAAATAGAAGGATATTGTATAATGAGTCAAATATTGTATTAAGGGTATTTTTGTCAATTCATAATAAAGTAACTGTTAGCTACTGACTAGCACAACCGTGGAGCGTACCATCAAAAAAATAGATTTTAGGGCTATTTACTTCAAATCAGCGATAGAAAGGCTTTCATTTTCTGACTTTACCAATCTCTGCACTTGAAAGGAGTTTATAGAAGGATTTGGATTGAGGAAGTATTCTTTACTTTAGGGGATGAAGCAGAGTTATAGATGGTTAAGTATGTGTGGGGCATTTTGCGAACGTTTTAAAAATAAAGGGTGTTTTGTGTGTAACAAACACAAACAGAGTAGACAACTTACCAAGTTGATAATTTTGATAATTTTTAGTTCAGTCTAAATCTAATAGTTGTTTTGGTAACGCATGCAGGATTATATGGGCAGATGCATATTGACGCTCACAAGGGTAATACTGGAGGGGGAATACAAAGATCGTTTTGAGCTAGATGGTGCCAAATCTGGTTATTTGAATTTGCATCTCAAGTGGATGCCACAACCAGTTTTCCGTGATTCTTAAGTTTTACCATCCACCTTCCTCACACTACAAATTTATAGAGGATATAGTAGTTGTGGCAGTGGATATCTGCACCATAGTTTCCCACACTTGGGCATCGTGTATCTTAATAGCAGACAGTTAGCAAATGTACATATGTCTTGTCAAACATGGCAAGGATATACAAATTTCTTTATCAGATTATCCTTTTTCATCATTTCCCTCGTTATTGTTTACAAATAAATGCCTCTATGGTGTTGGGATGTAAAATTTACCGCACGTGGTTCGATAACTGTCTTTTAGCTGTACTTTGGATGCATTTGTTATGCCGTACTCCGAACGAATTATCTTGCTCCCATTAAAACTTAATTTCATAACAAATACTTAAATAAATTTGTATGAAATAGCAAGAAGTATGCCTGATGACTATTTTTACACTTATATTTGTATGGAAAATTTGCACTTAATTAACACCAGTATTTTGTACCTTTTAAGTAGCTTAAGGATCAAATTCTTGACCAATTTAAATGTAAAAAAGATAATATTAGAAGGAGAATGTTTATAATGTGTCCTTGTCTCTGACAAATAAGAATACCTATAATCTATTGTTATTATTGTTCTTGATTGCAGTGATATATGTAGACGTCTTCATACATTAATGTATATGCAAGTGAGCGGTAATGTTTAACAAGAGGGAGAAAATTAAGTTATTTAAGTAATTTTATATTAAAAATTAGAAATTGTATTTAATAAATGAGAAAATTATAATAGCAAGAACCTGTAAGAAAACTTTTAACGTATTGTTCCAGGTAGTATGTTAATGGTCTCATCGTAAACTTATTACAGGTTATTAAATTATGTGAATTCAATATGCAACGTTTTATAAATTTAGTCCCGTTCTGTATAAAGAAGACAATTGTTCCATGCACTTATTGATTCTAGAACTAACTTAGCAAATTACAAAAATTAAATCCCTCTTGCAATAAAATACTGTTAGGAAAAAAGGTGAGCAAATACTGAAATGAACAGAGTAAAAAGATCAACCAAACAATTGAAGAAACATTGAGATTAAAGTTTGGGTGAGAAATATAACCGAAGAGTATATAATGAATGTTAAAGTATGGCAATGTAACCATGTCTCTTGTGAATAGAAAGACATTATTTTTAAGACGTTAAATTAGATGAGTATAAGGGATAAGCAAAAAAGTTGACAAGATATAACAATGCCAAATAAATCAGTGAAATGGAAGCATAATAAATTGCGCTTTAAAAATTAAAAATAGATTTTTTTGGTAAAAGAAATTATTAATAGATAATACCTCGTTCTCAATTATTTTCTGCTACCCTAAAAGCGAGTACACGTAATACTTATTCGTGTGGTAGAATACAAGCATACAAGCCAAATACATATGGAAGGAACCATTTCCAACGTTCTTCATTTCGCTCACTCGGAGACTATTGAACTGCATATATTAATCATTGGCCACATTTTTATCCTTTTCAAAACGCCAAATACGCGGGTGCTTCAACTTCCAATTACATGTTGGGGATTTCATCAATAACTTTCAATAGAAAATGCTTCAGTTTTCTTCTTCTTCGGTTGCTTCCCCTGCATGCATATTTTGCATAAGGTACACAGTACATGCTAAGCAGTATGATATATCTTGTGATTCTTGTCAACCAAAATATATTGTGCGCATGCTACTGTAGTAATCTATTAACAGATTTATTTGCCTTGTGCTAAACAAGCTCCAAGCTTGAAACTTCTGGGGTTTAAACTTATACCATTACTATCTTCAGTAAAATGCATGTGGCGGAGAATGTCTATATTTTGTGTCTAGCCATTTGTGCAAATGCAATAACAACTTTCAATTTTATAATTCATCACATCAGCAAGACAATGACATTTTTATGCTGCCACTGGGATAGCTATGCCAAAGATAAGGTGCAGTGAACCTACCAATACTGGTTATGCAATACGAAAGAGTCAGTTGGTACTTTCTTGCCATCATCATTGCGATTCCAATGGTAGATAGCATGAGTCTTATTTTTTATCTCCAGTGTGGAGTGTCCATAGCTTGCTTCTCGAAAAGCAGAATAATCTGGCTGTGGATCCTGAAACCTACACGACCAATAATAGAATTAAAACCTATATGACCAGACATCCTTGACAAAGGATAACTATGAATATTGATCTCTTATGAGGATTGAATCATATTCATTAAGGATCAAATAGAAACCAACATAATAATAGTAAAAAGTACAATAATAGATAATCCTTTTAAACTCCCTATCCATGAAAAAATGATTTGTTTAATGTACCTTGCAGCAAGACCTTCTTGATTTCCACCATCTCCGACTGTTATGTAAACAGGTGCTGATTTGTTAGGTCTGGGATACCTGTTACCGCCTGTTATGTTGTAGTCTGTATTGGAGATTCGATACTGAAAGCCGGACAAAAAAATTCAACACATAAGAATCCACTGTAACATGAGATGACTGAAGAACCATATTGCTTAAGTTAGTGATCCTGAGATAACATACAACTGTTAGTGTTGAGCGAGGAGGAAAATATTGAGCAAGAAGTTAAGAACTTACTGATCTTTCATAAGCATGGACATGGCCTGCAAAAATCATGTCAACTTTGTACTTAATGAACCAGCTCTCAAAAACTGATCGCATGCTTTCACCTTCCATATAGTGAGCTTCATTACTGTTGTAGAGTGGCACGTGCATGAGCACAATGAGCCAAGGTGTCTTCTCCCTATCAACTCGCTTCAGCTCTTCGCTAAGCCACATGTATTGAGGTGTATACTTCACTGTTATGAAAGATCATTATTAATAAAGAATACTATAAAAGAAAGCATATAAATTTTTTAAAAGAAGACCAAATATACTTTTGGAGGTTAGTTACCAAATGGTGAATAGCTGGACAGCACAATGATATGAGCAGATGCGCGCCTGATTGCATACCAAAGGGGGCTGCTGCTATTGGAGGCCAAATAAGGAGTGGTATATCGGTGAAGATAGTTTTTGAAAGGAACAACTTCTCCCTGATCAAGTATATTTATTTAAGAACATGGGAGTCAAATCTATAATTTTAAATGTGAATAATATGAAGTTTACAGCATAAGCAACAGAAGAAGATTGACATCTTAAACGAAATGAAACTTCACAAAGGTCAACTTAGTTTTACAGCTCGTGAATATTTCTTCAGCATTTGTTATCAAACTAACCATTCACCAATAAAATAGGAAATGACTTTTTCGGTACAAAACAAGTAGTCATTTGCCACTTGAAAATTGAAATTTGGGATATCATAAGCTACACATTATTCGAAAGGAATTGTATGAAGAATGCTCCAAAACTAAAGAAATAAAAAGATGGCATATGAAAGAATATACTGTGTCCAAATCAAATGGTCAGATGGAGCAGAAACTCACTACATTGAATTTCACAGATGGGCATACACATTACAAGAAATGGAATAAATCAACGAATCCAGACAGGGTAGTTAAAAAGAATGAAAATTCACGTCTCTTCTACACTTTTCAATTCCAAAAAGAGAAAGGGGAAAGCTGAAACCATTATAGCTATTTCTCATTTTATTGGTCCAGAAAATAATGAATTCATTTCTTCCTATAAATGATAGAATATTTACTACAGACAAGAATAACTAACATGAATGCTGGACTCAGATTAGTATTTTACCATGTAAGGCATATAATCTATTTCATGATTTCCGACAGACCATATCCATGGCTGATATGCTGTACTCCTTTCAACAAATCGGCCCCATGTATCCCACCGTAAACCAACATCGTTGTACTGGTACCTATCAGCATAAGAAAGATCTCCTACAAATAAGACAGTCTGTGCTCCACTCTGTATATAATGCTCAAGTGTGGAAAGAGAATTAAACGTTTGACCCAAATCACCTGCAATGTTCAAATGATTCATTTGTGAGAGCCACAAAATTAAAATTTATGGGGGATCAAAGTGAAAGGAAATCCTGATAGACACTTGGTGATTAAAAGTAGAAAGAGTCTACAATTAAGTTTAAGGTACAAAAATTTCTTTTCTAGTAGAACAAACATGACGTGGGAAAACAGACAACTTACCAATGATCCCAAATTTGTAGGAAGCATCTGGATCAACTTTAGGAGGTGTTTTGAACCAAAAATCTCGAGAAGAATCACCATTTCCAATTCTATAGTAGTATTTAGTCTCGTACTGAAATAGAGAAATCAATCAATAAACTAAATGAACACATTCTACACAGCAAGACGAGAATTATACAAGCATGTGTGATTATTTGAAAAATGAAAAACATGATGCATACCCTGCATTACTTCACTACTAAATTGATTTTATTTTTAATAATGCAAATATAATGCCAGTAATGATAATTTTACTCTCCTATTTTAGACTGTCAATTACCTCAAGCCCTTCAATAAGACAATGATGAATGTAGCCAGACTTGTATTCGTGGAAAGTATAGTTTGTAAATGTGCCTTCTGCACTAGTTTTAAAGTTATTCTCTGATGTGCCATACTGTACATGGTTGGGCCCTGGTTCATCTGCGGTCACCCATGAGATGATCACTGCCTTTCCATCATAGTCACCTTGCGTGATGTGCACCTACAGTGGAATTAACCAAGGCAGCAGAGTTTCAATGAATGAAAGGAATAGCTTATATTTTGAAAATACTTCACATGTCCAATTTGGTTGTTGAGGAGTAGGATCCTTTTCAGAGTTTCATTAAATACCATTAGCGAATAGATGATAAAATGAGCCTTATTATCCTTGTAAGACTTACTTGTTGAGGTGCATTATAACCCTTTGGAACCACAAATGCTTCATGATCAAGGGGGATGTCAACTGAAGGAAACTCTGATCGAATGAAAGCGCTAGTGATCCCTGCACTCCCGTCTCTGATAGAACTCAAGAAGACAAAGGAAGCAATAACCAAATTAAGCAACATGGCCTGCATCCTTCCTTCCCGTCACACAAGTGTTGCCTTTATCAGCCTACAGAGTCTCAACCTGCATTCAGGAGTCTCAATGAATGCCATTCATACAATCTGCAGAGCAATTACTTATTTCAAGGTAAATCTCCATTGCCCTATCTATCCCAAGGTTTTCTCACGCAGATTTACTTATTTATTTTTGGCTACATTTTTTGCAATTGAAAAGGGTTCATAAACACTTACAACATAAGAAAATAAGATGAAAAAATGAAACAAACTTCTCCTATAAGCTAAAATTAACTCATATTCAGACTAATTTGTAGAAAATCTCGTATAAGCTCCTCCAAACTCGAACACTTAAATCCAACGAATTTGAGGTCTCTTTTAAACATGAGCTATAATTTTGCGATAAAATGCCAATCAATCATAAAGTATGAGAACTGCACAAGCAAATTCCTAATTCCCGTGAATATGAACTACACACACTCTCTCCACAAACTCATAACGATCCATCACGCACTCTTTACCATAAAAAAACAACTAAGTGATGCGTGATACGGTTAAGTCAGTTAGCTTAATGGCTCGAAATCCGAGATTTGCAATTTTCACAAGATCCTATCGGAACTAGACAGCTATATATTGTCACTGACCTAATTTTGACTGAACTTGAATGAAGATCGCATCATATAAACAAACGAATATTGATTAAGTGATTAATTAAAATGAAGCATGTTGTATCTTGTTTCCTCACTCTGTCATAGCGATGAAGGAAGAAGAAAGAGAAATAGAGAAGTTAACAAACCTTGAGAATGAAGATACAGAAGGGAAGTGAAGTAGATTGAAGAAACAATGACAACTCGAGATTGATTGAATTTAAAGGGAAGGGAAGATGTTGTTGCAATTGGACCACACCACACTCTCCTATTATTTTTTGGCATATTATATTCGTACTTTTTTCTTTGATTCATGTATCTTTTATCTATTCACTTTTTTTTATATAAATACTCAATAATTAACTCTTTTAATGAAATTATTTTAATCAAAGATTCTAGATCTATCATAAAAATTGGAAAAGACAGTTAACTTTAGACTAAAGAAATATAAAATGTTTTAACTATCTGTTTGGTTAATCATAATTTTAATAATTTATCTTTTTGGTCTTTATATTTAAAAGTAATTATTTTAATTTCTACAATTTAAAAATGATATTTTTTCTTATAATTTATATTTTAGTTTTTATATTTTTTTATAGAGAATCAAAATGCTGACCACGTATAGGTAGGTGACACTTTTAAAATTCAATAGATTAAAATTATCACTTATAAAATATAGAATATAGAATATATAGATAGAATAATTTAATTCCTAAGAATGAAATATAACAAAATAGTTTTGATAACTGAATTATATTATTCATTATTAATAAAATAATAATGAATTAAATTGAGAAATTAAAATGACAATAAATAATTAAAATGATGATAATATTTTAATAGATTAAAATATCAAAATATTGTATTTTTATTAATTATTTTATTATTTCTTTAAAAATAATTACCACTTTTCATCTAACTAAAACAGTATTTTATTTACTGATAAAATAAACAGTAAATAAAAGTAATTACAGTGAATTTAATAATTAATTCTATCCTATAGCAGAAAGCGTTAGATAGACTTTATGTAATCTAAAAAAAGGGGCATTGGTCTAATGATTTGATAGTGTGGACCATGTGGACTATACACGTACACGTAGTATCACAATAAAAGCAAATCTTTTTATGGGCAAAAAATAATTATTTAGGTAAAGTTACTTTAAAATAAAAAATTATACTATTTATAGATGTGAAATATCAGTGGGTGAAAATAATAAATTTTATCCATACATTTAAAATGGACAATTAAGAATAAATTTAACTAAAATAATCTTAATTATTTATACATGGTTATACCGTTATGATTAACTCCTTTACCTTTGACACTCATTGAATAACACTCCTGTAATTATAAGTGAATAAATACATATATGTGATTGTTAAATTATTGAATAGGTTGGGATTATGATGCATTTACATTATTGAATAGACTGGAATAACGATGCATCTTCAATTAAACTAAATTTTCTTTTCTTTTTTAATCAGAAGAAAGTAAAATAAAAACAATTTTTTATAGATTGAAAAAAATCTATAAATTTATTTTGTATGTAAGTGAAAATATATTCATATTTTATTTAGTAAATATATATTCTAATTTATGCTCGTCATTTTGAAAATAAATACACGTCCTTTTTTTTAAGTTTGGAAATCTCTTAAAGAAAATATTGTATCTGTGAACATTTGTTGAAGAGCATTATATACATTATATTATATACATTCAATTATTTAAAAAACAATTGAGATATGTTTTATGAAAATATTAAAAGAATAATATGATAATAGATATTCATGGATAAAATTCAGAAGAGATAGAAAATAGATATTGATAAGTAGTGGATTCAGATTTTATAAAATCCGCTTGTTCTTTAAGTGATGTGGGTTTTATGGTATCTATAGTCATCAATATTCGTTTATGATTAATATAAAGTCAAAAATAGACAATATAAAGTTTAATTTAATATTAGAAAAATTAGACGCTAATTATTTTTTTATTATTTCATTTCAATTTTAATAGTGGGTCATTTTATCTATCGTTACTCAATATTTTAATATTTCATCCTAATTTCAATAATAAAAAAATAATTTTATTTATATTTTGTGAATCAAAATACCATTTTATTTGATTTTATATTTTTTGAAAGTAATTTTTCTTAACTTTGTATTTTAGAATAATTAATAAATAATTTTATTTAAAATATATAAAATAAATATATTTTATAATCATAAATAAATTTATTTTTTTATAACACACGCAGAAGATTATTTACAAATTTTTCAACAGGACGATTGCGACGTAATAACCCTATCCGCCGCACTGCCCCTCCCTTTACTATTCATAGTGCAAAGTTCTGATTTCATAGTATGGACCCCGAGTGAACTATTGGGCCACTAGTTTGTGAGTAGTCCATTTTGGCCCACTTCCCCATACAAACAATAAATTATTATATACAAATAATCATACTAATTATTTTTCTTTTTGACAATAGATGATAGTAATAAATTTAATAATTATTTGCCTATTCATGTTGACTTTAATCTTATCATGCATAATATTCTATGACTGGATAATAAGTCATGTTAAAGTCATTTTCATTATTAGTAATGACAAATAGATCACACATTAAATACTTATATTTACTTTGTCATATGTATATCAACAAAAAAAAAAAAAAACATCTAATATAATTTTCCTCGTGACTCATACTTATTTAAATAAGTAATAAATCTTAAAATGGCATCAAACATGATACATAAATTTAATACATTCGTACATAATTTCGTTTAAATGCTAATAATTCATTATGAGATGAGATATTAATTATTGTTAGTAAGAAATTTATAAGAAATATTACTTATATAAATAACGTTATTTGTATAAACAATTATATGTTATTTTCTTTAATGATACTAAAAGTTTATTATTATATTTGTAAAAAAGAAAAAAGTTGAATAGTATATCTTTAATTTTGTTAAGTCAAAATGACTTAACATCTTAATTTTGATAATTACAAGATAGACGGAAACATCTACACATGTAGAGGGAACAATGATCAGATAGATCATTACGCGCATAGACGAAAGATGCAATCTCAAAACATTAGAAGTTTCAGATGCAAAGTTTAAGTCGTCAAACTCCAAGTTTTCTTATCAGACGAAGAACTTTGAAAGATAGATCAGACGGAGAGCGCGTTTCAACTTTAAGTCATGAGTTCAAGTGTGAAGATTTGAAGACTTTAGTTGAAGACGAAATTTAAAGACAGACGAATGAATTCAACACTCAACTCATTTTAATTATTCATTCGTTTACTCTTTATGAAGTCCAAGACTCTGAGTAACACGTGCATACATTTCTATTCAACCATTACTCAGAATGTTCTAAAGGTGGAAAGGGATTTCAAAATAAACCTCTATAACATGAAAAACAGTTGTACGTTTTAGTGAAATCTCTGAGCGAATCAAGTCAAAGGCAGATCTCACGTTGACAACCGTTGACTTTTCATTAAATGTTTTGATTGCTCACTCTGCCAGATACGAAAGTACCCAAAACAAGGACTAACAGTTACTTCACGCAATCACCTATATAAGGACTTCATCTCTGTGAGTTCAAATTGACAAACTACTCTGATTAAGAATATTCATATACTCGCTCAAGCTCTCAAGAAAACAAGTTTGTTCGTCACAAAACTTCATTGTAAAATCCCTCTCTAGAGGATATTTTCTATTTGAATAAGTTACTATTGTGGTAATATTGTAGCCTGAGGAGGCTAAATGTTTAAAGAATATCTTGCATCAAGCCTGCGTAGGCTGGTAGTCCAAACAATACCATGAGTCTAGCCTGTGGAGGCTGAAGTCCAAATAATATCTTCTTTACCCTGAAGAGACCAAGTGTTGAAAGAATACCTTAGTTAGCTTGTGGAGGTTGTGTTCAAAGAATACATGGGTTTAGCCTGTGGAGGCTGGGGTCAAAGAATACCGCTTTAGCCTGAGAAGACTGTGTTAAAAAAATATCTGTATTGTTAGCCAGAAGTGACTGAGTTCAAAGAATACTCTTAGTGGAACCTCAGCAAGTTGTTAGGTAGCTGGATGTAGTCTTGAATAGACGAATCAATATAAAAATATTATCGCCTTGATTATTTTTATTTGTTTACTAACTAGGGATAATAACTTAAACTAAATTCTTAATTAAAATTAACATTTAAAAAGAATAGTTTAAATTTACGTCTGATTCAAAGTTTATAACACAGACACAAATCACATCGTCTAAAAAAGTTTTAATTGAAAAATACAATTCAATTCCGATTTTGTATTTTACAAATTTGTTGACTAATCTAATATACAAATGTGGAAGATGTTCTAACCATATATTATTGTTGTTGTCCTAATTTGTTATTAAATAGGTTACGTAAATGCAGTTTTTCTAAAACTGAAATATTTGATTCCATGCATTTATATTGATTTTGAAACCAAACTTGTAGAAAATTTCAAAATATAAATATCATACATCTATTAAAATACAACCATTAGTGAAAAGTAAAAATAATTAATAAAAAATATGAATAAAGGTAAAACGAGAACTAAATAATTGAAAAAGCATTCTTCTGTAAAAAATTGAAAAGACATTGAGAATATAAAATTAAAGTTAGACAAAAAAAAAATAGAATTAAAAGTATTCAATGAATATTAAGTATGCCTAAATAACCACATCTGTTCGTAGTCCTTAAAAAAAAGAAACTATCTCTCTTCGAGTTAGATAGACATTATTTTTAAATTATTAGATTAAACAAGGAAGATGACACGTAAATGTTGACATGATGTAACAATGCAAACTACATAATCACTCAATGGGCAGCACAATAATTCTCACTTCAAAAGTTCTAAGTAGATATGAACAAATGATAATATCATTATCTCAAAATATTTTTCTCTTGCTAAAAGAATGTTTATTTGATTTTCTTTTTTCATTGTACACCAAAAGGATATTTATTAGCCTAGTAGAATACAAGCACACAAGCCAAGATTTTAACGACATTTATTTCGCACACTCAGGCTAATGAACTACACACATTAATCATCAGGGGGACATTTGTATTCTCTTCAAAAACACCAAATTTGCGAGTGCTAGCTTTAAATTCCTATTAAATGTTGGCTGCTTCATCAAAAACTTTCATTCTGTTTTAATTTGTTCTCCCTGCATCATCAGAACTCAACCTGTTATGAAGATTTCTTTGTACCCTTTTCAACATGTACAAAGAAGAAACTAGCAAGTATCATAGCTAAACATTAATATCGAAATGTAGGCCATAACCATTTTAAACTTCCACCTTTAGTATCTAGAGTAATTAAAATGCATGTAATAAATGTAGCATAGAATGTCTATAATTAATGTGTCTCGGCATTAATTTGTACAAATGCAATGTACAACTTTCAGTTTTATATGCCACTTGATGCTATGATTAAGAAAACGTGGATTGAACCTACCAATACTGATTATGCAATACTAAAGAGTCAGCTGGTACTTTATTGCCATCATCATTGCGATACCAGTGGTACACAGCATGTGTCTTATTTTTTATCTCCAGTGTGGCGTGTCCATAGCTTGCTTCTCTAAATGCAGAATATTCTGGCTGTGGATCCAAATATCTGCACCACCAGAAATACAATATTACAATCTATACACATGACATTTTTTTTATAAGAGATAATTTACTATGAAAATTAACCTCCAACGAGGATTGAATAGAATTACACAAAATAATTTGTATAATTATGTACCTTGAGGCAAGACCTTCTAGATTTCCTCCATCTCCAATTGTTATGTAAATAGGAGCTGATTTGTCTGGTATGGGATACCTTCTACCGCTTGTTATGTTGTAGTCTATATTCGAGTACCGATACTGAAAACGGGATACAGTAAAATTCAACACATAAAAATATTACTAATCCACTGACATCACATGATAAGTTATTGATACCAACATACATAGCTACAACTTCTGTCTGTTTTGTAGTTAAGAAGATCAAAACAAGATTAATGAGTAGGAAGTGAAAATAAAACATACTGATCTCTCATAAGCATGAACATGGCCAGCAAATACAATGTCAACTTTGTATTTGACGAACCAGCTCTCAAAAACTGCACGCATGGCTTCACCCTCCATATAGTGAGCTTTATTACTGCTGTAAAGTGGCACGTGCACGAGCACAATGAGCCATGGTGTCTTCTCCCTATCAACTCGCGCCAGCTCTTGATTAAGCCATTTGTATTGAGGTGTGTACTTCACTGTTATCAAAGATCCTTATTAGTAAAAAGTTTCACATAACAGAGTAGTAGTGTCAAATTGTCAATCAACATGTATGGAATACTAATAAGTAGATAAAGAGGAGATTCAGGTACCAAATGGCGAATAACTAGATAGCACAATTATATGTGCAGAACCACGCCTTACTGCATACCAGAGGGGACTACTGCTATTGGAGGCCTTATAGGGAGTTTTATATCGGTATAAATAGTTTCTGAAAGGAGTAACTTCTCCCTGACCAAGCATATTTCAAAGGTCTTAATATGAATGAAACTTCACAAAGGTATTTTCTGTAATAACAAGTAGTTATTTGGCAATTTACCATGTAAGGCATATACTCTACTTCGTGATTTCCAACAGACCAAATCCATGGCTGATATGCTGTACTCCTTTCAGCAAATCGGCCCCATGTATCCCACCGTAAACCAACATCATTGTACTTGTACCTATCAGCATAAGAAATATCTCCAACAAATAACACACTCTCTGCTCCACTCTGCATATAATGCTCAAGGGTGGACAGAGAATTGAATGTCTGTCCCAAATCACCTGCAATGATATTTGTGAGTGCCATTAATTAAGGAAATCCTGATACACACTTTGTCGAACAAACGTTGGAAAACAGACAACTTACCGATGATCCCAAATTTGTAGGGAGTATCTGGTCCAACTTTGGGAGGTGTTTTGAACCAAAATTCTCTAGCAGAATCACCTTTTCCAATTCTATAGTAGTATTTAGAATCATACTGACATGGAGAAAAATCATTGGATGAACTAAATGAACACATTCTACACACAGCAAGATTATTTGAAAAAGGTAAACATATTGTATATCCTGCATTAGACTTCACTTCTTAATTGATTTTATTCTGAATATTGCAAATAATTAAAATGTAAATCATGATAATTCTACTCTCCTTATTTGATCAACAATTAATCACCTCAAGGCCTTCAATAAGACAATGATGAATGTAACCAGACTTGTATTCATAGAAAGTGTAGTTTGTAACTGTGCCTTGTGCGCTGGTTTTAAATTTATCCTTTGATGTTCCATATTGTACATGGCTAGACCCTGGTTCTTTTGGGGTCACCCATGAGATGATTACTGCTTTTCCATCATAGTCACCTTGCGTGATGTGCACCTACAATACAGTGGAATTAATCAATGCAGATGAGCTTTTTTGAGTAAAAGGAACAGCCTTAAAATTTGCAACTGCTTCACATGTTTGGTTTCAAAGGAGTAGGATCCTCACCAGAGTTTCATTAAATTAATATACTATTAGTTAATATTATCCTTGTAAGACTTACTTGTTGAGGTGCATTGTAACCCTTTGGAACTGCAAAGACTTCATCGTCGACGGGTATGTCAGCAGCAGGGAACGCTGAGCGAATGAAAGAGCTAGTGATTCCAGCACTTCCATCTCTAATACAACTCAACAACACAAAGGAAGCAACAACTAAACTAAGCAACATGGCCTGCATCAAACAATATCATGAATGTCATTTATAATATGCAGTATGCATTAATCAACTTTATTTCGCTGCGGACAGTCAATAATCAATTAACCACCTCACTGACGTTACTATACATATTTCTCACTTTTTTTTTTTTACATTTATATCTAGTTGTCTTATAGATCGAATATTTTTCTTTTAACAATATTGTCTTCAAAAGGGTTCTCACCCTCTAGTTAGATTAGCTTTGCTCCCTTCACGAGTGAGCAACTATTTATCTTTCTTGAGAAAAAAAAGAAAGACATGCAAATTTAAAATATGCAATTAATTACAATTTTGAAATTTTACATATTTTCATACTTTTAAGAAAATAATTACATGAGTGAAAATAATTTTTATAATTTAGTTAAAATGATAATTTAAATAATTTAAAAATAAAGATAAAATGTTCAAATACCAATAACGTACAATGTTTGTTGACATTGATAGCAACACGATGAAAATGAATCAATCACAATTTATCATGTATTATGAATTTGTTGATTTTCACAGCAAAATCTCTATTAGTTATATAAGATTCTGATTTATAATTAAATAATAATGTAAAACTATTTTACATGTAAACGTGTAATATTTAAACTAAAAATACATGAGGGTTATTTATAAAACTAATCATTATGATTTTAACAAAAATTAGAATTAAGTGACAACATTATAATTGATTTACTTTTACTTACTCTTAAATCAAAATCCCATTTCTTAGAATGACAAACTTAAAAATAATTTTAAATAAAAATGGAGAATAATCGTTACCTTACAATTTTGTAGGGTTAAGTTAGTCACATAACATACATTTCTAAAAGGTATAACTCATTACAACCTCCATCCATCAATACATGAGATGGTATAACTCAAAACATAACCTCAATTTAAACTTAATCGAAATATCAATTTTCCATCACTACAGCTAGAGCACAACAAGTGTAATAAAGAGGCAAATACATACTTATAAAATATAATGAAGCATGCATGTTGTATTTTCTTGTGAGTAGGGGGGGAAGAGAGGTGTTTAATTACCTTAGAATGTGGCATTTGCAGAGAAGATAGAAAGGTGGGAGAGCAGAGTGAAGAGAGAAAGCCAAATGGATTCATAGATTATAAAGGGAAGAGGTTGGTGCATTTGGTCAACAAGTCAACAATCTACCACTAGGTTAATTGGTCGCTTTGTTTCTCAGTGATTAGATCCCCGACATAGATTATGTAACAAGGGCATTTCCATGTGCAATATTCTTATTATGTTTGTTGCTAAGTCCATCTCAATTTGTTTTTAATTTCCCTCGTGATAGATACGACTATCAAACAAATATTATTTATTTTCTAAACATTTTTATTTATCGATATCTTAAGCATTAAAAGAGCTTTTAATTTCCCTCGTGACATTTGAAATTAAAGAATTCAATGCATATAATTCAAAATGTTTGAACAACTTCCTCAAATAAAAAAAATGTTTGGACAGGAAACTAAAGTGGCTGGCTTTTGTTGAATGAAAAAATAAATAAAAAATAATTAATTTCAATAATTTAATAAATCAATTTACATCATAATAATGTAACCGATTAAATTGAAAATAATTTAATAAATTATATTTATAATTTAAGAAAACCTGGTCTTAAGGTTTATTTTATGAAAATTCCATTAACGTCTTTAATTATGTTTATGCTAACATACAGTCAATATGCCATTTTTAGAAGTTGAATATTCAGTGTACGTCTTTAATTTGTTTCCATTTTCTAACCCACAAATAAATTAATTTAAAACATTAAATTTTTAGAAGTCATCAATATGAATATTATGGGTATATTTTTGAGAAAAATATAAACAAAAATAAAATATATTTCTTTAAAAGTTAAAATTGATTTTTCATGAATTGATTTTTTAAAGGAGGTAGGACTTTTCATGAATTAGTTTATGAGAAATTAATTTTAACTTATACAAAAATATATTTATTTTTCTTATATTTTCTTTTTCTAAAAGTTCTTCTAGAAAAAATTGTATAAAATTAATATTTTTAGTAAAATTTTGAAATCAAACCTAACTTTACTTTAAAAAAATAAATATTATAATGAAATCTAGAAATCAAATACGTCGTCACTTTTGGATATTTTATAAGACTTACAACGTATCAGGTGTCCTTGATACAAATAATGCGTCTCGCCATAAGGGAATGATCAAATTTAAAACATATAATTTGATAATTTAAAATATTTTACGTGTTCTTAATATGTAAAAGTTCAATTAAAAAACATATAAAAGTTGAAATCAACATATAAATAATTATCGTTATACAAACTATCAAATTATATATTTTATAAAATAAAAAATTAATAATAAATAGTAAAATAACTTATGTATTTGTGTCATTCTTATTAAATATGTAGTTAAGTTTCAAAATTATCTTTTAAAAAACACTGTTTTGAACCGATTTTCTGCACCGATTTTTAAAAACACAGTTTCAAAATTGTTTCATATTATATGTCTCTTTCAAAAATCATTGCACTATTTTAATAATATTTTTAATTAATATAAAATATTAAATTTTGTAATTTTTTCAACATTATATGTATTTATTTATTTTATTAATTATTTAAACAAATTAATGAAGTGAGAAAATAGATATAATAAAAAGTTATATTAATATTTATATTAATTATTTTTCAATATTTGTACGAACCTTAAATTGTATATAATTTGAAATAGAGGTAATAAATTGAATTCTATGATTCATATAATTCATTGATTTTGAAACTAATCTTCAAGGAAATTTATAAAAATTTCAGTGTCACGTAAAAAAAGAAAAATAACACTAAAAATATGAATAAGGTAAAACGGCAACTGACTGCATATAATAGAATTAAAAGTATTTAATGAATATAAAAGTATATGTGCAATGTAATTAACTAAATTAACATCTGTTTAGAGTTACAAATAAATAATATTTTATTAATTAAGTTTTTAATCCCTTAAATTTGTAGGTTTTTAATTTGGTTTCTACTCAATTTTTTATCAATATTTTGTTTATATTTTTTTGTCAGTATTTTTAATCTTTGTCATTAAATTAAATTATTAAATATTAATGTAATTATACAAGAAAAGGTCATGTAACATTTTCAATCTGACATTAAAAATTAAAATATTAACAAAAATTAAATTAGGACTAAAAATTATTAAAAAAATAAAAATTTGAAGAATTAAAAATATAATTAACCCATTAAAATAATTAAGTTAAATATGAAGATAACCCGTGAATGTTAACATGTTATAATACCAACTAAATCTCTGAAATGGTGGCATCATAACTCACTCTTCAAAAATTAAAGCTACGTTAGTTTGGAAATATTTTTCTCCTGCTAAAAGCATGTTTATTTAATATTTATTGGCATCTTACAATACAAGCCAAGTACACTGAGATTATAGAACTACTGCATATATTATACGGGGCACATTCTTATATAAATAACGTTATTTGTATAAACAATTCTATGTTATTTTCTCTATTGATACTAAAAGTTTATTATTATATTTGTAAAAAAAAAAGTTGAATATTATATCTTTAATTTGTTAACCAATCTAATATACAAATTTGTTGTCCTAATGTGCTATTAGATAGGTCACCTAAATGCAGTTTTTCCAAAACTGAAATTTTTATTCCATGCATTTATATTGATTTTGAAACTGAACTTGTAGAAAATTTCAAAATATAAATATCATACATCTATTAAAATACTATTATCAGTGGAAAAAAAAATTAATAAAAAAACTATGAATAAAGGTAAAACGAGAACTCAATAATTGAAAAAACATTCTTCTGTCAAGACATTGAAACAACATTGAGAATATAAAATTAAAGTTAGACTGAAAAATAGAATTAAAAGTATTCAATGAATATAAAGTATGCCTAAATAACCACATATATTCGTAGTCCTTAAAAAAAAAAAAAAAACTATCTCTCTTCGAGTTAGATAGACATTATTTTTAAAATAATTAGATTAAATAAGGAAGATGACACGTAATTATGACGTAACAATGCCAACTAAATAATCACTCAAAGAGTCAAAGGGCAGCATAATAATTCCCACTTCAAAAGTTTCAAGTAGATACGAACAAATAATACTATCATTATCTCAAAATATATTTCTCTTGCTAAAAGCATGTTTATTTGATTTTCTTTTTTCATTGTACACCAAAAGGATTTAGCCTAGTAGAATGCAAGCACACAAGTACATAGAACAAATTTTAACGACATTTATTTCGCACTCAGGCTAATGAACTACACACATTAATCATAAGGGGAACATTTGTATTATTCTCTTCAAAACACCAAATTTGCGAGTGCTTGCTTTAAATTCCTATTAAATGTTGGCAGCTTCATCAAAATTCTCATTCTGTTTTGATTTGTTCTCCCTGTGCTTCCTGCATCATCAGAACTCAACCTGTTATGAAGGTTTCTTTGTACCCTTCTCAACATGTACAAAGAAGAAGAAACTAGCAAGTATCATAGCTAAAAAATAATGTCGAAATTGTGGCCATAACCATTTTAAACTTCCACCTTTAGTATCTAGAGTAATTAAAATGCATGTAATAAATGTAGCATAGAATGTCTAAAATTAATGTGTGTCTCGGCATTAATTTGTACAAATGCAATGTACTTATGTACAACTTTCAGTTTTATATGCCACTTGATGGCTATGCCAAAGAAAAGGTGGATTGAACCTACCAATACTGATTATGCAATACGAGAGAGTCAGCTGGTACTTTGTTGCCGTCATCATTGCGATACCAATGGTAGATAGCATGTGTCTTACTTTTTATCTCCAGTGTGGCATGTCCATAGCTTGCTTCCCTAAATGCAGAATATTCTGGCTGTGGATCCAAATAACTGCACCACCAAAAATACAATATTACAATTAAAATCTATATGATATGACATAAATTAACTTTGCAACTTTATTTCACACCCAGCTACAATACATAACTAACCAGTCAATTCACTCACGAAAAACATACACGTATACATATATGTATTTATTTCTTTTCACATTTTATAGCTAGTTGTCAGGTTGTTTACGTATTAAAATTATTTACCAAATATTTTTCTTAACTTTGGACATTAATCTCCTACGAGGAGAGAATCATATTTTACAAAATGATTTGTACAATTATGTACCTTGAGGCAAGACCTTCTATATTTCCTCCAGTAAATAGGTGCTGATTCGTCAGGTATGGGATACCTTCTACCGCTTGTTATGTTGTAGTCTATATTCGAGTACCGATACTGAAAACGGGATACAGTAAAATTCAACACATAAAAATATTACTAATCCACTGACATCACATGATAAGTTATTGATACCAACATACATAGCTACAACTTCTGTCTGTTTTGTAGTTAAGAAGATCAAAACAAAATTAATGAGCAGGAAGTGAAAATAAAACATACTGATCTTTCATAAGCATGAACGTGGCCAGCTAATACAATGTCAACTTTGTATTTGACGAACCAGCTCTCAAAAACTGCACGCATGGCTTCACCCTCCATATAGTGGGCTTCATTACTGCTGTAAAGTGGCACGTGCACGATCACAATGAGCCATGGTGTCTTCTCCCTATCAACTTTCGCCAGCTCTTGATTAAGCCATATGTATTGAGGTGTGTACTTCACTGTTATCAAAGATCCTTATTAGTAAAAAGTTTCACATAAATAATAGAGTAGTAGTGTCAAATTGTCAATCAACATGTAAGGAATACTAATAAGTAGATAAAGAGGAGATTCAGTTACCAAATGGCGAATAACTAGATAGCACAATTATATGTGCAGAACCACGCCTAACTGCATACCAGAGGGGGCTGCTGCTATTTGAGGCCTTATAGGGAGTTTTATATCGGTAAAGATAGTTTCTGAAAGGAGTAACTTCTCCCTGACCAAGCATATTTCAAAGGTCTTAATATGAATGAAACTTCAAAAAGGTCTTTTCTGTAATAACAAGTAGTTATTTGGCACTTTACCATGTAAGGCAAATACTCTACTTCGTGATTTCCAACAGACCAAGTCCATGGCTGATATGCTGTACTCCTTTCAGCGAATCGGCCCCATGTATCCCACCGTAAACCAACATCATTGTACTTGTAAATATCAGCATAAGAAAGATCTCCAACAAATAGCACACTCTCTGCTCCACTTAGCATATAATGCTCAAGGGTGGACAGAGAATTGGACGTCTGTCCCAAATCACCTGCAATGATATTTTTGAGTGCCTCTGATTAAAACCAAAGGAAAATCCTGATACACACTTTGTCTAACAAACGTTGGAAAACAGACAACTTACCTATGATCCCAAATTTGATGGGAGTATCTGGTCCAACTTTGGGAGGTGTTTTGAACCAAAATTCTCTAGCAGAACCACCTCTTCCAATTCTATAGTAGTATTTAGTATCATACTGACATGGAGAAAAATCATTGGATGAACTAAATGAACACATTCTACACACAGCAAGATTATTTGAAAAAGGTAAACATATTGTATATCCTGCATTAGACTTCACTTCTTAATTGATTTTATTCTGAATATTGCAAATAATTAAAATGTAAATCACGATAATTCTACTCTCCTTATTTGATCAACAATTAATCACCTCAAGGCCTTCAATAAGACAATGATGAATATAGCCAGACTTGTATTCATAGAAAGTATAGTTTGTAACTGTGCCTTCTGCACTGGTTTGAAATTTATCCTTTGATGTCCAATATAGTACATGCCTAGACCCTGGTTTTTCTGGGGTCACCCATGAGATGATTACTGCTTTTCCATCATAGTCACCTTGCGTGATGTGCACCTACAATACAGTGGAATTAATCAATGCAGATGAGTGTTTTTGAATAAAAGGAACAGCTTTAAAATTTGCAACTGATTCACATGTTTGGTTCCCAAGGAGTAGGTCATGGTTATCAAATTCTAGAGTCAACTCTCATACTCTTGCGAGTTTGAGAGTTAGTGGGTCTTAAAGAGTTAACTCCAGAGTAAACTCTAACAAACTCGGAAACTCTTAGACTCTCTATAAATTCTCGAGTCTATGGTTCCACTGTGAGTTTAGGCACTAAGCACAAAACACAAAATAATTTGTGTTTTGAACGGTTGAGTTGTGCAAGCATTTTAGCTTAAATTTCATTTCCATGAGCGATAATTCTTGCGATCGATTGAACAATTGAGAATTGGGTGATCATTATTAAACCCAGAGCAATCATTTCTATTTTATCTTTCTCCTTTCTTTTTTTTTTTTTGGCCATCAAGGTTGAAATTAGACTGTGGTTAAGTTCTAAGTGAGTTGAAATCTGAGGTTTGGCCTTTCCGTAACAAAAATAGACTCTCACGAAATCTACTATTGTCATATTAGTGTCAGGAGTCTACTTAAACTCTAGAGTCTGATAACTTTGATTAAGATTCTCACCGGAGTTTCATTAAATATACCATAAGAAAATAAATGATAAAATCAGGCTTGTTAATATTATCCTTGTAAGACTTACTTGTTGAGGTGCATTATAACCCTTTGGAACTGCAAAGACTTCATCGTCGACGGGTATGTCAGCAGCTGGGATCGCTGAGCGAATGAAAGAGCTAGTGATTCCAGCACTTCCATCTCTAATACAACTCAACAACACAAAGGAAGCAACAACTAAACTAAGCAACATGGCCTGCATCAAACAATACCATGAATGTCATTTATACTATACAGTATGCAGTAATATACTCTTCAAAAGGGTTCTCACTCTCATTAGACTAGCTTTGCTCCCTTCATGATTGAGCAACTACTTTAATATGTAATTAACTACAATCTTGAAATTTTATATATTTTCACAATTTTAAGAAAAATAATTACATGAATGAAAATAATTTGTATAATTTAATTAAAATGATAATTTAAACAATTTTAAAATTTTAAAATAAAGATAAAAATGTTCATGTACCAATAACGTAAAACTGATCACAAATCATCATATATATAATAATGATTTTGTTAATATTAATAGCAATACAATGAAAATGAACAAATCACAATTCATCATATATTATGAATACATTGATTTTCATAGGAAAATCTCTATTAATTATATAAAATTTTGATTTATAATTAAATAATTATGTAAAATTATTTTAAAATATAAATGTATAATATTTAAACTAAAAATTCATTAAGGTTATTTTATTAAACTAATCATTATGATTTTAATAAAAAATTAGAACTAAGTGACAACATTTGGATTGATTTACTTTTACTAACTCTTGAATCAAAATCTCATTTCTTAGAATGACTTTGAGTTTAGCTCAAACTTAAAAAATAATTTTAAAAAAGATTCTATTAATATTCAAAAGTAGACTTTAATATTAACTTAAAATGAAGTTTAAACTTAATCCAAAAATCAAGTTAAAGAAGTAAGAGTTATATACATTGGTATACATTACTTGGATATCTAACCAATGTTGGAGTTAAATTTTCCCAACACTACAATTAGAGCACAACAAGTGTAATAAAGGGGCAAATACTTTTGAAATAAAGTGGAGCATGCATGTTGTATTTTCTTATGAGAAAGAGAGGTGTTTAAATACCTTGGAATGTGGCATTTGCAGAGAAGATAGAAAGGTGGGAGAGCAGAGTGAAGAGAGAAAGCCAAATGGATTCATAGATTATAAAGGGAAGAGGTTGGTGCATTTGGTCAACAAGTCAACAATCTACCACTTGTTGGACTCCTTGTTTCTTGGTCATCTGATTCCGATAAGATTATGTATCAACTGCTGAAAATATTTGATAGATAATTACTATACTAAATAATTAGTTATAAATGTATATAGTTTATGATAACTACGAAGTAATATATATATGTAGTTTATAATGCTACTAAGTAGAGTTGTTTTCGATGTGCAATATTCTTATTATGTTGGTTGTTACATGCATCTCTTCAATTTGTTTTTAATTTCCCTCGTGACGTTTGAAAGGAGTTTTTAATTTCCCTCGTGACATTTGAAATTAAAGAATTCATTGCATATAATTCAAAATGTTTGGACAGAAAACTAGAGTGGGTGACTTTTGTTGAATGAAAAAATAAACAAAGAAATAATTAATTTCTATAATTTAACGAATCAATTTACATCTATAATAATGTAAATGATTAAATTTAAAATAAAATTATAACAATTTTAATAAATTACGTTTATAATTTAAGAAAACCTGGTCTTAAGCTTTATTTTATGAATATTCCATGTACGTCTTTAATTATGTTCATGCTAACATACAGTCAATATGCCATTTTTAGAAGTTGAATATTCATGTACGTCTTTAATTTATTTTTATTTTCTAACCCACAAATAAATTAATTTAAAACATTAAATTTTTAGAAGTCATCAATGAATATGGGTATATTTTGGAGAACAATATAAACAAAAAATAAAATATATTTCTTTAAAAGTTAAAATTAATTTTTCATGAATTTATTTTTTACTTTTTCAAAAGGAGGTAGGACTTTTCAAAATATATTTATTTTTCTTATATTTTCTTTTTCTAAAATTTCTTCTAGAAAGGTTGGTATGAAATTAGTATTTTTTCTAATATTTTTTAGTAGTAAAATTGTGAAATCAAGCCTAACTTTTACTTACAAAAATAAATATTATAATGAAATCTAGAAATCAAATACGTCGTCACTTTTGGATTTTTTATAAGACTTACGACATATCAGGTGTCCTTGATAAAATTAATGTGTCTCTCGCATAAGGGAAAGATCAAATTTAAAACATATAATTTGATAATTTAAAATATTTCACGTGTTCTTAACATATAAAAGTTGAAATCAACATATAAATAATTATCGTTAATATAAATTATCAAATTATATATTTTATAAAATAATAATAAATAATAAAATAATTTATGTATCTGTGTCATTCTTATTAAATATGTAATTTCATTTATTTTAAAATATTTTAGATTAATTTCAAAATTATCTTTTAAAAAACACTGTTTTGAACCGATTTTCTGCACCAATTTTTAAAAACACAGTTTCAAAATTGTTTCATATTATATGTCTCTTTCAAAAATCATTGCACTATTTTAATAATATTTTTAATTAATATTAAAAATATTAAATTTCGTAATTTTTTCAACATTATATGTATTTATTTATTTTTTATTTTATTAATATTTCAACAAATTAACGAAGTGAGAAGAAAGATATAATAAAAAATTATATTGATATTTATATCAATTAGTTTTTTATATTTGTACGAACCTTAAATTGTATATAATTTCAAATAGAGGTAATGAATTGAATTCTATGATTCATAGAATTCATTGATTTTGAAACTAATCTTCAAGAAAAATTATAAAAATTTCAGTGTCACGTAAAAAAAAGAAAAGTAACACTAAAAATATGAATAAAGTAAAACGGCAACTGACTGCATACAATAGAATTAAAAGTATTTAATGAATATAAAAGTATATGTGCAATATAATTACTAAATTAACATCTGTTTAGGGTTACAAATAAATATTATCTTATTAATTAAGTTTTTAATCCCTTAAATTTTTTAGGTTTTTAATTTGGTTTCTACTCAATTTTTTTATCAATATTTTGTTTATATTTTTTTGTCAGTATTTTTAATCTTTGTCATTAAATTAAATTATTAAATATTAATGTAATTATACAAGAAGACGTCATGTAACATTTTCAATCTGACATTAAAAATTAAAATATTAACAAAAATTAAATTAGGACTAAAAATTATTAAAAAAAAAATAAAAATCATAAAAATTTAAAGAATTAAAAATATAATTAATCCATTAAAATAATTAAGTTAAATATGAAGATAACACGTGAATGTTAACATGTTATAATACCAACTAAATCTCTGAAATGGTGGCATCATAACTCACTCTTCAAAAATTAAAGCTACGTTAGTTTGGAAATATTTTTCTCCTGCTAAAAGCATGTTTATTTAATATTTATTGGCATCTTACAATACAAGCCAAGTACACTGAGATTATAGTACTACTACATCTATAATCTATTACACACTGAGATTATAGAACTACTACATATATTATACTGGGCACATTTTTATTCTTTTCAAAACACCAAATTTACCAGTGCTTTAACTTCCTACTTCTCTGCTCTTATTCCTTTGCTTGCCCTGCATTAACATAATTAAACCGTGTCTCAATCATTCTCTGAATAAATTAATATATATTTGAAAAAAGTTATCAATATGAAGGAAAAGGAAGTAGTATTCATGGGGTATGGCTTCCTTTTATCTTTTTATGCAAGATATTTCCGGCAGTTTGTAATATAGTTTCTATCTTTTACTGATAGCAAAGTAATAATCATGAAGTTCAACTTACCTTGTGTCTGTAATATTTTAAAAGATTTGGTAAAAATATCCAGGTTCCATGTTTCTGCCTTGTCTTTCTAAAGTGATTAAAAGAGGGTAAAAAATCAGTGTGTTACTGAGGTCTGAGTTTAATCTAGAGTATTTAAGATCAGATTCTTGAGTAAGTTTTTGAAGAACATTTTTTTCTGTAAATCGTAATACATAGTTTAGAAACCAGTATGACTAGTAGATGTGATTTGAATATATGTATATATGTTTTGCCCAAGTAATTAAGTACTTTAATTGCTACACATTTCTTGACTATTCTTATCAACCAAAATCTACTATATGCGTGTCACCGTAATCTATTAGCAGAATTATTTGCATTGCGCTAAACAAGCTACATTCTGGGGTTTAAGTCTTGTATTAGTCTCCACGAGATCATATTGATTCAAAGTTTGCAGCATATACAAATAAGAAAGTATCGCACAAACCAAAACCCAAAATTGATGTCGAATAGTTGGATGTAACGATTTAAAAATTGCACTGTTTTGTGTCACTACATTTGTGCAAATGCAATGACATTTTTCAGTCTTGTAATAAATCATTATAAGTTCATAACTTAAGATAATAACTTAACGTTCTCTGCCACTTGAACTTGATGGCTATGCCAAAGAAAAGGTGAACCTACCAATACTGATTATGCAATACAAGAGAGTCAGCTGGTACTTTGTTGCCGTCATCATTGCGATACCAATGGTAGATAGCATGTGTCTTATTTTTTATCTCCAGAGTGGCATGTCCATAGCTTGCTTCTCTAAACGCAGAATATTCTGGCTGTGGATCCAAATAACTGCATCACCAAAGATACAATATTACAATTAAAATCTATATGACATTAATTTTGTAACTTTTAGTTCATAGATAGTTGCAATATCTAGTCAATCAGCAACTCACAAAACATATATCTATTACAGTTATCTATTAAATATTGACATTAACTTCCTCCTACGAGGAGAGAATCATATTTTACAAAAATGATTTGTACAATTATGTACCTTGAGGCAAGACCTTCTAGATTTCCTCCATCTCCAATTGTTATGTAAATAGGTGCTGATTCGTCAGGTATGGGATACCTTCTACCGCTGGTTACGCTGTAGTCTATATTCGAGTATCGATACTGGAAACAAGACAGAAAAATTCAGCATATAACAATATTATTGAGACCAAAAGACTGAAGAATCACATGGCCTTAAGTTATTCATACCAACAAAACAAATTAATGAACATAAAGTGAAATAAAACATACTGATCTTTCATAAGCATGAACGTGGCCAGCAAAGATGACATCAACTTTGTATTGGACGAACCAACTCTCAAAAACTGATCGCATGGCTTCACCCTCCATAAAGTGAGCTTCATTACTGTTGTAGAGTGGCTTGTGCATGAGCACAATGAGCCAAGGTGTCTTCTCCCTATCAACCTTTGCTAGCTCACTTTTGAGCCATATGTATTGAGGCGTGTACTTCACTGTTAACAAAGATCACTATTAAAGGAAAGCATATAAATTTTTTAAAAAACCAAATTAGAAACCGCTCTAAATAACAATATCTAATATTCTGTATATTAGTTCCTACTAAAGAATTTAACATAATAAAGAAGAAATTAGTTACCAAATGGCGAATAGCTAGATAGCACAATTATATGAGCAGAGGCACGCCTGACTGAGTACCAGAGGGGGCTGCTACTATTGGAGGCCTTATATGGAGTTGTATATCGGTTAAGATAATTTTTGAAAGGAATTTCTTCTCCCTGATCGATCAAGCATATTTGTATAAGAACATTAAAGCCAATTTATAAGTTCAATTGCAAATACTTTTTAAGTTTTCAACACAAGCAAAAGGTGAAGATTAACATCTTAAACTTGTTAGAAATATGATTGAGGGGTCTAACCCAACTCAACAAAACTGGCTTGTAAGGTCCTCACTTGTATTCATATTACAGGTTTTATGTTAGTCCCTCACCTACATTTCTAACATGATATTAGAAACTATCTTAGGACCTTTTGCACTCCGTTGTCGGGATTGATTGTTAGGATATTGGAACACCGTCTCCACATTTAGCGTAAGGAGTGTCAGAGATCCCACATCACTTAGAGATAAGACTTGTTATATGCATATAAGTAAGGAGCAGTCCTCATATTGAGTTGGGCTCCTCACCCGCATCTCTAAAGGTCAACTTAGTTTTACAACAAATCTCATTATTAGGAATGTTAAAAACAAGTAGTACTCTAATTTATGGGAGAGACTCAAGTCAGTACTCTACCACTTCAGGCAAAAACTCTACTTCGTGATTTCCCACATTCCACATCCATGGCTGATATGCTGCACTCTTTTCAGCAAATCGGCCCCATGTATCCCACCGTAATCCATTCTCACTATTGTCATGCTCATCAGAATAAGAAAGATCTCCAACATATAACACAGCCTGTCCTCCACTCTCCAAGTAATGCTCAAGGGTTGAAAGAGAATTATACGTTTGGCCCAAATCACCTGCAACGTTAATGCAATTATTCATTTATGAAACCCACAACAGTAATATATATACACATATATGAGAGTAAAAAACATTTTTTTCTAGTAGAACATACATGGGAAAACAGACAACTTACCAATGATACCAAATTTGTAGGGAGTATCTGGTCCAACTTCGGGAGGTGTTTCGAACCAAAATTCTCTAGCAGATTCGCCACTTCCAATTTTATAGTAGTATTTAGTATTGTACTGAAACGGGGAAATCATTGAATAAACTAAATTAACACATTTTACGCAGCAAATTGAGAATTATACAAGCGTGTGTGATTATTTAAGAAACTAGAACATAATATATTTTGAGTTAGACATCACTTCTCTATTGATTTTACTTTGCCAGTGATGATAATTCTACTATCCTTATTTGATAAACAATTAATTACCTCAAGGCCATCAACAAGACAGTGATGTATGTATCCAGACTGGTAGTTATAGAAAGTATATTTTGAAACTGTGCCTTCTGCACTAGTTTTATATTTATCCTTTGATGTTCCATATTGTACATGGCTAGACCCTGGTTCATCTGGGGTCACCCATGAGATGATTACTGCTTTTCCATCATAGTCACCTTGCGTGATGTGCACCTACAGTGCATCATGACACTCTATTGTTAAAAAAAAAAATATTGATTAAAGAATAATACAAAAAACAGTTAAAGATATGCATCTAAGTTTTTTACATGATAAAATCATTAGCCTTGTTATTTTTGAAAGACATACTTGTTGAGGTGCATTATAACCCTCTGGAATTGCAAAGACTTCATGATCGACGGGCATGTCAACTGCTGGGAAAGCTGAGCGAACGTAAGAGCTAGTGATTCCTGCACTCCCATCTCTGATGCAACTCAACAAGATAAAAGAAGCAACTACTAAATTAAGCAACATGGCCTGCATGAAACAATCCCAATGAATGTTATTCAAAAGTATTGAGTAAAATTACCGTAAATAGGTAATTAGACAACTAGTTATTAATAATTTTACTTCGTTAATCACCGCAATATGTAACCGTCAGTTAACTTACTCACAAAATATATATTTCTCTCTCTTCATATTTCATATATATACATATTTTTCTTTTCACATTTTATAACTGGTTGCCTATTTACTTGTTTTACATATGTCTACCAAATATTTTTCTAAAAAGTTAAACATCATTTACATTATTCTGTGCATAAATACACTCCTATCTCTGATTAAATTAGCTCTGCCCTGTCCTATTATACTATGAATTAGTGTAATGACTTGAATTCCCAGATTTATAAGTTTAACGAATTGAACTAACCATTTGTTCTCACGTTTAGATATTAGTCCACATATATGTATAAAAAATAAAAAGTTTTAGCCTTTATACACCTTTAATAGTTATTATGTTTCTAAGGTTTTATTTTATTTGATAGATAACTACAATACGCAAATAACTAAATAAGTAGTTGTGAAATGTGAAGAAAGAAAAAATAAGAGAAAAAATTAATAATATATATATATATATATATATATATATATATATTTATTTTGTGAGTGAATTAGCTTGTTGATTGCGTTTTGTGAGTAAATTAACTGATTGGTTGTGAATTATTAGAGTAGGTTATGAAATAAAATTATTTTCAATAGAAGAAAATTTTGGTAAAAAAAAACTAATTTGATTGGGAATGCATCCATTTATTATTATTATTATTATTATTAAACTTATATCCAAAAACTAAACAAATTTGGACAAAATGTGTTAGAATGATTTTTAAATGAATTTTAAATTTAGCTTGAAAATTTGAAAATAGAAAAAAAAAATCTGTTAGTTTTAAATTTCTAAAGATTGACTTGTCCAGAGCAATAATTTTCTTCATTCTTTTTTACCTTTTTCAATTTGTGTTTTGACTTATATTAGGTTTCATTTTATCACTCGTTTATTCTTTGCCAAAGGTGACAAAATGTATTGCGCCAACTAACCTCCCTCATACTTGTTTAATGAAATAAATTTTAATTTTTAGCTATTTAAAACCAAAAGTTACCTCAAAGGTAACCTTAACTTTTAGTTCTTATACATTCTTAGTGAATATTACCAAACGATAACGAGAATATTTGACAAATTAAAAAACTTGACCCAAACAACGGTATACCTATTTGTAACGATTTATTGTAGCACAAATGTAATAAATTAATAAAAAAATGTTCAATGGTCAGCTGTAATATATACTTCACCAAAATATATATTTTTTTATTAATTTTTTCTCATTCTTATTTAATAATAAGAATTGATTGATTAGTATTACACGGTCACTAAATATTTCTCAAATTAACAAGTACATCAATTATTTTTTAATGTATAATAACGACACTAGTAAGAGCTAAATTTAAAATCTCATATAGATGCTGTGACCTATGTAAGGGTTATCTTACCTTGAAATGAAGCCTTTGGTGAGGAGGAGATGGGGAAGGGAAGCCAAGTGAAGTGATGAAAAATGAAGAAGCATATAGATTTTAATTTATAGAAGGAAGGGAAGAAGTGGTTGATGCATTTGGAGCCAGATATTCCACGTGCCTTATCCCATGTCCATGTATGGTTACTATACAATTAACTTTATGTCTATGTCCCTTTCTTCACTTAATTATTAAATTCCCTCGTGATGAAAAAGAGCATATGGCTCCAAATCAATCTATGCACGATATCTATGATATTTTTATTTTTTTATGCAACATGGGCCTAACGCCCTAAACACAGACAAGAAGCAAAGATAACGATAGACAACACAAGTGTTTCTAGCGCTTTCTAATTGTATAAAAAAAAATTCATTTTTTTTTATATACACGTTGTATACAAACTTTGAGCATAAATATAATTTTTTAATTTAATATTATTATATGTATCTAGTGTAAAAAAGTTTATATGATCAACCAATAAAATTTGTCGGTATGATTTTTAAAATAATCATTATAAAATCGATAAATTTAATATTAGTAGTTCTGTAGTGGTGTTACATGTGATGAACCATAGACGTGTAGGAGCGTGTGTTTTCTTTGTTCTTTTTCTAAATTAAAAATAATTTTCGAAAAAAAAAAAGATAAAACAAAGTTTATCTATTTCTCGTTTTTGGGGACAATGTCTCTTCTCCATTGATTTTTTTTTTTCATTCCTCTTCATTTTCCTATTCTTTGACATCAATTATTTTGTAAATGCATTATTATTTACAATACAATATGAATTTCAATAACTGTTGCCTTAGTATAACAAATTTTTTTTAACTAAAATTAATAATAAAATACCTTTTCAATTTCAACTTATTTATCACATTAGGAATTTTATTTTATTTTGAAATAAGATATTTGTTACAATAGAAAACTAAGGAAGCATCTCAGTTAATTTTTGTAAAATATATTCTTATTTACTGAAATCTGATATGAATATTTAATCAATTCATAAATGCAATAAAATCTATTAGTAAGGAAATTTTAATCGAAGAAAATTATTCTATCACAAAAAATAGTTAAATTAAAAAATTTATTTTTACGGAAATATATTTTTTAATATATATATATATATTTATTAATTTTGGGGTTCATTTTAGACCAATACAAACATCAGAAGAGTTTAATGACAGATATGTATGGGTGCATTGTTCTGATTTTCTATAGTAGGGACCATGAGGTGGACCGTGAAGAACCGTGTGTTCGTCCATGGCTGATCCACATTTGGACCATTTCTAAGTGCAACAAGCTCACAAATTCACAATAATGACTAATCCTTCATTTTATGGACAACAGATTTTTGAGTAATATTTTTAAATGTGTAATTATAGGATTTGCACTTGAGACGAGAGTGTGTCATAACTTGGTAAGCAAATCTTAGTTATGAATTTAAAATTTAACTAAGATGAGTGTAGCATAAGTGAACCTTTTATGGCCAATAAATAGGAGCAATACTCCTATCATTGTATGGACCATAAGGTGGAGTATTACGGAC
Organism: Hylodesmum podocarpum; assembly: GCA_026586105.1. NCBI lineage: Eukaryota > Viridiplantae > Streptophyta > Magnoliopsida > Fabales > Fabaceae > Hylodesmum > Hylodesmum podocarpum. Next base: position 6,866,410 of record JALJEV010000650.1, on the reverse strand, counting down.
CATAAATTCGTCAATGATTTATCCTTGTTTGGGTCATTACCACGTCACAATAAAAACGAAAACAAATTTTTGTAGTCGATAGATTTTTTAAATAAGTACTTTTAAATATATATAGTTTTATAATTAAATGACTAAAATTAATTCACACTCTTTATGTTTTTATTTAATTTTTTATCAATGAATATTAGTTATTAAAAGTTATTAATTATTTTGTCAATAATTTTTTTTTTAATTCACAATCCTACTATCCACAATTTTTTCATTTACCCTTAATCCTCGTTCACCTCCCCTCTAATTTGAAATCTCAAAATAATTGACTAGAAGAGAAAATTTTAATCTTCCACAGGAACATGGAAAAATCAAGCTCCTAATAAAATAAAAAATTAAAAGAACATAAAATTGAAAGCAATAATGACTTGCAATAATTATATGTGTATGACCCGTTAAAAAATAACTTAGAAATTCGAGTTGAATTTCATTGTTAAAGAAAAATACGATAGAAGTTATATCTTATATTTAGGATTGCACAAAAAGTTACTTAGTTTAATATTTTTTTCAAGACAGAAAAAATAAATACCTAAATATTTAATATATAAATACAACTAGAATTCAACTAATTTAACTTTATTTAATATCCTTATTTTAAAAGTATCCTTAAACTAATTCAACTTTTACCAGATGAATACTGTCTACTATTGATATGTTCAATCTTTTTCCAAAAGTTTGCTTAAAATTAATTCAATAATGTAAACACTATTTCCAATTAATAGGCTTAAAGGTGGTCTAAGAAGCATAATTCAATTTTCATTTAAAGTTAACAAAAATAATTAATTAATATTTTTAATCTTAGTGAAAGTTGTCGTTAAGTAATGCGAGAAAATTTGACACATTAATAATAATGTATTAATTTCAAATATTTTATCCAAAATTGATCATGTCACCCATTAATAATAATGTATTATGTTCTTGGTAGAATCTGGGTGATGGCTGAGGTGAGCTCGGCCTCTGTAAAACAAGGTGACGAGAGGATGGGTATCCTCCTTTTGTAGGTAAGTTCTTCTCTGATTTGAGAGTATGATTATTGATTGTTCATTAGTCTTTTCTCTTTGCTTAGTCCATGTTATTTATAGGACCGTTTTAGGGTTTTCTCCATGGATCTCGTAAAGGTAGTTACATAAGTCCATTAGATAGGGCCATTAGATAAGTCTGTTAGTTCATAAGCTCCTATTTTTCAGGGAACAGTTACTTCATCTGAGGTCCGAGCAAGGGGGAGAGGTAGGCTCTCCACCTCAGATTCTAGCCGAGGTCCGACCACGAGGGAGAGGAGAGCTCTCCAACTCGGCCCGGTACATCAGCCCCCCGAGCTCGAAGCCCAGACTTGTGATTCGAGTTTAACTGGCCGAAGACCGAGGTCGATAGGTATGCAAAACGGTTAATATTCAAGTCTCGATTTTTGAAATAAGTGGCATTTATGGGTCATGATTATGGGTGTTGGCAGTTATGAGCCATGATTGCGCGTGGGCGAGTGTGTTGTAACCGTTTCGTCTTCCCTTGCACCCCTTTAACTTCCCTGCAACGGTTTTTAGCTCTATAAATACCAACCCCCCTTTTTGGTTTTCTTCTTCCTTATTTCTTGCTTCTTGCGAACTCTTCCTCATTTCTTACTTCTTTGCTCACAGCGCCTCGCTCTTTCACTCCTTCCACGTTTCACCGTCCTTCGTCAGTGTTTTCTTCTCATTTGCTTCCCCATTCTTAGGTATGTCCTCTTCATCTTTCTCTGCCGCGACTCACGGCTCTGATAGCTTGCTTGTAGTGTCTTGTGAGTCCGCTTCGGTAGAGTCTACAGCTTCCTCGGTGGCGTCGCCCTCTCGCGACGCTCCCTGTGCCGAGGAAAACATTACAGTGCCCATGATTGCTCGGGTTTCCCCTGATGAGCCCGAGCAGGGAGCGGAAGCGGCCTCCCGTAAGGGAAAGAGCCGAGTTCCCGTTGCCGGAGCGACCGAGCCTCGTCGGCCACGGCCGGTTGGCACCTCTAGGGGGGACGTCGAAGCTCATTCTCGACTCTATCCTTCAGGTGGAGCCGAGCCCGACTTCTCCTGGTTATCTTCCGTAGTCTCCAATCAGGCGTCTATGTACGACGACCTTGAGAAATTAGGGCGGGTCATAGAATCCTGCAATATGGTCCGTCCGCGTTATGAAGAGGTCGTCGAGTTCGGGGCCGCGGCGACCTCCCACCGCGTGCACCAGAGAATTTTTGTTAACCGTTGTCCCGCCGTTTCCGTGTACGAGTACATGGTGGGCGAATTTAGCATAGAATTTCCCTTAACTCGATGTGAGAGCGAAGTGCTCTCCTTTCTAAACATCGCCCCGAGTCAACTCCATCCCAATAGTTGGGCTTTTCTCCGAGCTTTCCAACTTATCTGTCAATTGTTAGGTATGAGGGCGACCTCTGGGTCTTTTCTTTATTTCTTCCAACTAAAATACGGCAAAAAGGTCGGTTGGGCCTTGATACGAAGTCGCACTCGCACAAATTAATACAATTAAATATGTAGTACTAGGAAGTGACTCCTAGATCGTCTCTCTCAAGGACCATCACTCAAGTTTCTATCAAACACAAGCCACAAGACACAAGACACAAGACACAAACACAATACACATAAAAGAGGGGTTGTTTGTTTGATTTTTGAAAACAGAATTGTAAAAACAGAATTACTAAACAAGATAAAATGATAAACTAAAATAGATTAACCTCTTGATTAGATTGCAACTCACTTATCCTTGATAACCAGATTAATTAACTAAGCGAAAATCAATCACATCAAATGTTCAATTTACTCAACTCTCAATCCAACTTCAATCAATTAACTAAGCGATAATTAATCTTAGTTTTCCTTATATGAATTAAGCAAACACATACATCATTCATTCTAATTCCAGCAAGTTATATTTCATTCCATTAAGCATGAGAACAAGATATAAGTTGATATTATTGGAAGCAAGATTAATTGACTAAGCGAAAATTAATCTTGGTTCTCCTTATGTGAATTAAGCAAACACATAGTCATTAAGAGCTAGAATGAATGATGAAGAGTCTGTAGCAAATTGAACAAGCAATCATGAACATAATCTCAAAGTATCATTACAACCTTAGATCAAGAGATTAATCCAAACTATTTAACCTTCCATTAAAATGAAATCAAACCAACACAAATTGAAATTGAAATTGCAAAGACAACGAAATTGAAGAAGATGAAACAAAGAATGCAAAGAATAATAAAAGGAAAACGTAATAACAACAAAATGAAATTGGAATTGAATTAGAATAAGGAAGAAGAAGACAAACCCAAAGTGATTGATGAACTGAAATTAAAACACAAGTGCTGGAAATTGAAAATGCAGAGGAAACAAAACAGAGAAGAAAGGAGAAGAAAAAGAAAGAAAACCTATCCTAACCTACAACTAAGGAAGTGTGTGCAGAATTGTATGTAGTCTCCCCCCTTGCCCTCAATTAAAATCTGAATATATTGAATGGAAGACTCCCACTCCTAATGCCTAATTGCTAGACATACCCCACACACTACATAATTAGTCAATATGACAAGAGAAGGTGGGGAGAAAAAGTCCTAAAATCAGTCCAAAGTTTCTCCCTAAAATCTGGAATGTCCCCCACCAAGTGCTGGAATGTACCCCACCAATTGTCCAATGTGCTCCAGCTTGCCTCTCACTTTCTCTTCACTTTGGCAGCCATCTTTCACGTGTCAAAACAGAGTGTAAGGTCCAGGGCTCAATTCCTAAGCAAAACATTACAAAGTGGATCAATTAAATGCAACTAAAAATGGTCCAACTCGCATAGAATTTTGTCACTAGAAAATGGTCTACTTTCAAGGCTAAATTCACCCCAGATGAAATCCGAATTGGATTTTCATGTCTTCATGACTTTTGTAGAAATATCTCTCTTCTTTAAGAGAAAATTAACCGCTCATCAATTTGACATCTGTGGAGGAAGTTATGCTTGTTTTACCGAGACTAGTCAAATCCTTAAATGCTGGAATTTCCAGAACAGTTCGTGTGGTGCATTCAAAGACATTTTCACATTAGATGCACTCCGACTGGGAATTTTATGTCTTCATAGAAGTTGTAGATCTTTGAGTCCTCTTTAATTTGATATAAAATTCAGCTCAATCAGAGGTCTGTAGTGAAAGTTATGCTCAGTTTCGTAAATCTTGTCAAATCTGGATAAAAATAACGAATTAGACCAAATTTATCATTTAAAGCCAAAATGAGTCTAAACTCATAAATACATTAAATCATACTAATTGACCACTAATAATGCTATTTTAGGATATAAATGATGTAGATAAAGTAATCAAAATATTGACTTATCAAATTCCCCCACACTTATTCTTTTGCACTCCTAGGCAAAACTAAGTCCTAAAAACAAAAACACGAACTTGGATATAAGATCATTTGGCCTATAAGCTATTTCATATTTTTCAAAACAGGTATGAACACAACAATCAGAGCATAATCAATCTAGAGATTACATATCACAGTGTTGAACAATTCCTATTTCAGATAGGATTAATCAGATATTGAATTAATCATGCATGTCAATCATAAGCATTGGTCTCACCAGAAGTGTATCTATCAAACTCTCAAGTGTATCAGACAAGTGTTTACTCTCAGACCATTAAAATGAAAATTATTTTATCATAGGCTTGCAATTATTCTAATTCTCTACCACTAACAATCACAATTATGCATGATTCAAGAGGACTTGTAAAGGTTGTAGTGGGGCTAAGGATGAGGTTTGATAAATATGGTTCAGTGACTACTATTTCACAGATATTGAAATGAGCATCAACAGATTACAAAAGATATCACAATTACATAATAAACCTGTAAAGTCTCCAATTCAACCACTGCTCAAGTATTCAACTTATTATCCACACATATTTTTGTTAAAAGTTTGCTATTTTTCTGTTTTTTTTTTTTTTAGATTAACCACATTATACCATCTTCACAACTCAGACCCAAATCATATAACTTAAATACTCCACTCCCCCACACTTAATTTTCTGCAAGTCCCTAGCAGATACCCCCACACTTATCTGCTTCACATAACCAAAAGATAAACAATTCAATCAATATCTGTAAAATCAAGACAACATTGTTTTACTCTTAAGGTGTGTAATGCAGGTCATCATCAAAGAAAAGGTTGCAGGCTCAAAGGGGCTAGCAAGGGATACAAATGCAAGGTAGGCTATCTGGTCAAGTGGGGAAAATAGAAATGAATGCCTCAATCATAATCATGCATTATGTGATAAAATGCAAACTTTCAGAACGAAAGCAAGTTCGAAAAACAACATTCACCAATGGCATATATCACACCTTTGAAAGAAAGAGAATGGCATAAAGATGAATCCATTCAAAACAGGCTCAAATAACTCACAGGTTCAAATCGTCAAGTACTTATCAAAGATAATACAAAACCAATCCATACAGACCAATCCATAATCCATCAGAGGAATATATCAACACCATAAAATAATCTAAAAATCAACTTAGCTCGATTCCGCCTCGATTCATATAATGCGGATATAATAATAGTCGACCAAAATCACAAAATATCCAAGTAAATAAAGCATGGAAATCCTAATTACTTTTATTTCTTCCTAATTACAGAAGGTGGATAGATAGGAAATGGATAAATAAAATGGAAAAGAGTGGAGGGAGAAAAGAAAACTCCCTCGGCCGCTCAAAGCGGCAAAGTGATGTGGGCTATTCAATGGTGTTGTCATGATAATGCGTTAACTGGCCATTCACCATGAATCTGCCCGTAGTACCTACAAGAAACAACATCCACCTGGGTCAAATATCATCCAATCATCTACAACAATATGTATGTCAGTATTGATTAGTGCAGATGATTTAATGTATGGTGGTGGTAGAAATAATTTAAATGCCATAATTGTAATCTTCCTTTTGTTCATTTTAATCTTGGCATTAATTTTGATCAATTCAAATGTTTCACTTATTATCAAATCACAGAACATGGAATATTGAACATCAACATCAACAACACAATTTAAAAGAGAGTGTAAAGAATTAGATTGTTTCAAGGTAACATGGTTATTCTCTACTCCATCTATAATGTGTGTAGACATTGATTCGCCAATAAGTGTAGGAACTTGCAATCGATCCTCCATTGTTAACTTCTCTAACGACCTACAAGAAAATGTAACATCATCAGAGCAAAAGTCACTAGGGATAACTAAGAGGTCTAAATTAGCAAATCCAATTATAGCCCAAGCTTTAATTCCATAACAATTTAAAGTGAAACAGTTAGTGTTTTTCATTTTGCAGTTAGAAAGAGTATCTAATGATAAAGAAATCTTCCCTAGTGGTTTCTTTGATTTCTTGGATACTTCATTGTGTGAGCTCCAAGGAAACTTGATGGATAGTCCTCCACTAGGTACTAAGACATGAGGATTTCTGCAAGGAGGGTCACAAACAGCTTCACCTTGTGCCTCGAGTTCTCTTACATCACCTGTCAAATGAGTATCAGCATAAACAAATGAAGGATTAGTATAAACAATTAAATCATCACATGTTCTTTTCTCTTGCTCATCTGTCACTTTTCTCTCTTCCATGTCTTTTTCTCTCAATTCTTGTTCTTGCAACTCTTTCTCTTCAGCTACAACCTCCATGGAACTTGTCTTTTCTGGTTGTACAGATTCCACCATTTGCTTACCAGACCCCAAATTAATATCCTCCTCAATCTTACCATTAACATTCATATCAGAGTCTTCTTGTGAGGGTAGATTGATGAATGTTTGAGGTTGGCCCAAATTAATTGTATCAGATAACTGACTCGTCGAGTTCGAAGAGTCTCAAGAGCCGAATATTGTCCTCGATTACACAGTATATACATGATTAATTCTTGCAACGAAGGTTGCGGTTGAGCTGGTGGTGGTGCAGCATGATGAAAATGTGATACATGATGGTTGGGCTGCTCCTGCCAATCTTGTCTCGGATGGAAAGTAGAGTAATCATATGAACTCTGATAGCTTTGATCTCCCACCCGAATTTGACCGTAGGAATAAAGTCAAACCTGCTGGCTTTGGGTATGTTCCAAGTATCAACTTTGAAATATTCTTCTTCTTGCAAATCTTGTGTCGGATGGGAGAAGCAATAATCATGTGGACTTTGATAAATCGGATCTCTCCATCCAGGATTATAGGAATAAGGGTCATCATACCTGTTGAGGTATGTTATGAAAAGTTCTTACTTCATAAGTAGGATCGATGAAATATGCATCTTGCTTTGAATAGTTCCCTAATAGTCCTATTATCCATGTTAATTAATTAAATTTGTTTTTTTTTGTTTTTTTTTAATTTATTATTATTTTTTTTATTTTTTTTTCACTATTTACTATTTACTATTCACTAATTACTATTTACCGATCTCTTCATGTTGGCCGCGTTACTATTGCACTTTTCACACAATCTTTTCATTCACATGACAACAAACAAAATGCAGATGACAGCAAATGCACATATAACAACAAACAGCAAAAATAAACTTCCTAAAAACAGCAAACTAAACTACCTATTATCACCAAAATACAGCAAGCTACAAATTAGCAAAGTGCAGTAGATGCAACAAGGTGATATGGTGCAAAATATGCAGCAAGTTATAACTGGTATTGAGAAATGATAGCAAAAACAGCAAGCTATTCTATGGTAATTCACCAATGAATTCCTTCCCAAAAAAATCAGATTTCAAACCTCAAGTTCACACTTAGTTGACTAGGCAAGTTTAAGTGCTTTCAATATGTGTGAAACCCCAAACTACAGCAGATTTGGTTAGCTAAAACAGCAATGTCCAAAGATGTAAATTGATGCAGCAACTATTAACTATGCAGCCACACATATGAAGAAGGAAGAATTACAGCAACACAATCAGATGCAGTATGCAGTAAATTACAGCATCCTAACAATGACAACAGAACAACAAAATGAAGGAAACACAATGCAGCAACCTAATGATGCAGTATGCAGGGAACTAGATGCAAGATCAGTGTGAAAATGCAGTAGCAAATAGCAGCAGTGAATCATGTAGCAACTGATATGCAGAATACAGAGTAGATGCAGCAGATGCAGAATGCAGGACACTCATTTCACACACTAACAGATGCAGCAGAAAAATATATGTAGTATGCAGAAAATGATGCAGAAATAGAGTGCAGAAAACAGCAACTAACAACTAGTATGCAGATATGCTAACAGATGCAGTAACAACAGAACAAAATGACACAGATGCAATGCAGCAACTAGATGGCACCTATGCAGCAACTAGATGCAGAACAACATGTTGTCATGTATGATTGATGCAGAAACATGCTACCAAGATGCAGAACATGCAGAACAGATGCAGATGCAGAAATGTGCAGTGCAGAAAATAGCTAAACCGAAAATGCAGTGACAACAACTAGTATGTGCAACAAAATGCAAACAACATGCAGCAAGGATGCAGATGACAGCAGATTGCAGTACATGACAGATGCAGTTGATGCAGAGCAACACTTAAAACAACACCTATGCAGCACAAATGGTCCTAACAAATGCAGATTCTGCAGCAACAGGTGTAGTATATATCATAACAGCAACAAGATACAGAAATGGTAGTAGCTGATATGCAGATAACAACAACTTATGACAGCAAGTGATAATACAAAAGTGGCGTCGCCCTCGGTGGCGTCGCCCTCTCGGTAGAGTCTACAGCTTCCTCGGTGGCGTCGCCCTCTCGCGACGCTCCCTGTGCCGAGGAAAACATTACAGTGCCCATGATTGCTCGGGTTTCCCCTGATGAGCCCGAGCAGGGAGCGGAAGCGGCCTCCCGTAAGGGAAAGAGCCGAGTTCCCGTTGCCGGAGCGACCGAGCCTCGTCGGCCACGGCCGGTTGGCACCTCTGGGGGGGACGTCGAAGCTCATTCTCGACTCTATCCTTCAGGTGGAGCCGAGCCCGACTTCTCCTGGTTATCTTCCGTAGTCTCCAATCAGGCGTCTATGTACGACGACCTTGAGAAATTAGGGCGGGTCATAGAATCCTGCAATATGGTCCGTCCGCGTTATGAAGAGGTCGTCGAGTTCGGGGCCGCGGCGACCTCCCACCGCGTGCACCAGAGAATTTTTGTTAACCGTTGTCCCGCCGTTTCCGTGTACGAGTACATGGTGGGCGAATTTAGCATAGAATTTCCCTTAACTCGATGTGAGAGCGAAGTGCTCTCCTTTCTAAACATCGCCCCGAGTCAACTCCATCCCAATAGTTGGGCTTTTCTCCGAGCTTTCCAACTTATCTGTCAATTGTTAGGTATGAGGGCGACCTCTGGGTCTTTTCTTTATTTCTTCCAACTAAAATACGGCAAAAAGGTCGGTTGGGCCTTGATACAAAGTCGCACTCGCACAAATTAATACAATTAAATATGTAGTACTAGGAAGTGACTCCTAGATCGTCTCTCTCAAGGACCATCACTCAAGTTTCTATCAAACACAAGCCACAAGACACAAGACACAAGACACAAACACAATACACATAAAAGAGGGGTTGTTTGTTTGATTTTTGAAAACAGAATTGTAAAAACAGAATTACTAAACAAGATAAAATGATAAACTAAAATAGATTAACCTCTTGATTAGATTGCAACTCACTTATCCTTGATAACCAGATTAATTAACTAAGCGAAAATCAATCACATCAAATGTTCAATTTACTCAACTCTCAATCCAACTTCAATCAATTAACTAAGCGATAATTAATCTTAGTTTTCCTTATATGAATTAAGCAAACACATACATCATTCATTCTAATTCTAGCAAGTTATATTTCATTCCATTAAGCATGAGAACAAGATATAAGTTGATATTATTGGAAGCAAGATTAATTGACTAAGCGAAAATTATTCTTGGTTCTCCTTATGTGAATTAAGCAAACACATAGTCATTAAGAGCTAGAATGAATGATGAAGAGTCAGTAGCAAATTGAACAAGCAATCATGAACATAATCTCAAAGTATCATTACAACCTTAGATCAAGAGATTAATCCAAACTATCTAACCTTCCATTAAAATGAAATCAAACCAACACAAATTGAAATTGAAATTGCAGTACAACGAAATTGAAGAAGATGAAACAGCAATGCAGCAATAATAAAAGGAAAACGTAATAACAACAAAATGAAATTGGAATTGAATTAGAATAAGGAAGAAGAAGACAAACCCAAAGTGATTGATGAACTGAAATTAAAACACAAGTGCTGGAAATTGAAAATGCAGAGGAAACAAAACAGAGAAGAAAGGAGAAGAAAAAGAAAGAAAACCTATCCTAACCTACAACTAAGGAAGTGTGTGCAGAATTGTATGTAGTCTCCCCCCTTGCCCTCAATTAAAATCTGAATATATTGAATGGAAGACTCCCACTCCCAATGCCTAATTGCTGGACATACCCCACACACTACATAATTAGTCAATATGACAAGAGAAGGTGAGGAGAAAAAGTCCTAAAATCAGCCCAAAGTTTCTCCCTAAAATCTGGAATGTCCCCCACCAAGTGCTGGAATGTACCCCACCAATTGTCCAATGTGCTCCAGCTTGCCTCTCACTTTCTCTTCACTTTGGCAGCCATCTTTCACGTGTCAAAATAGAGTGTAAGGTCCAGGGCTCAATTCCTAAGCAAAACATTACAAAGTGGATCAATTAAATGCAACTAAAAATGGTCCAACTCGCATAGAATTCTGTCACTAGAAAATGGTCTACTTTCAAGGCTAAATTCACCCCAGATGAAATCCGAATTGGATTTTCATGTCTTCATGACTTTTGTAGAAATATCTCTCTTCTTTAAGAGGAAATTAATTGCTCATCAATTTGACATCTGTGGAGGAAGTTATGCCTGTTTTACCGAGACTAGTCAAATCCTTAAATGCTGGAATTTCCAGAACAGTTCGTGTGCTGCATTCAAAGACATTTTCACATTAGATGCACTCCGACTGGGAATTTTATGTCTTCATAGAAGTTGTAGATCTTTGAGTCTTCTTTAATTTGACATAAAATTCAGCTCAATCAGAGGTCTGTAGTGAAAGTTATGCTTAGTTTCGTAAATCTTGTCAAATCTGGATAAAAATAACGAATTAGACCGAATTTATCATTTAAAGCCAAAATGAGTCTAAATTCATAAATACATTAAATCATACTAATTGACCACTAATAATGCTATTTTAGGATATAAATGATGTAGAGAAAGTAATCAAAATATTGACTTATCAGGCCTCCCTTAGCAGCTCCCCCCAGGTCGGAGGGCCCATTTTGAGTTTATACACGTCATCCTTTAAAAACTTTAAGCATCGGTATTTTTGGTTGATTCCGACCACCGATGAATCCTTCCGAGGTATGTTTTATAATAAAGGAGACGCCTCTCTTAAGTTTCCTCTTCATTGGCGTCTTCCTCGCAAATATAATTCCATTTCCCGAGGCGAGCTTAACTCGGTAGATTTAAATATCATAAATGCTCTTTCTCGGCTTCCTCGGTCACTCAATACCCGAGCCCTAATACATTCTGCTAGGGACAAAGATCCAAAGGGTAAATTTATAGGTAATCGTTCGTAATTTATTTTCTTCCAATCACACCTCAGCCTTCTAACTTTTGTTTCTTGTGCAGAGTACATGGCTGGCAACATCGACCTGACGGCCATCCTCAAGAATCCTAAGTTTGCTAGGGGGCGACTTGGAGATAGTGGGCGCATACGGGTCCCCGTCTCAGAAGGGTCGAGCACGACGGCCGCTCCTGCCAAGGACATCCCTCAGCCCCCACCTCCTCCACCCTAGCCTTCACCAGCCAAGAGGCCTCGGGCTAACTCTCCAACCCCCATGGAGACCGACCTCTCTGCCGCTGCCGACGTCGTCCCTCCGTTCTGTCCTCCTCCACCACCCCCACCCCAGCCGTCAAATTTTGTAATCCTAAGCCGAGCTGATCTTCCCCCAGGGGTAAGTTGGGTGGGAACAGAGGGCGACGATGTTCGCGTGGAAGGCATCACTGCTCGGGTTGGCCCTGGAGAATCCATGTGGGGTCCCGACTTCGGGGCCAGAGAGGTGCGTATGGGGAATCCCTTTCCTCGTCCCTACGACGCCGCCGTTCTGAACGCGGTCGGGATTGACAAGAGCATCGAGGGAATGGAGGTGATGCTGGCTCGGGCTCTCGCCATAGCCCGCCATGCCAAACACTGGGCCTTCCGTCAACAGGCGGACATGGCTACTCATACTACTGAGTCGAATGCTCAGTTGTCAGCCATGGCCGCTGAGGTGTCCCAAGCAAATCGGGCTAGGGAGGAGGCCGAGCTCAACATCGCGGTGCTGACTGCGGAGATGGAGAAGATGCGTGCGACCCTGCAGCATCTGGAGGATAAGGTCGATATGACCGGGGCTCGTGCCAACGAAGCCGAGGATAGGGCCGCAAGGAAGGAGAAGGAGTTGAAGGTGACAAGTGACCGCCCAGCTTTTATGGAGGATTCGACGCGGCCGTGCGCCAGGCTCAGCACTTCAGGCCCGATCTTGCCGAAGACTCCTTCGACTACTTGAAGGATGTGAAGGACGGTCAACTTGTAGACCGAGAATGATTTGTACTGAGGACTATGCGCCTTTCATTATCTTTTGTTCTGTAATTTCATTATACAGTTTTATGTAATCTTGAACAAATATATTAAATCTGTACCTTTCATCGTTCATGCTTTTGTGCGGCGTTATTTACTTCGATATTTTGCTCGTGTGTATGTTGCCGATCTGTGATAATCTTCAACTCGGGCGAGGCCGAGTACCAATAATGGAACCGTAGTTCTTCTACTCAGGTGAGGCCGAGTGCCAATAAGGGGACTCTAGTTCCTCTGCTCGGGTGAGGCCGAGTGCCAATAAGGGAACTCTAGTTCCTCTGCTCGGGTGAGGCCGAGTGCCAATAAGGGAACTCTAGTTCCTCTGCTCGGGTGAGGCCGAGTGCCAATAAGGGAACTCTAGTTCCTCTGCTCGGGTGAGACCGAGTGCCAATAAGGGAACTCTAGTTCCTCTGCTCGGGTGAGGCCGAGTGCCAATAAGGGAACTCTAGTTCCTCTGCTCGGGTGAGGCTGAGTGCCAATAAGGGAACTCTAGTTCCTCTGCTCGGGTGAGGTCGAGTGCCAATAAGGGAACTCTAGTTCCTCTGCTCGGGTGAGGCCGAGTGCCAATAATTGAATTTAACTCGGGTGAGGCCGAGTGCCAACAATCCACAGATAATAAGTAAAATCAAACTTTATTGATGGCCATTGTCGGTGCCTCATTAAAAACTCAGCCAGTAAAACCATCCTTAGGGAAAAACCTGATATGAGGAAAAAGAGTGCACTGGCTTTACAAATTACCAATTCCTACTTACAAAATTCGAATGACAAATTCCTATTTAAATTAACTGAAGTAAGTCTTCAAGTGTGTGGCGTTCCAAGTATTGGGCAGAGGTCGACCACTCAACTCTTGTAGCCTGTATGAACCGTTGCCTAGGCTGTCACAAACGCGAAACGGCCTTCCCAATTGGCGGCGAGTTTTCCGCATGTTCGATCTTTCCTGGCCTCTCCGGTCTTCCTCCAAACTAAGTCTCCCGGGATGAAGGCTCGGTAATGGACTCGGGAGTTATAACGTCTAGCTGCCCTTGTTTTGGCGGCGAGGTCTCTGACCTGAGCTTCATTTCGAAGTTCGTCGATGAGGACGAGTTCCTCCCTGAGGGAATCTTCGTTCTGGCCTTGATCATAGGATATTCTTCGTATACTCGGCTCTCCTACCTCGACGGGGATCATGGCGTCGGTCCCATAAGTTAGACGGAAAGGAGTCTCTTGATTGGATGACTGGGGGGTACAGTGATAACCCCATAATATGCTCGGTATCTCCTCGACCCAAGAGCCCTTTGCTTGGCCGATCTTCCTTTTCAACTCACTCAGGATAACTTTATTAGCGGCCTCGGCCTGACCGTTTGTTTGTGGGTGCTCGACGGACGAGGTTCGATGTAGGATGCTGAGGTCGGTCAAGAAGGAATGGAAGGTCCTGTCAATGAACTGACGACCGTTGTTTGTCACAATTGTATGAGGGATTCCATGCCGGCAGATAATATGCTTCCATGTAAATTGTTGAACCTGTCTTGCCGAGATCTTGGCCACTGGCTCTGTAACGCCCCTCTATTTTCATTACTAAAATATTTTCATTTTCTCCAATTATTATTATTGTATGAAAATGTTTCCCTTTATTTAAGTTTCTTTAAATAAAATCTTGAAATATTTTTCCTTGCTAAAACAAAAACGTCACCATAAAAATAAAACACATTACATAAATCACATCATAACCATACATCAAAAGTTATTTACAAAATGTCACATAGGTACGTAATATTGTGACAATTATAAAATACACATTATTACATTAAATCTTCATCTTAGATAACATTCCTTGACATCTCCACACATGATTACTGAATCTACCTGTCAATCTGCTCCTCCGAATAAAATTCAGGATCATCACAGGTGTCAAACCACAGACACAAACACGCAAGGGTAAGTTCCAATATCTTAATAAAAATACTTATCATATAAAAATATCAATATAATACATATCATATAAAAGTATCAATATAATACATATCATATTAAAAATACCAATATGATACATATCATAATCAAATAAATAAAGGATGAATTATGACTTAAATGAAATTTCTATATGATGCATGCTCCAACCTCAACTCCAAAAATATGCAATGTGGTACCATCTCAGATAATACGACATCATCATCGTAAAACTTACCGACCGGTTGGGATTTCACGGTGGTGCACGAGAATCTCATAAATAATCATGTGATCATCATGAATTAAATGAATTCTCACTATAAAAATCCCCCAAGTCTGGCATCCCACCTAGACGCACGGATTAAGTTATTATCCTCCTCTAACCGAGGCCACCTTTTTTGAGGCATGCATGAATGAATGAAAACTTATCTCCTTTCTAAAAATCTCATTTAAAACAAAGATCAATCTTGTTGATATTACAAGTCCATTCCATCATTATATTTTATATTATGGGTTAATAATTTATAGTATAATAATCATAGTTTTCATCACAGTCTTCAACGTGCATAGCATAGGTAATTAATCACAGTCTCAATCATCAACCAAATTCAAGGAAAAGGTAAACATACACAATCCAAGTCATTATCCAAATATACGTCAAAAGTCATTCACATTCAAATCAAATTTTCCAATTACTCTTTAAAATTGTTAAAAATCTTCATAAAATTACGTATTATATAAATAACTTAAAGTTATGAAATCAGTAAAGGTGGCAGAGCCTCCTAGTTAGATCTCATAATTTTAAGATCTCAAATTATCATTTCATAAAATTAAATATTATATAAATAACTTAAAGTTATGAAATCAGTAAAGGTGGCAGAGCCTCCTAGTTAGATTTCATAATTTTAAGATGCTCAAATTATTATACGAAGTATAAACAAATGAAAGCGAAAATATTTAAATATAAAAATATAAATTTGCGGTATTATAATTGAAATCTGGACTAGCTCAGTTGGTTAGATCATGTTTGGAAACCAGAAGGTCTTAGGTTCAAGTCATGCTCTCACCATTTCTATTTAATTATTTTTATTTTATTTTATTTTTAAATATGCATTATTTTAGTATTTGAAAACTTAAATAAATTGCAACTTCCCTTATATTCTTATTACTTTAAAAATTCAATAATAATTATAAGTTCATAAATTTTAGAACACAAATATTTTAAGATTATTCTTAGAATTGAAAACTTAATTAAATTTAAAACTTAAATTTAGAAACTTCCCTCACCTTAATTTTTCTCCTTCTTGGAAATGCTTTAAAAGATCTTCTAATGGTTGAAAGAAGGTTGATCCTACTTCCCACACAAAGTTAAGTGAAGTGGTTTTGGTAAATTTAGAAAAATTTGGAATTTTAGCAACATAGGCTTATGGTTTTGGTAAATTAGAAAAACTAAAATTTTGGTGTTTTGGTGCAAATGAATTCATGGCTGAAGTGTTCTCAATTGGTTTCTATTTATAGATGAAATAAAATTTAAAATATTATTAGTAGTAAATTTAATATACTTAGTGGTTTTACCATAAACAATAAATTATAGTTCTTTTTCTTTTTAATGCTCCACTATACAAATTGATGTTAACACCACTAACTTAGTGCATTTTTTCATCACTCATGACATATTGCACTTGTTCAGAATTTTCCAACTTTTATTTATTTATTTATTTATTTATTTTATTATTATTTTATTATTTTATTATTATTATTATTATTATTATTATTATTATTATTATTATTTTAATACTTTATTATTTTAATTCCATTATTCAAATATCATATATGATTATTCTATAATTAATATTATATTATAATAAGTCTAAAAAATATTTTTCCCTATTTTTCTTACATATTTTTCTCGTACTTATTATATACATTATATTTATTTGAAAAAAATATTAAATAGACCTAGTAGCTCAGTTGGTTAGAGTGATTGCTTAATAACCTGCAGGTTGTATATTTATTTTTTATTTTATATTATTTTTATTTTTATTTTTTTTTAATTCTTAAAATGTTTCTCAAATCAAATATAAAATAAGATTTCTTAATAATAATATAATTAAAATAATGAATCTACAGTAATTCGGAAATTTAAAATAATGTTCGAAATATCAAATAATAATAAAAATGTCAAACAACAAATTTATTTTTCTACTACATTTTTATTTACGTAATAATATTGCTACCCAATGATAAATTATTTTTGAATTACATTTTCTGTCTAATCAAATTATAACAGTAAACAGTTAATATGCACATTTTTATAGAATTTTTTTAGTAAATGTTTTAACTACGAAATTATTTATGAAAATTAATTTTGAGGGTGTTACAGGTTCTGCTTCAATCCATTTTGTGAAGTAATCCACAGCGACTATCAGAAACTTAGCTTGTCTAATAGCTGGGGGAAAAGGGTCGAGGATGTCCATTCCCCATAATGCGAACGACCAAGGGGAGACTATGCTCTGCAGGGTGGTCGGCAGCAGAGAAGGTAGGGGGCCGTGCTCCTGGCATTTCTTACAAGCTCGAGTGAAGCGCTTCGCATCCTCCTTGAGCGTCGGCCAGTAATATCCGGCTCGGATTATTCTTGTTGCCATACTTCGGGCACCCGAGTGCATTCCACAGACACCATTATGCAGCTCGGCCATGACATACCGAGCCTGTTCTTCGTCCAAACATTTCAGCAAGGGGGAGGAAAAACCGCGCTTGTATAGTTCCTAGTTTTGTATGATATAGAACGACGCTTGTCGATGTAATCGGCGTGCTTCATTAGGCTCACCCGGTGTAACCCCATCGCGGAGGTAAGTGACAATCGGTGTCATCCATGAACTCGGCTCATTGGTTAATGCATGCACTTCATCTCTATCACAGCTAGGAGCCGCTAATACTTCTTGGATAATAGAATGGTGTTGTCCTCCAATTCGGGAGCTCGCCAATTTGGACAAGAGGTCGGCTCTGTCATTCTGTTCCCGTGGTACATGAGCTATTTCAAATTTGTCGAAGTGTGCTAGGCAATTCTTTACCCGATGATAATATTGTTGAAGCAACGGTTCCTTAGCCTGGAATCCGTCATTCACCTGTGACGTGATGAGCTGAGAGTCGCTGAAACATCGTAGGCGGCGAACGCCCATGTCACGTGCTAATCTTAGGCCGGCAAGGAGGGCTTCATATTCGGCCTGATTATTGGAGGCCACAAACGAAAAACGTATGGCTTGTTCTAATATCAAGTCGTCGGGTCCTTCTAACAGAACTCCAGCTCCACTCCCTTTCTTATTTGAAGAGCCATCTACGCGCAAGGTCCACCAAGTATCCTTATCGCCGATGTCAGGAAGCTCGGTGAGGAAGTCGGCCAAGAACTGTGCCTTCATCGGTCCTCTCGGCTCGTAAGCGAGTCCGAACTCGGATAACTCTACTGACCAAGCGGTCATCCTCCCCGCCAGATCGGGCCGCTGGAGGATTTGACGGATAGGGTGGTCGGTACGTATGATTATGTTGTGGCTTCGGAAGTAATGGCGGAGTCGTCTGGCTGTGAAGACCAAGCTAAGGATCAACTTCTCCACTGTTTGATAGCGTGTTTCCGCAGGTTGTAACATCCTACTTACGAAGTAGATCGGCGTTTGTACCTTGTCCACTTCTTTCACCAAGACCGAGCTTACTGTGCTGCTAGAAACTGCTAAGTACACATATAAGGGCAAGCCTGGCTGAGGACTACCCAATGTCAGGATGGCCGATATTCTTTTGCGTAGGCCTGCAAAGGCGGAGGCACATTCTTCGTTCCATTCGAATCTCCTCGACTGTTTTAGTAATCGGAATAGGAGTTTACTATATTCTACCAGCTTTGGTAAAAACCGGGATAATGCTGCCAGCCGTCCATTCAAATGTTGAAGATCTTTGAGGCAGGTCGGACTCGGCATGGAGAGGATGGCCTCGCACTTATCAGGATTCGCTTCGATCCCTCTCTGGGAGATCATGAATCCAAGGAATTTTCCCCCTCCTACCCCGAAGGCACATTTTTCGGGGTTAAGACGAATCCTGTGACGTTGGAGCTCGGCAAACATCTCTTGTAGATCGAGCGGATGAGCTTCACGAGTAGTGGATTTAACCACCATGTCATCAACGTATACTTCCATATTTTTCCCGATCTATTTTCTGAACACTTTATCCATCAGTCTTTGATAAGTGGCTCCCGCATTCTTCAGACCAAAAGGCATGGCATGGTAGCAATAGTTGGTCGTGACTGACATAAAGGCTGTCTTCGGCTCGTCCGGGGGGTACATCGGTATCTGATTATACCCTGAATATGCATCGAGAAAACTGAAAACCTCGTACCCGGCGGTGTTGTCTACCAACCGATCTATGCTCGGCAGGGGATAGGTATCTTTCGGACAAGCTTTGTTTAGGTCGGTGTAATCAGTGCACATTCTCCATTTTCCATTTGCCTTTTTCACCATGACGATATTAGCGAGCCACGTGGTATATATGATTTCCCGAATGAAGCCAGCCTCCAATAATTTAGCTACCTCCTTTTGTACTATAGCCCTACACTCCTCGACCAATTTCCGCTTCTTTTGGGAGATCGGTTTAGCATGAGGAAACAGGGATAACTTCTGGCACATGAGATCGGGGTCGACACCCGGCATATCTTCCGGCTTCCACGCAAAGAGGTCGGCATTGTCCTTGAGGGCTTGAATCACATGTTCCAGAGTCGGGCTGGTCAAAGATGAACCGATCTTAGTTACCTGATTCGGCTGAGGGCCGATCTTCAAATCTACTAACGGCTCCGAGAAGGAGGGGCGCTCCTCCTTAAACTCTATTCTGGGATCCATGTCGAACTCTCCGTCTTCAGTTAGCTGGACCGAGCATATATTCGTAGGCCTCGATTTATCTTTTTCATCCTGAGCTCGGACTGTATAGGGGGTAACCTTCAAACTTCGGGCATAGCATACCCGAGCTACCTTAGGGTCGGCCTTAATGGTGACGATTTGTTGGCCGCCATCGGGGAACTTCATGGCCATATGTGGGGTCGACACCACTGCTCCGAGTTGATTAAGAGTACGTCTCCCGATGATGACGTTGTATGATGTGTCGGCGTCTATCAAAATGTACTTCACATTGATTATCCGATAGGCGTCACTTCCCCCAAAGGTCATGAGGAGCTCTACATAACCTCGGGCGTGAACCCTTTCGCCAGCAAAGCCGAGCAGTGGCTCGGGATGAGGAAGAATTATGGAATCGGGCAACTCCAATTGCTTGAATACCGACCAGTAGAGGACGTCTGCCGAGCTCCCCTGATTTATTAGCACCTTCCGTACGCGCCAATTGGCAATTGTAGCCGAGATTACCATCGGGTCAGTGTGATCGGGATCGTCCGTGCTGAAGTCGGAATCTGAGAAGGTGATAGTGGGGAGCGACCTCTTTCTGGAGAGCTCCACGTGGTTAACGCTACGAGCATATCTCTTCCTAGCCGAGGAGGAGGCTCCTCCCCCAACAAACCCGCCGGCAATGCTATTTATAGTCCCGCGTACCTGGTCCGGGTTCTGGTCGGGCTCTCGTTTTCGATCTTGTTCCTTTCGTTTCTTCCACGGACGTCGGTCTTCCTTACTTTCCTCTCGGCGAGGAGGATTGTAATCATTCCTCGGATCACGTCGGACCTGCTCCCCTTGGATGAACCGGCGTAACTCCCCACTGCGAATTAATTTTTCTATTATATCCTGCACATTCCTGCACTCCTCAGTAGTATGACCTTGGTTCCGATGATAGGCACATCTCCTGTTGGGGTCGGCATTCCTCGGCGAAGGAGAGGGTGAGGGTGGCCGTACCAAGTCTAATTCGTAGGCTTCCCGAAGGATTTTGTCTCTGGGTGAATTCAACGCGGTATATGAGGTATAACGGACTCTGCTTTTGTCGGATCTCCGAGCTGACCTCTCATTCGTTTTAACCGACTCTCGCCGATCTCGATCCTCGGCTCGATGCTTAGCCTCCGTGTTCTCCTCAATGGCCATGAATCGAGCCGCCCTCTTCCTTAGTTCGTTCATGTCCACGGGCGGCTCTGCAAATAACGACTTCGAGAAATCGCCCGATCTGAGCTCGGCTTGAATTGTTTGCAGCGCTACCGCCGGGTGGAGATCGGGAATCGTTCGGCATGCTTCCGAAAACCGTGCCATATAGTCACGCAAAGATTCCCTTTCCTTTTGGACCAAATGGTATAGGGTGATGGCAGTTGCAGGGGTCGGTTTGGCGTCGGCAAACCGAGCTTGAAAATGGTCACAAAACATCGAGAACGAGCTTATCGACTTGGGGGGCATCGAGTAGTACCAGTTCAAAGCGGTACCTTTGAAGGTTGTCGGGAACATTCGGCAAAGAACTCGGTCGTCCTTGGTACGATTCAGAGCCTGGGTGAGGGAGGCTTGAACATGGGTGGTCGGGTAGGTGGTGCCATCATACTTGTCGTGGGCCGACCACCTCCATGATTCCGGTACGCTCACATCCATGATGTTTGTAATGAACGGGGTGAGGGCGACCAAGGCGTCGAAACCGCAGCCCCGTGGCGGCGGACCTAGATCCGAAAAGGGTTGGACTTGGGACGGTTGACGGCGGGGGGAAGATTGGTCCGTAGGGTTATTCTCCCCTGTGTATCGACGGTGGGAGCCTCCTACGTGTGAATGGGAGCGCGCGGGGTCTGTGCGTCTAGGGTTTTCTTCTTCGTGTGCGCCAGGCTGGTTTGGGTTGGCGTTTGCGAGGACTTTATCTTTTAGGGCTTGTAATTCCAACGCCCCCTCATCTCTCTGGCGCTTGAGTACGCGCATATCCGCCTGAGTGGTCCGTAATTCTCTGGTTATCTCCTGGTTTTGCAGCAGCAGGGCTTCCGTTTGCTGGCGGGTAGTAGCTAGGGTCGCGTCAACGTGTTGTTGGATCATGTCTCTGATGGTTGGGTCCATGGCTGGATTCGAATGGCTTCGAGTGCGAACCATTGGTGTCGTGATCGTGGGATGAGGGATTATCTCACCCCACGGTGGGCGCCAAATGTTCTTGGTAGAATCTGGGTGATGGCCGAGGTGAGCTCGGCCTCTGTAAAACAAGGTGACGAGAGGATGGGTATCCTCCCTTTGTAGGTAAGTTTTTCTCTGATTTGAGAGTATGATTATTGATTGTCCGTTAGTCTTTTCTCTTTGCTTAGTCCATGTTATTTATAGGACCGTTTTAGGGTTTTCTCCATGAATCTCGCAAAGGTAGTTACATAAGTCCATTAGATAGGACCATTAGATAAATCCGTTAGTTCATAAGCTCCTATTTTTCAGGGAACAATTACTTCATCCGAGGTCCGAGCAAGGGGAAGAGGTAGGCTCTCCACCTCGGATTCTAGCCGAGGTCCGACCACGAGGGAGAGGAGAGCTCTCCAACTCGGCCCGGTACATATTATGTTCAATCTTTCATTTCCCCTTTTCCTAATTTGACCCACATTTTGTTTCTAAATTCAATTGCTAATTTTCTTCTTTCTGATTTTGTCTTCGACCTTTGTTCATGGATTGAAAATCTCTTTCCTCAAATTATATCACTATTTGATTAATTATTCATTGAAACCAATTGGGGATTCAGGACATGTGAATTGCTCATAAGATATTTCTAATCTAATTAATTTATAGATCTACCAAATAATTGTAGTACGTTTGCGTAGAATTAATTGATTAAAATATGCTTATAATGATCAAATCTTAATATAAAATAACAACATTGAAATAACTCAGTTGAAAAAAAAATTGAATAGAAATTAAATTGGGTTTTGAGAGTTCTCAAAGCATCAATTACACGTAATCCTAATCAAGAAATTAGTGATTCGTAATTAGAGAAGAAATAATAATAAAAATAGGCATCGTTCTCCTTCAAGTTTGCTCAGGTCAGAGGTCCAAAACAAACAATGAATAGCAAAAATAGGCCTTGTTGCCATTCACGGGGAATTTCAAGAGCAAAAACGGGTGTGTGAATAGCGAACTACGTTGTTATCCAATTTCTGTAACTCTAAGTGTTTAGTTGGGCCTCTAACAACCTTAAGCACTAGGTGCGTTGGAGAATTTGTTTACAAGCCCATAAAAGGTAATCAGCCTGTTAATTACAAGTGTGCTTTTAAATACATACCGGCTCAGCTTGGCTATTAATTTTTATAATAGATATTTTAAAACTCATCATCAATGATGTCTAATTAGTTAATAAGTTTTATAAAACCAACAAAAAGTAAATATATTCTTTATTATATCTCTAATTTTTAATTACGAAATGAAAAAATGTAAAAGAAATATAGATAAGAGAAATTAATTAACATTAGAAATTCAAAAAAGTTATATAAATTTCTTAACAAAATATAAAATATTAATTATATATGCTTGCAGGAAAACGTGAACAATAAGAAAAAAACATGGTAAAGGGTACGCTGATTAGTCAGAGTAGTTGACAACTAGGACACGAATACTCCACCAAATGCTAAGGGTCTGCATATTCTTTAACGTCTCCCAGAGTAACAACAAACGCGTTAGAAATCCTTGGGAATATATATATATATATTTTATGAAATAATTAGTTAATTGATTGGTATTCTAGTTAGCCACAAAGCATACTTAAACTAATTTAGTTTTGCGTTAATGGTAGATTTTATTTATTAATTTTCTTTTTTCTTCATTATTTTAAATCAAAATTTAGAATAGATAGATTATAAATATTCAGAATTTGTAGCAGGTAAGAGGCATATAAAAAGAGAGTAAGAGTGGGTAATATTTGAAAGAGAGAATGATGGAAGAAGCATCAAAAGAAGAGAAGGTGCAAGTTCTGGAAGCTCTGAAAGAAGCAACACACGAGATACAACGAGATCACTCCTCGGACTCACCATCGATAAAAGCGCTTCTGGAACTCCAAACCATTCTATCTTCCTCGGACCCAAACCTCTCTGCCCTATCCGACCACCTTAACAACCTCAAAAACCTCGTTCACTCCTTAAACCACTCTAAAGGTCTCCGATCCTTCCTCACGCGCCCTCTCTCCACGCACTCTCTCTCACGCGTTGCCGTTTCCATCGAGTCAGAAATCCAAGCCTGGATCGACCGCGAAACGCTCCACACGCTGTCCGCGAAACTCAAAAACCCTCTCCCCAACGAAGACGAGTTGGTGAAACTCTTGACTCAGTTCCAAGACCGAGTTTCCCAGGGCTTCAACCGCGAGTTACAGGAACTTATCTTAAAACTCAAACTGTTCTCCTCTTTAGAATCAGTTCTGTTGGACGCCAAGTGTCCGAACCGGGTTCGAGAGCAAACCGGTCTGGCCGTGGCGGGGTTGATCCGGTTCAATAAGGACGTGTTCGTGGGTCAGGTTTTATTGGGCCCAACCGTTACGGCTTTAGTCTCGATGGGTTCTGTTATCTCCGTTTCGGTTCTGTGTTCCCTTATCAGGTCAATTAGGTCACCACTCGTGGATGAAATCGAATCCAACGGTGAAATTCCCAACATCATGGCGCTGTTGAATTCGGAGGATCTTCAATTGCGTGTTTTGGCGTTCGAGTGCGTTCTTGAGATAGGGTACTTCGGGCGCAAGGAAGCTGTGGAAGCTATGTTGAAGGAGGGTTTGGTGGAGAAGCTTATGGAGTTGCAGAGATGGGAGAAAGAAGGAATTTTTGAAGGGAAAAACGCGTTTGCGAGTTGCGTGGCGAGATTTGCGGTTCAATTGGAAGTTGGGGAAGGGTTGAGGCAGAGAGAGAAGAGAGCTTTTAAGCCTGAGATTATTGTAAGAGTTAGAGAAGCTTGTGTTTGTGATGCAGAAGGTGCCACCATTGTTGCTGAGGTTTTGTGGGGTTCTTCTCCTTGAGCTTCTGTTAATAATTGTCTTGTGTTTTTGTACAGATTGGGTTTCAGGTCATTCAATTCTTTCCTTCTAGTTAGTCTTTTTCTTCATAGTGGAGTTCAATTTTGTTCTCTCTTCGTAGGATTAATTCATTTTACTTTTCATGTTTTATATTCTCAATTAGTTTAAATTATTTTAAAGGTTTAAACTTTATCTATAAAATGTATCGATCCCTTGTTTATAAGGCACTAGTTTAGTTCTTGCAATATAAAAAATACTGTTTTCAAGTCAAAGAGACATAAACTAATTGTCTTTAAAATTAAAAGTTAAAATAACTATATTCAAATTACATGAATTAAAATATAAAGTTTATAAAATTATATGATTAAATGGATGAATAAATCTATTTTAGATGTTTATTGTAATAAATAAATAAATAAATTTTAATTGTATGTAAAATTGAAGTCAGTCATTAATTATACTCAATTTTAATCTAATCAGACATGAAATTGAAGAGTTAACAAGGCATTAATGCTCTGCAGCAGTTCTCAATTTTGTTAAGATGTGAATCAAAATTAGGAAGAAAATTATTTGGATACGGAATATGCTGAGGACAAATCTGCTGAGCTGGGAGTGGCTCCGGGTATCAGGATTCTGAAGGGAATCGTTTATGGCATATGCCATTCTTGTGGCAGAGGACTGAGGTTGGACTAATTAATAATCAGAATAAATCAGGTTGCTTCTGTTAAATAATCAGGATTTTGAACCATCTTACGCTAGATACACTCTTAAAAAAAGATCCTAAGCAATAAAGTAGATAATTCTTCTATTCACAAAATTCTTAAAATATACTCTTAATCTTACTAATTGTTGAGATGGCTTATGGCATGTAACATTGTATATGAGGTCCACCTATAACTTGTTGAGGAAAATCACGAAGTGGTAGATCTTCAGGAGTGGCATGCTACTATAGTCCATGTTTATAGAAAAGTGAATATTTAAGCGAACTTGTTGACAAATTTGGAGCACATGGGACTGGTTGTGCTTCACTATTTTGTACCTTATTCCTTCTCCTTTGGCTCCTTCCTCCAATACTCTATAATGATGCTTTGGACACGAGTGACCCTCGCCTAGTTTGATAGTTTTTTACTTGGTTGATCGATTAAATTGGTGTAAGATTATAAATAAATTTCTAGTTTGTTTTAAACCCGAACTAGTCAAAACTTCAGAGTTGACTGTAGAAATTGGTGTTATGGAAGCCTCTAGGGAACTACTATCAATTTTCGTTGTGGTACACCAATCTTAAAGGCTACGTTTATTTCTAATGCATATCTTGGAAGGAAGGTAGACCACACTTTGTTTGATAGCAAAGGAAAAGAATAGGGTAGATGAAAATAGAAAAGAGAGAAATAAATAAAAACTTATGTAAAATTTTAAATCATTCAATATGAGATAAATAGATAACAAATAGAATTAAAACATTAAATTAAACACATTTAATCAAGATGATGTTTGTCTTCGGACAACAAATCATTACATGAAATCATTTTTAATAGATTGTAATAATTAGAAGTAAAGTTTTGTTATCTCATCTGATTTTAACATGATCATCTCCAATAAAAAAAATTACTTGTGGTCTTTACAACAATAAAAATTAAATCATAATTTTAGACAATTATTTAACCTCTTTTACATTCAATTAAAAAAAAATAAGACTCGTCACCTTTTTATTTCTTTCTTCGTTAATTCTTTTCTATCAAACAACTCATTTGTTTTTCTCTTACCTATGTTCACCCTGTCCTCTGCGTTCCACTCTCATTTTGTTCGTCTTAAACTAAGCATTAGTGTTTGACTTAAAATGAAAAAAGAGAGAAGAGAAAGCAAGAATAATTTTTATTAAACAAAAAGGGCAAAAAAAGTAGACAATATCTTTAGAGAAAAAAAATGGTTTTTAAAGGAAAATGAGAAATATAAATAATATACTATTGTATATTATAAATAAATGTTAATGAAAGAATATCAAGTAATAAAATATTATAGAAAAATTCTAAACACTTTTTTTATTTTCTTAAATATAAGCACAAGAGAAAATTCTAACTTCCACATTCTGTCATCTCTCTTCTAAATTATTTACCCAATTGCAATAAAATTAAAAATGTTCATCCCCTGTTCCACGATATAATCTGCCTTATATTTTATCCGAGGAAATATGTAATGACTCATTAATCATGATCGTAGAGCAAGTTCCAGACTTTCATATGCAAACTGAGTGCTGTAAAACCAAATACAGGTATAGGCAAGTCACCATCGATCAAAGTTGAATGCACTCCCCATCCTTGTCTTCTTATTCAACCTCATCTTTCTTCTATTCAGTTTAATCTAAATTAATGAGCAGGTATTTCCATAAGAAAATAAATTTCAAATCAGTGTTTTATGCTAGAACGCAATAGACGGAAGTTGATAGTCTTGTGGGATTAATTTGTGTGAATTTATTTAGAAGAACTAAAAAAAAATTAATTTATTTTTTAAGAATTAAAGATAATTTTATACTAGTTAATTTATAAAATTTATTCTAAAAGATGTGAGATTTTCTATAAATTAACTAATAAAAAATTTAATATATTTCTTCTGGGGAAAAATATTTCTGAAGAGGAATAAATTCCAATGTGTCATAATTTGGGGCTAATATTACCTTTTTGTTCTTAAGTAAAAAACTCTCTGGTGCTGCGAAAATTGGCTTTTTACTTAACTGGGAAAATTGGACCAATTAAATACTTAAATGAGTTTAGTTGGAAAATTATTATGAAAATGGGTCAGTCGCGACACATTATGCGACCAGCAAGTCGCACACCTCCATGAGATTGTGTCACGTGGCAAATTTGTCTACGTGGAGTGCTGAGGTGGACCATAGTCGTAGGTCTTTTTGCGACCAGCTGTGGTAATGATACGTGACACGTTTATTAGCTACATGGACAGTGCATGTAACACGTGGCGTGGTTACAAGTTATTTTACGACTTTACCACGTGTCATTTTCTCATTGGACGTGTGTAGGGTCCACCTCAACACTCCACGTAGACAAATTTGTCACGTGACACAATCTAATTGAGTCACATGGAGGTGACTTGCTGACATGACATGTCGCGACCAATTTTCGTAATAAATTGAAATAAAAAAGCTGCAAAAATCATATGCGATTTGCAAAATAGAGAAAAGTAGAAATGTGAGAAAAAGGGTAACATGAGTGGACTTGATACGATGATAGTTTAGTATGTAATAAATCGAATGGTAAACTGTCATTATTCGGTACCTGGGGTCCAACATGACTACAGTGATGCTTCATTATGATTAATTATTAATGAATGGAAATTCTGAAGCCCCACATTACACATGGCTCCATTGAATGGTCTGGCACAGTGGGTTAGGTCATTGATGACTAAACAAGACTAGAGCAGAACAAAATAATAATCCTAGATTCACAAGCACCAGAGGCCAATCCATTTATTACAAATCCGTCACACTCACATCTAGGTCCCTCAGGGTACTTTTCACTTGAGGAAATTCACGTCATAAAACGATTTTAAATTTATTTTTTGAAAAACTGCTTATCTTGATTAAATAATTTTTTACGAGGTTTATCAAATTATTTCTACGTAAAAAAATAATTTCCTATTTTTAAAGTCTTATATATTATTTAGGTAAGCAGTTTATAATACAATTATTTTTTTTTCTAATTGAGTTTTCATTCTCTTCACCACCCGTCCTCCCACCTTCTATCAAAATTCACAAACCAACCATAGTGTTAATTTAGTTGTTTGTGAGGGTTTGTATACATTAGGGTAGGAGGCAAAGAGAGAAAAAATGGTACGTCTGGTTTTGATAAATTCTCTACAACAATTAAATACGAACGCAAAATTCAAATTTTATACTTCTTTCATCCTTGGATTTGTTTTTTTATTTAACTTATATTTTATAAAATAATCACTTATGTTTAATAATTTTTTTATTTTTTTAAAAAAGACAAAATCTTTCCTATTAAACAGCGATTACCAAAACATACTATAAAATGCCTGACATGTTCCTTGCCGAAAAGGAAAAGAAATTAGGCAAAAAACATACAACTTATTCTACTTCACCTACCAACATGCTGGTCACAGTCGAGTCACCTGAACCAAAAAAATAGAGAAATTCCAGTTTAATGATCGGCATCATAAAATAAATGCAAAGGCCGAGTTAGAATATGGACGCAAACCTCAAACTAAAACGAGATGCTTTGCAAGCAGCTATTTTCTACACTGCAAAAGTTCCTGTTGAACAACGGTCCACAATCATCTTATGTGCTTTACTGTACAGTTTAACAGTCATGGCTTCATTTAACTAGAAATGAATATCAACAGTTCTCGAAGCTCCCACTCTGATTATTAATCAACAATCTACAGATTGAAAAAAGTTCAAGATGCCACCCAGCCTTACCTAAAGAGACTTCCAAAACAGGCATCTGAAGTATCACGGAAAAGAAAAGTCCAGCTAGCCTCTTCAAAAATAAAACAAAATTCAATTCTAACTTCGTCTTCTTTTTGCAGGGGAAAAAAAGGTCCATATCCACGTTTGGCTTCTAGAATGCTTCACTGCTCTTGCATCTTCCTTCCCTCAAAAATATCAGTACCAGTAAGCAACCAGAGCAGACCTCAGTCCATTACTTCCTTCACCACGCTCTTGGTTTCCTTTCTACGACGTGATAGGAATTTCAGAATGGAGAAAACTGCAACCGAAGCAATTTGTAAATGCTCAGAGCTACTCATCTTTACACATACTTGCCCCATTTTACGATTATTTAGATTAGCACTTACAGATGCTCTCAAGCTTCTAGTTAACCTGAACTCCGATTGTAAACTTCCACTCAACACCATTTCTTTGTCGAAAGAGAGGACTGTCATGGTCAAGCTTACATTGTCTTTTCTTACAGGATAATCTTCTCCTCGTAAATTAGCTTCAAAACTCCCACCATATGCCATTTGTCCTGCACCCGCCATGCGGCCAGCATTCAAGACAAATTTCAATCTCTTCCCAACAAATACAGTGTCCTCAAGTTTTGCACCCACATAGTATTTCTTGGCAAAAGATGTTAAAGAAATGCCGCAGTCAGCAATATTGTGCTTTATGTTTTTCAACTTTGTGTTGCTACGAAGGGTATATACCAAATCTGTGCCAGAGGATTGAACATCAACACCCACAGAATAATTAGGGCCCCGCGGATCAACATATGCAGCAGCACACTCAGATTGAATACTGAAATCCTGCTTGTTCTTATTCATCTGTCCCACAACTGAGGCATATACATTCTTTTTTATTTCTGTAGCTGTTTCCAAGTTTATTCCATCAAAGCTGACATCGTGATCCCATCCTTGGGGATCAAGAACAGGTCTCACTAGCCATTGGTCATCAAAAACTAGGCAACGGTATCTATGGCTATGGCAATCTGAGTCAAAACTGGGAGGAACAGCCATATCAGGTAACACAACAGGTTCAGGAGATGCCTGTTGATCATCAGTGTTATCACTATTCAAAAGCTTTTGCTCTGTTAAGAGTAGCTTCTCTCTGCGCCTACGATAGTCTTCTTTCAACTGTTTCTTTAAGTAAAGAGTCTCCCGGTAATCCATTTCATCCAGATAATCTTTTTTCAGCGGCTCAGGCAACTTCTCAAACTGAGATTTTGTCAAGATTCGAAAGGGTGGAAGTTGATCATATTCATCTTCTTCTTCCTTATCAAAGAGCAATATTTCCTCAATTTCATCATCAATTCCACTTGGATCAGATACGGGACGATGGCGTAATAGGGTTGAAAGGAGATGGGGCAGAGAAGGAATTCGGGCACTGTTTGCTAGTCCCAGTTCTACACTGTTCTGAAACTTGAGAAGAGAATTAACATCGCCCAGAATTTTGGTACAAATGCAAAATAACAAGAGCTGAGATCTCCAAACTTGTCCATTTGGAAGAATTTGCTCTCCCATAATATTTTTTGGGCATTGAGAATGGTTCTCAACCAATAGTACAGGGTTTTCAAGCTTAGAATCAAACACTGCCTGATGTATATGCTGCTGTATTATATTAGTACAATGAGAAATATACGACTCATAATTAAAGGTATACCCATCAGGTCCTTCCGGAATAGCAGAGGAAGAATGAGTCATGACTATGATGGTGTTGAACCAAATTGCTGAGCCAAATACTTCAGTTATAAGTTTCAAAAGGGGAAAGTCAGCATAGCCAGCATTGATAAAATCAAGCCGTTCAAAGTACAAAACAATATCTGGTGGGGACTTTCTAATGAATCTCTTTATTAAAAGCATGATCCTCTTATTTCTCTTCATATTGTTGGTGGAGGAAGGCAGGAAACCGGGGGTATCAATAAACGTTATGTTAAGCCCGTTGATATTTCCCACAACTTCTCGGATGCGATTAGTTGCAGGTTGAAATGCACCAGTGATGGTTTTTGCTTGACCAAATATAGAATTTATGGTAGCACTTTTACCGACTCCCGTTTTACCAAGGACAAGTATTCTGCAGGAGAAATCCAATTGGGGCATACCAGTAGACTCCTGTTGGCTTGCTATTGCTCGGGCTCTACGGCTACTATGGTTAACTCTTTTCAGATCTGATTCCTTGGCACGAATCAAAGTTGCCAGATGCATCCGATAAAGGACCTTAGCAACCAAGAGATTTTCTTGTGACTGGCCAAGGCGTAGGAGCAACCGGAAGAATTTAACTTGGAGATCCTCAACCTCAGCCAAAGTATCCTTCCGTCTTCCATTGCTGTTATGTTGATACTGAAAGATTTCTGTATCTGAATCTAGCTGCAAGGAGGAATTATGCTGACTACTCTGATTACCATAAAAAGAGTTTGATGTGTCAGAAGGAATGGGTGATGCTATCGAACTGGCTGAGTGATCTGAACCTAACAAAAAAATACATGTGTCAGTTCTATCTAACTTGTACCAACAATAGACATTACATTCACAAAAATCAGATTCGGTACAACTATTGGTTTAGAAATTATATTACACGTGGAATTTAGCAACACACACTTAACCATCCTCAATCACAGAAGTGTTAGAAATAAAACTCAGATCAACACCAGAACACATCGTTTACCTAGTGGGTGTATCTTGTATCCCGAACTGTAGAAGAACACACTCTTTAAATTTAATTATTCCTGGATTAGACATGAAAAATATCCCTTCTATTTTCCCCAAATTCAAAGAACTAACAAACAGCATATATGCAGTAAATTCATCCCAGCTGCAATTTGATACTACAGTTATTGTGTGTTTAGTAACTATATGACAGTTATTTGCTCTGTTGTATGACAGTTATGTGTGTATTTCTTAAATAGGACGTGTGACAGATTTCTGAGGGATTTGTGAAAGATTGCGTGTTAAATTGTTGAAGTTTGTTTGAAGGAGATTCCTTGTTAGAGCAGAGGACTGCGTTAGTGTTCTGTACTACAGATTCTGGTTTAATTCCAGAACTCTTTCATCAAAACCTTCTAGTTAGTATCCAAGCTCTTGAGTTGAACACAATTCTAGCAAAAATCGAGCACAGACATCACCCTCACAGAAAGACAAGGAGGCCATTCAACTAACTCGAATCTTGGATTTGAATCCCATCCATAGCCCTTCTGGCACAGTATGAGACCTTGACATGCTACTAACCTCAAATGGTGGCATAGAAAGGTGTACATACAGCATTATATAATTTGAATGTTACTTTTTACTGATTAACTATTTATCTGCTGACCTTGACACGCATGGAATAACAGAGCAAAATGAGAACCCCTACAAGTATGTAGTATCATCTTATTTTACCCACCCCCATTTTGGGAGGAGGATAATTCTACTAACACTTTCTCTTATGAGAAGTTACCTACGAGTAATTTTACTGATTCCACTCAGAGTCAAACAGTAATCAGGGTCGTACCTTGCCCATTAAAATCTTCATCCTGATGTTCTCCAGCATAGAAACTATTGCTGCCTGATAATGGTGAAGGCAAGATCAGTGATTTGGATAGTATTTGAGAGAAAATCCAATCTCTAACACCCTTCATCCTACTGCAACAGATGAAAAGAGAACTTCATCACTGAAATAACTAGAAAGTGATATATAACTTAAAACAGTGGGCCAAAGAGATACTCTGGTCCTTCTTAATGTGAAAATAACACCTCAAATCACATCATAAGCAATTAACCACTCATCACATGTAATCAACAAACCATAAGAATTATTCACTGGGGATCCTCAATTCAATCAATATGCATAAACACAAAGCCAATTAACGGTCAATTTTGAAAAAGCAAAACCTTTCCAAACAACTTTCTTTTAAAAAATAAGTCAAACAGTGTCGGTGCAACTAAGAAACATAATCAGAAAACACTTGATTCGATACACACGAGCAAACCAAGATATGTGTGACGTGTAAACCTATGAAACAAAGATCACCAAACGAATTACAGCAATCATTATAATTCAACGAAGAAACAGAAAATAATAATAAAAAAAAACCACTAAAATGAGATTATTGAGGCGCTCACTTTGATATTTGGCATCAAGCACAAGGAAGCATAATACGAAAAGCGAAAGACAGCAGAACAAGCTTTGGGATTTATATATATAAAAACTCAAATCCCAAGACGAAGCGTTTTACGAGCCCAACAAACAAAGCAAAATCATTAAGGAACTAGCTTCTGATAAAACTGGTAGAAATTGGTGGAGAATAAGTGAAGGAAGAAGGGGCGTGAGAAAACCCTAATTAGAGAGAAAGGAATAGAATTGAAAATAAAAAGGATCGGAAAATGAACGAAAGAAGAACAAGAAGATAAAATGAAAAAATGGAGATTACGAGATACGAGTAAGACAGATTGGGATGACACCAACCTCAATCTCACCTCACCCTCTTTTAAATTATTTTTTTTTATTTTTTTTCTTTTTCTAATTAAGCGAAAGGTCCAAACAAACTTCGTGTGCCACTGCTCCAAGTGATAGAGTAATCCCACACTCACGGCACGGGTCAATGTATGATCGGGTGCGGGCGCTCCACCTACACTACACTGCACACCACCCCAATCACCAATTTTTAAATAAAAATTGTGATTCCGCATTCCACATTTTACCTTGACCAAATTATTTCATGCTCAACACATGCAATAAAATATATAAAACTTAAAGTTGACTTAATTGATTGATAATTATGTTAATGATAATATATGTGTGGGTATTTTAAAAAAATCATTTTGTTCAATTAATAAAAAATTATTTAATAATGATTTATAAAAATCATTCTATTTTATTTAATACTGATTGAACAAATTTAAATGTTGATCTTGAATTGGATTTATTTAATTTAGAAATAGAAATTCATGACACTTTTTTTAGGGAATTCATGACACGTGTTAAAACATAAAAAATTCACGTGATTTATTGGCAAGGAAGAACATCATGCGACTTTATGAAAATGACGAATGAGGTCCTAAATTAAATATATAGATGTAAGTAATTTAATTTTGATGAGTCTGCATTTGATTGTTGGGATTAAAATTTGATCTAAAGTGAAATTTACTTAAGTTAGTAGTTTAAATTTTAGAGCTGTTACTGATACTCATCGAAAGTTTAAGTTCTATTAAGATAACTGATATTAGAATTTTAAAAAATTTTGACAGCATATTAGAATTTAATTAGAATGTTATAATGTAAATTTCACGTGGTTATTTAATTACAAAATATGACGTATAGTAAATTTGTTACAAAAAATGTACTTACTGTGTCAAATTTTAAAGTTGTATCTAGAACTGTATGAAAACTGTTTCTGTTAAAAAAAAAAAACATTAAATAACTAAATTAATGTAATTTTATTTTAAAATAAATTAATATTTTATTTAATATTTCAGATAAACTTTATAATATTCTATGAAGAATGTTGGAAACATGTCTTCCAACAAAATCTCGCTGGTCGCTAATTAATTAACATTTACAGAAAACTACAAAATCAAAAAGAAAATATTAACACACTAGCACTAATTGATTAAAATTTATTATAAAACCAGAAAGAAAATATTAAATTAGATGTGAGACTTAGAAAATTTAGTCATCTATAAAAAAAAAAATTAAAATGTATTTGATAAATATGTACAAATAGTGAAGTTGTCATATTTGTTAATAAGCCCATAATCTTTACATAATTTTAACTATACCGAACTCAAATTATCATGAAGTTGATTTCCAGTTTTCATATCTCGTATTTAATTTCTCCTTATATGAAGCAACATATATGCAAAGCCTCCAAGCGCTGATTTTCAAAAGGCACAGGAAGAGAAAGACAAAAGGGGAGGGGTTTGCATAAACAAGTTTTTAAGAATCCATGCCCTCAATCAAGTTTCCAAAAAGTTGGAGTGCCTCAAAAATTCTGGCTGGTTTCTAGCTCCAACTTGAAAGTATAAATTCATATCTGAAAATGATATATTCTCTACTTGAGATGAGAATACATTATATTTTTCTTTGTTTTTTCCCCATGTATGAATGTAAAAGCCACGGCATATCATTGGAATGAAAATTGATATTGACCATGGCATACCAATGATTTGGACCATCTCTTGTGCCAATCATGAGGCGACCAGTTTATCAGTTGCTTTGTAGTAAAGCATCTTCTGTACATAGAACATCATGTAACACTGTGCAGCCCTCACAGTGTTCTCGTCAACTTGAGTAACCCAAGCATCATCACACTTGTACCATTGATTGCTTAATCTCAGATAAGTAACATAATGGCCAGCATCTAGCTTACCAGTGTGCGTGACAACGGCAAACAACTCAAACTCTGAACACAACTCATCTGAGGTATCAGGCTCATCCCCATCAAAAGGAAAGATCCTGTTCCCAAATCGACTCCTCAAAATTGTTGATGAAAGGTAAGGTGACATGTCAAGTGAAAATGGGAACTGCAGGTAGCGATCCACCTTCCTGGACATCTTTCGTGTTGAAGAATGCTCAAATCTTTTTATATGGAAACAAGAAACAAGGGGAAGCTTCCTTATGGACATCTGTTTGAGAGTTTCTTGACTCTCCTTACACTGTCGACAGAAAAACTTTTGGTCTGACCCTAATCTCTCTGCTCTTGTGAATCTCTTCAAGCATCCCATCAGGGTAGATGTTCCACTCTTCTGGCTCGAATTCATGCTATCAGCCTCACCATTGCAAGAATGATTGGATGTTGCAGTTGCCAACTTGGTAGAACCCCCTTGATTTGGTTCCAAGTCCAGGGAGATGTCTATGCATGGGTCATAAGTAGTTGATGTGAAACCACAGGTCATACATGTAACATCTGATCGCAAAATACCAGAGAATACTTTATGAGCAATGCAACAGTCACCATTGCCTGCACCATCAGTGAAATTATGGTCATACACAAGATGCTACCGTTAATAAAATGATGTCAGTTCAAGAGTACGCCCAAAATTGACCATCTCTTATACTTCAGTAATTTGGTATAAAACCTTCAGCATACAGAGAAGGTAGCAAATAAATTCCTAGTAAAAGTTATAATACATGGTGGGAGGATGTTAGAACTAAGGTGTTCAAGTGCAGAAAGTGCCAAAAAGGATTTCCAATTGCTACAACCTTCGTTCTGAATCACAAATAAACTTCTAGATATTCACACAGAAAAACAACTCCTTTTCTTTCCAATTTAAATTACTGAGAAATTTTGTACAAAAGAAAATTAAATAGTTTGCCATTCTTAATATTTCTTTAGAAAATATGGAAAATAAAAGTTAAAAGAGTTCAGACAAAATACAAGATCAACTGTTAGCTTGGCAATCTCAAACTGTTGGGACTCAAACTTCACTGCCATCTAAATTTGTGTTGACATCATACAAGCCACGCATGCCAAGAATTTGTCTGTAGGACTAGATCCAACCAAAAAACATCTTATAGCCTCTGAATACTATGTACAGGAGAACTTTGCACCCTAAAGTTAAAACCAGAACAATCTTCTAGCATCACCCCTAGGTCCTACAGATTGCAGGAGTCCAGCCCAAAACACAATCTCAAATACAGAACTGATTATTGAACAGCCGACCTACTAAATTTGACAACCTCTAATTGAGAGAATAAAGAAACAGAACTTGCCTCGAAACCAAGGAATACGAGTACAAAAAACAGAGGAAAGAAAACCTTATGCCAGCTTTTAAAGAACTCAACCTTCTCTCCAGGATAGGACAAGCTTGGGTTAACTATAGCCTAAACAAGGCAAAAGGTGGAGTAAACATTAGCTTCATTTGGTCTAGAATATCCTGTATGCTGAAACGAATAGGCTAGGCAGAAATTGACTTACTGGGACTCACATGAATGTAGCAGCTAACACCATCACAACAGCAGGTTCTGGTTGAAAATTAGCCCTAATTTTTTGAGCAATTGTCAACTCCTAGCAACAAGGAAGACACCTAAACCCTCACCCTGCAGTTCAATATTATGATAACCCTGTTATCTTATAAAGTATTTTGAATCATTTTGAAAGCAAAAAAAAAATAAAATCAAAGACATCGAAGACAGCATGACAGTGGCACTCTACTGATCATCTTCTATTATAATCAGTTTGGCTGCAACTACAAAATAATGTGAGCTAACTCATCAACTAGTCACCTGTTGAAAAGGGTGACAGATTAACCTCTTAAAGCATCTAAAGGTTTTCTGCTCTAAACAATCCAATGCTACAGCTCCATGCCATAGAGATCAGCATCCCATTACTCTAGGCCCCAAACAACTAAACATACAGTGAGTTTTTGCCAAAAAAGGAGGATCAAGGTAGGTCGACACAGAATCTGGTCATTAAATATTTCCCCAAGACATTGATAGCAATAAGAGGACAAAAAAGGCTCACCCTTTGAACCATAACAAAAATACACAGAAATAAAACTGTTAAAAATTGGGTGAAAACAACAATTAAACCACAGCTTCCACCAAAGTTGGAAAAAAGCCACAAACCAATGTGATGAAAGCCAGGACTGACAGACTTAACTTTATCCAGAAATAATTTGTTCTGTTACTGCTGTACACAAAAACAAGCCAGCTTAAAGATTCTGGTAGCACAACTTCAGAAACTTCAACATTCCTCACATATTTTAATATTATTTAACATATTCCGTTTAAATCGAATTAGAATAAGTGATATTATACAAGAAATCCCCTTCATGACACAAAATTCAAACCAAATCCCCTCCTTTCCAACTAAAAAGTATTATAACAACAGTAACAAATAAGGTCAAGAGAATAAATCAATGTCGCTGTCAAGACACATTACCTTCATTATGTGACTTACGCCGACCATTCTCCACCTTCTCATGAATTCCATCGAGCATGGAAATGAAAAACTCATGCGCATCCTGTTGTTCATAAGTGGCAAGGTTGGCTGCATGCTGCCACCAACTGAAACAATAACACAAATATATTTAATCAAACAGGAAAACTTTCCAAAACAGAGAGACCTAAACGAAACTTAAACCCTAAATCAGAATTTAAAAAACAAAAACTACATTAATTATTCAATTGCACAACTTACACGCCATCAACACACGCACCTGTATAAAAACTTAGCGGGACTATAAGGTACACGATCTCCAGAAAACACAGCAGAGAACATAGCATCCATATCACAAGCTAAGCATATTCGTGCGTTTTTGTTTCCATTATTGGCGCCATTTCTCTTCCCGGCACCACCGCCATCACCGTTGCTCCTTTTCTGACAGAAAAACCGATTATGCCTATCGCTGAGGAAGTAATTCCGCAACGGCGGTGTGTGAAGCAGCGCTTGCAGCACTGAGTTCATGAAGCACGTGTTTCCCAAATTGTTCAGTCCGCGCAATCCGCGCGGCAAATCCGGCGAAGAATCGGCGCCGGCGCCGGCGATCATGCTAGAGCAGCTTCCGATCAGAGCGCGTTCGCGCAGATCCGGCGCCCAAGGCTTGTAATCGACTCTTCGCTTCTTTCGGAGATTCTCCGGCTGCGAGGAGGGGATCGAAAGCGATTCTCCGGCGCCGAGCGTGGACGCGGCGGTTAGCGCGATCACGACGGCGGCGTCGAAGTCGCGATCGTAGACCTGGTCGCGGCAGGCGCAGCAAAAGAGCTCGGCGCGGTCGACGTCGACGGCGATCTGGTGACCGGGCGGCATTGAGGCGGCGTGTGCGGCGGCATGGGAGGGGCCGGCGGCAAGGGAGGAGTGGCAGGAGACGGCGGCGCAAGTGACGCAAGCGTAAAGGCGGGAGGGGGCGGAGAGTCCGCAGGCGGCGCAGCGGGGGACCTCGTCGGGGCCGCGACGGAGGGCAGCGCGGCCGCCGGGAGGCTTGATCCGGAGGCAGTTGTGGAGAGCGAGAAATGGTTTGGTGGAGGTGCGGCGGAACTCAGCCAAGTGGGGACATGGCTGGGGAGAAACCTGACCGTTGATCTTGGAGGACATAGCGATGGTGATAATGTAGTAACCCTAGGTCTGGAGAGCGTAAGGTTCATGGATCGGAGAATCAACGGCTGAGATTAGAGGAATGAGAATGAGATAGCATTGAGAATGATGAGGATTCGATTGTGTTCAGGTGTGGGGGCTGAGACTCCACTCCGTATGGTTTGCAGGTTCTGCTCACTCCTTACTGCTTCTTGCTTCTTCTGCCTCGCTTCTCTCACTCTTCTTCACTTCCTTACTACTTTGCTCTCTCTATGTTTTCTACACTTTGCTTTCTATATTTGTGAAAATTAAATAAAAATATTACTATTAATGAAAAAATATTGGTTACAATATTAATGAATATAGATTGTTTGGTAAATAATTCATATTTTATTTGGTAATAATTTATAAATGTTTTT
Organism: Hylodesmum podocarpum; assembly: GCA_026586105.1. Classification (NCBI taxonomy): domain Eukaryota; kingdom Viridiplantae; phylum Streptophyta; class Magnoliopsida; order Fabales; family Fabaceae; genus Hylodesmum; species Hylodesmum podocarpum. The sequence continues at coordinate 6,827,019 of JALJEV010000650.1, read as the reverse complement.
ATAAGTACTCATTTACACTTTTGAAGCAGTTCTTCTTATCCACCCACTTTGCCTTTGACACGGGCCAAGTTTATTGGTAATTCATCTAGTCTTTTTGTTATTAATTTTTTATTATTATCTCTGGATATACATGTAACTTACTAAAAGCACTTAAAAACAAAAATGATTTTACATTTTCGAATAAGGATATTGTTAAATCAAGGATAATTAACGTATTAAGATTTTGATTAATTACAAGACAGACGAAACCAAGCTACCCAAGACTTGCTAAGACTAAACCAGCACAGGCGAAACATGACCCTTCAAAGATAAATTTCTGCGTCTGTCCAAAATCCAAATCATCAGACGATACATGCACAGACGGAAGAGAACTACTCAAGTTAAAGCCATTCGTCTGTCCAAAAGAGTGAAGTCTTAAGACGATAGGATAAGACGAAACAACAACTATTGAAAGATGAAGAAACATATCGTCTATCCAAAAGCTGAAGTCAAGTTGAGTCATTCGCGCCAAGATTTCAAATATAAAGAAGTACTCATGAGAAGTATGTGGATTCGAGCTTACACACCAAAGTCAAAAAGGTCTTCTTCACCTTTTGTCACATCTCTGTACAAGTCAGAAATAGTATTGCGCACCACCTAGTCCGTTATATCCGCTGCGACTCTTCATCAATCAATCAAGTACAACTGACAACCTTTTTGGAAAGCTCTCAAGAAGATTTCTCAACGACTCTCAACGACATTCAAATGAGTCTAACGGCTATTTGAAGAAGATGCCTATAAAAGGACTTCACAACATTAAGAATCAGTTGGCGAATAAGCTTATCTTATTCATCGTCTGAGAATTTGCTCAAATCTGAACTAAGAACTTTATTGTAAAACCCTCTTTGCGAAGAGGAAGAACTTTGTTTTTCAAACATCTTTTCAAATCCACTTGTGTGGTACTTTAGCCTAAGGAGGCTGTGTTTCAAAGAATACCTTTTGTATTAGCCTGTGGAGGCTGGGTTCAAAGAATACCTTGGTTGTTTAGCCTGAGAAGGCTGGGAGCAAAGAATATCTTGTAATAGCCAGAAGTGGCTGGGTTCAAACAATACTTGTAAACCTTTTCACGGTTTGTAGTGAAAACTCAGTGGTTGCTGGGTAACTGGACGTAGTCTTGAACAGACGAACCAGTATAAAAATACTTGTGTTTATTTGTTTCGTCTTATTAACTAACTGGGGATAATTGTATTCTAACGTTTTCTTATTAAAATTAATTTTTCAATATAAACATTGTTTTGTCTAAACCCATTTGAAACCCACAGACGAAAGGGATAAAATTTTATAATTAACACAATTCAAATTTATTCTTGTTTTATCTTTTACGGTTTGGTATCGAGCTCGGCCTCTAAGGGTTGAGCGCTTAACACTAGAGGAAAAGATCTAACATGGACTCACAAGGACCATCTTTTCTATCCGGAGGAGCTTCTATGAACAAACCTCCAGCTTTCTCTGGAGATGATTATCCATACTGGGCTGACAGGATGGAGATGTACATCAAGTCAACCCAATACATATTATGGAACATAATCACTACAGGAGATATCCCTATTGCAAAGCCTGAAGGAGAATGGGGAAACGAAGAATATTCTATGATGGAGCTGAACAACAAAGCAAGATATGCTCTTATGCGTGCTCTCTCCAGAACTGAGTACAACATATTCTGTGCCTACAAAACTGCTAAAGAACTATGGGATGCTCATATGAAGGCACTGAAGATGTCAGAATGAGGAAGGCCGCTACTCTTCAAAGAGAATATGAAATGTTCTCTATGAAGAAAAGAGAGTCAATCGACATGATGTTTGGAAGATTCCAAACAATATTGAATGGACTCACGGCTCACTCAGGAATCACCTTCACAAAGGCCCGAACAACATGAAGATCTTGGACGTCTCCCACCTCCTTGAGAAGCCATGTCCACGCCTATCTCTCGTTGGAAGAGATATGAAGACATTAACTCTAGACGAGTTAATTGGAGCTCTAAGGGTACATGAGGTACTCTTATGTAAAAGGGAGAAGATCAAGGTTCAAGAACCTATAGCTCTTCCATCAGTTAATAACATCCCTAAAGAAGATTCTGTCAAGAAAGACAGTAAAAAGAAAACAAAGATTTTGAAGGCTGATTCAACCGAATCAGAATCGTCTAATGGTTCGTCTGAAGACAAAGTCTCCCTCATGGCAAGACGATTCAAAAGGATGATGATGAAGAAAGGCAGAGGCCAACGCTTCTACAAGAAAAAGGAGAAGAAGCTCCATGAGAAGTCATCAACCAAAGAAGAAGGCACGAGGTTGTGTCTTATGAATGCGAAAACCGGGACATATGAGGTCGAAATGTCCCAGGACTGAAAAAAGAGGTGGAGCTCTAGAAAAGACAAAGGAAAGAAGAGCTTACTGACTTGGGAAGACCTTAACAATGAAAGCTCAGAGGAATCCTCTGAAGGAGAAGAAACAGCAAACATCTGCCTCATGGCTGGAGACTATGTCTCAACAGAGGTAAATTACAATGAAACTTCTTCATCCTCTTCTTCTGAGTCTAAGTCAGAATCAGAAGAAATGTCATATGATACACTTCTAGCTCACTCCCACTTTATTGCTCAACAATACAAAACTTGCAAAACCAAGTGAGACAAGCCTTGGAAGAAAATGCGTTTTGAAATGCGAAATTGAGTTACTAGACAAGAAAGTATCAAATGATGTTTAAATCTAAGTCGAAAAGGACATTTTCATTCTTGAAATCGAAAGATTAAAGAAAGAAAATGAGTCCTTACTCAATGACTTAACCAAGTTTACAAAGAGATCCTCCATTCTTGAAAATATTTTAAAATATAGGAGATCACCTAATGATAAAAGTGGACTTGGTTATGTTAAGGAGACAGACGAAAATAAAAACAAACCTGTTTAAATGCGTCTGCTCAAAAGAAGAGGAATCACAACAAGGTTCCAAATAACTACAAAAAGGCTAAAAACAAAAAGAAGCCTTTTGTAACTAACAAGAAAGGACCCAAAAAGATTTGGGTACCAAAGTCACTTATTGTTCCTGTTGCAGATATCCTTAATGGGAAGAGACAAGACTTGGTGGTACTGGACAGTGGTTGCTCACGACACATGACGGGAGACCTATCTATGTTCCAAGACCTCAGACCAAGTAAAGGGTCTGTCTCCTACGGTTCTGGAAAAGGTAAAATTCTCGGCATTGGGACTGTTGGTAAGACACCCAATACACTTATCCAAAACGTATCTTATGTTAAAGGTCTTAACTTCAATCTACTTAGCATAAGTCAATTTTGTGATAGTGGATATGAAGTAGCTTTTACCTCTGATGAATGTATAGTCAGGAACAAAGATAAATTCATTCTTTTTATTGGGAAAAGAAAGAATAACCTCTATGAGGTTTGTCTTTCTGACCTGAGTGATCAGAATGTAACATGTTTGATTTCAGCAAACGATGAACGAGATATTTGGCACAAAAAGCTTGGACATTTAAGCCTCAAGTATATTTCAAAAATTTCTAAAAAGGATCTCGTAAAAGGTTTGCCAAAAATATCTTGGAAAACCAATTGTCTGTGTAAATCTTGTCAGCATGGGAAACAACTCAAAGCTTCTTTCAAATAAAAAAATGTTGTTTCAACGAGAAGACCGCTAGAACTGTTACACATTGATCTCTTTGGACCCACTCAGACTGAAAGTCTTGGAGGGAAGAGATATGGATTTGTCATTATAGATGACTATACTAGATTTACATGGGTATACTTCCTAGCCCATAAACATGAGTCATTCAAGGTTTTTGAAATATTCTGTAAACGTGTTAAAAAAGAAAAAGGAATATATATTGCGTCTGTAAGGAGTGATCATGGAACAGAATTTGAAAATTCTGAGTTCAAAGCCTTTTGTTTTGAAAATGACATATTTCACAATTTTTCGTCTCCAAGAACTCCTCAACAAAATGGAGTTGTGGAAAGGAAAAATCGTACTTTACAAGAAATGGCTAGAACTATGTTGCATGAAAGCTCTCTTCCTAAATATTATTGGGCAGAAACAGTTAATACTTCCTGTTATATTCAAAACAGAATATTGATAAGACCAATATTGAATAAGACTCCATATGAACTATGGAAAGGAAGAAGACTCAACATTTCTTATTTCAATCTTTTCGGATGCGAATGCTTTATCTTAAACACCAAAGATCAACTTGGCAAGTTTGATTCAAAGGTGGTAAAAGGAATCTTTCTTGGATATTCCAACACATTTAAGGGCCTATAGAATTTTTAATTCTAAGACGCAAGTTGTAGAGGAATCAATTCATGTAAAGTTCCAAGATAACTCAAAGGCTGATAAAGAAATATCAGACCTAAGAAATATCAGACCTAGAAAACTTGTTTGATAATTTGCAGATTAACCCTTCTGGTCAAAATGATAAACAAGGGTCAGACAAAACAAGAGCAGACGATAGAAGCACAGACGAACCCTCTTCGTCTGATACTCATCAACAAAAAGATCAAGCATCTGCAAGATCATGGAAGTTTGCATCTAACCACACTGAAGATCTTATCATTGGAGATAGGAATCAGGGTGTTCTAACTAGATCGAAGCTAAAGGAATCGTCTGGATATGCTCTTGTATCAAACATAAAGCCAAAGAATGTTGAAGATGCTCTTCAAGATAACGATTGGATCTTGGCTATGGAAGAAGAACTTAATTAGTTCACAAGGAATGATGTATGGACCCTAGTTGAAAGACCAAAGAACAAAAGCATCATTGGAACCAGATGGGTGTTCAGAAACAAGCTTGATGAAGCTGGAAAAGTGGTAAGAAACAAAGCGAGGTTAGTAGCACAAGGGTATAATCAACAAGAAGGTATTGATTTTACAGAAACTTTTGCACCTGTAGCTAGATTAGAAGCAATCAGAATATTACTTGCTTTTGTTGTTCACAAGAATATCGTTCTATATCAAATGGATGTAAAAAGTGCTTTTCTAAATGGTTTTATTGAAGAAGAAGTGTATGTAAAACAACCTCCTGGTTTTGAAAGTTCATCTCAACCTGATCATGTTTTCAAACTTAAGAAAGCACTGTATGGTCTTAAACAAGCTCCCAGAGCTTGGTATGATAGACTCAGTTCTTTTCTTCTTAAAAATGGTTTCTCAAGAGGAAAGGTTGATACAACTCTCTTCAAGAAAAGTGTTTCAAAAGACTTTATTATAGTCCAGATTTATGTAAACGATATAGTCTTTGGAGCTACTAATGATTCTCTGTGCAAGGATTTTTCAAAGTTAATGCAGGATGAGTTTGAAATGAGCATGATGGGAGAATTGAAGTTCTTTCTAGGACTTCAAATCAAGCAGACGAAAGAAAGAATCTACATCCATCAACAGAAATACACAAAGGAACTTATCAAGAAGTTCAAGATTGAAAATGCCAAGGCCAATGAAGACACCAATGCATTCGTCTGGAGCAAATCTCAACAAGGATAAGTCAGGTAAGTCTGTTGATCAGACGATATACAGAGGTATGATTGGCTCACTCCTCTATTTAACTGCGAGCAGACCCGACATTATGTTTAGTGTCTGTCTATGTGCTAGATTTCAATCTGACCCTAAAGAATCCCACTTACAAGCTGTAAAGAGAATTCTTAGATATCTTGTTGGAACAACTGATCTCTCTCTGTTTTATAAGAAAATTAATGATTTTAGTTTGAAAGGCTTTTGTGATGCGAATTATGCTAGAGACAAAGTGGAGAGAAAAAGCACAAGTGGTGGATGCCAATTCCTTGGATCATCACTAATATCTTGGTCAAGCAAGAAACAAAACTCCATTGCACTCTCAACAAATGAAGTAGAGTATATCGCTGCGGCAGGGTGTTGCTCACAATTACTGTGGATAAAACATCAACTTGAAGATTACTCCAGGTTTGAAAATCATATACCAGTGATAATACAAGTGCAATTAATCTTAGCAAAAATCCTATTCAACATTCGAAAGCTAAACATATTGAAATTCGTTTTCATTTTATAAGAGACTATGTCCAAAAAGGTATTTTCAATATACAGTTTGTAAAAACAGATTTTCAATAGGTAGATATATTTACTAAAGCATTAAACGAAACACGTTTCAATTTCATTAAGGAAAATCTTGGAATTATTTCTTTAAATGATTGAAAATTGTTCCGTCTGAGCTATTTGTTAAATTTGTTCCGTCTGTACACTATTTCGTGTTAAGACGAAACATTGCGTCTGATCAAAGTTGAATAGTTACTGTGGTAAAAATTCAATGACGCTTGTATTCTTGTTTAACAAGTTTATCTCAAGTGTGCAGGGACAAATTAAAAGAAGCAATAAATGTGTCTGTCATTTATTGCACTATTCTAGGACATTGATAGGCATGCGCCGTGAATTGCAGAGGTCAAATCAATCATTGAAAAGGCAATGATGTGGACACGTCAAATCAGGGGCGGTTTTCAAAATCTCTTTCGTCTGATGAATCACAACCGTTTTTATCTTTACCTATAAATACTCTTGAAAGTTCACTCTTTTACTCTTTACCGCAATTTGCAATCTTTTGAACTTTCCAAACCTAATACTCACTAAACTCTTATTCTCTCTTTTTCAAAATATCAACAATGGCTGCCAAGAACACCAAAGCTACCAAAGCTGCTGAAGCCACTTTCTTCGCTCAAGACTTGTTCTTGCCAAGCAAATGGATATCAAGGGAAACTGTTCAAAGCATCTCTGAAAGAGTAATGAGGATCTTAGACCACACTGGATTGATGGATTTTGCTGAGATGAGAGGCCCATGGCTGATGGAGGCCTATGCCGAATTCTGGAGCGACGCCAAAGAATTCGAAGATGGTATTGTTGGTACCATAGACAACAAGGAGTACATTATCACGGTGGACTCCATTGCTGAGGCCGACAACTGCAAGGCCGAGGGGCGTTTCTACAGCCCTAACTGGATGAAGAATGAGTCTGAGGAGCACGTAGACAAGTTGATCTACGTAAAGAAACGCGACACTGAAGACTCCAAGTTCTTCAGGTCAGGGAACCTCTGTCCAACTACCAGAGTCATCCACAACTTGCTCTATAACATCTTCACTCCTCGTACAGGCTCTCGCGACAACGTGAGTTCTCGAGACAGATTTTGTATCTTCTACTGTCTGAGGAAAGCTAGGATGAGCCTTCCGCACATTATCCTTGACCACTGGATAAGTGCGTTGAAGAACCGCAACATCCGTAGAAAGAGCAGCATTTCCTAAGATCATCATCAACCAAGGGTTTGATACTACTGGTGTAGTTTATCACCCAGAAGGAAAGGAAGTGAAAGCCAGCACCTTTGCGAAGATGCATCTGACGCCAGACTACCTCCTTCATTCACAACAAGAGGATGTACCTCTCTCACCCATCACCAAAGACCCTCCACACAGAGCTCACATCAAGCGTGCTAAGCCACAAACACAAGCCCAAACACCATCTAAAACACAAACCAAAACACAACCCCAAACACAAGCCGAAACACTATCCCAAACAGAACCCCAAACACAAGCCCAAACACTAAACCAACCTCAACCTCTTCCTCCAGTGATCATCTCTGAGGTTCCTTTTGAGGACGTTCTTGAAGAACTCCTCAAGAAGAAGAAAAGGACCATCAGAATTAAGCACATTGGTGCCAAGCCAAAGGGACATACGATATCCCCTAGTGAAGATGAAGGGGCCAACATATCGTCTGAACCTGTTCCGTCTGTGAAGATACTCACAAACGAAGAAAAGCAGAGGATAGCAGCAGAGGAAAAGGCAAAAGCTAGAAAGCTTGCTCTTGAAAAGGCTGCTAAAGGCAAGGAGAAGATGAAGCAAAAACTTGTGTCTGTCGTAGTTGGTGAGACAGACGAAGAAAGAATGCTGAAAGAGGCCAAGAGAGTCTCAATATTGCTTCAAGCTGAGAGAGAAAGAATCTTTCTCAATAGCGTTCGTGGCATTGGATCGTCTGAGGCTGCATCTGCTCCAGCAACCTCAGAGGGCATGAACAGTGAAGAAACTGCCCCAGATCCAGAAAGATAATGCCCAACTTGCGGAGGAGTTGGAAACAATGCTAAGTGAGGAAGTTTCCACAATGGAAGTCTCTCCATCAACATCACTCCAAAACGAACATAGGGCTACCCCTATTGTTGCGTCTCCGATGAACGCATCCCTTGCACAGACGTTACCTGCTGCGTCTGAGGAAGCATCCCACCACCAGACGAAGGAGATTCCGTCTGAAGACTATGTTCTGATTGAAGAAGTTGATTCTTCGTCTGATGAAGAACAACTTGAAGTTATAAAGGTGGATGCTACTTGGGGGAGATCACATGCCGAGGTGATTCATCCAGAAGATTTACCCCCAAAGCACAAGGTGGACTATTCGTTTCTAAACGAATTAGTCATGAGGAGTTTTGCTGAGAACACCTGTGCTGAAAGACCAATCAAACCAGATTGGATTATTGGAGAGAAGAATGATGAATTCTCCACTGATGGTGAAACGTCTGAGTCTGCTCAAAATGGTGACTTGGCAGACGATGAAGACCGTTATATCAAGGACACTCCCTATATTGAATTGAAGAACCCATACCAGTACAGAGGCAAGAAGGGTTTTCAATTAGGGAGATTCGTCAATCCCATCATCTACAACAAATCCATGAAGCCGGTGGATTTTAACGAAGACACCATCTACACCCCAGAAGAGCAACGCAATTGGCTGAAGTGTCTGCCCTGGGATACACTGGCCAAACTAGACATCAAGGGCTTAGAGAACATTCAAGCATACAAGGATCATATTGTTGCGTCGGTGATTGAAGGACCAGCACTTGACTATGAACCTTACATCCCACACAGAGAAAACCCAAGGTGGAAGGTTCGGTATGAGATAAATGTGTCTGTATTTCATCATTGTAGATATGGAGACGCAAACTCTACCAACTATGAGCCGAAAGATTGCACACACTGGCATCTTGACGCCATAGATCGCCATGATCCAATGCCCTTCACAGTTCCACTCAATAAAACAAAGTATGTCGGTCTAGGACACTCTCTGGGAATTGTGCTCCCTTGGACGAGACCCCACTGCTCCGGGATCAACCCTCGCTACTCCATCCTCCTCAACGAATATGAAGATCCTGAAGAGTTCGCTCACACCCTACCGGAAGACTACAACTTAACCTTCAAGTTGATGGCTGGTGCCTATAGAAGGGAAACCAAGGAAAGAGAGGTTTCCTTCTATCATATTGATCGTCAAGCTAAGAAGGATAAGAGATACTGTCCCTTTATGGTGGGTTCACAGTTCTCTTCGCTGGTGTCAGACGAAACAAAGTACACAATCTAGACCGAAAACGACCATGATTGGTCAAGTTTTTGGCTAAGGGCAAAGAGAAGAAAGTACCGTCTGTCCCTAGAACCTTCAAATATGCAAGGCCCATCTCCAAGATTCTTCCGTCTGCTGCTTATGCGCACCTCAAGGCAATACAAGCTCAAGCCTCAAGCCCTATCAATCCAAAGATACAACGGATGATAGAAGATCATGAAGCCACTTCACAATTTTGCTCTAGAACCTCATTCGATGAGGATTCTACCATATGTGGCAGGGTGTTTCCTGGTGGAGCTTTCGCTTATATACTTCCTTCTGAGGAACATCCAGATCTTGAAGTCTCTGTTCCAACAAACATCTACACATGGCAATGGGAACGGAACTTCACGGCTTACCTCACTCTTCCATATTTCACATTGCGTCTGAAGAAGACTCCAACAGTGCTCATTATTGATGACACTACACCTATCGTGGAAGAACCTCAAACACCAATGGTACATTTCGATGATATGGTGGAGGTTGATGACAAAGTTGAGGTTATTGAGGCTGATATTCAAGAAGCTGAGGAGTATAAGACTCTGAAGCGCAAGTATGATGCCTTGGAAGAGGATTGCGGGCACTTGAAAGCTAAGAACAGAGAACTTGAAGAAAATCAAGCTTCTCTATCGTCTGAAGTCCAGCAGCTAAAGGACATTGTGATGACCCTGCTAAACAAGAAACCAAAGCCTTCTTCGTGATCATGTTTTGATGATTCACAGCCCAAGGGGGAGACAAAGAGAAAAGATAGCCCAAGGGAAAGAAGAAAGGTACAAGGGGAAAGCATTGTCTGAGGGGGAGTGAACAAGATAAAGCTTCGTCTGAGGGGGAGCGAGCAAGCAAGGAGCATTGTCTGAGAGGGAGTTATACAATAAAGGAGCCATGTATTATACTTGTATCAACGTATTTTATTTATTTATTATTTTCAGTATAGAAAATACATTGTAATTCTTTATTGGTTATTCTTTATTGGTTTTCTGTCTATACTAATGTAATAATGTACAAAGATTACATCGCATTGATGTAACAATCCTTTATAAAGAGGTATTATTCAGAAAACATCGTCTTGATGTCAATCTGGCTTTTTGAGATTTGTTTGTTTACGTAACCATGTCTTGTGCAGATTTTCGTGGTATGGTCTGTAATCATCAAAAAGGGGGAGATTGTTAAATCAAGGATGATTAACGTCTCAAGATTTTGATTAATTACAAGACAGACGAAACCAAGCTACCCAAGACTTACTAAGACGAAACCAGCACAGACAAAACATGACCCTTCAAAGATAAATTTCTGCGTCTGTCCAAAATCCAAGTCATCAGACGATACATGTACAGACGGAAGAGAACTACTCAAGCTAAAGCCCTTCGTCTGTCCAAAAGAGTGAAGTCTTAAGACGATAGGATAAGACGAAACAACAACTACTGAAGACTGAAGAAACATATCGTCTATCCAAAAGCTGAAGTCAAGTTGAGTCATTCGCGCCAAGATTTCAAATCTAAAGAAGTACTCATGAGAAGTATGTGGATTCGAGCTTACACACCAAAGTCAAAAAGGTCTTCACCTTTTGTCACATCTCTGTACAAGTCAGAAATAGTACTGCGCACCACCTAGTCCGCTATATCCGCTGCGACTCTTCATCAATCAATCAAGTACAACTGACAACCTTTTTGGAAAGCTCTCAAGAAGATTTCTCAACGACTCTCAACGGCATTCAAATGAGTCTAACGGCTATTTGAAGAAGATGCCTATAAAAGGACTTCACAGCATTAAGAATCAGTTGGCGAATACGCTTATCTTATTCATCGTCTGAGAATTCGCTCAAATCTGAACTAAGAACTTTATTGTAAAACCCTCTCTGCGAAGAGGAAGAACTTTGTTTTTCAAACATCTTTTCAAATCCACTTGTGTGGTACTTTAGCCTAAGGAGGCTGTATTTCAAAGAATACCTTTTGTATTAGCCTGTGGAGGCTGGGTTCAAATAATACCTTGGTTGTTTAGCCTGAGAAGGCTGGGAGCAAAGAATATCTTGTAATAGCTAGAAGTGGCTGGGTTCAAACAATACTTGTAAACCTTTTCACGGTTTGTAGTGAAAACTCAGTGGTTGCTAGGTAACTGGACGTAGTCTTGAACAGACGAACCAATATAAAAATACTCGTGTTTATTTATTTCGTCTGATTAACTAACTGGGGATAATTGTATTCTAGCGTTTGCCTATTAAAATCAATTTTTCAATATAAACATTGTTTCGTCTGAACCCATTTGAATCCCACAGGGATAAAATTTTATAATTAACACAATTCAACCCCTCTTCTTGTGTTTATCTTTTACAGATATTGTATACCAAATAAATTTGTAATTATGCTTGTTAATCATCAAATGAATAAGCATAGCTTTTATTTTTTAAAAGATTGATAACAGACTTTATAAATTTCAGGAAATTAAAAATATTTAAAATTTAAATTATTTTTAATTAATTTTTTTCATTTTTAAATATTTTATATGAATAAAGCAGTTTAAAACTTTTAGTTTTAATATTCTATCTCGAAGCAGAATTTAAATTTCCCAGGTGAATATTTTTATTTTAAATATTTATTTACAATATTTCAGGTTTGTATTAAGTTTTAGGATTGATATACATTTTCATTTTTATAGTTAAATTCTTTTCACTTGTATACTATTTTATTTTTGGTTCTGATATTTTTGTCATTCGTGTAATTTATTTTTCTCATCATATTTCATTTTTTAAAATTAATATTTTGTTATTTTTGTCCTTATAAAAAAATATTTATAAGAATGATTACCAAAATCTAAAATAGAAATTTCTTTTCCCGAGAGAAGAGAGTCCCAATAAAGAATCATACTATTTGATCTTAGTCCCTTTATATTGCACACAATTTGTAATAAAAAACACGTTAGGCTTTTATCATGAATTCATTGGTTTATTTTTTATAATTTATTATTAACGCATGTACAGAGGATAGTTGCTTTGTTTTTACCTTAAAAAAATGTTGCTAGATTATGCATCTACATACATACCAATAAACATTACGTCAAATTTTAATTTTTATTGTTTTTAAAATTTCTTTATTAATTTTTAGGATATTTATTTGTTTTTTCAATAATTTTAATTTCTAATGTTAAATTAAATTGTTTAAATATTAATAAAGAAGAAACACATAATTTATTTTCATGTAACCACGTCATAGTTTAACTATTCAAATTTAATTAAGTGAGTTAAAAATGTTAATGGAAAACAAAAATAAATTAAAAGTTGACAAAAAGAATTATAAAAACTAAAATTTGAAATAACCTATGGACACAAAACTTAATTAATATTCTAATAAATAAACAAAGGAAAAAGAGAGGGGAGGGAGAAAGAGAAAAGGTGTTATCTATGGAAGATAGTTGAAATGAATGAATAAGTTAGATAGATATTAATAGCTAACATTGAATATATTGAATATATGTAGATGGACAATTTCTTAATTGCCAAAAAGAATAATTGTTGGGATATAATGAAAATTTTAAATTAATAGATCGTTTAATTTATTAAAAGTCATGATATTGATCAAAACAAAGAGGATAATACAACATAGAAAATCAAGATTTTTTTATCTTACTCAATGTTTGATAAATAATAGATAACCATAAAAAATAATATAAAATTTATTAAAACACCATATTTAATATTATTTATATTCATGTAATTTATAATATTATATATTATTTAAATTCAAGATTCAGAATATATAAATAAGTTAATTAATTGATAATGATAATTAAATACAAGTGATTCGAAAAGGTTGTTTTAGTTAATAAATAATATTTATTTAAAATAATTAGATAATAAAGTTTCTAGATAACTAAAATTGAAATAAAACAATTTAAAATTAAGAGAAAAATGAGAGTAAAAATGTTTTTTTAGCATTTAATAAGTTTCACAATTTTTTATTTTAAAAATTTTCAATTAACAAAATATTGATATTTTGTATTGGATAATTTGTTTAATTTTATTGTCACATAAGTTTTTAAAAAATTAAATATTAAACAAAAATATTAATTTTTAACCAATCAAACCAATCCCAAAAGAATAAAATGAACCGTAAGTTTATATATACACACAACGTATTCATTGAAAATAGACATTTTGAGTTTAGGTAACAAAAATAAATTTGTGAAAATTTAAACACAAAATAAATAATATCTTAAAAATAACTAGAATACTCAAATCTTAATTCTTCTTGTCTCAAACTTTGACATAAGCAACAATTTGTTACTTTGCCTTTCATATGTGATTTTAGAATTGTTTTTGACAAAATTAAAAATTAACATATACACTTCTTTATATTAATTGTGTTATAAATTTCTAAGAAATTACTTATATCATGGTTTGAGTATTCTAATTTTATTTTTCTGAAAACTTGTTGGGAGACGAGTGCGGGATCTCAAAATAATTGGCAATTAGGCGAGTCCATTATTGTATTACATTATATATTTTAAATATAATAATACAATGTATTGGGGAAATTTTATTTTTGTTCTTTCTAAATATTTGATAAGTGTTTATTTTGAAGATAATTTTGTCAAAGAAAAATTTATCACCATTCCTTCTTTCAATATATGGAGAAGGAAAATTAAATAATTTAAAAAATATTATTATGTACGATCTCCACATCTCTAATATTAATAGGTAATAGAAAAAAAATCAAATTATTCAAATTTAAAAATAATGAATCATTAAACTATTAAGATATAATAATAAAATATTGAACTAATAATTATATATTTATTTACTAAAATATAATAACACGTTATGATTTTTTAAGACATTAAAATAAAAAATTAACTAAACTATTACGATATATGACCGATAACATTATAAATATTTATAATAGATTAGAAAAAAAATTAACGTATTAAGATAAAAATAAACCAAATCGCTTAAAAAAATATATGTTGTAAAATAAATATATATTGTTTTCTCACATGGTAATATTTTTAAAATATAAAATATTTTTTGATGTTATAGGTTTTTAATTCATGATTTTTTTATTGTTCCTCTTGTTAAATCAACGTTATAGTTTTTATTTGTTTTTCTTTTTAATTTTTTTTGTTGAAATGGTGAGTTATGCCTAACTTTAACTCTATAAAACCAGCTTGTAGGGTGAGGTTTGCACTCCACTTATATTCATACGACACGTCCCATCTCTAGATGATGTGAGACTTCACACCCTTGAGTTTTCCTCCAATATTGTATTTCCAACACACCCTTCCTATGCCCGAGAACTAGACTTCTTGAGCATGGAAACTATTCAACGGTGGTTCAATATGGATCCTGATAATAGGTGGTCGTTCAATATTGGGCTTCTATTTTGGTCCAATATCGGTCCTGATAATAGGTGGTCGTCCAATATTGAATTTCTATTCTGATCCAATATTGGTCCTGATAATAGGTGGTCGTCCAATATTAGGTTTCTATTCTGGTCCAATATCGGTCTTGATAACAGGTGGCCGTCTTGAGTTTTTATTCTAATCCAATATCGGTCCTGATAATAGGTGGTCGTCCAATATTGGGTTTCTATTCTGGTCCAATATCGGTCTTGATAATAGGTGGTCGTCCAATATTGAGTTTCTATTCTGATCCAATATCGATCTTGATAACAGGTGGTCGTCCAATATTGAGTTTCTATTCTGGTCCAATATTGGTTCCATGGATAACCCAACATCCATCCTAGGACAAAACAAATTCACGGCGTAAAACCCTAAACCCTACAACTTAGTACCCCAAAACCACCGAATCAGGGAGCAAGGAACCGGAGTGCATGGATCAAAAACAACAAGGTGTTGACAGGTTGAGTGAGTTACCTGATTAGAACAGCTTCACATAATGAATTTTATGGACACAAGAGATGTTGTTAAGACTTGTGTCTTGTCTAAACGATTCAAGGACCTTTGTAAATATCTCACCAATCTCAAATTTCGCTGCCACTACTATAAATACAGATATTGCCCGAAATTTTTTAAGAAATTTATGTCTTGGGTCCTCACTAATCAAGAGAACTTTTATTCCTCACATAGTCCGGTTATTGATAGTTCGGTTAATCTTGCAGTGGTTGATAGGGTCACTAACAATGCTATCTTACGTGGTGTCCAACAATTGAAAATTGATTTAGATAGTTACTTAGGTGACACTCTTGAGTCACTCCCTTTGATATTTTCCTTTCACACTCTCACATCTCTTAAGCTTTATACTTTGTTTGTCCCAAAGGTGTGAAGTCCCACATCGCCTAGAAATGGGACCTGTCGTATGCATATAAGTGGGGTGCAAACCTCACCCTATAAGCCAGTTTTATAGGGTTGAGTTAGGCTCAACCCACAATTACAACATGATATCAGAGCCTATCCTAGGATGGATGTTGGGTCACCCGTGGGGCTAATATTGGATCACCCCATTGAATAGCTTCCACGCTCGAGAAGTTCAATCCTCGATGTGGGAGGGGTATATTGGAAACTCAATATTGGACGACCACCTGTTATCAGAACCGATATTGGACCACCCATTGAATAGAAACCCAATATTGCATGACCACTTGTTATCAGGACCAATATTAGACCACCTGTTGAATAGAAACCCAATATTGGACAATCACATGTTATCAGGACCGATATTGGACCAATGTTGAACAAAGGGGTACCACCTAACCGATATTCTCCAGAATATGCCCTCGGAATTCCAGGTATCCTATGAAGATAACCAGGGAAGGAGTGTCAGACATTGCAAGAGCTTTTCTTACCTCCCTTCCAGCTGAAGAAATTCCCAGAACAGTTCACGAAGCCAGTAAGAAGGGCAAATGGCGAGAAGCTATGAAAACAGAGACCTCTAGAAAAGAATGCAACTTGGGAGAGATGCATCTTACTAGTAGGGAAGAAACCAGTCACGTGTCGATGGGTTTTCACCGTTAAATACAAAGCACAGATGGCACCATTGAACGATATAAGGCAAGGCTAGTGGCAAAAGGATATACACAAACTTATGGCATTGACTAGTCAGAGACTTTCTCGCCAGTTGCAAAAATTGACACCATCAGAGTACTATTTTGAATAGCAACAAACGAAAATTGGCCACTCCATCAGTTTGATGTCAAGAATGCTTTTTTGCATGGGAATTTGAAAGAAGAAGTGTACATGGAAGCTCCTCCAGGGTTCTCCAAAGATTTCCAAAGAAATGAATCTGCAAATTGAAAAAGTGTAAAAGCCAAAAACACACAAGAAGGGGGGTTGAATTGTGTAGACTGTTTAGAATTTTTTTCTTTGAGACGATGTGTTTACGTCTGTTGTTTTCAACACTTAATCAGACGCAAGATTGTTTTCTTTTTTAAGATTGATTTTATTATCAGTCTGTTCAAGTTATTATCCCATGTTAGTTAACAGATAAATCAATAGAGAAGACAATAATATTTTTATATTGGTTCGCCTGATCAAGACTACATCCAGTTCCCCAGCAACACACTGAGGTTCCACTAAGAGTATTCTTTGAATCCAGCCACTCCTGACTAATTACAGATATTATTTGAACACAGTCTTCTCAGGCTAAATTAGTATTCTTTGAACTCAGCCTCTCCAGGCTAAACAAGGTATTCTTTGAAAACAGCCTCCACAGGCTAATACAAAGGTATTCTTTGAAACACAGCCTCCTCAGGCTAAGAGCACCACAAAAGTGGATTTAGGAAGATGAAAGAATAAGTTTAACCTCTACGTAGAGAGGGGTTTTACAATCAGTTCTATTCTAAGTTCAGGGCGAGTGAACTTTTGCTTGAGAGCTTGAAGCTTGAATATGATTTCTTTGTTGTGCAGTTCGTCGGCCTTCTCCTGAAGCAATGAAGTCCTTTTATAGAGAGCTTTGTGCAGTATCCGTTAGACTGAAGATTTGAACGTTAGTTCTTTGTCTTGGGGTCTTCAAACGTGTGACAGAGATTAATCAGAATAATTAATGTTTGCACAGGTTTTTCCTGACTTGATCAGAGACATCAACAAAAAGCATGGTTGCTTTTTGTGTTGTAGGGGTTTTGCATAGATCTCTACTGTCTTTTGAAGCTTTTACGAGTAACGGTTAGATTTGAATTGGGGCGTGAGTTACTCCGTCTGAACTTCATTAAACGAGGTAGACGAATGAATAAATAAATGAGTTGTGTGTTGAATTCATACGTCTGTCTCCTTCCGTATGTTCCTTCAATCTGATGCTTCTTTAGTCTGATCATTCAGTCTGCTCTCTTGATCTGTTCCTTGATCGATGCTTGATCTGCTCTCTTGATCTGATCCTTGATCTGCTCTCTTGATCTATTCTCTTTGATCTGATGCTTGATCTGATCTGTTATTGATCGATCATTGATCTGCTCTTTCTTCCGTCTCTGAGCACACCTTTACGTAATTATCTAAACTAAGATGCTAAATCATCTTGACTTAACAATCTCCCACTTTTTGATAATTACAGACCACACTAGCAAATCCTTGATCTTCTACTTAAGACAGAGCAAAAGGAAAATCTGCATAAAACATGTTAGTTCAAGAACGCACAGTAATTTATCGATCATACATTTTTAATCACATCGAGATGATGTTCTTTGAAAATCTCCTTTCATTGAGTTTATTACATCAATATGATATAAAATTGATTAGAGCACAACATTTCTTAACAAAATAAGAGAAAGAAAAAAAAATAATGAAGAATAATAATTTAAATATCTATTCTAAGCTCCCCTCAACTTGTTCTTCATCCTCTTTCTTCTTTTGCATCTGAACTTCCTTTCAGATTGAGCACTTGTATTATGCTCCCCTCAACTTCTGATCTCTTCTGATATTTTCTTTTCATTTTTTTTTATTTTCTCCCCCTCAACTTTTGCATCTTTCTTTTTCTTCTTCCCGTTGGGTTGTACACATTTTTTTTTATTTCTTCAATCCTTTTTTTTTTCTCATCCTTATTTCTCTTTTTTTTTTGTCATCCTTATTTCTCATTTCTCTCCCCCTTGGGCTGCAATCATCAAAAACATCTTTTCTTAAATCTTTTTGCATCCTCTGGGATTTTCATGGAAGCTTCAAAAGCCTTTTTATCCCTCATTACCTTATTCCGTCTGATGCGGTATATTTGAGGATAGTGTGTCTCTTGCTTTAAAAAGCTAGACATATATAATGCATTAAAGAGCTTTGTCATGTACACTCAACAGAAATATTAGAAAATAAAATGACGTTGCATCTGTTGAAGAGTCAGATAGACTATTTCAACTAATGATCAGACGCAACGTTTCGTCTTTAGACAATAGACAATAAGGATAGACGAAAGAAATTTAAACAGATAAGAAAACTTATTCAGATGAAATAATTATTTCTAAGTTTTCAAAAAATATTTGTTTAAATTCTTTGTAAAAGAGTATTGACTCATTGAAAAACATTTTGAATAGATTAATATAAATAATATATTTGTTTTATATACCAATGCACGTTCAGAAAGGTCTCTAAAATTCGACCTGTTTGCACTCTTTGAAAATTTTGCCTCCATATGGATGAGTGGACGAAGAGGATTCGTCTGATCTATTAAATGCACTCCCGTCTGATATGGTGAATCTGTCTTCTCAAGACACATGGATAGTAGATCTCTTACATGATATGTTGTTTTGGAACAAGGATATGTTGATGATTATATGTTGCATGTATTCATTATCCAGATTGTACCATCTTCAAACATTCTTTCTTTTTGTCTGCAACAAAAATTATTTTTGATCTTGGTACCCAAATTTTCTTGGGTCCAACTTTATTAGTTGTAAGGTTCCGTCTATCATAGGTTCTTACCTTCACACTGTTTCGGAGACCTTAAATAAAAAATATGCATGCTTTTATTTACAGACGATTTAGTATTTGGCTTTCTTTCGTCTGTCACAAGATTATAACCAAGTTCACTCTTGTTAAGAGGAGATCTTCCATATTTTAAAGTATTTTTGAGCTTGAAAGAACTCAAGGTGAACTTGTTTAAATCTTTCTTTAAGAGTTCATTTTCTTCTTTTAAATTTTTAAGTCTAAGAAGAAGATGACTCTTTTCAGTATCAGACGAAGAGGATAATTCATCTGATATGTTTTTCTCAGGTAACTGGACATTTATAGCTTTTAGATTCTCAATTTCTTCTAAAGCCTTTTTGAGCTTAGATTTGCAACTTATATATTCTTGAGCTATAAAATGTAAGTTAGCAAGAAGAACATCATATCACATGTCCTCATAGTCTGAATCTGAATCTGAAGAAGATAAGGATGAACTAGATATATTTAAAAGATTTAACTCAGATGATAGTATATCTCTTGCCATGAGACAGATATTTGCATTCTTTTCTTCAGACGATTCGTCTGAGCTTTCATCATCAAGATCATTCCAAGTGGCTTGTTTCTTCTTTCTTCTAATCTTTTTGGGATCCCTCTTCTTCATCAATCTTTTGAATCTTCTTGCCATCAAGGAGATTTCTTCTTCAGAGGAATCTTCTGAGTCTGTTGATTCTGCTTTCTTCATACTTGACTCTTTTCCATCAAGCTCATCAATGTTGGATAGAGCAATAAGCTCTTTGTAAAGTACAAAAACACACAAGAAGGGGGGTTGAATTGTGTAGACTGTTTTTAAAACTTTTTCTCTAAGACGATGTGTTTGCGTCTGTTGTTTTCAAAGCTTGATCAGACGCAAGATTGTTTTCTTCTTTAAGATTGATTTTATTATTAAACTGTTCAAGTTATTATCCCCTGTTAGTTAACAGATAAATCAATAGAGAAGACAACAATATTTTTATACTGGTTCGTTTGATCAAGACTACATCCAGTTCCTCAGCAACACGCTAAGGTTCCACTATGAGTATTCTTTGAACCCAGCCACTCCTGGCTAATTACAGATATTATTTGAACACAACCTTCTCAGGCTAAATCAGTATTCTTTGAACCCAGCCTCTGCAGGCTAAATAAGGTACAACCTCCACAAGCTAATACAAAGGTATTCTTTGAAACACAGCCTCCTCAGGCTAAGAGCACCACAACAATGGATTTAGGAAGATGAAAGAATAAGTTTATCCTCTACGCAAAGAGGGGTTTTAAAATTAGTTCTATTCTAAGGGCGAGTGAACTTTTGCTTGAGAGCTTGAAGCTTGAATATGATTTCTTTGTTGTGCAGTTCGCCGGCCTTCTCTTGAAGCAATGAAGTCCTTTTATAGAGAGCTCTGTGAATTATCCGTTAGACTGGAGATTTGAACGTTAGTCCTTTGTATTGAGGTCTTCAAACGTGTGACAGAGATCAATCAGAATAATTAATGTTTGCACAGGCTTTTTCTGACTTGATCAGAGACATCAACAAAAAGCATGGTTGCCTTTTGTGTTGTAGGGGTTTTGCACAGATCTCTATTCTATCTTTGGAAGCTTCTACGAGTAACGATTAGATTTGAATTGGGGCTTGAGTTACTCCATCTAAACTTCATTAAACGAGGTAGACGAATGAATAAAAAAATGAGTTGTTTGTTGAATTCATTCGTTTGTCTCCTTCCGTCTATTCCTTCAGTCTGATGCTTCTTTAGTCTGATCATTCAGTTTGCTCTCTTGATCATATTTACTTGATCTCTTCCTTCTGTTTCCTTGATCCGCTTCTCTTGGTGTGATGCTTGATCTAGTCTGCTATTCAATCTGATCATTCAGTCTGCTCTTTATTCCGTCTACAGGCACTTGTTCTGTAATTATCAAAACTAAGATGCTAAATCATCTTGACTTAACGAAAAGGCACTCTATGGGCTTAAGCAGTCTCCACGCGCCTGGTTCGAGAGGTTTACAGTGGCCATGAAAAGGTACGGGTACAAACAAAATAACTCTGACCATACTTTATTCTTGAAAAGAAAAGGAGATTTGATCATATGCCTAATAATATATATGGATGATATGATCATAACCAGAAGTGATATAGAAGAAATTGCACGACTGAGGAATAACTTGTTCAGAGAATTTGAAATAAGGACTTAGGAGGACTAAAGTACTTCTTAGGAATAGAGGTTCTTCGCTCCAACAAGGGGATCTTTATTTCTCTAAGAAAGTAAATCATGGATTTACTTGCAGAAACAGGGATGGTTGATTGTAAGCCAATAGATACTCCTATGCAAATTAACCATGGTTTAAAGTTTGAGGAAGGAGTTAATTTGGCAGATAAAGAGAGGTACCAACGATTAGTTAAGAAATTGATTTATCTGTCACAGACTCGACCATATATAGCATATGCAGTAAGGGTAATAAGCCAGGTTATGCACCAACTTCAAGAGAATCATATGGAAGTTGTCATAAGGATTGTCCGATACTTGAAAGGGACACCAGGAAGTGGGATCATGTTCCAAAAGCATAGGCACTTAAACATTGAAGCTTACACTGACGCTGATTGGGCTGGTAATCCAAATGACAGAAGATCTACATCAGGCTATTTTACTCTTGTAGGAGGAAACTTAGTGACATGAAAGAGTAAGAAGCAGAAAGTGTTGCTCTTTTAAGTGCTGAAGTTAAATTTCGGGGAATTGCTAAAGGGATAACTGAAGTCTTATGGATCAAGAAGTTGATGATCGAGATTGATTTTCCAACTACCAAGTCAGTTAAAGTGTGATAACAAGACAACAATCAATATCTCAGAGAATCTTGTACAACATGATAGAACCAAGCACGTTGAAGTAGATAGACACTTCATCAAAGAGAAGATTGAGAATAGTAGTGTTGAGCTTCTGTTTGTAAGGTCAGAAGAGCAGTTGGCAGACATTCTCATCAAATCTGTTACAGGCAGAGCATTTACCCGTGTCCTTAGCAAGTTAAGCATTGGTGATCCCACTGCTTATCTTGAGGGGGGAGTGTTAAAATATTTGTGAGAATATTATAATTAGATAAACAAATCAATAGAATATCAGAAATAATCAAGGAAAATCACATGTATTTATTTAAAATGCTTTCTATATTTAGTTTACCTAGAATTCTATATTAAGTGAGCTATTGTAAAAAAAAAAATTAAAAAAAAAATACAATTAGAAAACTTTTTATCCTTTATTCCCTTATATCACACCCTTAAATTCTTTATGGTTTAGAATTTCTCCCATGCTAATATATTTTCATGGGAAATAAAATTTTTGGTTTTATTCATTATTTATAATCATCGTCTTAAGGTTTATTATGTAAATATCAACAAATTCTTAAAGTGCTTCAAAATGTTCTGGCATGGAACTCATGAATTGTTGTTGTGCGACATTGGTTCGTGGGTTTTTTTGTTTCTTTCTTTCTTTGAGGGTTTTTGCACTATTGTTACATTGTTACATACTCTTTTCTTTTTTACGGGTTGTTGTGTTCTAATTTTTCTTTTTAATTCTAGTGAAATTTAATTACCTGCATATACTGCATAAGTTAGTTTTAAATTTATAGTTTTCAGGTGTGACACGACTAATTAACATGATTAAAAAAATTAATTGTATATAAAAAAATTTAACAATTACTCTTTCCATTAGCGAATTTTGATATACAAAATTTAGCTTAATATTTTATATATTCTTTTTTACCTTTTTTGACCTTCAGTGATAAATAGAGTTGTTTTTTGTTGAATAGAGTTTTTTTTGTTGAATAATTGTTACAAGTTTTTGGGTTGTGATCCTTTTTATTTTGTTTCTTTTATTGAATCATAATTAAGGGTTTTTTATTTTTGACTTCTCCTCCCATTTTCTTGGGTTTAAAACCTATTTTTAATTTTTTTTTTACCATTTATTGTTTTTTGTTTTGATGCTTTGATATTATGATTTTCATTATGAATATTACAGAGTTTCGAAATAGATCAAAATATCTATTTTGAGTCTCATTTTCCTTTTGTTTAACTGTTGTAATTGGATTTTGGTGTTTCCGGTGATACAAAGTTATTTTTGTTTAATTGTTGTTATAGATTTTGTCCTTTTTGTTTTCTCCTCCCATTTTCTTTGGTTTAAAGTATCTTTTATTTTTTTTTTATCTATTCTACTGTATGGTATTGTCCATACTCAAATTCTTGAGTGATAATAAGAGTTTTTTCTTTCATTACTTATAATAATCATTTTAAGTTTTTTTCTTAAACTTTTTGTGTATGGATTGTTGTTTTATATTTTGATATGACGATCTTAATGTTACAGTGTGAAAATTACACCATTTTTAAGTACATCAAGATGTTGTTAATGTAGGATTTTGATTTTTTTGATTTACTTTTGCCTATTAAAGATCCTTGTACCATTTTTACAGGTCTTTTGTTTGTAGTTCTTTTTGTTAGATCAGTATTGGAGGTCTTTTGTCCGCCATCTCCTTTCACATTCTTTGATTTGGTTTTGTTCATCATTTTATATCTTTTTCGAAATGTTCTCTTTTTGTATGGGTTATTGTATTCTATTTTGGTTATGATAATTTTAGGATTTACATTGCAAATATTTACACCATTTTAAAGTACATCAGAATTAGGTTTTGAACCTCATCTTGCTTCTGTTGAATTGTTGTTATAGAATTTTGGTTTGTGATTTTTTCCTTTGCTTATGTCTATCAAAAGTTCATGCATCATTGTTACAAATTTAGTTTGCTATTACAGGTTTTTATTTTGCGGTTCTTTTTACTTTGATTCTTTTATTGAATTACCGCTATAGAGTTTTAGTTTGTATTTTTTTACTTTATTTCTACTTGTTCAAGGTTTTTGCAATATTGTTACAATATGAAATTGTTAGATGATTTTTTTATGTTTCTTATTATCTTAGTTAATAATCAAAGACTCTCATTGGTATGATTTATTTGAAACTTTAGAATTACTCTTTTGTACTTTATTTGATTCGGTAAAGATACACATTAAACAATCGCTTATTGTATGTCTTTTTTTTTTTAGTTTTGGTGAAATTTTATTACGTGCATGTGTTGTTTTAAATTTACAATTTTTTAAACTAATCTTTTTAGTTAAGTGCATGTGTTGTTTTAAATTTACAATTTTCTCAACTAATCTTTTTTAGTTAAGTATGATAAGATTGTTTCATGTAGAAGATGAAGTTATTTCTCTTTCTGAAATAAATGATCTTATTAAGGTAATAATAAATTTTATTTATAGTCATGGGCGGAAGTAATGCTCTAATGTATTATATTATATTATATATATATATATATATAATAATTTAAATTAGTTTATATATCTAATCATTTGTGTATGTGACAATTAGGTTAAATTTATTTAAAAATAAATTATATAGTTTAATTTTATTAATTATATATTATTAAAATAAAAATTTGATATATGAGATAAATAAGATTAGCCACATGAATGAAGTTTTAGTAGATAAATAATGTAAATTAAACAAAGATTTTTGTATATTATTAAGTTAGCCGACAAAGTTCTAAAACTGAATGAATGTTATTTCTTTGAGTTATCTATACTCTAATATATTCTAACAATAGAAATAGAAATATATTTTCTGTGTATTCTTATTTAGAAAAACTTATTACCGCAATCAAGTATGAATAAATTAACTAATTTTTTTTGTGAAAAGTCGAGTTAAATTAGAATAAAAGATGATGTTTCTGAAATAAAAATATGTTATAGAAAAAAGAACATATTTTAATACTTAATACTTATTTTTTAAATAATGTTAATACTTTGATGTTCGTGTTTATGAAATTTTACTTTAAACACTTTTTTAGAAGCATGATGACTAAAATATTGTTTCACATAATTGTATTCATAAGTTTTATCAGCCTATTATTATTTTTTTGTTAAAATGTATTAATTACTGACAAAAATAAATTTTAAATGTAATGAAGATGACCACAAATTATATCCAAAGTCATTAGATACTTGATTTTATTAAGTCATCTGTTATCAAGATGTAGTTGCAAATGAACTAGGTATATAATTATTATGTCTATAAATATTGAAATAGTTATATAATCTCACAAATAGAAATTTACAAATTTTACAAATTTTCTGATCATTCTTAAATAGAAATTTATTTTCGATTTTTTTTATTATCTTACAAATAATTTAAATTGACATGTCAGACAATTGACCTGTGCGCATGCCCGAGTTACTTGCTAGTTCGTAGGTAAAGTATGGTTTTCGTTCTTATTCATGAAATCTCTCAATGTTCTCCTTGGTTCACTTATGTTTGCTGAAGATTAAGTGAAATGAAGTCCTTGAGTGTATTGTTTCTCTTTTTCCAATGACATTTTATTTTTAAAGATTAAATTTATTTTTCATTCCTCAGCATCTTGTAAAAAAGAAGTAAATTTATTTTGAATACATATTCTGAAGTATGTTTTGAATAAAAAGCAAGTTATTTTGCTGTGCAGATCTACAATCGCATGAGGCCATATCACAAGGAAAAATCCAAACAAATTATCCAAAGGTAGAACATGCTAACTGGGAAGAAGGTAATGTCATAGAAACAATGAGAAATATTAATATGATAATTAGCATAGTTGACAAATAAGTAAAGCAAGATAAGTCTACTCAAGAAGGTTGCTAATTCATCTATCCTAATCACTAAGCTCCGATTCAAATGCATTCCCTGGAAACCATTTCCTATGAATATTAACTCTCACTTTCTCTTCTTTGTTGGTGGTTGTGTCTCCTCCTCTTCTTCTTCCTCCTCATCCTCCTCTTCACCTTCCCCATCATCATCATCATCATCTTCGCCATCTTCCTCGTCACCATCATCATCATCTCCATTATCACTTCCTTCACCATTAGCATCAGGATCATCTTCAGCATCCGCTTCTTCGTCGCCTTCATCACCTGTGAATTCTTCGTCCTCTCCATCACCATCATCATCATCATGCCCTTCTTCATCATCATCTCCATCCTCATCATCCTCTGTTTCACTACTATTCTTGTTTTCAAGATAAGCATGTTTCTTCCCAAGCAGAACTTCTAACGGAAACCTGACCAGGATTTCAAAGAAACATAACACTAATTATTAGTAACTGTATTGCCTTTAAATAAGGTGTATTTGACTTCACTGATGTTACGGGACATGTAAAGTGAGAAAGTAAGATTACATTTATCATTGAAGTACTTAAGTTTATTCTTACCTTCCATCCATTGAGGTCAAATTCGGTGACACTGAATTTTGGACATAAGTAAGCAGATATCCAATCTGGGAGGAAAACAAAAGTAAATAAAAATATTTACAGAATTCCATGCAATACATGATAGTTGTCAAGGATATTGCATACTTTAAGCTTACAATAAAGATATTAGACCAATTAAACCCTCGGCATACATGTGCAGACACTTATTAAGCCAGTTTTAAGATTTAGTACTGATTTTTGGACACTCATGAATTACAAACAACCCATCAAACCCTCTCATTTTTCTCTATATCTCTCTTCTTGTCACATCAAATCACCAATTATATCAACTAGTTATCTTTCCTCTCTCCTTATCTCTTTCCAGGTATAGACACTGAAGGGAAAATCCAAGCACCATTTTCCTTTGCATATATTCAAGAAATAAACAACAGTGTGAAATTATATCCTTAAAACACAGCTAGTAACTTGTCAACAGTTTCTCTCCCGTTTCAAATCCTAAGAAAGACAAATTGATCTGTTAAACAGACAGAACAACAAACGGGGAGAAAACCTCAACACTTGCCTCAATCATTTTCCCACCCCCCTATAAATGAACAGTTGTTCTTTGGGGGCTGATGTATTCTGTTGTCTTTCTTCACTGTGTTATATTTTTTGTACCAATAGGATAATCCCCACTGTTCTTGTTCAGCAGTACACCTTCTTTTTTCATGCTAAAAAATATTTCAACTAGACCACTGAGAAAAGAGGAACACAAAGAATGCCCCATTCTGGCCATGGAATGGAAAATTAAAAACAAAATCCAAGGACAAAGATGATTATCCCATCCCACTGCAGCAAACTGTCGCAGAATTTGTCTCAGCTACCAAATCTTTCAATACTTTTTCTTTGTTAAGGCAATAGTTTGTACTTCGAATAAACAAAAACAATGCATCTCTAGCATATTTACTTGTATCAAACAGCATAGATGCACTAAGCAACAATCAAGGGCAAACAGCACAAATTCAAAAACAAACAGACAATTCTTATGGTTAATGCCAAAAACACTAACATGCAAAAAAAAAAAAAAAAAAAAAAAACCTGCTTTGACCTAACTAAGCACGCTGCTTCAAGCAAGCAAATCAGTGAGACATAAAAACCCTATTAGGAAAAACGCTTATAGTTTCTAAAATGCATAGTAAAAAGGTGAAATTGAAGGGCAAAATGATGTGGAAACAAAAAAGAGAGGGTTTTGAGAGAGAAATACAAAAGCAATAGATTGCGCAGCGGCGAGAACAGTGTTGGTGGCGACAGCGTGAAGAAGAGAGGGTATGTGGAAGACGCTTTGAATTGGAAACTGGACCTCCATAGCAGGAAGAGTATGAAGCTGAATTGAGAGAAGACAAGTCAATGGCTTTGGTCCCAATCTGATAACTGATTAGAGTAAACCCCACATTTCTCCACCGACTAGGGTTTTTGATTTTTGAGTCTGTGAATCAATTGCTATTGCCACTCTCAATTTCGTTACTTCCACGCTATTTTTCCTTCTTTTTTTTTCCCCAAATAATTTAAGCCATGGCTTTGGATCTCGTGTTCCTTTGGGCTTCGGCCCTTTTATTTCTCATGAGGGGACTATTTTTTAAATTGCGACAAGAGTTCCTCTACTTATTCATTTTTTCTTCATCTAAGTTATTTTAATTTATCTCTAATTTATTAAACCATTTTTCCACGCACCCTTTTCGACGTCTTTTATATTTTGGATTTTTTAATTTGTAACTTCTTGAATTTGAAAATTCAAAAATCTTCAGATCTAAGAACTCGTATCTTAAATCACAAACTAAAGATAAGAATATCAAAAGGCACCACTCCTTGAGAATTCTTACATGTATAGCTTCTTAAAATTGGAAATTCAAAGTTTTTTAAGTTTAAAAATATACACAACTTAAATCACGTATTAGAGAAGAGAAATTCAAAATACAGTGAATAAGTGAGTAATAATTTGAGAACGTACATATTAAAAAGAGAAAAGATGAGTGAAAAGATAGTAGAATGAGAGTGTGCAGTAAAATATAACACATAAAGAAAAATAATAGATGCAAGAAAAAAAAAACTGTCACAAAAGGTGAGTTTATTTTTTTTATGGATAACTAGTAGGTTTATTTCTTTTAAAGTTAAAAAGTCTAACTTTAATAGAATATATTAAGTTCACTTAATATTAGTTTTTCTTTCTCGTGCTCCGTAATTTTAGGATTAAATAGTCTATATAATTTGAGTAAAGAAAAATAGTTTATGAACTAGTATAGTTGTAAATAATGTCATCCAATATTAAATTAATTTGAAAACATATTTATATGATTCTTAATTGATTAATAGTGTTAAACATTTTACAATAAAAGATAATTAATAATATGCTTTCTATACACTTTTTTAACACAATTTACCGGTGATTAAAATGTATTCAACCACATAACTAAAAGATAAATTCATCAAGTAAGACACCAAACTTGCAAAAATGTTATAATTTTCATAAATTTTACATTTGAAAATTGATAAATAATTACACCTCTAATATTTATTTTTTTTTGACAATATTGCATAAAATTTATAGAAAATAGATATTAAATAACATATTGAGTTATGTTATCTCAATGTACCATCTGCCTGGAAAATTCATGTTATATCTTATTTTTTCTAGTTTTATTATTTAAATGAGTGGAAATAAACTTCAAAATAGATCATTTTTCAAAATAGACACTTGAAACTTTTCTTCTTAGGTCAAATGAGTACATGGCCATTTTCACAAATTACAAACAGGTGAAATAGCTGACTCTTTATTTTTTTATTTACAGTGTGCAGAAAAGGTGTACATTGTGCTGCAATGCAATAAATAAAAGAAACACAAAATTCAATTCCCATGACGTGGAACAGTAACCCGCGTTACGATTAAACAAAGCCAGCAATTCAATGGGAAGGTTTGTCGGAAATTGTCACAATCAAAAGCAGAGATGATTTCCAACAATTAACATTTATCTCCAAACCACTTTGATTTCCACTAACATCATTCCTTAGAATTAATTAATCTAACTTATTAACTCTTCCTTCTAATATCACATAATTTGGACCTCTAAACTCATTTGTGTGAAATGCTTTTGTTACATCATTGGCCAGCCAACAGATTTCAGAGTAGAATTGACTTCTCTTTAGAATATTTGAATGTGAAAGGCAAGGATAAAGTGACAAGAATTATAAAAAGTAAGTACAATTTTGTTGAAAGAAAACTGAAAGGTTTCAATGTTCTTCGTGAATTCTTTACAAAAGGAACATAAGTAGAAACAGCTGAATCACATAACCTCCCGAGGATAGAAAAAAAGAAAATATAAATTGGATAAACTTACAGCCTACACATTGACATGTTCTTTCATGTTATGTTAGTTTCAGAGTCTCAAACTAGAACTTAGTCATTGCTCACACGGACAAGTTTTCAAGTTTAGGGCAGATGACGAAATTAAACAATAAAAAATACAAATTAAATTTTTGAACCAGTAATCATTTTTTGGACGCCACTTTTCCACACTCAGCACGCAATATTTTATCATTAACTATCATTCACTTTAAATGACTATCAAACCAATGTTGAAAACCAGAAGTGAGAGAAAAAGTGCATGCAAGTACAGAATTTTCATTACATCAACCCTGGGAAAACCAAACTTCAGAAAACAATATCAGGATAATATAATTCAACAACAGATTACGATTACCAAGTTGCAGGAACTTGTACAAGATTACAGATCTTGAGTCTTAGATTTGACTTAAAATCAAGAATTACAAAGAAAATGTAAGTCAAATATGTTAATCCATAAAACAGAAGTTACAACTGAAGTCAGTGGCTCAGGAAGTATCCTCAAGAGCCTCTTACAGCAAAGTTTAAAATATAGAAACTATAATATGGATAGCTGATCAAGTAGAATCTGGAATCCTTTCCAGATATTAAAGATAACACCCAAAAAATATTAACACTGAATCAACTAATGTTGAGAGTCAGATGTCACACATATCAGAGTCACGCAACATCTATGGGGGTCCATTCCAGATGAATGGCATGTGAAGTGGCAAATTGCAAAGGCTCCAGACAGAGCTAACAAGTGCACATGCCAGTTCTTGTGTGTGCAAGTATATGTGCATGTGTTGACAACAGAAATCAGATATAAGGCAAAATTTAAAATATTTTAGGCATGCATGTCAACCACATTAACTTTAAAGTGAGTGCACACGCTAATGTGACCATAAAATTAACTAAAAACAATCCAAAAAGTCCAAATGATATCCAATTTTCTACAAATACTAATAATTTTACTCCATATATCCTTCAATAAGCACTTCCATATTAAGGGAATAATTCAATAAGTTTCAGTAGAGAGCAAAAAAATTTCCACACTTATTTTATGCAGACAAAGGAATCTATCCTTTTTCTGTTCATAGAAAAAAAAATATCCCCTACCCTAGATATTAATTCATGCATCCAGGCAACATATCGTAACTGTGATGGATAGCATAATGCAAGGAATCCAACATGCAATTTACAAAGTTTCTATTAGAGGGATGGAATGACAAATTGAAGGACTTACAGATTGTCTTTTCTAGAAATTGTTTCTACACTGTTGTCATGCAATAAACTTAGGGAAATGGGGAACATTCTGCTTTTCTACCAACCTGATCCTTCTGTGGGACCCTTTGATTTTTAAGGCTCAAAACTTTGAGTTCATTATTTTTAATTGGGTCATCTTCCCAATGCTGGTGAG
Organism: Hylodesmum podocarpum; assembly: GCA_026586105.1. Classification (NCBI taxonomy): domain Eukaryota; kingdom Viridiplantae; phylum Streptophyta; class Magnoliopsida; order Fabales; family Fabaceae; genus Hylodesmum; species Hylodesmum podocarpum. The sequence continues at coordinate 6,795,739 of JALJEV010000650.1, read as the reverse complement.
ATGAAAATCTTGTGGGATACATGGACTCCATTGGGTTTACAACATTCTGCGGCAGCACTTGATTTTTCTCAGGACTCAAACGACTCAATGATCCAGGGGAACCCTTTTCTACAGCATGTAACCAGGCCTTTTCTAGCATCTGATCACGAATGATGGATTCAATTCTCTGCATTCGATTATCCTGTCTCCTCTCCCTCACACCATTTCCTTCAGCCATAATATCCAATGAAGCAGTGGTAGATTGAAGGTTTCAAACCAGCAAAGGAGGCAACTTGAATAAGACTCTGTTCCATAGAAATGACCTTGTCGATGTTCCCTCTCACTAGGCACTATTGACTCTTCCTGCTCTAGACCCACTATATTTACATGATTTTCACCTGCAAGGTGCTTTATTCTGATACCCAGAAATAGAATACTTTGCAGTATAGTGAACTAGCCATAAATAGTGTCAAAAGACCAGATACTACAACAAAATTCTCCGTTCAAAGTGTCAACTGGCCTCGTTAAAACACTAAGTGCTGAATATGGGAGTCTGGCATCCATCCACCCATAGAAATGAAATGTTTCTCTTACATTGAGGTTGTTCTTAACAACAACTTGTATTCTTCCCTAACTGATATACTTTTAAGTTAGGTGATCTATCTTGTCCATAATATATAAACTTGTTTCATTTCATTATCTCTATAGACCCTAAATTCTACACCCGAAAGTCCTATGTTGTGTCTATCTACGGATTCATAATGTAACACGAACGTTTTCTTAAAGCGCATATATTTGTAAAGTTTATTTTCTGCACAAGCTAGTAATTCAATCCCCATTTAGGGATACATAAGAGAAGTACAAAGATTAGTGCCTAATCATCAGAGATGAAAATGCTTAAATAAAGATAAACACAAACAAATAAAGCCGTATCCCATCTTTTGCTGATTTACTGTAATTAGTTTTGAGTGCCATTCCCGTGATTGTACCATTGAAGAAATGTGAATAACAAAATTAAAGAGTGGTGCTAATAATTTGAAGGAATAAATCGATGCGAAAAGGGAGAGAAATAAGCAAGAGAAATAAGCAAGAGAAATAAGAATGATAACAAGCAAAAAGTCCAGGTCAGAAGGCACAAAAAGATGTCAAGCGCAACATAGTCTGAATGAAATTTATACATTCGACACTCAACACATAGCTTTATTTATAATAAGAGATGGAAAACGAAGACGACGACGACGATGACGATGATGGAGTAGAATAGTTATCAGTGGTGTTCCCCGGCGTTCACCTGGAAGAGCAAATGAATAAGATGAGAGAGTGTGAGGAAGTGAAAAGGAAAAGAAAAAGAAGATGGATAGGGAAAGGTTACGTGATGAGAAGAAGGAGAGGGGGCGTAGAGCCTGTTATAGAGTTGTTCGCCGACGAGGTAGGCACCGAAGGCGACGAGGGCGATGCCGAGGCCAGGGGTCGCGTGACGAAACTGATTCGTCAGCATCGGATGCTTCCTCCATTCATCCCTTCTCCTGAAAAATTCAGCAGTGTGCTTTCCCGATCCCATTTCCCCGATCTCAAAACCAAACCCTATTCTTCTCTCTTCTCTTTCTCTTTCTCTTTCTCTTTCTCTTTCTCCTCTCTCTCCCCTTTCCACCCTTATTGGGCTCATCCCGCCCAGGCCTAACCCAGCCCAAATCATGTATTTAGCCACTGTTCACTCTTCCTGCTTACCCACTATATTAGCATGATTTTCACCCTCAGTTCACCGTCTATTCTCAATAATTATATTTTGTTTATTTGAATCTATTTCATTTTATTTTATTTTAGCATCGTTATCTATTTAACATATTTTTTATGCTATTTTTATTTATTAATATAAAAAACATCTTTAATATTTTAAGAGTAAATGACGTTAAATGAATAAATAAATGTAATATTAAACATATCATTGTTTCAATATAATTTAAAATTGAGAATTGAAAATATATGCTTATTGTTTTAGTTTATATGACATCGTGGTATACCTGATAGTTTTTTTGTATTTGTTGAAATTATTTTTTCTTGAAAAAGATAGTTTTCTTAAAAAAAAAAAAAAAGCATATTTATTTCATAAATAAGCATTTCTAAGTAAACACTTATTGTAATAAATAAGTTTCAACAAATAAAGTTACTGTAAAAAGATAATAAATTATAAAATTTTACCTTTATGTATTTAATTTTAGAGAAATGCTAGCAATACACTCTAATATTTTCTTTAAAACACATTCCGCTTTCTATTGAGATCAAGTATAATTTTCTGAATTTTTGGATATAATTTATTTTTAAGTGGTTGTCCTTTCTAATTTGATAGATTTTACTGAATTCTAATAATTATAGAATGAGTGTAAGAAAGTTTATTTTAGAAACTGCCAATGAAATAGTCATTACATAATTTATTTTTTTTTAATTTTATTACAATGCGATGATATTAAAGTTATTATTTAGATTTAGAAATTTTCTTTTTTAATACCTATGATCCGTAATTAATCATTTTAGTCACTGTAGTTTATATTTTTTTCCCCTTTTATTCCATTCACTAACGGTGTTCATCAAAATTTTAATAAAAGGGATCGAAGCAGAAAAAAAATGTAAACTATAAGACTAAACTATTTACTTATAAATGATAGGGACTAAAATAAAAAGTTTTTAAAACTTCCGGATAAAAGTAATTAAACTTTTTTTAATATATAAACCATTAATTTGGTTCTCATACAGTCTTACAATGCTTAATTGACAAATAACACAACAACTAAGCATAATCAGCACCATTAGCACAAGCAAGGTTGAGGTCATAGACCGATTATGATTACTGACTTCATTTTCATTGAGGGCCAAAGTAAACGTGACAAGCAAAAGAGATGTAAAAACAGACTACCAACAACATGCCTTTCAATAATGATTATATTTCTTTTATTTGCAGATCAGCAATGTTTAATTGTATTTTTCACAACACAATCTATGGTTCAAGAATTTGCATGTTCGCCACAACAGTTCAAGGGATGATTATATTCATAAATTTCCTCTTTGCAAATGCCAACCACCACTTATTTGGAGTGCCATTAGGTCTGTATGCAACGCTCAATAACCTCCCACTTGTTTCCTCCCTTATCTGCTTCAAATAATTTCTGAATAATTCTGCATTGTTGAAATCACAAAGCTTGAAATATAAGAATCTATTTATATTGTCTATAAAAAAAAATGTTTACTAAATTCCCACTGCACCATACACAATCAGAGTAAGCACAACAACAATAGAAGTTTTCATTCTAAGGCTTTTTCAGTTATCAAGGAAGGTACATATTATACTCTATTTAATAAATTATTTCTTATCTTCGTATATTTATCAGTCGAAATCCAAGCAGGCAAACAACACCAGTACACCTAAGCAACACTGCGATATCTGGTTTAAACTGCCGCATTATGTCAACAAGTAAAAGTTAGTTGTTTATAGGGAAACTCTCTGAATGACAGTTTTCCAGACTTGAGTTATCTATTCAAATCTCTAATAGCCAATGCATAGGCACTTGTTATCACACTATCTCATGTTCATATTCTCCAGTTATCTTAGGAAATACCTATCTAGCTTCATGCCGAGTGTTGTGATAATGCATCCTTACTTTCAGAAAACTGATAATGGAAGCAAAGAAGACACTCAGAATGGTTCATCTTTTTGCCAAAAACTAGACATTCCCTGTTGCGCATGACCTCAAAATTCAAAAAGATTACTTAGTGATACAATTTCAGCCCTTCAAACAATGCCACCCGCACAATGAAACACAGACACACTAATTTCATCATGTGAGTTTGAAGTGAACTAAGCCAGAAAATGTGAAATGGTATCAAAACCTAATTATGGAATTGATCAAAATATAATGCTGAAGGAAGTATTCAATCACAGTTTGTCCTAAGGGCAATGGTCAATGAATCAATCAATAAATAAAAAAATATTACAAACCACGGTGGAAATGTGTTGGTAACATTAAACCAACATAGTTACCGTAAAATCTTTTCCACTTTTGATTCCTGAACCATTACAGTGGAGATGTGTTACTAACTTTTGATTCCTTAAACCTAAGGGCTAAGGGTAATGGATCATAAAACTGATTCAAACATAATATATAAGAGTTCTTGGAAGGTAGGTACCAATTAAATACCTTCCTAGACAATTAAACATGTTGACAATGTACATGATTAAACTAAGCTTATGCATCTACTCACAAGAACATCAAGGTAAAGAAGAAATGATCACAGGATTCAGCTCACCTGCTTCGTCATGTGATTGAGGAAGGGGGAAAAGGCCCGGAAAAGGAAAGCCGGACTCTCCCGGAACTGGAACATTTTCAAGACCCAAGTTGATGATTGCTTTTGTTCCTTCAGCCAAAGTTCTGCAACCTTCAAGCCTCTTAAGAGCAACATTAATGTAAAAGGTTAAGTATATGAGAAGCTTATCCGCGGGACTCTTGATGTCAAAGTTTCTGAAGAACACATTGGCACGAAAGAATGTGATGGCTTCATCCACTATATCAGTTGTATCTGCACCACACATCACAGTCACATTCAATCACAGCATATCACACTCACATTCAGAAAACTCAAATAACAGAACAAAACAGAACAAAAAGCAATAGAAACCTTGATCTGAAACAGGGGCAGGTCCTTTTATGTGGCTCTTGAGAGGAAGAAGAGGGCACCCACATGCTTTACTCACCCCATCATCATCCACAAAACTAGAGTGATAAACCTTAACATACATCACAACAACAACAACAATAACAACTTTCAATTGGGAATCAAAATTTGAAATTTTGAATATAAGCGCAAATTGAATTGAATCCTCGTACCATGTCTATTCTGCGACGACGTGAACAAGTTTTGCACACAAGAATTCAATTGCAACCCCAAATGTTTCTGGAAATGAGAAAAACAATTGAGACATGTAAATATGTAATAATTGTTTGAAATGAGGAGAAAAAAAAATGATAAATGAACATCAAAATTGCGAAACTTAAAGAAAATTGATAAATTAATATACCAAATGTGTTAGGTGGACGTGAAATGAAGATTGTGGAGAAAGTAATTTGCGGGAATGGGATCTGAGAGCAATTATTAGAGTTTATTATTATTACATTGTCAAAACTTAGCAGACAAGTGAAGAAAAGCTGGGTAATTTTATATGGGCCAGGCTTTAGCTAAGCCCAAACTCGTTCAGCCCAGCTGAAACATTATTTTCGGCATGGCCCAGTGGGGTTCTTTTCATCAGAGAAATATTTTCTCTGTTGCTATTAGTTAACAATTTTAGATGAAGGTGGTTTTTATGGTTAATTGAACAGGTTTTAATTGAGGTTTGAAGTCTGGGCAAAAGAAGAGAGAATATTAATTATGTATGATAGAAAAAGTGGATGTTTTACTCAAAAATTTTGTATTTTGATTTAAGAGTAAATTTTTCATCTTGTAAACAATTCATAACATGGAGTAGTGTTTAACTGTTTATATACGAGTTTTTCATTGGTTAATAGATTTACATTTTTATCCTTAATGGCCCCAAAAAAATTAAGGGAAAAAATGGTTGAATATGAAAAGTGAAAGTATCGATTTTCACATTTTTTATGTTTCTCTTTTCATTGTGATTAATATGTAAACGTTAAAAAAATAGTGAAAGTGTAGTATATTTTTGTAAACAAAAGGTTTAGTTTATTTTTTTTACGTAATTTTAGAAAAATTTTATTTTAGTCTCTATAGTTAGTAAGTGAGTAGTTAGTTCATGCAAATTAATATTTTTAGTATTAATCTTTGTCGTTAAAATTTTGATCATGTCATTAACGACAAGGCTCAAAAGGGAAAAATATAAATTAGAAAGACTAAAATTGTTACTTATAAATTTAAGGATTAAAAGAAAAGTTTCCAAAATAGTAACTACTAAAAAATATAACTAAACCATAGTTTAATTAAAAAACACTAAATTATTTGCATATACATTTTAAAAAAATCATAAATATTAAATTTATATAATATAAATAAACTTATATAGTACATTAATTTTCTTGACAAAACTTGTAAATTAATAACAAAAAATTTTCTTATATTTTATATATTATATGTAATATATATCCGTGGTATAAAAGGTTAAATTATTTAAATATTTTAAAAAGTTTATATAAATTTTCAGGAGCGAAACTATATACTTATATATCAACATTATATTTTTTTCTGTTAAATGTCATTTTTTTATATGTCATTCCTCACATATTCTTTTATCATAATTTATCATATGTTATCTTTTACATAACGGGGAATGACGAACGTGGAGGAGAAAATTCAACTATATCCTTTGTTATTTAACATTTCTATTTGCTGATGTAACGGAGAATAATCATATTATATATTTCTTGTCCTCATGTTATTACGTGAGGTTGAAAAAAATAGTAATAAATCATTGAATAAAAAAAATATTAACATGTGGAGTTGATCTATTAGCTCTTCTCAATTTCTTCTTATAAACTTAGGTTGTTTTCGTCGCTGGTATTCATGTTTCTTAAATCTTCCGTTGTTATCAAAATATAGTATATCAATTCTAAATTCTAATAGCAAAATTTAAAAATCCCTAGTTTTCTTGCTTGTAGAAGGAAACCTTGGTTCTGTAGGTCCAACCAAATCTACGGATCCATATACTCCTAATATATTACACATACATGTATAACTATACAAGTACTAGTTAGAAAAAATGTCAACATCTCTGTTCCTCATTGAACTTAATTTTTGGCTATAGATATTAATTTAATAAACTATTTGCCAGAAAAAAGTGTCCTCCCACCTTTCACTATGATTTGTCATTTAGTCATCCTCAATGAAGGGTGATAAAAAACAGCAAGATTTGCTGGAAACAACAGTGCTGTTTTGTCTTATGTATAGCGCCTCAACAATATTGGCAAGTGCATGTGATTCTTCTCGTGGTCTCATTATGTGTTTTGAGACGAGAATAATCCGTTGCTAAGTGCTGAAAAATAAATACTTAATGAATGTCTTTATACATATATGCCCCAAGTCCACCTGTCATATAATTAGTAAACTTAATGGGCAAGGACTCTGTCGTAGCTTTCAATTTCTCAGAGAAAAAAGACATTATTGTTAGTATTTTGATTGTGTCAACAACTACCAGTCCTATGATTGTGAGATGTAACGATCTTTCAACCTTGTTTGGGGTATTGATGATAATCTTATCAATTTTTCTCAACATTTTTTTTTTCTGTAGGACTTAACCACCTATTTTCCTTTTTAATTTAATATTGTTAAGTATCATGAATTTTTAGAAAAATAACATGAGTTGATCTATTGAGTTTATTATTTAATTCTGGTTGCAATCTGAGAATTTTGAGTTCTAATTCTATTTTCTTTAATCTCGAGCGTTAAAACAAGATATAAAACATGCAAACTATGAGAATTGCGTGGGCGTCAGACCTAAATATGATGGGATTTAGGATCTTGCAAACGAGGAAATATCCACCTACAGTGGCTGACTTTTGAATGTAGTTCTCCCAAAAGTTCGTGTTTGGATTACAAATGAATTGTCCTTTGTTTGAACTCAAGCTATATGAGTTGTGCTGCTTAAAATTGAAAATCCATTACGTATATCTTGCTTAGATTTAATATACAATTTTACCCTTTATTTTTTTATTTTACTATTTTCGTTTTTATCAAGAACAAGACATTTAAAAAACCGAGCTAAATACGATGATTTCTTTGGTTATGGAATGTATTTTTTCTTTTTTAATGCTTTCTAGTTTCAATGTTCTTAAACTTTGGCTAAGTTATGCGCATCATCATCGACTTATGTTTTACTTTGTTTTTCGACTTTAAGCTATCTTATAACTGCAAGCTACTCAATTTTCCAAGGCAAGAATGTATATGACGTGATTCCAAGGAATAACTAAAGACAATTTATGTTGACTATAACAAAGAAGCCCGCTACAAATGCCAAATACAATTCCAGAGAAAAATTAAAAAAATCCTTAGACTGAAATGCACCCTAGAATGTTAAATCATCTTGCAGTTACAAACAGCCCATCTCCTCACAAACATCTTCAATCTCAAAACCTGAGCTTTGTAAACCACAATTTGTAGCTTATGATAGTTGAACCAAGCCACCACTAGCTAGGATAAAGAATGATATAATCAAAAACTAACTGTACATGTCACAATTCTAATGGAAGGAAGCTAACGTGAAAAAAGTCCAAATAATCAATTAAATTATGCTAGTAAATGATGAGGTCAACAAGTATGAAAAATTTCCTGGCTCTCTCTGCTGAGCAAGCTCATTGATGTCCCTCACGATGTCAAACACGGCCTCTGGTTGTGCTAACTTAAGTGCCTTCTCGGACATTGTTTTTAGCTCATCTGATTTTGTAGTGAACCATTCAGCCACAATTCTTGCTGTTTCCTTAGGACTACGAGTGAAGACACCAGCACCATTGTTTACCACGTAAGGCACATTACCCTTTTCCTGTAGTTACCACCATTCCAGCAAGGAATCAATATGGAACAAAGAAAAAAAAAAAGACGAGACTAAATGGCAATGAGAAGAACAATTTAATCACTCACCTGTCCAGGGATATAGTCATTGAGAATTATGGGAAGCCCTCTGATCAATGCTTCTGCAATTGTTCCCGGTCCAGCCTGAAAATGTCATAGAACCAATTAGCCTATGCTAACATATGAAGAAGGATTGAAAAGAAAATTGCTATAACTTACTTTTGTTATGATGCAGTCACAGGCTCCCATCCACTTGGCCATCTGCTTCTCAAATCCTCTAACCTACACAAACCAAGAAACAAAGTTTCAGTGAGTGGCATTCTTGTTATGCTCATCTGTATCAACTTAGATATCAAATATTTAAGGAGAGTGGAACGACTTACCTTCACCGGAATCTTCCATTCAAGAGATTCAAGGGTAGATACTAAGCTCTTATTACGACCACATATGATGATTAACTGTCCAATTGGTTTATCAGCTTCTTTATCGAAAAGTGATTCGCCAAGAGCCTTTGCAGTTTTCTTGACAGGACCCATTCCTTCACCACCCCCCATCAACAAAACTGCTGGCAAGTTGGGATCCAACCCGAGTTCTTCTCTTAATTCATCCTATTATAGTAACACACAAAGTCAGTTCCAATTATAACAACGAAAGCAAAAGTACAACTGTAAGGCTATAACTTTAATATGCACATTGCATACCTTCACAAGAACTGCCCTGGCAAAAGAAGGCCTTATGGGCAAGCCATAAACGCGAACTTGAGATTCCTGAAGGCCATCTAGTAGGGCTTTCTTAGCCACCTCCTGTGAAGGGCAATAACATCTATTCACCCAAGGATGAAACCTGGAAACCGCTCAAAAAGTTAGACTTAGAGCATGTAAACATTGATCAATGGACTTCACTTCAAAGCTAAAAAAGCTGAAGTAAAATTACCAAGTAGGATGGCATGTACTAAGGTCAGTGATCACAGTGACAAAAATCACTTTCTTTTGCAAACCTTGCCACTTTAAAACCCACAACGGAATATGCTGCATCAAGGGATGGACACTGATGATGATATCTGGCTTGTACTCCATCAATCCTGTCTCCACCTCCCTAAAAAATGACAGATCACCGCACCAATTAGAAAAACACAACTAAGTTTCATAGAATTTAAAAAATTCTTTACAGCCACAGAAATGAATAGTTATTGTTATCTTGGGGGGCAAACAGAAACGACCATAATTGCAATAACTGATAAATAAATAATGACAAAAGGCCAAGTTGTCCATAAAGTCATCTTCCCGTTTAATCATAAAGTTATGGTATCAAAATTTGCTGGCAAAACTAAATTATCAAAGTTAATCATTACAAAGTACTAAAAGAGAAATGTACCTGGCATAGTAGGCAGCAATGGCAGCCAAATACACAGAGTGAATCCATCTAGGAGAAGTACTATGAAACGCAACATTCCATAACTGTACATGCTTAACCATGAATTTATATTGCCCCTCCATGTCATTCAACGGCCACCCTGTGTATTCCTTCCAAACATCTTTAACAAAAATCTGAAAATTCAAAAGGTTCCCCGATCAACACCACAACATAAATGAAATAAAAACTTGATTTGGCGCCAAATTGTTTTTCAAGACCGAAAAAGGCTGCGCAAATAACTCCAAAAAGAAATGAAACGCAGCGACAAAGTCCGTATGAGCACAAAGCAGAACACGACAAAAAAACACTCATCAATCTAAAAAAGAATTTCCCAGCAAAATTAATCTTCTTACTATTGTATAATTTTGGTTTATTATCCATCAACTTAACCTTCAAATAATTAACAAAAACACTGACTTGTCAGTTACGTTAACATTTTCATTAAATGTCAAATGATAAAATTTGAAAATTGTGTAAATAAGAGAGTAAGATCTAAAACAAAACGAAGAAAGAAAAAACTAAAAAGTGAAATTAAGCCTGAAAAATGTAACAAGAGGAAAAACATAATGAAGAAAAAGCAAAAGTGATAAGATTACCCTGTATTCGTCACCGAATTCGATTTGAAAGGCGTCACGAATGGCTTCAGCGGAAGCTCGGTGACCGCCACCGGTATCACTCATGAGAATCAAAACGTTTTTGGTTCTCTCAGCACCAATCTCCATGAGTTCCGTGCCTCCATCGGTATCATCATCGTTAGTGTTATTATGGCCATTCTTCTGGCTGTTACTTCTAAGATAGTATCCTCCGAACACTTTCTCCGCCATGGATTTTCTCGGCGACGGCGCAACCGAAACCTCCATTTCTGTAAAAACAAAAATAAAAACGAAACAAAACGGGTACGGGCTCACCTAACGGTCAAACCTCGTTCCGGTCACTGAAACGGGGTTTCACCGGCGGAAAGAAAGGGACAGACAGAGTGGTAGTGGCTGTGGTTGTCGGAGAGAGAGAAGAGGAATGATTGGTGCAGAGTTAGCGAAATACGAGGGTTGTGTGAGAGAGAGAGAGAGGTTTTTAACGTTGGTTTGTTGTTATAACGGTGGAAGGTGAGGGAATAATGCCATGGCATTTTTGGAGGCTATGTAGCTTCGGTGCATGCTGGCCGTTGGATCTAATACTTCTCATGGAATGTTCCCATTCCAATATTCGAATCTTTGTCTTGAGTTGTTCAAATTATGAGAATGAGAAATTATTACATCACTTACTTAAGTTAGATTGATTTTTAAAAAAATATCGTACGGGAACCCATGTTAAGAGATTTTAATTTGTGGTGCAATAATTGGAGTGTCGCAACTTAGTTGTGAAGCCTAATTGGTTGTAGTCTGCTTTTGGTGAAAATGATGGATGTTTTTTCGGTTGATTGGTTGTTGGGAATAGTTGCATAGACTACTTTGTCCTCCCTGTCTTAATGCCTTGCCATCGCTTATAGGCAATGAGATCAGACCCATTTGCTTATACGCAAACTCTACTCTGAATTTCACTTCTAAGTAAAATTTGGGGTTTAAAAAATTAGCTATCTTTATATTATGTACCTCTCTTAGATTTAGCTACGTTTGAAAAAAAAAATTATTTTAGCATTTTTTCAAACTATTTTACATAGTGACTTATAATTTTCGTTTTCAACCCACGAGATATCTCGATTCTTGTAATTTTAAAGGTTTCATTTGACAAGTAAATACTTGAATAATTTAGTTTAAGTTATAAACTGCCAATTGGTCATACAAATTGATGAGTGCAAAACAAAACAGTCCGGTTAAAATTTTAGAAAAGTAATAATTTGTTTTCTACTTATTCAATAAGATCACGTGATATTTAATGGTTGATTAATTTATATTTAAATTTATCGATCAAAATATGTCTAATTTTTTTTTTATGATTATAACTGATAAGCATGTTGGTCATTGAGATTGATTAAATAGTAGAGGGTTGAAATAATATACAAGAAATGTGAGCTTATTATCATCATTTAAAAAGAACTCATTAATTTATTTATTTTTTAAATAAGGGCATTCTCGACCGAAAAGAATGTTGAGTATAACAATAGCCAATTTGTTATTAAAAAATGAGAAAAATAACATCAGCAATAATTAATACTTAGACATGGATATAGAATATCCCATGGATTATGCTGAGGTTGTGATGCAAATGTTAAAGTTGTTATTTATTGGAGTCCCAAACTGCAGAGAACGGATTCCAGGTTTACCATTGAGTGGGTTCCTTTGACTTCAAGTTGAGAGTGCTTGACCAATACTGGGCTTAAAGAAAAAAAAAAGAAACACATTAAGGATATTTAAACGAATATTATCCAAACCAAACAAGAATCATAAATTAATCATCAATATGAGAAGGGGCAAAAAAACAAATAGGATTGCGGCGTTGAAAGGAAAAAGAAACGGTAAGTTTATGATATTTTAATAAATGAGCTATCATATAAAATTTTAAAAAGACAATTTAAATTATTATAATATATAATAAAATAAATTATCAAATTTCTTTACTTAATTGCTATTGTTCCGTCGGATCCTGAGCCTTGTCGAACTCCTTTGCTAGGGGTGAGAATACCTTTTTCTTCGGCCGAATCCAGTCAGGTAGAACACATTCACGATGAGGGAGAAATACTTGCAAAAGGCACTCCGATGCTTAAGTTAGAATTGGTCTTTTTCAAAAGGGAAAATTTAAGTAAAAAATGTAATGGTGAAAGATGACTTAGTCCTTTAAGTTGACCTTGGAAGGGTATTTATACCCTTACCCTGATGGCTAGTTAGGTGGGGGGAAGTTCCATCAGTTGGCTTCTCCCTGTCCGAGGTGCACGTATCGTGCGATGGACAATTTATCAAGTTCTCATGTTCATCATTGTCTTTTGGGGAAAGTGTCACGTCACTCGGTCACATCACGGGTCATAATCGGTTTTTAATAAGACTATCCTCTGAACTTGATTCCTTCCGCGGGTGTTCGGCCGAGCTTGACCTATAGAATCCAGCCGAGCTCAGACCATCTCGGTATGTACAGCTATAATATTGTATTTTTCTTTTAAAAGAATATTTCTATTTTATTGTGTAAAATTATTATTTTTCCTTAATTTATATATTCAATTTATATTTGTTATAATTTTTATCAAGTCATTTAACATTTATTTCTTTTATTTGGCTTAAAATTATATATAAAGAGAGGGTGTGTTAAATAATCGTTATTCCTTAATTAATTAATAATTAATTAGCACGTGTATCGTGGCGGGAGCAACATGGATTTGCCGCTTGAGTTGAAAGCTTTCGAGTGTTAATTCTTTGGGCTTTTGCTGGCAAAGTGATCGTGTGGGCCTTCCCAGCCTGTAATTGCTTTTATTGCAAGCAAACAAGTTGACTTTATTAGGGGAAAATGACGTAATAATACTAATTATAAATTATAAATGTTTTCTTGGAATCAATTAGGATAAAAAGAAGAGATAAAAAAAAAAAGTTAGAAAAATACGATATATGTAAATATAATACATAATGAATTAAAAAAAAGTTATACTTCTGATTAAATTTATTCTAAATTCATATACCTTTAAACCGATGAATTTAGTTTTGAATTTTTAAAAACATTATTAGTGTTTTTTTAACTAAATATGATTGACGAAAGTAAATAGGCATGTTGTATTTATTCTTTAACCTAAAAACAAAACTAGAGATAATATAAAAATGGATATTGATCTGTTTTGCACTTTATACTTATTTTGTTGAGCACCTCAAATGTTCCACTAAAATTTACAATAGGAATCTAACACAGTCAAATCAAGTGACATGTAACTTATGTTAAGACTCCAATGAAAATTTGTGTTCTAATTTTACAACAACCACTGCGACTCAAATAGTCATAGCATTAATTTTTACATATTGTAATCCTCTATGAACTTATTGTAAAACAAAAGAAAAAAAGTATTAAAAAATCTACACATATTATTCTTAATAAATTCTAAGTACAGTTTTTACCAACAAAAAAAAAATCTATATACATTGTGCTAAGATTCTGTCGTCGTATTTACAAGATCACTATCCTTGGTTACCATATTTCTATGGATAGTGCAAAGATTGGCCCATCTTTCATTTTGTTGAATTCCACAAAAATATGATCAACATGAAGCTAATTACAACATATAATAAGATCTTGGAACTATTATTGACATTTATTATCAATGTCTTGCAAGAGTAAAGTTGCACACACTGGGCATGATGGATCACGTCGTTCTTCAAATCTAGTTCTCTGCTCCAAACAATTTGCATGATAAACATGACCACATACTAAAATTGCCACAACTGAAAGCTCACAACAAGAAGTTGAACTACCAAAAAAATTAATTTTTCGAGTTAGTGGTTTCTCACAAATCCCACAAACTGTCTCTGTTTTGTTTGGTGATGATATTGCATCCATTTCTAAGGAGCTTGACCGTATTCTCTCTGGCCTAGAAGACACTTTCTCTCTATATTCTGAAAAAAAAAAAAACAAGGTAATTTCAAAGTTAATAAGAAAAAACCTGAATTCTCCAAAGTACAAATATTAGTGACAAAAATAAGTTCTAAAAATTCAATATTAAAGTATTTCTTAAAATTTAATGCCACTAAGACACACAAGCATCCTAATATGATACAAAAAAATCGCACATGAATGTTTTTTCTAGTAAAATTCTGCATCAAAACATGGAGAATGTAAACTAACTTGTGCATCACAAAAATAATCAACACTTGCACATTGCCTACATAGTGTGTTATATATAGTTTGAGGGTCCAACTTGATAAAAAGTTAATCATGATATGAAGAAATACCCTTGCCACGCGAAGATGATGCATTTGCATGATTTGATGAAGAGTTACGTCGAGAATATTGATGGCCATAATAATGTCGTGATCGTTTCAAAAATACTGAACGACCAACATTGTGATGATGATTTGCCACGGTTGGTTGTTGGGTATTTTGTAGCTTCTTAGATCTATCTGTTCTATCCAATGCAGATGGCAAATGGAGTACACCACTGTCGTCTGAACGTGAAACCTTTTCAGGAAAAAATTAAGGAAATTAGATACATGATACAAGTCATGAATTTTATAATTAATTTATAATAAGTTTTAATCAATAGTATCAAATGTATTTAAATTAATGTGATTTCAACCTTTCTTGATTATCAATTGTCTAAAATGAGATTATAAATAGTGATTTTTTATGAATTTCTTTCATATTAATTCCAAAGAGAAGTAAAATTATACACTATGTATCTACACAAGTTTATTCATGTATGATCTCCACAACCAATAATATAAAGAAAATGAATAAGAGTGGTGGAAGTATAATACTTTATATTGATGAACTTTCAGTTAATCCTTGCAAGAATGAAGAAAAACATACCGCATTTGATAGCTCCATGTTGGAAAATAAATCAAACTATTTTTATAGCTTCAGTTATTTTTATCTTGAAGTTGGCCTGCATATAACAAAATGTACAAACTAAGAAACAAATCCAAGGAGGAATATGCACCAGGTATAATAAAAGGGGTCACATTTCCTTAACTATTTACATAATCTTAAGTATCAAAATGTCAAACCATGTAAAATCGTATATATATACCATGCGACAACGTACAAGGTTAAAGTAAAACCATGCGAACATTTACTTTTATCTTATTTCTTAGATTCAAAAAACATCATTAATTCAAATGGTAAACTACTTGTTTAGATTAACAATGATTTTACAATATTCTCTTCTAATTTTTTAATTAATCTTTTTACTTATTATTTCAATAGTTTTTTTTTTTTTTTTACGTTGTAGGAAGATACAACGCCTTTTAAATTAACTTTCCAAAGACGTTGACCAATTAGAAAAAGCATCTAAATGGGGAATTAAGAAAAACTAAAATCTATACTAGTTAATCAAGTGTTAATGGCACATTTTGTCCAACTGCGGAATCAAAATTGCAAGACATCTAAATTTTATCAAACAGCCTAATAGTAAATCTTTTTGTGAAAACCTGGTTCAGACTAACTGTGAAAATGAGTGAGGTAAAGTTTTATCGAACCTGAATTTTGTCCAAACTTAATAGGTAAAGTTTGAGTTTATCTTGTTAAGTAGTTATGTTTTTTTAAAGGTTTGGTTTGATATATACCAAAGCAATTTTTTAAATACATATCTTTTAAAGATAATATCGGATTACTTAATTATTTTAAAGTCAAAGCAAAACATTAACAGGATAGAAATATTGATTTTAAGTGAAAAATGAAGTATATCAATAAATGATAAACGAAATCATATTGATTTTAAGTGAAAAATAAAGTATATCAATAAAAATGAAAATAAAAAGTACGATATTAAAAAATCACAAGAAATATAAAACATTTTTAGAGTTTATTACTACGTAAAGTTAAGTGAAAACCTTCTTAAGCCGTAGAAAGACCCTGATACAAGGCATTTTCTCAGGTATTCATCAATCAAATCTTTTCAAGCAACTCCAACAAAAGGAAATTGATTTGTCTACTTCAATTGCTTAATACATTACATTATGATACTATGCGAACACCACTTTGAAACAAAACAGTAACAAAATTGGAGAATGAAAAAAGACATACCATAGAAGGAGAACATGAATGAGGGTGATAATCCCTTTGAGTCTGGGTGTGCTCAGAAAAATGTTTTTTTATTTTTTGATTTAATTAATCACAAAAATAGGGGGGAAATATTAATGGAGTTGATGGTTGAAAAAGACCCACCAATTATGAAGGGTTTAAAGTTTGCGAAGTAAATATGTGGTTCTACGGTGGTAAAGCAATGGAAAAGTGTTTTGTGGGATGAAAGAATGAATGGTTAAAAGAATAATTATAATGTATGTATATGTATGGACTAGTTTTGGTTCCTTTTCTGCAACACTCCAGCTTTTGATCCCTATCAATATTGTATATTATTAGATGCATCTAATGGTTGATAATAAAATCAACTTACAAAATCAAGGGAAAAACTAAATGTTAGTCTTTTCTGGAAAAAAAAAAAAAAGAAGAAAAAACCTAATCTTTAGTCCTTAAATAAACATGATGAATGATTTTTTTATTTTTTTTTCAAAAACATCAATCACTTTATATCTCTCAATCTCCGCGTTGATCTAGTTTGACATTGGTCAATTCTGTTAGATTAATAGATGAAAATAGGTTAAATTGGATAACTATTTTTTGAATGAATTTTCTTTTTTAATATGATATGATATTTTGATATATTAAACCGGGCTAAATGGTCGTGCTATTAAATAAGTTATTTAACTTTTTATTTAAATTTTATGAAGGAAAAAATACATAATTAACTTATATCACCCTTCACTTTTCTAAGAACTATATATTGCTACGAGTTTATTGTACTAAATGTTCTTGAAATTGAACTAAATGTTGCTTATTTTTTCTCCTCCACACGGCATCCACCACCGCATTAAATGTAATTGTCAATGAAATTCTACTTGTTTAGATTAGAGGACAAGCACTAATATCACTATTTTTATTAAAGTTTTCATCCTTCCCGGATAAAATTCTATTCTATAAGAAAACATGAAATAAAATATACCTTTATTTTTGGTAACGAGACAACAAAGTTTACAATGCATGAATTTTTAAAGATTTATCAAGTATAATCAATATTTGGGAACTCATTTTAAACACCAATGCTTCTAAAAGTTTAGATACTCTAACGTTTAAAAATCTAAAATGTCCTAAAAACAAAAACATTACCATTTTAGGTTTGTAATTAATATACTTTGGTTCTTGGAAGTAAAAATTGGTATTTATTTAATCTTTAAAACTCAAAAAATGTTCTTGAAAGTACAATTTGTCACTCATTTTTGTTCCTAAAATTGTCTATTATTATTTTAATATCTGGATTTAATTACTTAGTATATTGCTTTAATTCTTAAAGTTTAGGGATAAAACAATAACAAGTAAATGAATTTTAAGACCAAAATAATAATGAACAGTTTAAAAAACTAAGATGAGTAATTGATTCCCATTCCTAATTATAACAGTATAATGCAGCATGCTGTTGAAAATTGAATTTGATGCATGTTGGGTTGATGGATCCTAACAAAGTGAAAATTACAAAAGCAAAATCAAAATGGGCTGAATAAAAAAGTCACCGGTACTATGTACTCATGATCAAAGTCCAAGATTCTAGTTATATGCTTTAAGTCTCATTTTCTGCACTCTAGAGAAACCAACTTACATCCTCTTGTTTGTTTCTGGAAAGCCCAATCCAGAAGACAGAAAATGGGTGTGTGTTGAATTTTGGAGGGTGTAGAAAGAAATAATAGAAGAAATAAAGCTTATATAGCTCAACAATAATAGATGGTATTTTTTTCCAAAAAAAAAAAAGAAAGAAATGCCAATAGCAACAGACTAATGATCGACTATATATAAAATGTGAAAAGAAAAAAAATACACACATATATATATATATATATATATATATATATATTATTCTGTGAATGAGTTAATTGATTAATTGTGTATTGTAATTTGTGCAAAGTAAAAACCTCTTTTTGTCAACTCCTACTTAACCAATCAAAAATAAAAGAAAGGGTATTGAACTCTCAATTATCATTAATGATATAGCCCAATAAAGTCTTCAGGGTCAGGCCCAACTCTTGCTGAAATAGTGAAATACCTTATTGGATTGCAGACCCTCGTAAAAATTCAACCCTCCTCCAGCATCGAAGTTCAATATGCTCATTGTTGAATATCAAATTTCACTCTACAGTCTATAAGCAAGAAAAGAGAATCAAAAGTTGTGGAAAAGTTTCAAATTTTTCATAGGATGCACTTAATAGATGGCAACAAATCATAGTCAATTAGTCACCCATAGCGCCTGGAAACTCAATACTCAATAACCTAACACTAAATGAGTCCTAAACAAAACATGCTGTGAACAATGTGTTGAAGTGGGGTCAAAAGGAAAGATCTAAAAGGTACAAAAGAGAATATCCAATTATCCACGACCAAGAGCACTGTTTGAACGAAATTTCCCTAAGCCAGAGAATGTGAATGTGACACCGTACAACAATTCAGCATCCAAGAGCTTAAGGTTTAAGCTCCCAATTTTATACAAAGGATATATAGGACATTAACACAGCTATATAATTCATTGGGTTTGTCTTAAAACAAAGAGACGTGGAAAAAGTGAAATTCTTTCCGTATGTTAACTTTTACACGCTTCAAATTAGCACTACAACTACGCAATGTTTAATCAAAGAACGTTTCCTTTTCTTTTCTCACACCAAACCATATATAAAATAAAAAATTGTGTAAAAGTAAAACAAGAAGTATAAATGAACAAAGTCTTTATTTATTTTTATTTCTCAAATTTTGACTACAATAACATGAGAATTATTCCTTAGCCATCTGTAACTAACAACATTTTTTTTTATTTTGATTACGTAACGCAAGATAACTCAAATTGAGTTAGAAATATCTCAAATTTTTTATCTTGAGCCTAGTCAGAAATTTTTATCCGATAAAATCAAATAACAAAAACTAACGTAAATTGAATCATTCTTAGAGGATAAGGGTTATATGCCCATAAAAACTCAATGACCCCTATCCACTCCATTCGATCATGTCACAACTTACAAGGGAAAACGAACCACGTCCACTCAACATTTAAAATCTTCATTGACCACTCAATTTCCAACATACTTCCAAGCAATAACCCTTTCACAATCTTCAAAATAATAATAACAATAATTATTTACTACTATTAACCTTCCTAATAAATTTTTTATATTTCTCAATATATCTCCAACCAGTTTTCTGACGTAAACCCTGTGGTTGGTTATCTAAAAACCAGATCTTATCCCAAACGCAAAGTGCTACCATCTATTTATTATATGTTCATTGTTCATACGACAAAATACAAAATTTTCCCACACGCTCCTACTAAGAGACATGTTTCACTTACATCGTTTACTTTTTCTTCAATAAAAAAAAAATGTCATATGAAATGTGTTACAACGACACAATGTGGTTCCTGTATCCGCATGATTTTCAAATTTTGTTTCTATGAATATAATAAGATATCATAAGCTTGCGTAAAAGATATTTCTTTGTTTATTAATATACACACAGCATACTTTAAATGGTTTTCGCATTATCACTTGGTAGATATTTTTAATGTTAATTTGATTTGACAATCAAGTTGGTGTTGTCAATTCGAACCCAAATCTTTGGTTAGTAAATTCCCACAGATCATAACGCGTGGAATATTATCTATTGTTTCTTATAAAGTATTTTAATGTATTAAGTAGTAATATATCGTTAACGAAGCTATCAAATATCAATCAATTGTGATAAAGTAGAACCACAAATTCTTAACTATGATTATTATATGGTGGAATTATTAAATAATCTGATCAAGATTAACCGTGTTGAGCAAATCACAATCCTGTGGATATATACCTTTTCTAGGTCAATCTGGTTCTTTCCTTCTTTCTTTTTTTAAAAAAAGAAAAAACAAAAAGAGGAAGATGGAGATGATGTTTCTGAAAAATGACAATCATGTCACTATTATATACTAATATAATATTTTGGGTTTTAATAAAGTTTTAGGAAAGTAATGTAACCTTATTTCAAAATTAAAAGATAACCCGGGAATTAAACACAAACCGTTCAAATAAAATTGCTTTGGTTCTTGTCGGTTAGACTAAACCCACTGACATTATATTATATATGATATCTAAGTATCTAACAATTATGTGAAAATTAAATGCGTCAAACTTTATCACTCTTTAGTGCGAATTAAGAATAAACATGCATATTTTTATATACAATGAAAATAATAATATCTGAACTTAGCTAGTTACAGTAACTAAGTTACGTGAGAACGCTACAAGTTCTAGAAGAAGTTTAATAGCTCAAAATTAATCACTCGTACGGTTATGTTTGTTCTAAATAAAATCTTTTATGAACTTTTAACCAATTTTTAATCCATGATATATTGTGGTTGAATTTTAAAATTTGACGATGAATTTTAAAATTTTGTTTGGATTAAATATATATATATATATAAATTTCGATTTAATGATAATGGATTAATAATAGAAAATGAGGTTTTAATAAAATTTTATAAAAATCAAATAAATTGTTACTCTGTGGTTGCACTTGACGATATACCGCTTCTTTCCCTAATTTCCATTAGGATGGCCAAATTTTATTTTTATTTTCTTAATTTATTTATATTCATTTTTTTTATTCATGTTAGTTGCCTTTCAAATGTATATAAAAAATTTAATAAATAACAATATAACCGTGTGTGGGTGTGAATTTAAAAAATACATAAAATATTATTTATTTACAATTATAATAAATTTGTAGTCTAACATATCCCCATCCTTATATATAGTTCAATTTGATGTTGATTTTAGTCCCCAAAACACTAACTTTAATCCTTTAAAGTCTATATGATATTCCTTCACTCACGTTAGTTTTTAAAGTACATGAATTATAAGGAATAAAATCTTATTAAATGAAGTAAGTATTGAGTCTTCTCTATCAACAATGACAACAATGGTCTACATCAGAATGAATGATAATTTAATATAAATAAGTGCAAATTTTGATACCTCATTTTTAAGAGAAAATATATTTGATGAGTAAGAATTCAGTGCCTAGGTCTCCACTGTGCTTGCTCAATTGTTATCTGTGTCATCATCGGGGCATCCACATTTTCATTGTGATAAATTTGATATAGGTAAGATTTTTTTACTTGAAGCATGTTTAATTGTAATTTTCTTATTTACGTGTTATTTTAAATTTTAATATTTTTTTTCCATACATATTTGTCTATGTGTATTTTGTACTTTTGTTTTTTCCTTTTCTTGAAACAATACGTAAATAATCTTAAAAAAATACTATTAATTAATAAAGACTTCATATATTAATAAGATATTTTCCGCTTTGTGTATTTAGTTTTAATTTTTTTTTAAAAGATTTTTTACTCACGCGTGATTTTTTCTTTCATACACAGGACATTATTTGTCTCCCAATATATTAATTTAAAATGAATGAATATTTGTTTATTTTTATCCACAAGAATGAAAGAACGGTACAGAGTTTCTTATGAAACGCATATGTTTTACTGTACCAACTAAGCTAAATCCCTTCAATATTGACATTTTTCATACAAACATTATTAGTTTATAAGAAGCGATATTTTTTCAAAATAATAATAGTAAATAAGAGTATTTTTCCAACATATTACAAAACAACACAAATTTCACTAGAGGTAAATTTTTAAGCTAAACTTTTACTTTAATTTCAACCTTGTACTCGTCAACATCTCAAAACATTGAAAATGCCTCTTTAGTAATACATGACATTCTTGTTGTATAAAGTTTTTCATTGAATGTGTTTCTTACACCAAACAATTGCCTCATTTGTGAGATCCCATCCCCTAAAAAACAACTGAAAAAATGGTCAATGTAAGCAAAACTGGAATTTAGGTTAAAATTGAAATTTAAACAAGAAAAAAAGGATGGAAAACATGTGTATAAAATAAAAATAGTATGATTGTGATTGGTGAATTTCATATGCTCACTCAAACTCAATCTGCTCCTAATAATAATCAAGGATATACCACAGAAATTTTATTTCATTATTACATCATAGAATACATTACTAAATTGTGTGTCAAAAAACCAATTACCTCTTCAGAGTTTATTGGATTAGAAAACATTTCTCAACTTCCATAAAAGATTATGGACTAGATGCCAAAAAATTTACCTATGGCATCGCCATGTCTAGATAAAAGTTTTATTTTTTTAGTTTTCACTTTCCAGGTTTTATTTTTATGATTATCTAAAAATGTGTCTTATTATATAATTCAATGAAACTGTAAAATATGATTTAAAAATAATTAATTTGTTATGGTTAATGAGTGCATTGATGAACTGACATGAGAATATTTTCATTTAATTAATAATATTATATTGAATTTAGATATTAAAAGTAAATATGTTATACCAGTCTCTATATAATTATTTGTATAAGTCGTATATTTCCTTTAAAAAATTTCTTAATTAGTCTTTTAAATTTAGTATAAATCAATTAATTTATAAAATACAATTTAAATTTTTATGTCAAAAGCAACTCAATGAACCAAAACAAAAGAGATCGTCAACAGTAAGTGGAGGGGAAAATTTAATGAGTGCATAGTTGTAATTTCTATTTTAAGTAAATAACATTTGTAAAGTCAAAAATTAAAAGGAAACATTTGCCAAACAATGATGACATTTTGCAACCAAACATAAATAAGGTGAAAGTTTTATAAAATTAAAATCAAAATTCATTTACATCAATCTCATGAATTGAAATATTATTTGATTCAGTGTCTTATAATATCAAAAGATTAAAAGTCCTTCCAATTTTATGAACTAGTCTTACAATCTCATGAATTAAAATTAAGTTGAACTAACTCTTGTTCTTAAGAAAATATAAGCTCAAAACAACCAAGTTAAAGTCCTCCCCATTGATATTTCTTTAACTTTTATGGTCATTCACCTAATAATTAAAATATAAAGAGAGTGGGTGGTCCAACACTAAATAAAGCAAATTGCCTCCACACTCTAGCTACCGAAGAAGTAGGATATTAATTATTTAAATAATTTCTGCATAGAAGAAATTTCCCCATCCAATTAACAAACTTAGAGGTAAAGGTTTTGGAAGGAGTCAAAAATATCACATGGGAGTTTATATATTTATATTTAAAAGTGAATATATATTATGATTTCGAAAATAGTAGTTTATTTTGAAATTGTATATCTCTACCTTCATTCTTGAAAGTGTAATTTATTAACAAAATTACCTCTCCAAATTATCAATTTATAAACAAATTTATTCATTGAAAAACAATTTATTTAGACAATTTTTTAAAGCACGAAATAGCATAGTTTATTTTTGTAAGGATTTTACTATATATTAACTCTTGTGTTTTTTTTTAAAGAAATAAACTTTAAGAAAAACAATATATTTTTGTTCTATTCTATGCATGAAAAAGGATAAAGTTAGAAAAAACAAAACAGAATAGAACAATCTAAAGAAATAAAGTTTAAAGAGCATTATATTTTGATTCCATGTATTAAAAGTGTGAAAGTAAGAAAAACAATATGGAATAGAAGAATCTATTTTATTCTTTTCTATCCACGTGTTAAGCATTTGTCTATGTTTCTCACCTCTTGGGTCAAAGGGATGCCAAAAGTTAAATGTATCTAAGTACAAACACCATCATCTCCACATCTAGTTACTTTTTTTTTTCTATGTTATTTCTCATTGCTTCTTTAATTATCACTTTCAAATTCTTTTTATTTGAGGGTCAAAATATTCAACTTCAAACAATGTTAACCGACACCGAATTCAGAAAAACGGCTCACCATATCAAATATTAGAATAATAATAAACATAATTACAATTAAAAATTACTTAACTAAAATATTTCGATGTGAATTGACCATAGTGTTAGTTTATTATATTAAACAAGACAAATCAATAAAAGCTTTCTTAATTTTATAAAAAATTAACCTGTTATAGGTTTTTAAAATTTATGATTCTCTTAAGAAAATAACATAATTAAATGTTCATTTAACAAAATTTTGAATTAAATTAAATATTAAAGGAAATTTTGATTTCATAAATGTAAAATATTATTATCTAAAATGTAATATTAATATAATTTTTCAACAAATCATAAATTTCTTTAAGAGGTACAATTTTATAATAATTTAAAATGTTTTATTTCAAAAATTTATTTTATTTTCACATTTAAATTTAAATGTAATATACTTGGCAACAACCACTAACCATTAATTATTATTTATTAATATATAAATGATTTGTTGTCAAGAGGAAGGTTTATTATCAGAGTGTGTTACTGATTTTATGGTCGAAAGATCTAATCGAGTTGTCTAAGTTTATGATGAAATCATATTAAAAGAAGTTAATATAATTTCCTAATCACATTAACATATTTTAAATTAAATTTTTATCATATTAACTCGACAATGGATAGGGTGCATGCTACAACCACTCCCCACCTATGAATATATGAGAAATTATTTTAATCTTAATGTTTAGAGTATCTTTAGAAAAACACTCCTCATTCCTCTTACTCAGCAAACTTCTTAAACATTTAAAAGATTTTTTCCAACAATTTAAATTTAACCTCAACAACACATCCAAGTCACTAATAAAAAACATTCTTCTTGACAAGAGCAAACAATTTTAAGATAATTTAAAATGAAAAATGAAAAAAAAACCTGAACCTCGAAATAAAATAAATAACCAGTTGAATATAAAATTAAAATACAAAAATTTGTTCAAAGCCACGTTTGCGAAAGATTCAACGGAATTTGGAAAGATCTAATGTAAACTGGACATGCCATTGATTGGGAAGACGAGGCAAGTAGGGTAGACTCACTGCACCGTAATAAAAATGTGACCCACAGTTGTTTACGTTACAAATGTCGGTGAGAATTGAGATCTGAATAATAAAATTGTGACCCCGATGTGGGGCTCAAAAGTTGCCTAAAGTAGGGAAATGAATCAAATGATTAGTATATTAAAACAATTAATGTGTAACGTTTTTCTTACGATAATCTGTTATAATATCCATATCTTTTTTTTTTATCATTGTGAAAATTAAATAACATTGCTGATGAACAGTGATATATCTGTGGCAACAAAAAATACTTTTGTTTAAAGTTACATGGTTGGCAAAGTATAGATTATTTAACAAATGATTGATAAACGATAACTGAAAAATGGTCCGAGCCTAGTATAAGGAAAAAGATTCGCACAATAGCACATGAAATGTTGTTCTGTGATCCGATCCCAATTTCCATAGAAATCTCATTCGACCAAACCTTAAAAATGCGACAATAATCATTTTTCCACAAATTATGATTTTGGATCTACCCTTTACCAATTTCAAATGCTGCCAACTACAGCTAACATACATATGTGGGTTTCGATAGTAACATATGTTCGGTCCCATTCGGACCCTCCACCACCCATGACAGCGCACTCTTAGCTTCACTTACTCAACCGTACGTGCGTTTGTGTTTCTCTATGCCAGGTTGGTAAATAAATATATTATGTTGTTAACGATATTGCTGAATCTTGAAGCATTTTTTTTTTTTTCATTTGGTTGAATAATTTTTATTAGATATGTATGATTTGGAGTATATCACGCTACAATGTAGTACAAACTACCGGGAAAGAAAATGAATTTATTAACTAAAGTTTAATTAGTAAATATTACTTGTGCATAGTTAAGCTGTCGTTGCATGTTTGTGATTTGTGAACAAACTAAAATCGGTAAATGTCTGTAAATGGTACCAGTGAAATGTTTTTTAGGGCTGATCTGGATGATGACATGATGATCCATGTGGAAAGGAATTTCACTGGTTTGTAGTTTATGGTTAATATAAGATTAACTAGTTAATTTTTATGTACATAAATAACTTATAATTCTGATACTACTTTATAGTTAATTGTTTGTAATTTCGATACACAATTAATCAGTTAATTTATTTTTGTATACGTAGTTAATTTATAATTCTGATACGTTATTAATTAGTTAATTTATTCGTAGATGTATATAATGTAATTAGTTAATATATTCAATATATATATATATATATATTCTTTTTCTCACATTTTATAATCGATTCTCTGTTATTATTTATTAAATATTTGTTGATAAAAATAATATTATTTTTCAGTACATAGTTGGATAACAATGACATTATTTTAAAAATAAACAAAAAAAAAATGACAATATATATGCGAATCTATTTAGGGGTCAATATCAGTTGTTAGCTGCTATTTGAGTGAGAATATAAAATGGTAGGGCATATCTTGTAAATGCATGATTTGGTTCATTCGAACTGAATGACAGCGAAATATCATCAATCAGAGTTTTATGGTTTTGTTATTAGTAAGGTGGAGAGGGAAAATAGTCCATTAAAGTTTGAATTAATTTGCTCTCCTAAGTAAGAACTTTAGAATAAAAGTGGTGGGATGGCCAAAAGTTGATTCGGCTACCTGATGCGTTAGGAATACGCTGTTAAGATAGGTGCCAACTCATCATTGAAATTCCTAATTTTAAGGCTAAAATAAATCAACTACGAACAGAGAAAGAATATTGTTTTATATTCGTATATATCCTCAAAATGTGTTTGTACTGGAAAAATAAATATAATATACTCTTCTAAAAGGTTTCACAGTAATAAAATGATTTATAAATTTTCTAAATAATTTCTATGATTAAAATTATATAATTTAAATTTTAATAAATTTAGATCATAAAAAGTAATAAATTTTTTAGAAAACCTTCAATTTTATTAAAGAGTGAAATAGTTACTTAAGTCTTGTCATTTTACCCTAAAATATGTTAATCTGATACAAATATCAAATAAGGATCAAGATGACAGAACCCACTTAACATACTTAATTCTTTTCCTTCAAGAAGGTAACATAATAACATCAGCAACCAATGATTAAACATTGAGAGTTAGAATGAAATATATCATTAATGTGTAAATCTTAAGTATGATAAGATAAAAGTTCATTATTAAATACTACATTATAATTAAAATCATGCATTATCAATTAACAAAATTATATTTAATGATTAGATCAAAATTATGTATTTTTTTTTAAAAAGATTGAGAAACTAAAATTGTGAAAGAAAATAAGAATATCAAAATTATGAATTTTTCAAAACTTGATGACGAAAATCACATAATTAAAAATAGAAAGAATAAAATTGCATCAATACAAAAGATCAAAGTTCAGTTTAACTATCAATTTTTGCCATTAAAATAAAATATGTGTGTGTGTTTTATGAATTATTTAAATATCATTCTCTCTCTCTCTCTCTCTCTCTCTCTCTACATATATATATATATATATATATATATATATATATATATTCAAATAACTACTTTAGACGAGAGTGTTTTAGGGGTAATTTTTCTACATAATTTTTTTATCTTTTTTTTAAGTGTTTAAAATAATTTTGTAGTTATTATTTTTTTTAATATATCAATTTATTAATTATTTTTAAATTTCAAAGAATTATGTAATAATATTAATTATTATTTATAAATCTAAAAATTATATTTTAAAATTTTATTATAACATGATTTTTATGATAAAATATTATTTATATAAAGACATACACAGAATAAAATACTAATAATGCAACAATGTAGAGGCTATTTAATAAAAGACAAAATACTTAAACGAGAATCTTAATTTGATTTCTTCATAACTGGTGTAATATGTTAAGAAAATACCTCGCAACACTGCCGAGAATGGCAATGAAATTTGGATGCCTACTTAAACTTGTGTGGATATGGATATTTATCAGAAAATTTTATTTGTATTTTTGTTTTATCTGTACCCAAATTTGTCACCCCTTTTTTTTTTTTTTAAATGGGTATAAAATAGGTACAGGATATTACTATCCGCCTCATTTGAATTTACTTTATTATATAAATATATATAAATTAATTATTTTAATGATAAGTTAAGACATAAAATAACATATTTAATTAAAATTTATGTGATTCTTTAATTTTATTATCAAATGCTGAAATCTATTATTTGATTTGAAATATAATTAATAATTTAATATATAATATATTTAAATATATATATAATTTCTAAATGAATTTTCCACAAGTTAATTCAAACTCCAGTAAAACTCAATAAAAATAGGATGAATTCTAAGATTTTAAATCTATTTTTAGAAAAATCCAAATCCAAATTTATTTAACCTTTTATTAAAATACAAATGAAAAGAGTTAAATCCGCGCTGGTTCTTAATGTCCCGGTGAATATTAATATATTAAAAAAGATTACTTAATACAGAAAAAATGACGTGGATGTGAATCAGGTTGCCAACTTTCGTAACACGCTAATCCACTTTTGAAATCTGGTATATATCATTATACTGTTTCAAGCGTTAAATATTAGCCCCACTTGGAAAAAAAAATTATATACATTCATTAATATATATATATATATATAAAATTTTATTTCACATTTAACAATATTAAGTAAAGGTGAGTAAAATAATTAATTTTTTACTATTAAATATTATATAATTAATCAGTCAATTTACTTATAAATTTATTTATATTTTTTTTTACTCACATTTTATATGTATTTCTCTTTTAATATTTTATATCTAATTATCTACATATTCTAATTGAGAAAATTATAATTATATCTAATTTAATTATGGTATGCTTATCTATTTAAAGAATAAATACACAGTGCAAATGATAAATACAATGTGAAGCATAGTCCCAGATATTTGGCATGACACCAGAATAACCAGGTTCGTTCACTATCAATCAGTGGGTGCAAGAAAATTAAATCTAATAATTTGATACAAATTATCTAAATCTATCATGTTTACCTGATTCTAGAGGCTAGTTTGTCCACTATCGCTGCGAGTTATTATCACCTACCAAACTTAAATCTCTTAATTATGTTTCTCAATCAATGACAGGTCTAGAACTATTTTTCTGCTAATTAAAAAAATTAGTAATGTGACTCGCATAAATAAGTATTATTTCAAGATATAATGTTTAACTTGTGTACTTCGACCGTTTAACTTCTTTTTTTGGAGGCTTTTGAGAGAAAAATTTTAATTTATCAAAGAAAATGTAGGAATAGTTACATCTTCTCATCAAAGTAATGTTAAATTTTATTTTATATTAATGTAAGGTAGGTTTCGTTTATTCATCAAATTTATTAATACTTTATAGTGCATGCATTGCGTAACTGGCTAGAATAAGATTATTCAAATCTCTCTCTCTTTTTAGAATTTTTTAATTTCCCAATTGACAGTCACTTGACTAACAAATTAATCGCACTGCATACGGATTTAGTCTAACGTTTCAATTTGAAAATTCCATATTTAATATATATAACTGCTACTATCTTCTTCGTGGACCTTTTTTATCTTACCGGTACGACTTTTATGCTAAAAAGTTTATATTCACATTCTATGAGTTATTAAAAAAGTTATAATAAAGTAAATTAATACATATCTAGCTGTAAACAATTTATATCAATATCATAATCAATAAAATATACGTATATAGCAAAATATATAATTATTATTTCAGTAATATTAATTAATTAACATTTTAAATATTTTGATAATTTATGATTGGTACGATTTTTAAATTATTTACACAAAAGTTAAACAGTAATTTGTAATGGCGTCACTGTGTAATGCAAAATTTGACAAATTGCTTATTTAGTTTGACAAATATTTTTTTGACATTATTTTTCATAAAAAATGCAATGTCTAGTATTTTTTAGGAACGTTTAAATTGCTAGTAACATTGTACTTGTGTAATATGTGCGAACATGTTTTCGTGTAAGTCAATTATTAATGTTTGTTAATTATAGTATAAATTTAATTGATATCCTCATAAAATTCACACACGAATATATATATATATATATATATATATTAACCCATAAATTTTAGTAAGCCAGTTCTATATAATAAATTAGAATATTTAATTCAAATAATTTTTTTTTTCTATACCCATTATTTATCAGACAAAAATTTTACTTTAAGAATATACGTGATCGTCTAGTGGTTACTACTGTGATTATCACTCTACTTATTACCGTAATAGTTATATTTACCATGATTACTTACTGTTATAAGAATGATAATATTAATTACGAATAAAAATAATCAAGATAATAATAATAATAATAATAATAATAATAAAAACGAAGATGACATGATTATATAATAAAATAATAATATTATTACAAAATTTAGATAATTAAAAATTTCATGTAAGTATAATTTTTTTGATTTTTTATTTAATAATTAGTACATATTTGATAAACGTTTAACCTATTTTAACTTAACCGCTCAATAATATATTAATATAATAATAATCATTTACAATAAAATACTCTTATCTGATATATTTTAAATCTATTTACCTATTATTAAGCAATACAAGAGAGTAAAGGCGAGGCGTGGAAAAACCAAATACTGTTCCGCGTTTTCGGTAAAAGAATATTCTTCTCTTTAACTCCTACTTCTTCATGAAAATTATGCAATCACGAAATTTTCACCGCTAATTTAAACATATACTAAATCACATTAAATTAAAATTAAAATATGAATTATGATGGGACATATATATAATTTGAACTATATAATAAAAATAAACCATTATCTTATACTTATTTTAAAGATGAATATATTTAAATAATTTATAAAAAAAATGAATACAAGAAGGGATTAAAAGTTAGGAAGTGAAGTGAGAAGTGAGAAGTGAGAAGTGAGAAGAAGTGAGAAGTAACCTAAAAAAGAGATGTGGGAATTAGGAATAGACAAATTACAGATATTGGTAAAATTTTGATATTCTGAGCCACACACCTTTTTCTGTCTCTCCAGTCATCATTCCCACCCCTATCTTCTCTCTGTCACATATAAAACCCTCTTCACCCCTTCCCATTTCCTTCATTATTCATTCATTCATTTCATTTCCTTCTCTCATTCTCTTATTCTCTCACTCTCTCACACTCTCTCAGCCATGGGAGCAACCATTCTCCCAGATCTCGGCACCGAGATTCTCGTCCCTGTCTGCGCTGTCATTGGAATAGCCTTCGCGCTTTTCCAGTGGGTCCTCGTCTCCAAGGTCAAGCTCACCGCCGCCAGAGATTCTTCTCCCAACGCCGCCGGTAAAAATGGCTACAACGATTATCTCATCGAAGAGGAGGAAGGCATCAACGACCACAACGTTGTTCTCAAATGCGCCGAAATCCAAAACGCTATTTCTGAAGGTCCCTTTCTCTTTTCCTCTCTCTTGTGTCGGGTTCTGTGTGTTTTTCGGGCTCTTGAGATCTACCCTCGAGCCCTGTGTCTTGTCTTTCCCTCTATTTTTTCGTCAAGTTTTTTAAAAATTGGAACTTTATTTGTCGGCGCTGTTTTCAGTTTAGTGGGTAGATCTTGTTCTCTGGTTCTGCCTGCCCTGTTTCTGTTTTCATTGATTTGAGTTTTTTAGGTAATACATATCGGGTTAAAAACTGGATTTTGTTTTTTCGGAACTCAACTCTATGCTCCTACTCTGGGAGCTTCGACTGTTTTTTTTTCCCTTAAAAATTTGTTTTTTCTTATTTTGATGTTATTCTTTCTGGGTTTGTTTTGTGAAATCTGAAACGTTTTTGAACTGGCTTCATGGCCTACAACATGATTTGAACCTCGTTTTTTTTTAAAAAAATTATTAAAAAAAAGTTTTTTGTTATGGGATTTGGACCCACACGTCTAAGTCGTGTGGTGAATTAGTAATTTGCAATTGAAATTAGTTTGGTCCGGTTTTGCTTTCCATCTATTTTCTTGTGGTTTTTCTGTTTCACAAAACTTCGCTGCTCATAAGCACGGAAAATTAGTTTGGAGACCTGATTTATATATTTTGATAGTAAGTTAGTGACTTGAAATTGTATGAAGTTTTGAGCGGTATACGTGCTTTTTATGTATCTGTTGGTGGCTTTATTTAAATGATTTGTATGGTGTTTGATACTCAGACAAATCTAGATGAGTGAGTTTTTCATATTTTCCGGCACTGTGAATGATTTGTAGTATTTTTACCTGTAATTATCTCGATATTGGATCTTAAATTTGGACCATGTTATTATGTATCGTTTTATCTGCAAACATTTTATACTTTTTTAGCTTTAGTCAGTTTATATTTAATATTGACAGAGTTGTATTGGTTGCAAGCATTACTTGGCTAGATGTCCGCATTTTACTACACCTTTAGTTTTTCGGATGTGTTTTCTACTTCTGGCACTTATTTTCAATTAGTGCTTGTTGGTGGATGTTAAAGAATGCTTCACTCATTTATTGGTCTTTGAATATGATCAGGAGCAACCTCTTTCCTTTTTACTGAGTACAAGTATGTGGGAATCTTCATGGTGGCTTTTGCCGTTTTGATATTCCTCTTCCTTGGCTCGGTTGAAGGATTCAGCACAAGCTACCAGCCTTGCACCTATGATCAAACTAAACTGTGCAAGCCAGCTCTTGCAACTGCTGTTTTCAGCACAGTATCTTTCCTTCTTGGTGGTGTCACGTCCCTCGTTTCTGGATTCCTCGGAATGAAAATTGCAACTTATGCCAACGCAAGGACCACCTTGGAGGCAAGAAAGGGTGTTGGGAAGGCTTTCATTACAGCATTTAGATCTGGTGCAGTTATGGGTTTTCTCCTTGCTGCAAATGGTCTTTTGGTTCTCTACATTGCCATCAACTTGTTCAAGATTTACTATGGTGATGACTGGAGTGGTCTTTTTGAGGCTATCACTGGTTATGGTCTTGGTGGGTCTTCTATGGCTTTGTTTGGAAGAGTTGGTGGAGGTATCTATACTAAGGCGGCTGATGTTGGTGCTGATCTTGTTGGCAAGGTTGAAAGGAACATTCCCGAAGATGATCCAAGAAATCCAGCTGTAAGAAATAGAACCTTGAAACCAGTTCCCTTATTTGGTTTTCTAAACTTTCTTTAGTTAATGCTTTTATATTTGTCTGAATAAACCATTGTGTACTCAGGTGATTGCTGATAATGTTGGTGACAATGTTGGGGATATAGCTGGTATGGGATCTGATCTTTTTGGTTCATATGCCGAGTCATCCTGTGCTGCTCTTGTTGTTGCTTCCATCTCTTCTTTTGGGGTGAATCATGAGTACACTGCCATGTTATACCCTCTCATCATCAGTTCTGTGGGTATCCTTGTCTGTTTGCTCACCACCTTATTTGCCACTGACTTTTTTGAGATCAAGGCTGTAAAGGAGATTGAGCCTGCATTGAAAAAACAGCTTGTTATTTCCACTGCATTGATGACTATTGGAATTGCAATTGTTAGTTGGATTGCACTCCCATCTTCCTTCACTATCTTCAATTTTGGAGTTCAGAAAGATGTCAAAAATTGGTAAGTTTCACAACATCTGTTAGGAATCACTTTTTTTAGGATTCTTGTCTATTTATAGAATAATACATCGTAGATTTTTATATCCGAGAACTCATGGGATACATTTCGTCTTGCAGGCAGCTATTCTTGTGTGTTGCTGTTGGTCTTTGGGCAGGGCTTATTATTGGATTTGTAACCGAGTACTATACTAGCAATGCATATAGGTAAGCAATTTTGGGTCATGTTTTTCTGTATTTACCTTTGTGCATCTATACCATCAGTTTTTTAACATGACTCTTCCGGTCTTGTTTTCCAGTCCTGTGCAAGATGTTGCAGACTCATGCAGGACCGGTGCTGCAACTAATGTTATTTTTGGGCTTGCTCTGGGATACAAATCTGTTATTATTCCAATCTTCGCTATTGCAATTAGTATTTTTGTTAGTTTCTCTTTTGCTGCCATGTATGGTATTGCTGTTGCTGCACTTGGGATGCTAAGTACCATAGCCACTGGATTGGCCATTGATGCTTATGGTCCAATCAGTGACAATGCTGGAGGTATTGCTGAGATGGCTGGTATGAGTCACAGAATTCGTGAGAGGACCGATGCTCTTGATGCTGCCGGAAACACAACTGCCGCAATTGGAAAGGTACAGATGATCTGTTTTTTAACTTTTCAAAATTAATTCATGAAAACATCACTTTCCCTGCCAGGTGCCTGATGTTGTGTGGGGTTCTGTTTTAGGGATTTGCAATTGGTTCTGCTGCCCTTGTATCTCTGGCCCTCTTTGGTGCCTTTGTGAGCCGAGCTGCTATTACAACTGTTGATGTGTTGACTCCAAAGGTTTTCATTGGTTTGATTGTGGGTGCCATGCTTCCCTACTGGTTTTCTGCCATGACTATGAAGAGTGTGGGAAGTGCTGCTTTGAAGATGGTCGAGGAAGTACGCAGACAATTCAACACCATTCCAGGATTGATGGAAGGAACTACTAAGCCTGACTACGCCACATGTGTTAAGATCTCCACTGATGCCTCTATTAAAGAAATGATTCCACCTGGTGCTCTTGTCATGCTCACACCCCTTGTTGTTGGAATCCTTTTCGGTGTTGAAACACTTTCTGGTGTCCTCGCTGGATCCTTGGTGTCTGGTGTGCAGGTAATTTTTCACACACCCCTTTATTTATTTAATAGTTCAACATCAACATTTTGTTCCTCTCTGTCTTTCTTTACCTCTAAGACACATTTCTGTGCCATACTTATCTACAGATTGCTATTTCTGCATCCAACACCGGTGGTGCTTGGGATAATGCCAAGAAGTACATAGAGGTAATGTTTTATTGTATACTTAAGCTGTATTATAATTTTGAGTATTCACTCTCCAACAAGTGTTGGAAGCAATTTTCTTTTATTTATGGTGTTTTATATTGTGTTATGTCATAGGCTGGTGCTTCTGAACATGCAAGAAGCCTTGGTCCAAAGGGGTCAGATTGTCACAAAGCCGCAGTCATTGGTGACACCATTGGAGACCCTTTGAAGGATACATCTGGACCTTCACTTAACATCCTTATCAAGCTTATGGCTGTTGAGTCTCTCGTGTTTGCTCCTTTCTTTGCTACTCACGGTGGCTTACTGTTCAAGATCTAAACAAAGATTTAACCGAGAGAAAAGAGCATCGTCCATCAATTTCCTACAACGGCACAAGGAAAAAACTGTCTTTTTACCCCGCCTTTTGTTTTGTTAGTCTTTTTGACTCATCAGTTATGTCGATTCCATTGTTTTTAAAATCTTTTCCTCGCTCTCTCTCCCGTGCTCTCTTTCTCTCTCCTTGAAACAAAGTATATTTTAGTCTTCTCATCTGTAGTTTAAGAACACTTAAATTAGGCAGAGTCTGCAACGAAAATTTTCCTTGTAAAGTGGAGGTTGATGATGATGACGATGATATTTTTACCTTGAGCGCTCATTTCAAATGCCCAATTTTCTTACCCTTGCTTAACATAACAAAAACTCTTGAAATAATTCAGTTAATACTGAAAAATGTATAATTAAATAATCTGTAAACTACGAAACAAATTGAATTCAAATTAAACCAATATAGATTATTATTTATGCAAATGTAATGCCTTTAATTGAATATTAATTGTCCAAACCCTTAAGGATTGATGATTAAAACTATATAGCTCATTGAAAATAATTTCATTTTCAATCTTAACGTGGAGAAAGACGTTTGCGAAACCTGGAATGGTACAGTGAAAAAATAAAATTTCAGGTTGATTTTTCTTTGATATGCGATAGCTAGGTGGACAAGTACGAGTGAGCGATTGAAGCGAAACTCGTTGTTCGTCGACGTGCTTTCCGTTAATGCTCGAAGCACTTCCCTCCGATTTCGACATTCTCTGTACGCACCCTCTGTTCTATCCCTTTATGTTCGACAAGGTTCGAATTGGGAACGAGGGGCACCGAATTGCAAGCCGCGAGAAGTTCCTCCGTGTGTTAAGGAGTGACGGGTGCGATATGGTGGAGATGAGTTGTGAGGATCATGATAAGGATTCGGTTGAGACGCAGTTTATTAAGCACATTATTGGTAGGGTTTTGGGGATGATGAAGTTGGAATCGACGCCGGTTAATATTCAGGGTATATTGGTGGAAACTGCTGTTAAGGATAGTTTTTGATTTCCTTTATAGTTTGATTTTGTATGATAAGAATTCGTTGGAGATATTGGAGGGGCTGGATATAGCTTTTCAGTAATTGATGAAACTTCTCGTGGGACGTTTGCATTCTGCTGTGAGGGAACAGGAATTTGATAAATATCAAATGATGAAGAATGCTCCAAATGAATCAGCATCAGTACTATCCTCCATGGATCGAGGTGTTTTTTTTTTTTTTTTTTTTTTAGCGGCTTACTTTGACCTTAATATTGGTTAGTACATTATTCAAATTTTGTTTTATGTTATGATTTCTGCTGTTTTCTAATTTGAATTGGCCTAATCTGCTACTACTTTTTATTTTGTTGGTTCTCCCATAGAGTCTAATTTATAGTTACATTTTATGCTGATCTTCAGCTTCGATGATGTTGCTAAACTCAGCAAATACCAGTCAAATGATTCAAGCAAGCCTGATGACAACTCAAAATTGCATTAGTTGGTTTTGGCAGGTTTGATCAGTTTCTTGCAAAAACTATTGTGCGTCATGGTCATGAAGTGTTAGCAAATAGTAGATCAGAATACTATTCGCATGTCGCTTGGGAATTGGGGATTTTTTATTTCAATGACATTGATGATCTTTGTGAACAGCATCCAGATGTTATTTTATTCTGCACTTCAATCATTTCCACGGAGGAAGTTCTTAGATCATTTCCCTATATGAGATTGAAGAGAAGTACTTTGTTTGTTGATGTACTTTCTGTGAAAGAATTTACCTAGAAACTGGTTTCTTCAATATTTGCCGTCTGATTTTGATGATCTCTGCACCCATCCCATGTTTGGTTGGGTCAGACAGTGCAAAAGATGGGTGGAATGGTCTTAATTTTGTTTTTGATAAAGTTAGAATAGGAAGAGATGAGTCAAGAACATCACGGTGCGATCGGATTATCAACATTTTTGAACGGGAAGTGTTGAAAATATAATAATGGAGGAAAATCTAAAGATGTGAAGTCCCACATTTGTATCCCACCCTATAAGTTGATTTTATGGGGTTGAGTTAGGCTCAATTCAAATTTTTACTGATATCAGAGCCAATCCTGGATGTTGCGTGTATTATAATGTGAGTTAGTTTTGACCTCCACTTTGCTTTTCTTCTTGCATAACAAAAATACCATGCAACAGCTAGTATTGACCTTCACTTTGGTTTTCTTCTTCCATAACAAAAATACCATGCAACAGCAGACATCTGAAGGTAGTGCAGTATCATCCTTTTTCTAATATTTTGGATACTAAGTGAAATTAATTTCCCAGATTTGTCTTTTGTTTGTAATTATAGCACGCCCTTTTTATTTTTTGTCAATAGGTTTAAATATATTTGTCATTTCTTAAATTTTATACCCATTTTTGTAGAAGTTATGCTGAATCTGCTTGATCGAGATAATGACAGAAATGAGTTGAAATTTTGAATACCATCTTTAACTCGTGTAATAAACTTATATGAGTTGTGAAGAATAAGATATGATAAAAAGAGATATAAAGTTCAATTAATTTTTTAAATTTGATTAAAGTTAAAAGTGGAGAAAAAATTTATATAGAGGGAAATCCCCTTATTAATAGTCATAGATAATATAAAATACTAATAAAATGTGACAGTTAAATAAAATTTAAATAATTCTATAATTATTATAAACATTTATTGTAAGATTAAAATAGCATAGTATATACAAGGAAAATACTAATAGAAACAATGTTAAGGAATTAAAATGAGTTTTTATTGGAAACTGTGTGAAATGCACTCATCCATGATTTTTTATGCAATTCCAACATAATTTTCAACTGAATCATACATATTTATCTTTTATTGTTTGACTCAAATATCAAAAACATATTGATGATATTGTTATTTATGTCATCCGGAATTCAAACCTGAAACAGTCTCAGTTTTGATACGAGTTATATGCAATTTTGACAGTCTCAAGTGGTATCTTTCCGTCTTGATAACACCTGTAGTTGATATCACCATAATTTTTAACATTTCTGTATAACCTGGGCCATGTCTCATCTATTAAACCTTCTACAGGTCCAATCTCTTTCTCCGGCTCTGGCTCATTAAACATGGCCACAGACATCCTCAACTTTTCTGTGTTTGTCACAACCCTGTGCATAATGCTCTTGAATATTCCATTACTCATGATCTGCAATAATGCCCAACATTATCAAACATTCTCCAAAATGAACACTAATTCCACCTCAAGAAACTAGTTAATGATGCAGCAACAAGAAAGTAAGTAAAAAATATAGTATTTTTATGCTTGATGAACATTAATTAAGCATTAAAAGTGGACCAATTTATTTTAACCAGGTCTAGCTCAGTTGATCGAATAAGGAGCAATAAGTTATTGTAGTTTGTAAACCCTTTGACATTATTGTTCGATTCCTATGAAAGAAGACAAAAATGGACTAATTTCTGGAGATATTGCTCAGTTTACCTGCATTTGATCACCAAGATTGACAACAAGAGCATCAGATAATGTGGGGACGTTGACCCAATTGTCACCTATAAGTACTTGGAGGCCTTCCACTTCTTTGTCTTGCAACAGAACTGTGATTCCTGATCTATCTGTGTGAGGTTTCAAGCCAAGAACCAAATCAGGTCTAGAACATCGTGGATAGAAGCTGAATCTTGTTTGAATCAATGGTTGTTCCCCAAACTGGTCCACAAAACTACCCTCTTCCAAATTCAGTGACCTTGCCATGCATCTCAACAAATAATCCATCATTGATTTCACTTTGGTAGAAAACTCCTCTAGTGTCTCACTGCATAATATTAAGACAATTAAACTTAATAGTTTGGGTGAGCTTTTCAGAAGAACTCTTCACAGAAGAAAATAAGAAAAGTTAAAATTAGTTTTTCATTAGATAATATGTAGAAACTCTTTCTTTTAACTTTTCCTATTAGCTAATGAGAAGTTTATTCTAAATTTCATGTTTTCTTTTTATCCTCCTAAAGTCCTTATAGAGAAAAACATCCAATCTGCCCTTATTCTGAGTTATTATGTTACAAAAGTTTCTCATGTAGAATAAAATATCCAAATCTCCCTTCTTATAGCTACATGTCATTTAGCATAATTTAATACAAAGAGTTCAATTGTTTTGAGGAGTGATTGAACTGCGGCAAAGAATTAATACACATTTAAATTCATCATGAGAGGAGGGCAGTATCTAAAATCACCAGGATTTTTTGGGCAAAGGGAAAGCCTTCGTTTTGATTGTGGAAAAACATGAAGTTTTAGGCGATAGGACCAGTCAAGGATTTGCATGTCTGAAATTACTCTGTCATTCCCATACCCTTCAGATTCATTAACAGCTCGGGCATACTTGTGTTTTTCCTCTTCTGGGAGAAGAAAAAATTGTTTTGCAGTTTCACGTATTTTGTCAAGATATGAACCTGACATTCCATGACCAATTGCCTATCGGTATGTCAAATAGAGCTAGTAAGATTTATATGAAATCATTAATATCCCCAGCGCTAGCACTTTTTTGGGTCTGAAACTGGGAATGGCTTACATATTTACATCACTCTAAACTACTACTTATAAGGTCTGGAATCACGTAATTAAGGATCAGTAGCATGTCAAAGATGGACTTCAGTACATATATATCTACGTACAGGGGATCTTTGCTTCAAAGATTAACTAATGCTTTAAAGACTTTGATTCTATTGTCAAGACAATAAAATGTAAAATTGTTAGTATTCTAGGATAGAATAAAATGTAAAATTGTTAGTATTCTAGGATAGATATAGATAGAAATTGGGATGTTATGTAGGATGATAAAGAATTTTTAATAAATGTAGTAAAAAAAGGTAAAAAAGTGGTTGACCGTGTAATTCTCTTGTCACAGTTAGTAATTAGACAGACTGAGAGAATATCTTAGAACAATAACATTGAATAATTTGTAATGTAGTGATCACTACTAGAAGGTAGCTCTAGGAAATAACCAGTAATGAAAGAGAGACTGTGTATTATAATTTTTCTCTTCATCTACAATTGGTGTTATAATTGTTAATTTATAGATTTTTGAGGTAGATAATTGTTATTTCTAGATTTGTCTAGTCTAAGAATATTTTAGACTTTTTCTAGACTTATCTAGCTAGTAATATTTTAAATTAATTTCTTTATTTCTAGTTTTTCTATTTTTCTTTTACAAGATTTTAGTTTTTTTCTTTCTATTTCTAAAAATTTGTAGCATTTAACAAAAAAAAAAATAAAAAAAATTAATGTGATAAGTGGAATTGACCCATTATTTTACCCTCGATTTAGAAGTGGATATTTACCTATCCAATATCAAGGCAATAAAAACTGAAATTATTAATATGTTATCAAGTGCATCACATAACGCTTTACCACTCTTTTTTTCACTCTTAATTCAAAGAACACTAGAAAGTCTATTCATGCAACATATAACCTATGGTGCTTTGAGACTTATGTAACTATCTAAGTAACAGTCAACGATGATTATGATGTAAACACAGCAAGTACGAACTAATGAAGTAGTTGTAAGCTTTTTATAAATCCACACCTGGAAGAATCCAGCTGAACTTAGAGTAGATCTGAGCTTCTCTAATTCACTTTCTGACGAAAGTTGACTTACATCAATGATGGGTATTGGAATTTTTCTAGAAGAATCTTTATATCCAGAACTATTTCCATTAACTATATATCGTGATGATGGTTCATCACCATCCAAGGACATTTCTTTGACGCTCTTGGGCACTGATTTCTCATCTGAAACAAGTAGATTGCTAGCCATGTGTTTCCCTCCGCCAATTGCTCATGAACAAATGAAGGGAAACATATCCTTATTCGTCACTTATCTTGTCAGCTAGCTTTAATTGATTTGTATATTGTATTAAAAAAGAGAATGAATAGTTTAATATCATTATGTCTACAAATCATTATGTCCGTTACAGTAGTTTTTCCAAGTTAGAAAGAGTTTTAATTTACCAATGTTCTTAAATAGAAAATGCAGAAAAAGACTGTATGTAACCTCATATTTTTTATTTTCACATGTTTTTTAGGCAACCTTATTCGATACAAATCAACGTGTCACGAAATGAGTTACTTCATGTTAATGGTAGAGAAAATATGTTCCTTCATCGGCTCTAACCCTTTTTTTTTTTTTTTTTTAAATATTGATTGTGAAACGCAATACAAACTAATCAATTAATTAGTACTTATTTCTTTAATTAATTTTTTTTTCTTTCTTTATCATGAAGTAATTGATTGGTATTTTAATCACAGTTAATCACCTGACATTTTTCTTTTTACATGTATTCAGCTCCACAAAATCTTAATTGGAACCCAATAGGTTAACACATGATGACCAAGAAAATTACATGTATTATTACGCCATTAACAAGAAAATAACAAAACTATGTTATGCGTTGTGCATTCCAATTTGTTGTGAGCCACAAACACGACAGCCTCCGTGGCCACCTCGGGTAGCATAACATTGTCCATGCGTCCCATGTTATGTTATGGCACTCTCTAACACACCCAAATATTCTTTTTTTTTTTTTCTTAATCATTTTTTCCTTTCTCTTTATGCGACTGCAACTTGAACCAGAGTATTTTACCCAGCATGGCCAGGCTCACACTCAGAGTCAGACCAGACAATTCATGCTTCTTTTCACACTCTCAATCTCAAAGAGCACACTCACACACCCCTTTTATCAGAACGAATTCGTTTCAATATTTTCACTTCCATCCCTCACCTTCAAACCTCACCCTCAGGCTTAGCATAGCTTCTAGCGCTTCTCAACATAAGGCCAATGAAACCCAGAGAGTGTGTAACGCGAAGGCCAAGGCCCTCACGGAGCTTGGTGTGGAAGAGGTTGAGAATCAGCAGCATAGAAACTTGTCAGGGAAGTGGCCACCTTGGAAGAATATTCCCCAAAGATACAAGCTCATCGGCACTACATCTCTCGCCTTCGTTATTTGTAATATGGATAAGGTTCTTAATCTTGCTTCTATCTTGCGTTTTCCTATTGCAACCCCACTAGCCAAAAATTGCTTCTTGATCACAATTGAACGCAATAAAAAAAAGTCTCATTAAAATGGAAGCACTTTTTTATTTTATTTTTTCCAATGATGAAATGCTGAAATTGGTTGCTGGTGACGTGTTCTACAAGGGCTTTGATGAAAAGAATGTAT
The DNA here is from genome assembly GCA_026586105.1 of Hylodesmum podocarpum. Lineage (NCBI taxonomy): Eukaryota > Viridiplantae > Streptophyta > Magnoliopsida > Fabales > Fabaceae > Hylodesmum > Hylodesmum podocarpum. Next base: position 6,752,876 of record JALJEV010000650.1, on the reverse strand, counting down.
ATTTTTAGTGCAATTGATGAGTTGCTTCATTAATTATGCATGAGATTTGATTTTATGTAATGGGATGCAGGTGAACTTGAGTGTTGCTATAATTCCAATGTCTCACCAATTTGGGTGGAACTCATCAACAGCAGGATTGGTTCAGTCTTCTTTCTTCTGGGGCTATGCCTTGAGTCAATTGCCTGGGGGTTGGTTAGCCAAAATATTTGGTGGCAGGTTAGTTACAACTTGCAACACAAGTTTTATTTGCTATTCATAAGATTTAGCTATTTCTTTTGTGTCTAGACTTTCTTGGAGGGACAAGGCTTATTTACAAACACTACCTATTGTAATAACTATATAAAGAAATAATTTAATTCAAATATACTGAAATTATGAAGATTTTTTATTTTGTCTTCCAACCATAGATTATCATATAGTTAAAAATTGTTGACTTTGTAATAATGATTTTAAAAGTCATATCCAAGGTGATCTGATTCATTGTTATTGATAATGTAAAGATTTGTACCCTGACAATGTAATAAAATTAAACTTAGACAGAAAACTGGAGAAGTATAACTGTTTACTCATAGGAAGTGAACTTGAGGGCTCTAAACGACCATTAAGGTGTTACTAGGATTGAGGAATGTTGGAAAGCCACCTTAAGTGTGGTCAACCCTAGCCCATCTTAGTTGCCGCCTATCAAAGTTGATTGTTAGTGTTGGAGATCCCACATCTCCTAGAAATATAGTCTGTTAAGTGCATATAAGTGAGGGCAACTATCACCTTACAAACCGGTTTTGTAAGGTTGAGTTAGACTCTTAACTCAAATTTCTAAAGTCTATCCTAGGATTGTTTGTTGTTGTTTGACATGATCTATCGTGTCACCTACTATTGGGTTGCTATCGGACCACTCTTTATTTAGTTTTCACATTTGAGATGTTCAGTTCTCAGCATGAGGAGGTTAAGGAAGGTGTGTTAGAGATCGCACATCACCTAGAAATATGGTTTGAAAGTTTATATAAGTGGAGGGTAACCCTCACCTTACAAGTCGGTTTTGTAAGGTTGAGTTAGACTCTTAACCCACATTTCTAAGAGTTAGTGTCATGAATAGGTACATGTGAAGAGGCCTATGAAAAAAGGTTGAGTGAAGTGTTGTGGAGTGCAATTACTTGGACATCAACTTTTAGAGGGTCGAGATCCCAGATTAACAGAGATATGAGGCCACTTGCATTGCCATTCTTTGAGATCCTTGGGTTATAAAAGCTTATAAGCCAATTTCATGGATGTAATTGCTTAGATACAAACGAACAGTGTGGGTGGTGAGCCAGCATCGCAATGTTTGCTTGGTTCTAGTCAAAGGACTAGTGCACAGCCAGCCCGCATGGAAGTTAGGGTTGCGGAGCATGGGGGGATCTTAGGATTCAAGTGTAAGCTATAGGACTTGAGTCCGGCATTGGAAATATGGGGTTCTACCGTGGAATTTATAATGTCTTGGGCTCTCTACTACAATAGTTAGCTTTTTGTAGTGTGGTTTTCCCAAGGAAGTTATAAAGATATGTCTCTTTCTGCAATACATGTAGGCAGAATTGGAATTATCATTTTTTCATACCAAGCATTCTCTTAATGATACGTTTTCAACTAACTTCAAGTATTTATAGTCAGATACCTTTTCTTTTGTAAATTTGTCTTGTTTGTCCTTTTAAGGCATCTTAAACAAAAGTTTAATTAATATACACTGTCCATGTAAAATTTTTTCAGACATGAATCAGAATTCATGGTTGGTATGACTTTTAAGGTATTTATGTAGAAGTCAACAAACATACTATAAATAATTACATTCCAAGGGGAGGTTCAAGATTTAAAAGGAGATATCTAAAGATGTCATTTATCTGCTATAATATTAATCAATCATTGTTTAAACTTTATTTTATCTATTATTGACAAATGTATCCATATAGATTTCTTTTATTCGATGAGAGTCCACTGAGTAATCATGTTCAAGTCCTAAAGAAAGAGATAATTATTGGACAACTACCTCATTCAGAGTTGGCACTAATATTTCAATTTAGGTGGGCTTATGATGTTACATGATGTTTCTGTCTCAGAGCTGTTCTTGAGGTTGGAGTATTGATATGGTCAGTAGCTACAGCTCTTGTTCCTTTTCTTGCTGGATATATGCCTGGCTTACTACTGTCAAGGGTTTTGGTCAGTAATTTCCTCCCTCAGCCTGATGAAAGCATACTTTCTTCAAACTTTGCAGATTTAATGTCTACTTAGATGCATATATTTCTATTTAACATGTATCGTCATCTGCATTTGTTATTCTTTTTCAACACTTCTTAGCTATTCCCATCTACTGTGAATGTAGGTTGGGATAGGCGAAGGTGTTTCACCATCTGCTGCTACCGATCTCATTGCCAGGCATGTTAACATCCAAATATGTTGGGTTCAAATTGATTTTTTGTTGATTTGTATCTTTTTTATGATTTGATTTTTTTACTAATCTTCAGCTTACTTTTCTAGTCAGCATGTGAGTTCTTTGATTATTTTCCTTTAAAATATTATTATTTATTGTCCTCAATAGTTTCTTCCCATAAGGAAATTTTGGTGGAAATCTGAATTTTGTTGTTGGGAGATAAGAATCCAAAGCAAAATAAATATGCACAACACTAAGAAGAATTCTTTGGAGGAGCTGGACAAAAATGTTTTAATCATTTCACTCACCTAATCCAACTCCACTGCCAAAATTGATAAAACATCTATCTTCAGAAGTTTAGTGTTAATTCCTTGGTGAGCACATTGTTTTCACATGATAAGGATATTAATTATGAAAAATAAATCTTTATGCTCACTGTGAGTGAGTGAAGAAAATTCATATTTTGGTTAAAATGACTTAAATCAAACTTTTAAGTAACGTAGTTGGTTCCTGCCTAAGCCTTCTATTTATTAAGTTAAAATTAGGTTTCTGTATGTGTGTGTATTAAGTTTTATATCATTGGTCTTTTAGTCTGTTTGCCAAGGGAGTGATTTTGACAAATACTATACGTTTCTTCAGCCAATTATAATATTTTTTCACTTTTTTACCCTTTTGATTGATAAGATTCAATGTCATGTGCAGGTCAATACCATTGGAAGAGCGCTCAAGGGCAGTTGGATTTGTTTTTGGTGGTTTGAGTGTTGGAAGTGTCATGGGGTATGCATTTTCTAGCATTTAGTCAAATGTCAATAAGAATAAGTGTCACACAGGGTTGAATTTTTTTTTTTTTTTCATTGTCAACCCTCATTTTTAACAGTTGAAATATCTGCCAGGCTTCTTTTGGCTCCTCCCCTTATCCAAAATACTGGTTGGGGATCAGTATTCTATTTATTCGGTCTTTTGGGGATTGCTTGGTAAGTAGAAATGACTAATTTATCAAAGTTTTTTACTTGTTTAATTAAAATTATGACTTGTGTTATTGCGATGAATTTTGAAGGTTTTTGGGGTTTCAAATTCTTGAAAGAGGAGAAACACAGTTAAAGACAGAATCTCTTTCATGTGAGATCTTGATCTATTTTAATTTTTATGTTTTCTTAATTTTAGCTTGGTATTACTTGTGGCATTGTATGTATGGTAGGGTACTTGCCATAATAATAGAACCAGTGTTACCTGTGGTTTTGGATGTTTGTCACTATGTAATTACTTAGATTATTCTTGTGTATTTAATGTTGAGTAAACCTCCAAATTAATTCTGAACTTGTAAGAGTTGGTCACTTCGGTCCCTGACTTTTCTAAATCCTCATGTAGTCCGCGACTTTGTAGAAATCCATTCTCTTTAGACCTTTTATACCTTGTTGCACACTGACATTAAAGACTAAAGTGAATGACTTTTTGCAAAGTCAAAAACTAAATGAGTGTTTAGAAAATTCAGGGAGTAAAGTCTTTGGTGCTTACAATCTCATGAACTAAGGAGTTTGCTCAAAGAAGGCTAATTGGCACTCTGACTGACATATCAATAAAGATTTTCAGCATATAAGTAGACTAGTCTTATAATCTTTAATTTTGTTTAAGAATTGGTTAAATTATAAATGAAGATCATATATTTTACTATTCTGTTTTCGACATGTTTTGCACTGAAGATGCCTTGTGTTTTCATGTATAAAGTTGCCTTTGATGTTCTGTTCAAGGTTTCATTTTTTTTTTTTTTTTGTTTATGTATTTTTAGCCTTGTAGTTCAATTGATTATTTTTTCATTTTTGACTTTGATTGTCTCACAGCAGCCCAAGATACCGTGACACGAACATGGGAAACTTCTCTGAAGGAGTTGAATGGCCCTCTGAAGGTATCAATAAGAAATTATGACAGTTTTGGAGCTCATTCTTTTGTGCCAAAATTTTAGTGGCCCCAGGGAATGACTCACAGTTCTGCTTAATGGCCCTAGATGTTATATTCTAATATTTTCTTAAAGGCAACTATTTGCTAGTATTAGTTACTATAGATATAATCTCTTCACAATACAATTTAGAAGTTTTTTTCCATTAAGGATCTGCATTATAATCAAATTTAAATATAAATTCATTGGGCCTGGGAGGAATTTCACAAGCAATTCCAATTTCCAAGTATCCAGAAGAGTTCATTCCAATTTCCAAGTATTCTGGCATGATGTTACCCTCCCTAATAGTAGTTATACTTATTTTTACTTTATCCTTTCAAAGGTATCTCATTTTGTAACTTCATAAATAGTAGAACCCCTTTTGCCTGTGTGTGTGTAAGATGTGCACTGGGTTAGATTGAGTGAAGACTTACAATATCTGTTGCTAAGGAACTTTTTTTTGTCTGGTTCTTAAAATACAGGATGTACCATGGAAGGCCTTTTTCCAAAATCGTGGTGTGTGGGCTATGATATATGCTCATTTCTGTGGTAGTTGGGGTCACTATAACTGTCTATCATGGCTTCCTACATTTTTTAGGTACCCTGTTTCTACTTTCCATTATCGTTCACTGCAACCTGCTATTGGGAATCAATTGAGACTTTCTGTACTAGAATTGGATTCTTTCATTTGTTTTTTCTTCCACTTTAACATTTACTTTTTCATGACTTATTTTAGGCACATGGATTTAATTAAATTATTGTATCGTAAATATGTTAGAAAGAAGCTGGGTTCACCTTTTATTTACACGATATATACATACACAAATTAAGTGGAACCTAACTTTTTTGTATTACATTTTGGAATTTTACGTTGTGAAGAAATCTCGGTTTGAAATTTATGACTTTACTGTTGAGCCCTGTTACTTTTAGATGATATGCTGAACAATATTTGTGTGCTGATTGACTGTTTTTTTTTTTCTAAATATCCTCCATGATTAATATTGATTAATTTTGGAAATAAAATAATTATAAATAATTTATACATAATGTTTAACTGTTGGATCATGTGCATAAAGAATAATAAATTCTGTAGTTCTCTCGCTTGAGGTTCCCCAATTGCATTCTATAAATTTTGAAGTTACAAAGCTCTTTATCTTTTCTCTTTCATTGATTAGAATGAACTGATTTCAACTTTAGAATTTTCTGAGGTGAAAGAAATTGAGTAAAGAATTTTATGGTGCTTTGCTAATGGTTTCAACATCTTTATACATCAAATTCAAACTTCCTTGTAGTTGCAACCCAAATTTTAATTTTTGATTGCTCTGCATAAATTTGTACATTCCAATATTCCATACAGATGCATAATGATGATCACTGACTGCCATTTGGCCATCTATTACCATTAAAGCTTAGTTTTGTATGAAAAGTTCTTATGAAGAATTAGACAATTTTGTAGTTTACATGATTGTCAGTTCTTAAATTTTTTGCCTCAAAATTGTACAGAAAATTTAGTTCTAGTATATCTGACAGTTTTGATCCAATGGAGAATCTAATTGGTCCATCTTTATGCTGTGTAGTGAGGAGCTGAATCTAAATCTGACTGAAGCTGCGTGGGTAAGACTGATTTTTCTTTCTTGTTTTAGCTAACAGTCTATTCATGTCTTGAAGATGGAAAAATTGTTGTTTTCATTCTTTACGATGAAGGAAAAGTAGCTGTTTCCTCTTTCAAAACATCACAAACAGCAAACTGACTCGTTAACTGCTTCTTGCAGGGCTGCACACCATAAAACATAACTACGTAATACAGACTTAACATAAGCATAACTCCCTAATACCAAATTATTGAATATGGCTTTCATTTATTCCTAACACAAACCGTCAATAGCCTCGCACCATCTCCTTTACAGTTAAGCCCAAAACTTGACAAAGTAATGAAGTAAAAGTAATAACATAGCAAATTATATTTGTTGAATAATATTAAACTATTTAAGCTTAATAAATTTATAGTTATAATGCGGAAACAATCATACAATTATCTGTGACGTTTCAACTCGGGGGTGTGGACCTTACCCTAACAAGTGGAGAGACTATTTCTAGGATTTTAACCAGTGATCTCCAAGTCACAAGGCAACAACCTTATTGTTGTGCCAAGGCTTGCCTAAATATCAGGCTTGTTGAATCTATCAGTTTAATCTTCTTTTTATTTTTTTGAAAAAATATTGCTTAAAAGTATTCTTTTAAGAGGAAACAGATTACTCACATACATACAGACATACTAACTGTTGGAGATTCTTGATCATTTCAGGTGTCCATTCTTCCGCCACTGGCTTCAATATTTGTGACTAATCTTGCAGCACAATTAGCTGACAACTTGATTTCAAGAGGAGTTGAAACCACTGTGGTATGATAGGCACTGAAACATCATTTATTTTTGTCATTTGTTATATTAACAATTACTATTTAGGATATGATATCATACTTTGTAAAGAAATGGAATTCCATGTTCTGTAGCCATCTAAATTTTGCATCCAATTTGGCTGTAGACATAATACATGTTATGGTAAAGACAAGACTCCACCATGCTGGATGTAGACACAGCAGATGTTGTGGCTGTTGACCCAATGCAAACATTTCAACGATAACTGAAAAATTATTTGAAAATTCCTATCTTAACTTCCTGAGTTTCTTTGAAAATTATATATAGGTTCGAAAGATCTGCCAATCAATTGCATTTTTGTCCCCTGCAATCTGCATGACTCTTTCCTCGCTGGATCTAGGGTTACCACCGTGGGAGATTGTGGGGATTCTTACAGCTGGTTTAGCCCTCTCAAGCTTTGCCTTGTCAGGTATTAACTCACCCTGCAAATCTGTATTGTCTGATTCATATACTTTTCTTTGCCTTGACTGTCTGTATTTATCTGCTTATTCAGGACTCTATTGTACTCATCAAGACATGTCACCAGAATATGCAAGTATTCTTCTGGTATGTATGCTTACACCAAAAAAATTTGTTCTTATTCTTATTCTTATAGCATACAGATGAAGGTTTTGAACTGTGAAGTGCTTCGGCAAAATATCCCACCGAGCAAAATCCCTGCCTGGCTAATGCCATTTCAAATCCTTGTCTGAAGTCATATCCATAATTTTCTGGGAGCAAAATATAAATTTGATTCTGGAAGCCATATCCAGGATTTCAATAGCATCCGACTTTCATTTTTATTCTGTTCTCTTTCAGGGTATAACTAATACTGTTGGGGCTGTTCCTGGAATTGTTGGTGTAGCCCTCACTGGTTATCTTCTTGATTCAACTCATTCATGGAGTGTAAGTAAAGTTGCTGTTAATGTTGGTTGTTTTCTCTGTGATGCATATCATTCTGTGAATTTGATATATTTGTCATCTCTATACCATGTAGATATCACTTTTTGCACCATCAATCTTCTTCTATGTGACTGGCACTGCCGTATGGTTAGCATTCGCCAGCAGTAAGCCTCAAAGTTTTTCTGAGCAGAACTGATTCATGTTCCAATCATTCATAATTCTGAGCACAGCCTAGTAACTTAGGAACCTTCATGTGAAGCAGATTTTTTATGGCGGGGGTATATCCGCTTGTTATACAAATCAGATAATTAAAGTACAAAGAAATGATAGTATAGGTACATTACTGTATGTATTCTTGTTTTTCACTGTAGCTTGTTATAGCATTTGTATATTTTTTGTTGACGATGTATTGACGTGTTTAAATCCTTGTAAGTCAAGAATAAGTTTCCCTAGCAACTTTTGGTGCTCTGGTCATTCTATTGCAAGTTACAATTTAAACCATAATGTGACCATTTGAATAATCTTAACATTTTAAGCCATTCAAATCTCTCACCTAACCCTCCATGCCATAATATATTCTCTCTCATCTATTTTATTTTACATTTAAGGTTTAATTACATGTATTAAAAAATGTAATTAATTTATGGTGAATTTTGATTAGTTGAATATGTAAAATAGTGCATCACCCTTTTCTCTTTTGTTAAATCTTTTTATTTAATATAACCTTTAAATAATACTGTTTGGAAATTAATAAATAAAAAGTTTTGATAAAAAAATTACAGCGGAAATGTATACTTTCTGAGATTTAATAAACAACATGACACGATGATGAGTAAAACCATTGTTACCAAAGGACTATGGAATATCTTTGAAATTACCATGCTGATTAAAAAAATATCCTCTGGAATAATTTATGGCTGGCAAACAGCTACTGAAGCATCAAAGATTCAAGCATTAAATGTGAAGGAGAAAAAATGTCTAATCCACAAATAGCAAGATATTAAATGTCACTCTCAATTTATAATATTTAAAATTTGTCAATGGTATGCATCTGAAAGCAAAGAGAACAAATAAGAAAGAAAAAATCAAAACCCTATAGGCCCCATTAGGGGAAAAAGAAAAGGAGCAACTATCACCAATAAATTTAAATCAGAATTTTCATGTATTCTCTTATTTTATCAATCACCAAGTGAAACCAATTTTCGGTTTCACCTAGTGTCATTGAACTAGCTGCAGGCCGAAAGATGAACATTTGGTATATGAGCAAATACAATAGATAGAGGACCAGCAATTATTGGCTTTGATGAGTCTACATATAGAGGCTCCAAAGGAGGAATTTCACCAGCTGAGTTTACAGTTAAAATTTTTCCATTTAGCAACATGATTTGGCTATGTAAATTCCTGTCTGGTGCTGTTAAATGGTACTCTCTTCTGGCTGGTTCACCTACTCCATGGTGATAAGGTAGCTTATTAAATTTTAAGGCCACTCTGACTTGAACAGTGGTGCTGTTGTCCAAGTTGAGCAATAGTATTGTGATCCCTTTCTGAAACAGAGTATCAAATTCAAATCAGATTTCACAAATTTTACATCTACCATATACAGATACAGAATTTCACTTACGGATTCCTTTGCACAGTGTGCATAAGTTCTTAACTTCTTTGTCCCATAGAAGCTAGTTGACAGGACACGTCTTCCCATGAGTCGGTGCCAAAGAAGTGCACTATAAGGAAGAAAGTACATAATCAAAAAATGTTATAAAATAGCGTTATGAATCTACTTCAAATGGGACCCCACTTAATAAAACCTCTTGTTATATTAGAAATAGGTTCCATAACAAAGTAGCAAGCAATTAATGAAGCAAACATCACACACATTGGGACACAAAATCCGATATATCAGCTCATGAATATTTATTTATCAACACAGTAATGGTTAACCAAATTAGTCCGTATTTAATTATTTATGCTCCCGATTGTTGAACTATGAAATTCAAGTGTCAGTACCTATAATAGTCTGGATTTGGCATAAAAGTACTAGTATTGAGTAAACCATAGTTTCCTCCTATCAAACTCTGTCTGCAGTATGTTCTGGTATCATAAACAGCTGACATGCCAAGCTGATCCAAATACCTATGCATTATATAACCAAATTAGTGAATACACTTTAATGAGTTCCTGCTGGTATTGACAAAGCAAGGGAGTTACACTAACCAGAAGCTGTATACAAATGCATCAGAGACAAGATGATGACCACTATTGTAAGCCCCACCCGCCTCACCAACCCAAGATTTTACTGAGGTTGGTAAACTTCGAAGTATACTTTTGAGGGTGCTGAATGTGTTAGCCTCTCCATCCAAATAGGAAGGATCAAGAATTTTTTCAGTTAGGTTGTCATCAACTCCTGTAAGTAGCTTTCAGTTGTAAGCAAATACATGGAGATTAGGGAAACATAATAAATTTTGTTCAGTTTTGTGAAAGATACCTGGCCCAAGGTTATAAATATGGTGGGTGACCACATCTGCGGATTTACCGGATTTGCTTATAAATTCCTTGAACCAATCTGAGTCAAAGAAGCCTCCAGGTGCAATGACTAGTGGCTTTGGTTCAATCCCTCTATATGCACTTAGAACTATGTTTCTTAAAGCAGCTACATCAGAAGAATATTGATCTGCTGTAACACTTGCCCCGATACCATTTCCACACAATTCATTGCCTGTCCATGAAAAAGGCTCCTTGTATTTAATCCACACACATTAGTCCTCAAAACAGGATGGATTTAAATGTAATGAGAGACTTAACCCTTTAGACCATTTTTATTTCTAGTCTAAATGTGCAGTAGCATTTACTACTTTTCTATTTGTAATGAGGGCAGCATACACTTACCAAGTTCCCAGCCATGAATGGTGTACTTCTTTCTTACAGTGTATCGTATTAAAGATTCAGCATTGGTGTAGTTCCAAGGTCCAACAGCAGAACCAGACTTTATAGATTTTCCAGCTAGAGCATTTAATCCAAAGATGATCTTAGCCCTGAAATATACCTATCATTGATGTTAAACTTGTTAAAAACAGTTTCCAAATCAACAAGATAAATTAAAAAACAAATCCCTTCCGTTTCATCTCTGATAGTGAACTGAATATTAAATGACTAAAACAATTCAATAAAAATTGAAGAATTCAAACAATGGTTCAAAATTTAAGTTAACTATATGTTTGTTTTGTGATTGGATTCTGTTGAATACCAAAGCTATGTGAGATATTTTTTCCGCAAAACTGAGCTTTGGAATGCATGATATGCTCAAAACAAACATAAACTTAGTCCTAAACACACACATAGGTAAGAACTCAAAAGGGAAACTGATTTTACCCTGCTTTTTGGAAAAAGCTGTTTAGCTCATCCCACCTATACATGGGTAAGCACCCTTGAGTGAAACTAAACATTTCATCAGCATTCCAAACAAAAGGAGTACAGGGTTGCCTATTATCTTCAGTTCCATATATGACCTTGTCTTGCAAAGTGCCACCTAATCTAATTTTTAAGGGTGAAAAAGCTGCAAAACATTCAAAGGCAGTGGTGTCATAATAAAGTCTCAAAACAACTGTGAATCATCCAGCAAAAGTAATAAAAAAAGAAGTAAAATACTGTGAAAATAACCCAGTGGCGAATTCTTCCTTACCTTTCACTGCATTTAACAAAATTTTGTTGTTGAGGTCCTGCATGAGATGAAAACTATGAGATGTAAATTCTCTCTGATCTTTAAGGCTTGGGCAACCGTATCAGATTCTAAAAGTTCGTGACATGACTAGAAGTCTAGAACCTTTACTAGGGTAGGGGGTGGGGATATCCACTACACTCTCATCATTAAGTGGTCCGAAAATTATAATTTGAAAAAGAAAAAAAATAGAAAAAATAAATGTTTTTGCAGGAATTATTTTGCAGCTGAGCTAAGACACCCTAAACATGCATTCTAGAATCTAGATAGATTCAAGCATCATTCCAAATAGAAAAAGAACGTCATCATGTAACAATGTTATTTATAAATTTAAAAAAAAAACTGCAAAAACCATCTGAGAAAAAGAAAACTTTTTGACAGATTTAGAACAGAAAGAAAGGTGCAATACCAGATTGAGCAGAGAAGAATGACCCCAGCTGCATTTTCCATAGTCACATTTCTGAGGAGGCCACCAATCCAGAGTTGCACAGATAAAATCATCATCAATCCTTCCAATAGGATATTTCCCATGAACCAAAACAATCCCTTTCACAGCTTCACTTTCTTTTCTATACACAGCACCCACTCCAATGAAACTTAAGCTTGCCAAGTACACCAAAAAACACAAACCCAGAAGCCTTATCTGAGAAACCATTTCCAGAACCACCCAAATTCAAGATCTTTACGGTTTTTCTCAAATGGGCATGGAAGCCATGGAGCTGAGGTTTTGTTACAGTAACACAGTTTTACTTGCAAGACACAGAGACAAAAGAGTTGTGATAATATAATAATGACATAAAACTTCCTTAGTAGGAAAGTTATGTTATGTTTGTCTGTAGCAAATGCTGTTAGAAAGACACTTCAGTTCATGTGTATCAGCATGGAAATGGCACTTATAAACGTGAGAATGCCTCTTCAGCCTCTTTCAGAATCCGTTTCAAAAGAATCTTTTTCCTTTAAGACAGATAATCACTGAGATGGCTATTTTTTTTAATAAGACATTAATTACAGCAAAAGCATTTTTTACAAACTGGCACTAGAACATTTGAACAGGTAGACACGGATCTCTTGTACTCTAATAACCTCTTTCATTGATCCACTTGTCTGTAATTAAAAAGCAAAATTTTAATTCTATATCCATGAATCTTTTTACTATGAGAGACATAGACTATTTTTGAACATGTTAATTTTTACTTTTAATATTTTAATTTATTGAAAATCTATTAATGAAATACTTATTACATTTTTATATAAATAGGTATATTTATTGATTTATTAATAACATAATCTCACTTATTACTAGAAAAAAAATGTTTTTAAGTTATGATTAGTATTACAAGTATTATTTAATTTTATAACTTTTTAAATAAAATATAAATTTATGATATTATTAATTAAATTATTTTCATTGATTTTGTTGAATTTATTATTTTCATTGGTTTTAGTGAATTAGCTATTTTTTATATATAAAATAGAGAATATAATATAATTTAATTCAATTGCATCTTTTTTTTTCAGATACTCTAATCAATACGTTGATTTGAACCTTTCATTTAATGTATTAAGAAAATAACTAAAGTTTTTCTATAATTACATAATTTAATCAATGATTTAGACTTTTTTAATTACCGTAATAATTATAATGAAATTCAACAAAATTTATTATTTTCTTTTATATTTGGATTTTATTTATACATAAATTATGTACGGAATAAATAATCATTCCTAATCCTACCATGTCAATAATGAACAAAAAATAATAATATAGAATGATGAATATTTAATATTTATAGAAAAGCAAATATCCTATATTTATTCTTAAAGAAAATCCCTATTTCTTTTTCAGATAGACTTTTCTAATATGAAACATTGATAATGGAAGCTAGTGGGGTCAGGATCTGCTTTCCTGAAAGAAAGTACAAAGAAGGTGAAATGGTGGACAAAGAAAGTTTCTCTGTTTTCAACCCTAACGAAAACAACAAATATGACACTTGCATGAAAAAATCATCAAAATGGTTTCTCACTTGGGATTGAATCCATTTGTTTTTTTTTTTTTTAATCATTTTTGTTTGGTCTCATACTCTCATACTATAACCCATTTTCTTTTAAATGTATGAATATGATGGTTACACTTGAACTATCTTTGTATAATAATCTCATTTTAATTTATGTTGAAGTGATTTGGAAAATTCTTTAAGCTTTGAAATGTTATTTATTTTTTATATCATTAGATGGTTCAATGGGGACTAGGGTTAATAGCTGGTGATGATTTGGACTTGGGATGAACTAAGCGAGGAAGGCTTAATTTGGTGGGCATGCCACGGTATTATTATTGGTAGTATAGGTATTGGCATCTTTCACATTCTGACATTGCTTTCAAACCCACAACTTGTGTTGTCTTAGATTGGTTTAGACCAGATAATGTTTTTGTCTAAAACCATTAAACAATTTTAAGGAAGGTATTCATGATTAAAGTTCAAATCATTTTGTTTTATCACTTTGTTTTCTTCTTATACCATTATGCTACTCTTTGTTACCCTTTACTTTTTCGTATGATTTTTTTTCCTATACTTTTGCTAAATGCTAATTAAACCAAACGCAGTTATTTTTCAATTCTAAGGCTGAGAACTAAATGTATTAAAAGTTTAAAACTAATATCTTTTTAAAATTTGTAATGTGCAGCACATGTGATGTCCTTGGTGTTTGAATACTAATTTTCAAAGGAAACTTAAAAATATTGCAAATGATTAACATGATGTCAGTACTCCTACGGAAAATGAAATTATATATTAGTAAATGAAATTATTTAATTCTAACTACCTTAGTATATTATTATTCATAAAAAAAATAATAAAATCAAGAACTGCTTTCTACCTGATCTTGTTCTGTGATGATGAATTCAATAGTTAGTTGGCATCAAATACAAGCCAATCGATAATGCATAAACGTAACGCTTCAAAATATCAACAAAGGCTAACGCCCCACGTAACACGAAGTCCTCAAATTTTGGTGCCGTGCCCACCTAACGTTTGTTGTTTTGTAGGATTAGTGCATAAAGATAAATGTAACTAATTTTGTGGAAATTATAAGCCTAAAAGTGTTATAACTTCTAAAGTGTTTCTCTCAATTATACATGCCAAATGTAGTCATCTGCTCCATTATCACTAGCTTGAATTGAGGTCTAAAGCATTAATTTGTTGAGCTACTACTATACCTTGTCTTCTCATATGCACCTCAACAAAAATCTTTATATAACTAGGGTTGATGGAGGTAATTGGTAGATTGGGTCCATCTTTGATGTTGCCATATTGTTTGAATTTAAAAGTATATCCACCCTATCTATCCGCAACTTCACACATTGGATTAGGATGAATGGGGGACAGGGCCTACTAAATCGACTACACCAATGTGTGTTTGTTTTTTTTTTTCTTTGCCTTTTTTTTTTTCTTAGATTAGATGAGAAGGTATCATTGTTTGGTGAAGTATTAGTTCAGTGCAAGCTGACCTTGGAAGCTACAATTGAAAAAAAATGTAATTATTTTTCCTACTTCAGCTGTCACCCACTACACCATATTAGCCTTCATGAATCATATATAGTATAGTATCTGAAACGAATAGAGACCCATTATTTCAGTTTTAGAGACCTATTGTTTCCCTTTCTCAAGATTAGCTTTTCAAACCCTTGACCCAAAAGGGGAAACTTTGAAAGAACCCGGCACGAGTTAGCTAATTAGCTTATTACATTTTGATATGCACTTAGCCCAATAACCAACATACTAATATTTTGATGTTTAGAGACATTAAATAAAGGTTTTTCTTTTACAAATAGATTTTAAAAAATTGACTTAGATTTTAAAAGAAAAATGGGGCAGAATGTTAGTCACGGCACTCACTCATGGTTAACTAACTGGTTCTAGATAAAAGCGATCATTTTTACCAACTTTCTCGTTGGGTTGGCAATTTATGCAACTGTATTAGTTTTGAGTTTGAAGTTAACTAACTTCTATTGGAAGCATTAATTACTCTTATACAATTCCTATAGGAAATTAAGAAGCTAGAGAGAATGATAGAAAATTATCTAATAAAAAAAAAATGTATCATGGTATACTTGCTTTCAAACATGACTACTAACCCACGTTTTTTAGATTTTATATATATATATATATATATATATATATATATATATATATATATATAGTAGAATTATATATTGTCTTTTCAATTTATTATTTACTATTAAATAATTTTTTAGTTTTATAAATAAAGAGTAAATATTAACATGTCATCAAATTCAAAGCAAATAAACATTTTGCATCAATAAAATGGAAAAAAAAAGGGGTAGTGTAAAACATTGCTACCAGTGGGTATAATTTAGAAAATGGAGTCATTTAAGACCAACTCTTCCAAGAGTTGAATGTTTTAAGTTCAAATTTGCGCAAGACCTATATTATCACATTTAAAATATTGAGTCCTTAATTTTGCTCTAATGAAGAATTTTTAAAGTGGGTCTCTTATTTTTTTTTAATGGGTCTTGCTGAATTTGGTATAATGTCAATGAATACATTAAAAAACAAAAGAGTTAAGTATCTATCCTTCCATAATGAACGCTCCTTACGTAAAAATTGTGGTATAAATATCTCTAATATATTACAGAAATCAGAATCAGTACTTAAAAAGTTAAAAAATTCAGTTTAACGCTTAAGCTAAAGATGCTTTCAACTTCTTAATTAAAATAATCACAAGCATGCATTACTTATCTTATCTCATTAATTTGTTCAGATCGAAATTAATTTCAGGTTTAAACAAATCTTTTCCCTCAAATTTTTAAATTTTAAATTTTAGTCTCTTGCCAACTTTTAATTTCTCAATTATTTTTTTAAACATTTTTAATCTCTAGTAGATATTTAATATTTCTCAGTGACTTGAGATTTTGGCATTCTATGTGTTATAAGAATAGATTCATCCACTGCTATGCCTATGCATAGTTATATCTCCTCCACAAACTTGGTTAACAAACCTGCAACTCAACATTCGTCATATAAATTACAATTACATATATATTACACGCCAAACAATGCAAGTAAACCAATGAACATGATTTTCCTTTTCGAGAAATGTCGTCATTCCCTACAGCCAGTAATGAAACAAGATGTATGGCAGAGCATTCCTGGTAAAAATCCATTCAGCACCAACATGTTAGGAAAAATCACATAAAGGAGCGCATTCGAGGCCTGGTTATAGACTGTGCCCCATCAACATATATGGTTGTTCCAGTCATGTAGCATGATCCATCACTGATTAGATAGATCACTGTAGAAGCTAAATCATTCTTAACATCAAGCCATCTCTCAAGTGGTGCTGCTTCCTTCACCAATTTCTCTGCTCTTTCCTTTCCCACTGATAATGGGAATTCATCATGCAGGTGCAAGCCTCGAGCAATAGCATTAACTCTGATCTGGTACTTCCCAATCTCCATAGCCGAAAGCTGAAGAAAAACAAATAGTATTCGATACAAATAAGCTTAAAATGTACTTAAGTTAAATAGAGGATAACATCAAAGAGTATCACCCAGACTTTGTAATATTTCCAAATTTGAAATGCAACTCCTGGACAGTGTGATAGCCTATTGTAGTTAATTATGCAGCAATAGTATATATCAGAAGTTCAGTGCAGAAGAAGGATAATTCCTAGCATACTAGTATGGGCTGAACTCTAGCCAAAGTGTAATCAGAGAAGGTCATTGCTGCTACAAAGAAACAGTACCAAGTGTTCACTCTAGTCATTCAATACAATGTTATCATCTATGCATTAATTATAATTATATCATGCCTTATAGCACCTCTATATTAGGATCAGTAGCCACATAAATTAGCTAACCAGCCATAAACATTCCAATTTGACTTAAACCATGTCAACTGATCAAATAATATATGACTGCAACCTTATCCTCCAATTTAATTGTTAGAGAAATGTGGGTTATGCGTCTAACTCAACCCTACAAAACCGACAAAATCGACTTGTAAGATGAAGATTGTCGACGTGAGATCTTAACATATCCCCTCACGCCAAGAGTGGAGACTAAATAAATGAGTGGTTTAGAAATGCGGATTATGAACCTAACTCAACCCTACAAAACTAGCTTGAAAGATGAAGATTGTTCCCCACTTATATACATGCAACAAACCACGCTTCTAGGTGACGTGGGATCTCCAACACCAATAACCAAATTAGATCCTCTATATGCATGAATTTTCTACTTGCAAGTTTACAATAAACTCAATCCCAAATATAGAAACAGACTACAAGAATAATTAAGGGTATATTTGAGTGTTTTTCTTCCGGATGGACTCATAGGAGGAAAAAAATAAGAAGAAAAAATAAAACTTACTTATCTAAAGTTAAATCTAGCTAATTTATAGAAAGTCCTACATATTTTTCAAAAGTTAAAAGAGATAGTTTCTCAAATTAGCTAATGAAAAACTAATTTCAATTGAAGAAATAAAATTTATTTTTTTCTTTTATCTTTTCCCGGAGAAGTTCCCCCAAACTGACCCTAAATTTGATAAGTTAGAACAATCAAAAGGTAAGAGAATTACAGAACAATGGGTATAAGTATAACTACTAAGGTAGAGGAAACTATACGGGGATCAGAAGTCTTAAGAGTGGTTAATACAGATTGTACAGGTAGTTAAGATCAATCACAATTATGCAATAAAAATACATAATTTTTTGTTAAAAAGTTGTAATTAGTCTTTAATCTTACCCTAACTAACTGCTGAATTGCTGCTAAAGCAGAGCCATATGCAGCAGCACCAGGATACAAGCCTCTTTCAGAACCAATTATGGAAGTCAAAAATACAATAGAGCCCCCGGTGTTGAAATCCTTCATCTTTCGTCCAACAGCTTTTAACAAGAACCATGGAGCCATAAAATTAATCTTCACTATCTTTTTGAACTCACTCTCACCTAACTCAATATGCTCTTGCATTTTTCCTATTAAGAACCCCAATTCAATTCAGCTCACACCATAGACAACAACAACACACAGATCATGTCATAATACTATTATTATTATTATTTACCTTCATAAGTGTAACAGTTAACAAAAGCATCCAATTTCCCCAAAATCTTGAATGCTTTATCGACAGAGAGATGGAAAGTGGATTCAGTTTCGTCTTCCATGTTCAATTGCACGACCTGCACAGTGTCTCTATCCGTGACGGAAAGGGAGTCCATGATTTTGTCGGCGATGAGGTGAAGAGTGACGTCATCATCTCCCATCAAAACCAACCTGAATGAACAATGAACAACGAACATGTTACAAATAATGCAACGCTGAGGGAAAAACGAAAACGATTGGGTTCGGGAGAATTAACCTGCAACCTTGCTTGGCTAAGTGAAACGCAATGCCTTGAGAAATTTCATCGCCGTTTGAGGTTAGTATCACTCTCTTCTTCCCTGACTTCTCCATTCTTCTCAAAGTTCAACACTTTCCTCCTTTATTCATCCACCTAAATTTTCAGTGGCAACCGATATAATAATGGTTTAAAAATTTAATTTTTAACCCGTTACGTACTTTATTATTATTAAAATTAATTAAAATTTTCTTATTTCAACCACCAAATAAGGTCTTAGTTTCGGAATGATTGATATTTTTATTGTTAAAATTGAGAAATGTTAAATTGATTAAGAAAATCAAATATATAAGTAAATATTATATGATGATGGACTGCAATAACGTGTACAGAAATTTATTTTCTAGTTATAAATAATTGTTAAGGATGTCAGAGCAAGTTAAGTGAATATTTAATAAAGTACACGTCATAAGTACCTTTGAGGAGAGAAAAAAAAAAGGTTTTTTCATGTGTTTAACGTGTACATGTGATGCTCATCTTAATATTAATGAAGCAAAACAAAAGTGGATTTGTTGCTCTACTTGTTTCCATTTTCAAACTCTCACTGTCTAGATCCTTAGTCTACGGTATAAGAAATTTTGTGTCCTTGCGCAATCTTTATAAGGATCCAGAGATATATAAAAAATTTGTGAAGTTACAAATTTCAAATATTGTTTAAACATTATTTAAAAAATTGTAAAAATACACAAGTGGCATATTTGTTTTAGAGTCTATAATATAAACCTATAATTTGTAATCACTATAAAGGGATATTCCCATTTGGTGCCCATATATTTTTTTTTCCTTATTTTATCCTTTTAACTTCCTCTATAAGTTATTATTTCATCCTTTTAATTTCTCTCAATTAATATTTTTTATCCACTCTTTATATTTATTTACTTTCTTTCTCTTGTTTTTCTTCTTTCCCGTTCATTCTATCTTGTAAATAAATCAAATATTTATTTTTCTCTCAATTTTTAACCGACACATTTAAAAAGATGAAGTTGAAAGGAATTATAGATACAGTCGATTTCTGAACGTGTATTTGAAGCTCTAAATTACAGGAATAAAAAATATTTAAATTTTAAATTTACTATAAAATTACAAAACTATGTGAGTCAGGTCTTCTTTCTTATTTAATATATCTTGCTCGTAATTTTATACTTATTTAATGTTAAAAAAATGTGATAAAAACATACTAGTAGCATCTTTTTTCATCTAACTACTGCACGACCAAACTCATCAGATTCTTTAACAACCTTACTTTTTTTATGGAATGATAGTTTAAGAACAAATTGATGGTTTTATTTTCTGTTTTATGTTCGGTTTTCCAATAACCTCTTTTCATTCTCTTACTCACTTTTATTAAAACTGTTATGTAATGATTCTGCCATGGATAACAATCCCATCCACCATATACCATAAGAATATACTAATTATAACGTTGATAAATTATGATATTAGACAACAAAAACATGGGTGGTAGGTCCAAGCTGTGAAATCTTTGTGCTAAGAACTAAAATGGACAAAAAACTAGAGAGCATTACAATGGCAGAAAGATGACAATTTGCCTACTAGTATAATTCTCATTTCCTCTTCTTAGAAGGTGGTTGCGGAGTCTCCCCTTCTTCATCTTCATCTTCATCCTCATCTTCATCATCTTCGTCTCCATTGTCGTCATCATCATCCCCGTTGTCATCATCATCTTCGTCGTCATCGCTTCCATCACCATTGGCCTCAGGATCATCATCAGAATCACCTTCTTCCTCCCCTTCCTCCCCGGAGAAATCCTCATCATCATCTCCATCATCAGCATCTCCTTCGTTGTCATCTTCATCATCCTCATCGTCCTCTGTTTCACTAGCATCCTTGTTTTCTTCAGAAGTATTTTTCCTCTTGCACAGTTGATCAAAAGGAAACCTAACCAAAAATTAAAAACAAAAAAGGGTATTGGATATTCCAACTCAAAACAGCTACAACACCATTAAGGTATGCATGTTCATTGTTACCTTCCATCCATTGGTGACACTATGTTATTGACATCAGTAAGAAGAGATCCCGTCTGTGGTAAACACAAACAAGAAATCAATAATCTTTAATTCCAGGCAAAATGTAACAGTTTGCATGATGAAGAAATGTTTTAAGTTAACCCAGTGAGTAATACGCCAGTAACAAAACTTATGACATACACAAAGCAGAAGTGCAATTATACTATGATCTCAACCTTGGAGTTTGATAATCCGTGCACAGCTTCAAACAGTGCAATGATGCAGAATCAGAGTTTGTAACGGGTAAAAATTCCAATAAAATTTGTGGCAAAGAGCTCTCAACTTTGAGAAAGAAGAGGGAAGGAATGACAATTGTTTACAATGAATTACAAATATTAACCTACTTTAGCTATAGAAATAAAGAAGCAAAAGTATGACTGTTTGACAAGCTGAAACTGCAAAACCATCAATCAAGCATGTGGTGCGGACACAATCCACCCAAGACCACCCAAGAAAATTAAAAATACCCTAAACTTAGCCACAAATGTCGAGTAGGAACCCTTCTTGACATCTTGCTCAATAAACAATTGGTGTTAAAGATCTCACTAGTTATGAAAAAATAAAAACAGCATATTAGACATAGTTACTACTAAGATACATCATGAATCACACAAATGTTGAGTTGCTGTCTATGCTAGCAGTACATAACTCTAAAAGCTAACAAAACAGCAGCAGCAACCTTGAGAAACTAGGTGAGATGTCACTCAAAACTAAAAGATCTAGCTCCACTCAGCACTCATTATTCAATACCCAAGCCAAAATGTGTTCTAAACACTCTAAAATACTAACTTAAGCAACAAAGTTCTATATTTTACACACAAACAAAAAACAGTCAAACAAAAAGGCCCCTCGAAGAAATATACAGAGTGTTATTCTTGCAAGGGGAACATTCAGCGAAGAAATCTTGCAAATTGCAATGATAAGGAACATTAAAGTAGAAGACTTGAACTAAAACTAATGGGACGAGTGAAAACTAAACCACATAGAAAAATATGCAATCCTAGTAAAGCAAATAACTTTTACACTTTTTATTGCAAATAAATATAAGTTGTGCAATTGGGTCAAGCAAAATCGAAGTAAATGGGAAAGAAAAAAAGTTTCTTTTTTAAAGCAATACCATGATGAAGAAGCAAGCAAGAGATTTGGCGGTGGCAAAGAGAGTGTCAAGCAGCAGAGCTTCCACAACAGAGGCTACGAATGTTGCGTTGTTCTCGAAGCAGAGACTCTGAACCTCCATTGGCTCTGTTACACCGCACAATAGCTTCAGCACTCAACAATGAAACCCAAGAGAGAGAGAGAGAGTGTGTGTGTGAAAAGAGACAATAAGCGTGTGCGGGAAACTGGGGTTGGTCCCGTTAGGGTTTTGGGATTCAAATTGATGTCGCCACGGCCAATTATTAACTTCCACGTCATCCTTAAGGAAACATTTGATAATTTATTATTAAACAAATCCATGAAAATGTTGTTCACTCAGATACATCGATGTCAAAATATTGTACTTTGTTATGACAAAGTAAATGTAAAGTTTCATTCAAATTCTTCCCCTGAAATACTTTAAATTAAAAACGAAAAATAATTCTTTTTAAATTACATTGATAATTTTATTACAAAATTATTTTTTAAATAAAAATAATTCATTTGAATGATTTCAATTATGCTTAAGTTAGTTATAACCATGATGTTAATGCGAACGTTTATGGGTTAGGATTCACGAAATTGGACCTAATATAGTAATATGAATTTTTGTAAATGAGCAACTACATCTCGGGTTACGCACATCAGAATTAACCGATTCTGAAATGAGATGAAAATCAACTGTCTGAAACGCAAGTTAAACAGAAAAAAAAAAAAAAAAAAAAAAAAAAAAAAAAAAAAAACTTAAAAAGATAATGTAAGATGTGAGATATTATTGGGAGAAAATATTAAGAAAAAATAAGAAGCTAAAATGGAAAGAAGGAGAGCGAGACAGGGGAACAGAGAGAAGGCACTATAATCATAGATAGATAAACCTAAATTGAAAGTTAGGAGGAAGAGTTTGTTTGATGAAGTATTTTAAGAAAATCCTAAAAGTAAAGTTTTTTTATTCCCCACATTATTCAATCATAAGGGACAAACTAACTAGATATACACAACACATAATCTAATTCTCACCATACACTTGTATCAAATATTAACTATTTTGATGGTCCAAGTTGCTTTTGTAGATATTTTTTTCTTCATATTTTCCTTTTTCTACAATGTCAAGGTCCGTCTAGAGTCATTTTTAGCCAACCATAACAAATTTGTATTTTCTTAAATTCTGATTTATTTTTTAAAGAGATTATGTTATTTTTAATAAAAGTATAATGTGATGGTAGGTACTTTAGAAATAATTAATTTATAACTTTATAAAGACAATTTAAATTTAATGGATAGCTAAATTAAAATGATAAGCTTGTATAATTGTGACTATTCATATATTTATGATAATTTATTACAATGATTCTGATATTTAAAAAGTATATGAGATTAAATAATTTAACTTTTAAAAAGATGAAATACAATATATTTATTATTCTAGTACGTATTCTAGGATTTAAAAGCATATGAGATTAAATAATTTTAAAAATTTAGTTTTTAAAAGATGAAATAAAATATATTTATTATTCTAATGCGTGAAAGATATGTATTATTATTTTGATTTTTAAATTATATTATTATTATTATTATTTTATATCATTTTATTTTATAATTTATAAAATTAAAACGAGGATAAATAATCAAATGGAGAGACCAATATCATAATATATTTTATAATTTAAAAATTAAAATAATAATAAATATTTTCTTATGACTAAAATAATAAAGATATTATATTTGTGATAATTATTTTTTTATTTTTCACGACTATGAGTGTTATATTATCATACCTACATTTTGAGATACTAACATAGTTATTTGCATATTTAGTGTGATTGAGTCGGGAAAAATATTTAGTTTTCTGAGATGATTTAGTCAAGAGATTAATATTTATATTTAGATGATTTTTATGTGTAAGAATCAAAATAAGTGACTAAGTAATTAAGTAACTAGAAAATAAAAAATTAAAACGAAGTCCGACCCGACCCATTGTGAAATGTAAATGACGTATCGTAGGGTTAATTGAATTCGAATTTAGACGAGCGTGGAAAGAGGAAATCATCGCTGTTAGAAAATGCTGAGAAGGAAGCCAACCAAAATCGAAGTTAAGATCGAAGACAAAGAAGAACTCGAGGAAGCCCGCCGTCGCATCACCGCCGCCACCACCACCACCACTCCTCCCGCTGGCACCGCCGTTCTCCTCCGTCAATTGGATCGCGGCGAAGATCCCTCTTCCAAGGCCAATCGCATTGGTCTCTCCTCGTAAAACCCTAACCACACTCTCCCACCTCATTTCCCCAATGGAAGTCGAAGTCAAGCTCCGTCTCTCCGACGCCAACGCCCACCGCCACGTCACCACCCTACTCTCCCCCTTCCACGTCATCACCCACCGCCAGCACAACCTCTTCTTCGACGGCGCCAATTCCGAACTCTCATCTCGCCGCGCCGTCCTGCGTCTGAGGTTCTACGACGACGATAAACGGTGCGTCGTTTCGCTTAAGGCGAAGGCGGTGCTGGTGGACGGCGTGAGCCGTGTGGAGGAGGATGAGGAGGATCTGGACCCGAGCGTTGGGAGGGAGTGTGTGGCGGAGCCTGGGAAATTGGGGACTGTGGGATCTAGGGTTTTGAAGAGGGTTAAGGATGAGTTTGGGACTAAGAAGGGGCTTGTGGGGTTGGGAGGGTTTGGGAATGTGAGGAGAGTTTATGATTGGAAGGGTTTGAAATTGGAGGTGGATGAGACCAATTTTGATTTTGGAACTCTCTATGAGATCGAGTGTGAGAGTTCTGATCCTGAAGGAGCTAAACGTCTTCTCGAACAGCTCTTGAAGGAGAATGCTGTTGATTATTCTTACTCTACGCTTTCTAAATTCGCAATCTTTCGACATGGGAAATTGCCTTAGTGAGTTAATTTTTTTTTGTCATTTTGAATTATGCATGTTCTTGTGGTTATTAAGACTTATGTTATGTTCCTGTACCCAGATGATTGCTGTTAATGATAATCTAAAAGGCCTATTTCTTTTGTTTACATGTGTTTGGTTTATTGTTTACATTTTGTTTTTGTTTTTTTTTTTTTTTCAATAGATGGCTCTTTTGGTGATGTTTTTTTCCTGAGTTAAGCCTTGGGTAAACTTCTCAATGAATATTTATAGAAGAATAAGAAAGTAACATGAATTAAGCTTTTTCTATGTGCTAAAATTAGGTTATACATGAGTTTAAATTAGCTTTCTAGAAAAGTTAAACGGTAGCATTTCAACAAATCAACTTGTGCATATGCTAAAGAAGAAACTTAATTTGTTTTATCTTGTTGTTTTCTTCTTGTGTAAGTGTTCTTTGTTGAGAAGTTTTTCAAATAGGAGTCCAAAGACTATCTTTATGCACTGTATGTTTCAAAGGAGCAGATGTAGGAACTTTAATGAAAGATTGGGACACCCTGTTTACTTCACCTGGGGAGGGGGGTAGGAATTAATTTAGTATTATAGAGACAGGGCTAAATTGGGTGAACTTCTCTGAAAAGATAAATTTATTTTTTCAAAAGTTAAATCAGTGAGATTTTCTACAAATTAGTTCATAGAATGGTCAAATAGAGCCTATTACAGTTTTGCCTAAGATTTAAGGGCAAACACTATTTGAGAAGATTCATGGTCCTGTTATTCAGTAAGGAAGAAGAGCTATGGTGGTCAAGTTAGGGGAATCAGAAGCATAACAAGCCAGCTGATTCTAACAACATACTTTCCACGAGTCAAATGTACGTGAGTCTTACTAAATAATAGAAGAAGTTCGATCAATTTTAGTGGTTTTTGCATAAATTTCATAATTTAACAATGAAGAATGCGATAAAAAGAATAAATTGCCAGTATCTCTCATGAAAAAGATGTCCGTTTGGCGATGCAGGCCAACAAAAATGAAAGTGAATAAGATTTTTTCAGCAAAGTTTTTTTTAATGTTTTTTCCTAAATATTTTCTTTAGTTTTCCTTCACCAGTTGTAATCAAACTATTTTTATTTGATCCATTTTCCTTGTTGGAGCCTCTGTCAATAGTGCCTATCACAATTTCATATTGAGTCACTGTAAGTTTGAATTTTCTGTAGATTTGCATGTCTCTTATTTTTTGTGTGTGTGAATACAGAGTGTGAAAAATATGTCTCTTTCACCCAGGCAACGTTTCTGTAGATTTACATGTCTCTTATTTTGAATGTGTGTGTGCACACGCATGTGAATACAGAGTATCAAAATTATAACATTCTGATTTAAATAAAGGTCCAAATTCAACCTGCCATTTTTTTTAACTCTTTCGCATTCATTATTCCTCCCAGACTGCCATTTTTTTCTTTCACTCTCTTGCATTCATTATTCCTTTAAATGAATCGACGAATCGATACTCTGTCCAATCCAATTGAATCAGAGAACCCACGCGTGTAAGAACCAACTAAAATATCAGTGAATCAGGAAATTAAACCGGTTTGAATAGGTGATTTTCTTAAAAAATATTTTAAATTAAAATAAATACAAATATATATTAATAAAGATTATATATAAGGTATAAATTATGTTAACAATTATCATTAATTTTTTTTTTTTTATCTTAGAAAACATGTATTTAACTATTTATATTCGCGAACAATTATTTTTATCTTCATTTCTTATAGTTTTATATTACGATATATTTATTTGGACTTTTTATATTTTTTAAATGTCAAGAACTTTTTAAAAAAATATTTTATTTTAATTTTTAATGTCAGAGTTATGAAATAATATTTATTTATTTATTCTTAGTTTATTAATATTGATTCACTACCGATTGAACGAACCTTGAACCAGTGTCTGGTTTCAGAACCTTGATTCTTCCCCTCCTCTCGCCTCACTTTTTATTCCACATCAAACCTGTTATTCTTCTTCAATGTCTTTTTTTCCTTTTCATGTCAATGGAAGACTTTTTTTTTTCAATCAATAAATGCTTGTACTACACTTGCACAGAGTTTAGATTCCAAGCCTCTGTAACCTCTTCAGAAGCAATCTAACTCGAATGATGCTACATATAACGTCACATCAAATCTTCGATTAAACATCATGGTTATAATTGGTTCTTACAAGGAAAAGAGAAACCGACGCGACGGGAAAACAATAGTAAGCATATGCAGTGTTCGATAAATGAACTTTTTAATATTACAAAACATAAATTTCAATATATTATTTAATGTCTTGTGAAATTTTTTAATAAAAGATATAAATACTACATTTATTTGATAATCTCATCCAAACTCTTAATCATCTATCAAGATTACCTCTTTACATTGATAGAAGTTTAATTACAATAATTCAAAGTTATATCTTCTCTGCTGGCCTAACATAAAAGAACTGCTTTATCATGCTATCTTTTTCATCCTATAGGAATTGACTGTTTAGGTTTTTGGCTTGGACTTAGAGCAAACGCAAGATGGAATAAAGAAATTGGGAAGAAGTGAGAAGATTTGTGTACAAGACAGGTCAAGGTTTCCAACTTATCATGAAATGCTTGGATTTAGAGGACGGACAAACTGTAAGAAAGAAAAAGGCAGGGAGCCAGAGCAATAAATGTGAGAAAATAAAAATGAAAATGGAGAGTTATTATTATTGTTATTATTATTATTATGATGATATAGATTAAATAAAATACAAGATTATCTTGATGATTATTATACTAAGGATTCCGGAATAAGGATGAGTTACCTGCAAATGGAGATAAATATATACAACTAAACACCAGACAAACTTACCCAGTTTTTGAAGTAATGACAGTAAAACAACAGTCAGTTGGTTTTCATTTTTCTACAGTTGGGGTTCAATAATAATAGCGATGGTTTAACTACCACAAAACATACCACAAAGTAATTTTAAGAGAAAATTAACTAGAATAACAACGACAATACATAAATTAAACTTCTATATGGGGCAGATGAGTCCACTTAAAGAAATTCCTGTTCTAAGTACCAAGATTGACTTGAGATTACATGGTAGAAAAAGAAAACACTGTATCAACTACTATAATTTCACTTCCTCTTCTTAGTAGGTGGCTGTGGAACGTCCTCTTCATCTTCTTCCTCTTCGTCTTCGTCCTCTTCCCCATTCTCATCTTCTCCATCATCATCACCATCATCGTCCTCATCACCGTCATCGTCCTCCTCCTCATCACCATCACCATCACCATCACTTCCTCCTGCACCGTTGGGCTCGTGATCATCCTCAGGGTCAGCCTCTTCCTCACCTTCACCTGAGAAGTCTTCATCTCCTTCCTCATCATCCCGATCATTTGCATCATCATCATCATCTTCTTCATCCTCATCTTCATCTGAATCACTAGCATCCTTGTTTTCAAGGTAAGTATGTTTTCCCTTGCAGAGATCATCAAAAGGAAATCTGAGGAAGAAGAGTTGACGAACATCAGAACTACAAAACTTTCCAAACATGTAGCACAGTTTTATCTTCCAAAGAGGTGCATACCTTTCATCCATTGGGGTCAAGTTGGGAGACACTGAATGATTGGTGTCAGTCAACAGAGATCCAGTCTGGGTCACAAACAAACATAAAGACATGATCATTTGTACCCACTTCAATGTGAAAGCTTGTGCGATATAATGGCATTTCACATCAGTCTCATAAAAATGAAGCAAAAAGGTCCAAAACAAACAACCTCACAACATACATAAAATTCATAACATGCATCCTAATTATAGTACAAACTTATTATTGCAAGAGAAATGTCATCCATACAACAAACTTTATCAATAGCTTACCCAAGTGCCAATGATGTAAACACGGCTCTAAAACACAGTTTTCAATTGGACAACAAATCCAGGTCATAGAAGACCCAGATAAAAGACAAAGGGATGATGAAAGAAAATAGAATATTCATGCCCATTTCCAGGCGTGGAATGCAGAATATAAATTTTGCATATTTTAAGAAACTTCAGAACAAAAATGTAACTAATGCAGGCACAACTTGCATGAGATAAATATGAGACCCCACATAAGCAAACTGCCTTGCAATCCTACAGCTAAGCTTTGCCAAAATGAGTTGTTGCTAGAATCATTAGCTAATTTCTTGAAGAGAATATCTGGTCAATGTGATGTTTTAACGAAGCATGAGCTTCTAATGCATCATTATGCATGAACAAAAAGTTCCATACACACACCACGACATAAATGCACAGCAATTAGCAGAAATAAGAGTGTTTGGTTTTAGAGAAATTGGGAAGAAATGAAAAATTAATAAAAATAATACTTCAATTGATTGAAAGTACAATTAATTAAATAAACTGGTGAGGGAAGAACATGCACATTCAATCGAATAAAGAAACGATGCAATCAAGAAAATGTTCTACAGATACAATTCTCATTCACATGTCCAGTGATCTTGCTCACATTTCTGCCTATTTCTGCAAGGAAATAAAAAAAGGTGTAGGTCTCACATGTTTTTATTTCCTTCCTCATATTTCTCCACAACCAGACATCTCCTTTTCATTTCCCACCTATTTCTTCTCCCTCTTCTCTATTTCCCCCCACCATTTCCACTATAACAGAGTATTACTAAAGCCAGCAAAGCAGAAGAATAACCGGTGTAGAAGAAATTAGCTTAAACGCCAAAAAGAATCTTAACCAGATAATCCTAATCTGACGGCTTTTGATTTGATCTGAACAAATAACGAACAAAGTGATGTTTCAAACACCCTCAATTAGCAAAAACAGCAATAGCTTACACAAAACAATGAACAAAATGTCACTACAAAGAAACAACTTTGGTTCAGAACAGAATAAATAACAGGGCAACCTCTATTGAATCACACACACGAGCAAGCAGTCTAGCAACATCAAGGAAGAACAATGATGAACAGGGTTTTGCTGCAACCAAATCAACCCCACATCCACACACAAAAACAGTACTTTACACCTTTCCCCCCCTACCCAAATGAAAATTTTCCAGCATAAGCTCCCATTGACTTTGACCTAAATACACAACGATAAGGTTTCATAGAAAATCCCTAAATTCTTCTAAACAAAAGAAAGTAAAGCAACGAAAGAGAAGTTAAAGACCAGTCATATAGAAGAAAACATGAGATTATCGTAATTGTAATTGCGGAAATAAGAATTGGCTGAACCATTGACGACAGATACAAAACATAGCATCGTTTAGGCATTAATTACAAGAGTGAAAACTAAAACGAGCGGTTTTGCGAAGAATACCAGAATGAGGAAGCAAAGGAGGGATTTGGCGGCAGCGTGAAGAGAGTGAAGCGCCATGGCTTGCAGAAAAGAGGGTATGTGCATGGTCCTCTGGAAGGAGCTAAGAGATGAAGAAGAAAAGTCCTCCATAGCAGTAAACTAAAAATTGAAAAATGAAAGGAAATAAAAAACCTAAAGAAAGAGAAGAGGAATATGAGAGAGAGAGAGAGAGAGAGAGAGAGAGAGAGAGAGAATGAAGAGAAAATAAGAGGTTACGTTGGAGTGTGACAGTGAGAGTGAGAGTACAAGTGGCTAACCAACGAAGGAGTTCGGTCCGGTTAGGATAAACCCTTCGGTTGGTCCGGTTAGGGTTTTTGTCGCCAAATTGCTCCTTTTTTTTAAGCAGTCGTGAGCATATGGCAATAACAGGGTACAGTTGCACCAAAAATATCAAAATAAATTATATCTTTTCTGTATTTTACTTAACATAAATTAATAATTGTATATATATTTAAAATAATTTAAAAATAAAAATATAGAATTAAAATAATGTCATCAAATATTTTAATAATTATATATATTTTTTAAAAGTGTAATCCTACCAATTGAAAATTAAATATTTATAATCAATGTTAATGCTAATTCATTAAGTATATTATAAATAGTGTATAGACCTTCAGTTTGGAAAAAACTTATTTCATGTTTAAACAAGTGAACAGAGAATAAATTGAAATTCAAGTAGTGACGAATAGTTGTTAAACAAAGAGTCTTAATTTCCTATTATAATAGAATAGAATTTCACTAGATTAATTATAATTTGAGTTGTTATAATAAATTTATTTAATGTTAAATAAAATTTTATCAAATGAGTAATAATTTATGTAAGTATAATTCTTTCGATGTCATGAGTAATAATTCATGTAATTATAATTCTTTTGATATTAACACACGATTGAATGTTATGCAAATTTATATTTATTGAATTGTTTAAAATTTTATGTAAAATAATTAAGATTTTTTAATAACTTTTTAAAGTTAAAATAGAAAATTTTTATTTACAAACTGTAACATTTCCCTTATTACGTCTCTTTATGAACGAACCTAATCACAATTTAAAATCAAAATCAAAATAATACATTTTCTTTATTAATAATCGATATATATCATCAATATTAATAAAAAAAATAATCACTATGATATAAATCTAAGTACTAAAAGTTGGAATAGCCTATATTATTTAATTCACGTGTATTTATTGATAAGTTAATGATTATATAGAAACTTTTTATTTACAACCTGCAACATACATCTCTTTATGAACGAGCATAATTACATATTCAAAATCAAAATTAAAATAATACATTTTCTTTATTAATAATCAATATATATATATATATATATATATTATAAATTATAATTAAAAATAATTACTGTGATATAACTTTTTTTCTTTTTTCCTTTATTTTTCAATGTGCAATATCAATTTTTAATTTTATAAAGAGATTATAAATCTCTGTATTTCTTTTCTTATTTAAGTAATGAATAAAATATGATTCAAATTTTCTGAAATTCGATCGAAATTGGCCTGGACCTCACAATTTTGGTCGATGGTTCTCGTTTTCTTGTTAACCAAATATGGTATTCTTTGTTTTATATTTTATTTTAAGAAGACAAAATTCAACTCACGAAAAGAATACAATTACCAAAATTACTTCATTCATAATAAACGCACAAAAACTATTTTTAGCCAAATTTTAAGAGATCTAAAACTTACAAAGCATATTACCAGTTATATACTATTGCCGGCCACTTTTTTGCAGCATTATTGTTATCCCTTTTTTGTGTCTCTATTATCGATTTATTTCTTACCATGCACTTATCTAAGATGTGAATAATACACAGCATGAATTTTTTCATTATTATTTATCCATTATCTCTGTTAGTCTTTTGATCCAGATGTTTTCATTTCTCATAATTTCAATTGAATCTATCAACTATTTAATAATATACTATATTTCTTATTCTATAAACTAAAACAGTGTATAACCGTATAAAAATTATATTTTATCTCTAGTTATTAAAATTAAGATAAATTAATTTTTAATAAAAATGAAACCACATTTGTATTGACTTATTAGGGAAGTGACGGTCAAATCTGAAGAAAAGAAAATCCTTACACATATTCTGACAGTAATTTTTAATGCTGTTATCTAATCTTAATTAAAATTTTATTTCAATAATTTATCTTAATTTTTATGTGAACTTTTATTACATGAATTATCAAGAAAAATTCCAATTTTTAATTACAAGAACAAGATAATAAAATAAAACAAAATAAGTTTAATTAACAAACATGATTAATGGTAATCTTCAGAAAACACAATTATGACAATAAATCTATTTTGAGTGAAAGGGTGAAGGGAAAAAATGTGAGTGGAGGAAAGAATAATGTGAAGAAGGGTGGTGGGAATAGGAAAAATGAAAAGAAAGAAGGGAGAAAGAACAAGTGGCGAAGGGTGGTAAAATGAAAGAAATGGGTATATAGTTATTGTCTCTTTCAATCCTTTGTATCGTCCTGAGAGGGTCAACAGGGACGGCCATGACTCCAACCCTCTCTTTCTCTCTCTTTTCTATCTCTTCTTCGTCCAGCCACAAAAACCCTAGAAATTGACCAATCCTCCTTTCTCCATTCCCCAATTTTAATTTTTCAATCGCAAACTTCCAAGTCAACGCCCTTGTTAATTGATCGGATTGCAATTTTTTTTTTTAAAAAGAAAAAATTGCGGTCGATGTCGTCCGAGATCGAGGTGGTGGAGGAGGTTCAGCAATCGTCGGCGTCGGGCGGAGGCGATTCTGCGACGGAGGAGAGTCTCCGGAATGATGTGTACACGGCGGCGGCGTACGGGGATTTGGAGAAGCTGCAGAGATTGGTGGAGCAAGAGGGTTGCCCCGTCACGGAACCTGATGGGTTAGGTTACTACGCGCTTCAGTGGGCCGCACTCAATAATCGAACTGCCGCTGCTCAGTACATCATTGAGGTTCTTTGATCGGTTTGTTGAATTGCGTTTTGCTTACTTTGGGGTTCTTCTTTCTTGAGCTTCTTGTACCTTGACCATTCTTTGTTCTTGGTTTCTTTTCTGTTTGGTTGTGGAATGCCTGTGTTGTCTCCGGAGTTACTAAATTAATTAGTGTTTGGTTACTTCCGAAAAAGAAATTGTAAGAGTTGGTTCTGGAGGAGGGATGTAGATGTAGATGTAGGTGTAGAAGAGAAGAGAGTTTGATGGTGAAAATGATGCTATTGGTTTGAATTTGCACGGGAAGCTTAGTTTAGCTTGCTTTGTCTTGGCTTGTTGGTCATGTAACTCATGTTTGTGTTGTGGAAATGGAAATTGAGTTTGGTGTTTGTTTGTGTTGGAATTGAATCTAATGGTAATAAGTGTGAAATTAGACAGATATTTCAACTTCACTCCTGGTGATGATGATGATGCTTTTGGTTTGAAATTGTTTGGGAAGCTTAGGTTAGCTTGGGTTGGCTTGTTGGTCATGTATGTGTTGTGGAAATGGAAATTGAATTTGGTGTTTGTTTGTGTTGAAATTGAATGATTTTTAGTTCTCGTGGTATAAGGCTCTGTTGTTGTTGTTGTTGTTGTTTTGGAATTGAATATATGTGATGGAATTTGGATTAAAGATAATTGTTGGATTAGATTTTTTCCTTTCTACAAAAATTCATTGGTTGACTTGTGGTTGGCAGCATGGGGCAGATGTGAATGCCACAGATCATACTGGTCAGACAGCGTTACATTGGAGTGCTGTTCGGGGTGCGATCCAGGTTGCGGAGCTTTTACTCCAGGAGGGTGCTCGAGTTAGTGCTGCAGATATGAATGGATACCAGGTTAGATTGATATATTTTACTTGAAGCACCAGTGTGTGGCTGTAAATGTTGGTTTTACCCACTATGATTAACTTGGATGCAGACAACACATGTAGCTGCACAATATGGTCAGACAGCTTTCCTTTACCACGTTGTTTCAAAATGGAATGCTGACCCTGATGTTCCTGATAATGATGGAAGAAGCCCCATTCATTGGTAATAAAAAATTTGAAGCTCAACTTTTCTTTTTTATTGAAATTCATGTTTTCTCTTTACTACTTGTTGCACTCTGCTGTACAGTCAAACACCCACTCTGTGAGCTGATATGCTGACAAATTCTTTGTTGACTATGTGTCCTTTGGCAATTTTTTACCAGTTTACGATGTCTTATTTTTCTCAAGTAAAATTCAAGTGTTGTTGATTTGTCCTTTGAACATAGATAATGAACCTAAAGATGTATTTGGTCGAGTTTTTGTAAAAACACTATTTAGGAAGTTAGTTTTGAGTTTGCCCAAGTTGAGTAAAAAACTTGGAAACTCTTTTTAAGTCTAATGGGTCTTAATTAGTTGTTGTAATATGGAAATGATTGTTATGAGCAACATGTGATTTTTGAATTAGTAGTCCAAGTGGCACTTTGACTACATTTCTGTCACATCTGACGCCATGTTCATTATATTTATTCTAGGAATTCTCTCAATAATATATTAGTCATATCTTCGTCCCGTTCTGCACTTATTTCCTCAGGATTATTTTGCACATAGTTGCACTAATTTTTTCTGCAACTGATGATTTTTTTAGTGTAGTTTTCCTTTTGTGCTATTTATCTGGTTTCACATGCTTATTTTTCCTTCAAACTCAAATTTCAGATGGTTCTGCTTAAGTTAAATATGTATATAATTCCGAGTGCTTTAATTTATTCTTTCCTTCTCATTTGAATTTTAGGGCTGCTTACAAAGGTTTTGCCGATTGTATACGTCTTCTGTTATTTCTTGATGCTCACAGGGGACGTCAAGATAAAGAGGGTATGTTAATGCTCTATCATGAACTCTTTTTTTCTCAAATTATTCATGCACTGACAGTGTTGTCAAATGGCGGTGCGATGGCTGCTATGGCAGAATGGCATGGCGGATTTTTTGCCAACCGCTGTATGCAATTTGTGAAGGGAGGCTGGTTATAGTCGTGCCATAAGCCACAATGGCATGTTTATATGGGAGAATTTTGGCCTTCTGCCATAGGCCACCATCCGCTATTGATAACACTTTGCACTGATATAAATAATGAATTGATCTTTGATTTTTCCTATTTTCTTCAATTTATTCAGGTTGCACTCCTCTTCACTGGGCTGCTATTAGGGGTAACTTGGAGGCCTGTACTGTGTTAGTACAGGCTGGAAAGAAGGAAGATCTGATGGTGGCTGATAATACAGGCCTTACACCAGCACAGCTTGCTTCTGATAAGAATCACAGACAAGTTGCTTTTTTCCTTGTAGGTGTTTTATAAACAACATAATTTGATTTTTATCAGTAATGCCATTTGGATCAAAGCTTGCTTTCCATGTTTTCATAATGTTCCCCCTCCCAATCATTTTGAGAATTGGACTTTCCTTAAAAGCATTGTGTTCATTGCATTTATAGGATAGGTGTTTGAGTGTTTCTGTTTCCTTCATGATGAAATGTTCTTTGAGTATTCATCTGCTAATTCTGCTCAGTAGCTTTTTTCATTCTGGTTTTAGACTTTGAGCAATCTGGACATGCTTCTGCCACAATACATATTGACACCTGTATCACTGATAATGTGTTTTGAAATTCTTCTATTAGATATTCACATATCACTGCGTCAAACTTCTTCATTTGAAGAGGTATTGTTTAGATGAGTGGGTTATGAATGTTGATTATGTCTTAATTATTTTGTGCGGGTATAGTTGTCTGAGAGTTTGTAAAAGCAGTTACTTGATATCCATAAATGGTGGTAGGTATAGTTGTTTGGGAGTTTATAAAAGAATAGTCTATGGCTTATAAAAGAATAGTTTATGGCTTATTTATACAAGTTTGCTGCTTCTGAACATACACTTAATGAATATTGCTGCATAGTTATTATGACTGATTGCAGATTTACATAACATTTTCACTATACTAGGTTATATATTAACCAATTATGGATATTGTGCAGGGAAATGCCCGAAGGCTGCTCGACAAACGCTGTGATGGGAACAGCCGCCTTGGAAGGATTTCCAAATTAGGACTTGCACCCATCCTTTGGTGTATAATTTTTATGCTCTTGGTTACCTATATTCATTCGGTTGTCTTGGGTATGTATCTTTCCTTCCACATATGGAATCAATTATGTGGTCATGTGAGCACTATCATGCATGTTAATCCCTTTATTTGATGGTTATCTCACTATCATTAGTATCTTCTCTGTTGCTTTTATATTTTTTCCACAGCAACAGAAATGCCAAAGATGACAGCTGCAGCTAGCCTCCTTGCATGGTTTGGAGTTCTACTTGCAACTAGTGGTTTGGTGATGTTTTACAGGTGTAGCAGGTAAGTGATGTGGACTTTAACCTTTACAACTTCTCAAGAATACTGTCTAGGCAGTTATGTGTATAAGGATCAGATCTTATTTCAAGAGACTTTTCTAGGTTTTTTAGACATGTTGGTTAAAATTGTGTGAACATGATTTTGAAATTGGTGGACGTGGATCTTTGGTGGTTTGAACTGCTCATCTCTTATTATGGAACCTTATATGTATGTTTATTATTTAGTTCTGGTGGTACTAATCCTCTTTCTGATACTTCTGTTGGGTAAAATACCTTGAGTTATGAAATGACATGACATGATTTTGAAATTGGTGGGTATGGATTTTTGGTGGTTTGAACTGAGCAATGCTTTCCATTTTTTTTATTATATTATTTTATTTTTGTTATCTTAATCTCTCAATCCCCCTCTCTTGACAGCAAGGATCCTGGTTATATCAGAATGAATATGCATCATGACATTCAGAATATGAAAGATGATGTGAGCTTTATTCTGCCACCTAATCTTTACTTTGATTCTCAGCAAACTCCCTCCCCGAGGATTTTATAATTGTTATTTCCCTTTGTATAGTATATGGCATTGACTTCAAAAGATTGAATGGGTTATGGCAGGAGCCTCTCTTGAAGATTGAGATGAATAATCCTGCTTTGCTTGCTGGAAATTGGTCCCAGCTCTGTGCAACGTGCAAGGTTTTCTTTGCTTTCTTTTGTTTGTCTGACTTCTTGCTGTGAAGCTGATGAATGTTTGCATACACAGACTACACATGCCCATCTTTCTTTGCTCTGAATTACTATTTCTCACAGTTTTGTGTTACCTTTTCTCCAGATTGTCAGGCCTCTTCGAGCAAAACACTGTTCTACCTGTGATCGTTGTGTGGAACAATTTGATCATCATTGTCCTTGGGTATCTAATTGCATTGGCAAGGTACTACTGGATAATTTTTTGTTTTACATGCTTTGCAATTTACTATTAATGGAATATTTGGCTCTGACCTCCACCCTATGGTATGGAGCATGCCACCTCATGAATCTCAAGCATGTGACATGCCAAAGAAGACTCCTTACTTGGTGATACATTTGTCATGGGATTTTTATAATTTTCATTGGTCAGTCTGCTAGTGACTGTTTAGTTTAAATGTGTTAATACTTTAGCTACAAATATCTAATTGTCTAAGATTAAAATGTGTCATTTATATTCAGCTAGTCATATTTGTAGAATAGGTTGTTAGACTATTAATCTTGTCTCACTTCGCTGCTAGAGTTTTGATGGTTACTTATCCTACTCTGCCACATTTTATTATTATTATTAATTTTGATCAAACAATTATTCTTTTTCTGACTGATTGAACTTATCTGATTAGACCCCTGATTCTGTTACACTTTCTGATTGCAGAAGAACAAATGGGATTTCTTTGCTTTTCTTGTTCTTGAGGTTTCAGCAATGTTGATTACTGGTGGAGTTTGTCTTACAAGTATGTGTTTTCTGCTGAGCCATAGAGTTACATTGTTCATTTTTATGCAAGTTAAACTGCTGATAGAAACTAAATTTCTGCATGCAGGAGTATTAACTGATCCATTGGCTCCTCATTCATTTGGGGCATGGATGCAGTATGCTGGTAAGAATCACATCGGTGCAATATCCTTTCTAATAGCTGATGTTTTCCTCTTCTGCGGTGTCTTTGCTTTGACAGTTGCGCAGGCTGGTCAGGTATGTTGGAAGTCTCATTTAATTTTTCTTGTGGTGGGTGGTGATTTTATTTATTTATTTTTTTTTTTTGGGGGGGGGGGGGGTGAGACTAGAAGTTTTCTTCTCTAATCTGAAGCTTGACTTGACTTCTTTCCGCCCCAGATATCACGCAACATCACAACAAATGAAATGGCAAATTCAATGCGGTATAGTTACCTTAGAGGTCCAGGTGGTAGATTCAGGAACCCATATGATCATGGTATAAAGAAGAACTGTTCTGATTTCTTGATCAATGGTTACAATGAAGATGTGGAGTGCATTGAAGAATCAGGTCAGTCAGAGGAGGGTATAGGAATGATTCACATGGCAAGGAACTCGAACTCAGCTAATGGAGACTCGCATACTCATCCTGAACATGCAAGGGGCAATGGAAATGGCCATTATGTTATTAATGTGAATTCCAACAGTACCAACTCCAAAACGCATCATGGTCATACTAATGGTCATGTACATTCTTCGCATTGTAGCCATAACCATGGCAAAACAAGAAATGACAACGTCCCCTTGGGCTTGGGTCTTGGCCTTGGACGGAATTCCAGATCTCTTGCACCCTCATCATCATGATATGTACGTGTCTGGTTGAAACCTAACCTGTAATGTATCATAGGCACACGTCTGGGTTGGTTTACGTTAATTCAATTTATTGTGACTCTTTTTTTACCATTCCCATGTGCAATTTTGTGCTGTTACATTTAGTCACCCTCTTGTTCCTTCTGTCAACTTTTGTAACTAATTTAAGTCGCATATAAAAGCTGATAAGCCTTGAAATCTATATAAGAAATTCAAATGTGAGTATTTGGCAGAAGTTTATGTTTTCTTCCTTTACTCTGACGTTTAAGTGCGCTCTTTTCGTACGGGTGAAACAATATTCATCATATTAGTGATTTTAATTCTTCAATATTCATTATGGTTTTAAGACTTCTTTCAAGAATTTTGTTAGTACTTTTAACATTGTGACATTGTAAAGGAGTTTTATAAAATTATTTAATTATAAATGGCCATCTATTATGTTTATCGATATTAACTGTTAATACTAATCTGATGATTGTAAAAAAATTTAGATTGATAAGTGTTATTTTTTCAGAAATTCCTTTCTAAGACATTCCCATTAGATAAAATTTATTGAAAATTATGGATTTAGATAGATTTTATAATAAAATGATACATTTAACAACTCTCTCTCTCTCTCTCTCTATATATATATATATATATATATTACATTGGTTTCGATAGTTTAAACATTTTTAAATAATTTTATATGTTAAAATAAGATTGATTGATGAAATATCAATTAATTCCAAAGTCATGAAAATTTTAGGTCATTGTATCTGTTTCAAAAAAATTCAATATTTAAAAAATAGTAAAAGTACAATCCTCTTCCACCCAGTTGACGTATAGTTTCAATTTGTCATATAATCTTTGTCATAATTACTAACAATTAAATAGAAACTAATAAAATCGAAAGAATCATTAATAAGTAATGACTTGTTTTATAAAATTTTCCAAAACATAAAAAAAAGTTAAATATTTGATGAAACCGTAAGAGCTCACGAGTAATTTTTCACCATAAAAAATTTGTGATACAACATTTATTTTGTGTTGCGTCTTTTTCAATACAGTATATGCTATCACCGGTCATTTTGTTGTAATATACGTTCTTATCTGCTTGGCGATCGCTATTATTAATTTATTCCTAACAAACGACACATACCTAAAGTGGGATAAATATCAACAATTTATGTATACTCTATCCTTCAGTACGATGGATATTCTCAAACTCCATAATTGTTAGTGAGATTCTCGGGGACATATATGTAAATCTCGAGGTTTTAAGTGGGTTTACATATTTTAATGTTGTTCCAAAATTTCATGATTTGTGTTATTTTGAACATGAAAGCGACTAATTCATTATTAAATTTGAGATATTACTAAATATTTTATAAAAAATTGAAATGACGACAAAGAACATCTTAATTGAAGCGCCGGTGAGAGGCCACAAGCAGCACACAGAAAAGACTACTGTTTCGACTCTTTACTTGTGACAAATAAATGAGTCCATAATTAAAATTGGATTATAGAATTAAACATACTCTTAGACATATTATCCACTCGCAGTGGGCTCCACTGGTACTTGAATTTTTCACTTTTTCAAATATACAAGTGGGGTTAACCACTTTTCTTCTATTATTTTTATCTTTTGATGGCCCTTAATTTAACTTCTAGTGGCCTATTTTTCCATGTTTAATAATAACATCCTAAACTAAATTACAAGGATCTTAAAGATTAAGCTGGATCATTGATTACTATTAAATTTTTATATTTTGCTAAGAAAAAAGTGAAAGAAAAATGGTTAGAAAAAAGATGAAAATAGGAAATGGAGGAAGCGGTTGGGGGATAATGCAATCCAAGAGAAAATAGCGGAAGAGGCGGAAGTGGGACCCCACACAGAGCACACTTATTTTTCTTATTCTTATCTCCACTCTCACTGCCACGTGTCTTCCTTCTTCTTCATTCTTCATTCTTCTTTCTTCACTTCATCACGCTTCGCTTCTTTTCTCTTCTCTTCTCTTACACCCAATCCAACCCTCTCTCTCTCTCTATCTTTCCCTTCCATAAAAGGTCTCTCATCAATCACCGTACTGTTTCTTCAATAATGCTTCATTAATGAACAAAGCCTAAAATTACTCAAGTTTCTCGTCACATAGACTCTCTGTAAACTTAAAAATCACAACAGAAAAAATAAAAAAAAAACTCAACGACGGAATCATCGTGATCGTTGTTATAAACACTTAGAAATCTTTCCAGTGTTTTTCTCTTCTGGTTTAGCTAAACCTGCTCGCTCGTCACTGTAGTATATAAATTAACTCTTCGGATAATTTTTTTACTGCCAAAAAGGTTTATCAACATGTTTTCTATTTTTAGTTACTGTTAGTTTTCCATTTGTTTGATGATGATTATGCTGTAGTTTGTTTGATCAACGTGATTTGTATGGTTAGGTTCACTGAGTTGTTGTTTATTTTATCTATTCATGCAGTTCAGTTCAGTCCAACAGCATAAAATCGTTGAAATAGGAACTTGATTTTATTTGGCACATTCCATGTGAGTTTATCGTGATGGGGGGTATTTGTTCTAGAAAGCGAGATCAACAAGTTGTTGAAGATGATTTACACGGACGAGTTTCGGGAAGGTATTGTAGAAGTGGCAGCACGAAATGGCTGAGGGCTAGAAGTTTACGTTCTAGGACAAATCATTGTTCTGGAGGGGGAATCTGTCCCTCTCTTATGGATGTATGCATAAATAAGATACGTCAAGTGCGTGTTTTTGCTGGTTTTGTTGTTTTACTTTGGTTATTATTGTTTTCACATGGTACATGATCCTCGTGTTTTGAGTTATGACAGGATTTTCATAAGTACAATTCCTTTGCGATTCTTCCAAGAGACATAAGCCAGCAAATCTTCAATGAATTGGTTGATTCTCATTGCCTGACAGAAGCTTCTCTTGGAGCATTTAGAGATTGTGCTCTTCAGGTACTTGCAAGAGGGTTGGTGGAGTTGGAAGTTTTGCTTGTATTTGAGTGTTTAGTGTTCAAATTTCTGTTGTCTGATATGTTTTGAATGGCAGGATATTGACTTGGGTGAATATATTGGAGTGCATGATGGTTGGATGGATGTCATTGCTTCGCAAGGGTTGTCTTTACTATCTGTTGATGTTTCTGGTTCAGGAGTGACGGATAATGGATTGCGACTCCTAAAGGATTGCTCAAATCTTCAAGCATTGGCTCTCAATTACTGTGACCAATTTTCAGAATATGGGCTCAAATACATTAGTGGTAGAGTTACTATTCTTATGATTAATTTTTTCTGACCAGAATGTGTTTGTTATTTTACTTAGGAAGATCATACAAGTTATTCAAATGAGATGGGCAGGGCTTTGTGCTGAGGTTAATGGTTTTTAATACTAATTTTGTATTCTTGTATTGTTGTTTTTATCTTTCTCGTTTTCCTAAACAACCAATTCTATTGTATTCTCACAGATTTTGGTGTATCTTACGAAAGAAAATTGGAGAAATTCGTTCATTTGTGAATAGAATTCACCTTAACAATGAAATAAGTCTAACTGATATTTTCATGACCTATTCAAAAGTGATTCAGAGTTATACCGTCAGCCTCATTTAAATTCCTCCCTTGAGCTCGGCTACAAAAGTATATCCAATTGCATGTGGAATGTTAAGTTATTTGACACAGCTAGGGCGTGTCTTCAAGATTTTGAAGTTAAATGACTTGTACTAGTGAAATTTTTTCAAAGGCTGATTTTAGTTGTGTTCTCACTGTCCTTTCTTTTTTGTGTTGTTGCTTCTGGCAGTGTGTGTGGCATACTCTGCAGAATTATTCTTAGGGATCAATTAATGTTGTTTTTTCGTATAATTACTGTAAAATGAATATAAATAATGAAATTCAATTTTGAAATGAAACCCTAATTGACCATTATGTAATATTGGAATTTCGTGCAATCAATAGAATAATAACATTAATTGTTCTGATATCAAATGGATTAGGTTTAACTTGCTTAAGTTTCTAGAGTCATGTTTGAATAACATACACAATCAATGCCAATTTGTTTGTGTAGGTCTTTTGAACCTGACTTCCTTGAGTATCAGGAAGAGCAGCGCTGTCAAACCTGATGGAATGCGTGCTTTCTCCAACTTATTTAATTTGGAGAAGTTGGACCTTGAGAGGTGTTCAGAGATTCATGGTGGATTTGTTCATCTTAGAGGTTTCTATATTTCTTGACCATTTATGTGCAAATTGACTTGTTTCTAATGTAATTGATATTGTTACCGATCTCACATCTGGTTACCTGAAACAAAATTGTCTGTTAATATATAGTTAGCCAGTTAGGTATGAGATATGGATGGCTGATTGAGTTGCCTGACATGGACTTCATCAGGCTAGAAGATGAATATGATCATTATTCTATATAATGGGTGACTTGATGTGGTATGGACTTTAAAGTTAATGTTCGATCTTCATTGTTAGTGGCTGATACTTGATAGGGGTTTTAGGGCGCTTTGTTGGGGCTATGTCTGTGCTTAATAGTGATGATAAGTTCTACTTCATTCAACAGATTCTTTTTTTGGGGTACTAAATGTGTTTAGGGGGAGGGAAATTTGCCTCAATGTTGGGGCATGCCAATGAAGGATGAAAATGACTTACCAACAGAGAACTATCAACATTCCAACAGGAATTGACCCCTGGGCCTTTGAGTTGAGGCTGTTTGGTCCTACCGGTTGAGCCAACTTCCATTGGCTTCTTCCAGAGATTTATTATTTGAATATTATAAGATGCTATCCTGCTTTGAATGATCTTTTAGAGAAGCTTAATAATGGAATTACTAGGTTATAGATTTAATTTCCTTTGATTTTTTTCATTGTTTACAATACAGGTTTGAAAAAGCTTGAGTCTCTTAATCTTGGATGCTGCAAATGTGTTACGGACTCAGACATAAAGTCTATCTCAGGTATTGATAATAAGATGGTATTAAGAGTGATCCTATTTTTCTTAGTTGAGTTTATATTGGAACATGTGGTTTTGCACTTAAATCGATTGCTGCATGAGACTATTTATCATCAGTTCTTTCTTACATTAAGATTCAGGAAGCTAGACCAAGATTTTTTTGAGCTGACTGTTAGTGTATAATGTTTCAGAACTTACAAATTTGAAGGAGTTACAAATTTCCAATAGCAGTATTTCTGATGTTGGGATTGCCTATTTAAGAGGTATTTTTCCATAGTGTTTGTCATCCATTACAACTGTGTTGACATGACTATAACTGCTGCTATTTTGCGCATATGAGCAATCTCTAGTTGTCAATGTCCACTCTCAAATGAAATATCATTCTCTTACTATTTTTAAAATAGGGTTTTTAGTTTATTGAAGAAGTTCATAATGTAGTTTGCTTTATGTATTATGTTTTTCTGCTTTCTGCAGTGTACATTATCTGGGTATTCCTTTCTGGCTTTCTGGTTTACAGGTTTGGAGAAGCTTACCACATTAAATGTTGAAGGATGCAACATTACTTCTTCATGTTTAGAGTTTATTCATGGTAAAAATAAATTCTTATTTCATTTTATTTTCT
Source organism: Hylodesmum podocarpum (assembly GCA_026586105.1). Taxonomy (NCBI): domain Eukaryota; kingdom Viridiplantae; phylum Streptophyta; class Magnoliopsida; order Fabales; family Fabaceae; genus Hylodesmum; species Hylodesmum podocarpum. The sequence continues at coordinate 6,708,468 of JALJEV010000650.1, read as the reverse complement.
TCTTAATTTTAGACAAAGTTAGTTTGTTCTGGAAGTCAATCTGTAATTCACGAGCCTTCTGTCATTTTTTATTTGTAAAATCAAGAATTTGACTAGTCCAGCATGCATCAAATGATGCTAGAGCTGCAAAGACTATGTCTGAACTAGGAAATCATTTACTTATTATTCCAATGGCTAAACATTCCTAGTTAGTTCTGTAATCAATTATATGTCTTTTGGGTGCAGCCTTAGCTTCTTTGGTATGCTTAAATCTCAACAGATGTGGTCTCTCTGATGACGGATTTGAGAAAATTTCTGGTAACTTTGATATATAATGACCACTTTGAGGACTTCTGGTGTTCTTACTTGTTGCTCTAAGGATGGCAAAGCAATGGATTCTAGGTTTTACAACATGTGCTCTCTTTCCTGTAGGTCTTAAAAGCTTGAAGAGGTTAAGCCTGGCCTTTAACAGGATCACCGATGCATGTCTAGTTCATCTGAAAGGTACTTAAAAACATCAATATATCATAAGAGTGACTATTTTATCCACAGGTTGCTTCCCTAAATTAAGAAAACTCTTGTTTTTTACAATATATCTGCGGATTTGTCTCTTCAATTTGTTTCCCCTTTTTAGATGTTGAAAATGCATTTGAGATGGACTTTTTTCCCTTTGTTTTTTAAATCCTTTTACTTTCAACAATTTACATTAACATTCTAAGTAATCTTCATGCTTCTTTTCTCTGTAAAATATCCTAACTGTTATACACAAAAAGGAAAGGTAGGAAACCTTTTCTACATAAAAATTTTCTTTTAAGAGTCCTTCAAACACTGATCATTTAAATTAATTAATGCAATTTTTAAAGTGAATGTTATGCTGTTGTGAACCAAACGACAGTAATACAATAACACAGCAGAAAATGATAAAGAACTCAAGCTTGTTTATTAATAATGAAAGTGAAAGTTTACAGAGGAGGGAATAAAACCTAGTATCTGCCACAGCTAAGCTCCTATAGGAAGCTAACGCTTCTCACTCATAACTAACTTTGTATAATTCCCAGATGCTCCCCCTCCGCTCACACCTCACTATTTTATTAGTGAAATGGTTAAAAGCTTCCTCACTTCACTCCCAGTAACACGTGCCACACGCAGCTCCCTTCTTTCTTCTAGAAAATACCTTCCACACCTTGGGCCCCACTGTTACCCTGATTTGCCAATTGTTCACTAAGGCCAGTCTTTGACTCAGTAATTCCAGGCCCATGCCCAACAAGTGTAAAGAAATACCAAGTATGAAAAAATAAAAGATTTTGCAGGTGTCCTCAAATAACTCTTTTCGCTGTATGTATTTTTCATACAAAATTATTGTTACTATTATTATTTGGTGCAAGAGTTACTATTGTTAATATCCGCCAAACATATGTTTTGGATGATATCTTAGCGAGGGTCATATAAAAGGACACATGAAAGTGAAACAAAAATTGAAACCTAGAAATTATGAGGTTCATTTTATTTTATACAGTCTTCAAATTTTACAAAAATTGCCCACTTCATCTCTAAAGCTTACTAAATACCGACCCAACGTTCTTAATTGCTTTTGGGGTTAAAATTAGTTTCATGCTCCACGTTAGGACATTGACTACATCATGCATGCAACTTGTTCGATGTTCTACTTTTTCCAGTTTCCTTTTTATATCATTTGTCTTCTCTTTTTATTTTTTGGAAGGTTTAACAAATTTGGAGTATTTGAATCTGGATTCTTGCGGAATAGGTGATGACGGGCTTGCTAATTTGACAGGTTTGGGCTAGGTTTTACTCCTTTTGGTAGATTTAAATGGGCATTACATTGTTCAAAGTTTATATATATATATAGACTTGTTATACTTTCTCAATGTTCACTTGATTTGTGCTTGGGAATATTTGACATGAGGCATTGGGGCTTTATACCTTGATGCCATTTTCAGCTGAACTGCATACTTTGATGATTCAAATCCTCCTATCCTGTAACACAAAAAAGGATGAGATGGAATAGAGCCACATAGAACATGGCATAAACCAACTAGAGTATTTGGATTGGATTTACAAAATTATCATGGTCCGGTGTAATGACACTTGGTCCGGTGTTTTAAATTTGGTTTTGCTTATAATTTTTCCTTTAATTTACTTAAGTTGTTCTATCATAATGTTTTCTAAAGGGGAAAAGATTCTGATTCTCTGAAAATCTGATATTAGGAGTGAAAAAAAATTGATTTGAAGTGTCACCTATGGTGTGAAATTTATAGTGATTTGTTCTTTCAGGCCTCACACTATTGAAAAGTCTAGTGTTGTCTGACACAGAAATTGGGAACAGCGGGCTGCGATATATATCAGGTTGATGAAAACAATCCTTTATATGTTATCAGATAAAAGCATAAACTCTAATAATTATTGCGAATTTATTGGTAGACAACAATTAAAATTAGATCATTGATATGCTACTGTATTTGTTGATCATGTTTCACTGCTATTTTAACTTATGCATGAGCTAATTTTAGCTTATAGAGAAGCTTATTTCATTTTTCCATCTTATTTTGTCTTCTATAAGTGCTTATGGAGAAGTTTATCTAAATAGGACTATCTATCTGCTTGCCTGTTGTCATAGATCTTTATAGACAATACATAGAATGCATATGTTGATTATGCAGCTCTTGCTTTTATCCAGGATTAAATAGGCTGGAAGATTTAAATTTGTCATTCACCTCAGTAACTGATAATGGCTTGAAAAGACTGTCAGGATTGATACATCTTAAATCACTTAATCTGGATGCCCGACAGATAACTGATTCTGGACTTGCAAATCTTACAAGTAAGCACGTGTAGATTCATGTATCAACTATTTTTTCTTTGGTTATAACTACACTTTTGGTGCCTCTAGTTTAGACTTTGTGATTTTATCCCCGGAGTTTTTTCCCAACAAATCAAGTCCCTTTAATATTAAACTTAAAACCTCAATCTTATTTTCGATTTTGGCCCCTCTAGTTTCGACTTTGTTATTTTAGCTCCCAAGTTTTTTCCAACAAATCAAGTCCCTCTAATTTTAAAACCTAAAATCCTCAAATTTATATGTAATAATTTAAAAAATTTTGAAGTCAGAAGAAATTTAGTGGAAATTAGATAAAATAAAGGTTGTGCAAGTATTTTCTAAAATTGTGTGCATTAAGGATGACCACACTGTTCTTTATTTATAAGGGATAAACAAAATCGATATGATTACACAGAATCAAAATAAATGCATAACATTTATGTTGATTCATAAATAATGGGATATTAGGGTTTGAAGAAGAAGAAAATTTTGGATTTATTTTATTTTTGGTGAAATTTAATATTTTAGTTGATGAATTTTGAGCATAAAAAATGTTGAAGATGATTTATTTAATCCCAATTTGTTTCAGTAGATTCAGCTGTAGCTGTCTGATTGGCTTGTCTGTAACAGGTCTGAGTGGATTGATAACATTGGATCTCTTTGGAGCACGCATTTCAGACTCTGGAACTACATATTTACGATGTATGTATATATGAAATTTAGAATGTAATTGATTTCCATTTGGGTGTATGCAATTTGCTGACATATTTCTTTTATTTAACCTATCTGGTTGCTTGTTGACTTTGTTAACTTTTAAGATATATCTATGTAGTCTGCATTTAAAATGGAAATGCATCGGTAATATTGAGGGTTCTTGGCCTTTTAGGACGGTATACATTTTAGGATATTTGGTGTTTATCATATAGGCACTGGGTGGCACACTTTGATTTTTTTCTTGAAAATGTTATACTGAGTTAAGAGAATAAATGAAGCTGTATAGTATGTTGTGCTTCTGTTCTTCGTCATATATTTAGGTTATATGAAAAACTTAAACTGCTAAAGTGGATAAACAAGTCTCTGTTAAGAAGTGGTGCACAAGCAAGCTACCTTCAAACAGTGGTTCTGTTTTATAACGATTTCCCTTACACACATATACATTCAGTGGTAAATATTTTCTGTGCCAGTAGACTATGATGGCAATTTTATTCTACAGATTACCCTGTAAGAATTCATGTAAAGTAAATGTAAAATTTTGGTTTGTATCATTTTTTTAAAATCCTCCCTTTTTAGCTATCATAATGTTGTGATTTAACATCCGGAGGCAAACAGTAAAATAATGGAAAAATAGGGTTTACATAACCTTGTGTCTAAGGTTATCTTGCTGGCTTAATGTTTAGTTCCTTTTTTTTCTAAATCTTGCAGCGTTCAAAAACTTGCAATCCCTTGAAATATGTGGCGGAGGATTAACTGATGCTGGCATTAAAAATATAAGAGAAATCGTCTCCTTGACACAGCTAAACCTGTCCCAGAATTGCAAGTTGACAGATAAAGCTTTGGAATTGATATCCGGTATTTTCTGCCTGCCTTCGTTACTTTATATACCCCTTGAAACTACTTTTGAAAAATTCTTGTTTGTCAGATGTAAATATTTAAAACTGACACAAGATTGCAACTTGAAATAGCTAGTCACAATGATCTATTACCGCCTGCAAATTCTATTTGGTTTTTAATTAAGCACCACATGTAATGAAAAAAGAAGGATCAATTGGCAGAACAAGAGACATTTTGCACAAAGGGTTGTCAGCTGTAAGAAAAGAAAAAAAAAATGCAACCAAGTACCCGGATCATCAGAATTAAATATGAAGGAAAAGAAAAATTAGATGGAGAATATTAATTGTTTGAATTAGTTTTTAATTCTTTCTTTGCTCTGTAACTGGATCAAATAAAAGTTTGTTCTGCTTTTGGTTCACACATCTTTGTATATCTGCATACAGGAATGACAGCACTGAGGTCGCTAAATGTTTCAAATTCTCGCATAACTAATGATGGACTACGGTATTTGAAGCCTTTAAAGAATTTACGCACTCTTACCTTGGAGTCTTGCAAGGTTACTGCTACTGAAATTAAGAAGCTTCAGTCAACTGATCTTCCAAATTTGGTCAGCTTTCGGCCAGAATAGACCAGGAAAATGAGAGTATTCTGTTATCTGCCTTGTGAACAACTCTGTACATATTTAATTATGGATACTGTTTGGATAAGTTAAAAAATGTACATAAAATTGGCACGCAAGAATGTAACTATGCTTTTATTTTGCGTGTTTATACTTCTCCGTCTAGGAAAAGTTGTACATAAATTCTCTATTTCCCATTCTCCCTGGATTTAGATGCCCGGTGGAGCTATCTGTATTGTCTGTGCATAATGAAATAACATTCTGATGACGTTTAGAAAAGATGTTTGGACCAAAGTGATGGTTGGTGCTCATTATTATATTATAGCAGTTAATTGTATTTGACTCAGAAAGATTGTTGTGTCCATTGACTGGCTTTTATTTTGTTGTTTGCTTACGAATAAGGACCATGTGCCTGAGAAAATCATATTCACAATTTAGTGAACAGCTAGAGCCAGCAGATCCTGCATGCAACCATTCTTTGGGGTATTTTTTTTGCGTAGGCGAGACAAACAGCGTCTGTTTCAGTTCCATTTTCTAATGCTTCGATTCCAGACACTTGCTATGATTGTGTTGCTGTAGTGATTACTGGCAGGTGTTTATAGAAATGTTAGAAGTGAGCGTTAGACATTATCCTTGTTAATAATGCTTGTGATTGCTCAATTACCCTGTCAAAACCATTACTCAGATGCATGTTTGGAAACACGTTTTCAAGTAATAAATCACGTTACGTTTTCAAGTAATAAATCACATTAATGATCCCAAAGCTATCTCTAATAGTTTTGTGTACGTGAAAAATTGGGTCACTGGCCTATTTAGATTACCATGAGTACAAATGGGGTATAGATGACAGAAGAAGAAAGTGTAAACTTAAATGGGGGCTAATTTTATTTGTTTTTTTTTTTTTTTTTGAATTAAACGACCGCAAGGTGCTATGAAAGGAAGATACTTATTATTTAGTCATGGACATAAATCTTCTCACAAGATGCTTCTGTTGGGTATGAGATCTTTACATCAATGACAGAGTTTTGCAAATCATACCAGTTATCGCGCGTAATAGTTACTAGCAGTTTGAGTTTAACCGTAGATACCAACACATTTATGCAAGGTTAATTGTTTTGGGTTGTGCAAGTTACATATCACTATCCTAAGCCTGGAAGTTTGTAAATGTAATTGTAATGTCAATCATGTTAGCCAAAAAAAACCATGAAGTACAAATGAAATGTGGGTCAACATGAAGTGCAAATGAAATGCAGGTCAACAAATGTGAGGTTTTTTTAATGGTAAAAGGCATAAATAACTTATACGTTCAACATATTCTACTGTGATCCAAAATGTAGTTTAAATAAAAACATTCATCAATACCATGAATCAATCAGAAATAAAATCCACACTCTTCAAGAATTTCAAAACATATTTGTATCCGTAATATTTTAAGTAGAATGCGTTGAACTAGCAACTGGTAAGCTTAAAACTCTACCCACTAGAAATCTAATAATTAACGGGAAGGCAAAATGAGCAAAGGCAGAGACCAAGTAGAAGATAATTCCTGCTAGGCCATATTCCCAGTGTGTAAAGGATGTAAAGGAGCCGGTAGACCTTGTCTTCTTGGAAATGTAAATGCCATTAAAAGATTTCTTTAAGTACAATGTTGAACCCAAATTCTTAAAATAGTAAGAACAACCTGCAGCATAGACAAACCAAGGTTGTCATCAAAGAAAACTACAACTGCAATCATATTATTAACAAAGGAAGCATAGAAAGAATTCAAGGAGAGTAGATAATGAAATCAAGTAATGACAGTCATGTACATAACTTATGCTTTCTGTGTGCATTAGGTTGCAGTGGAGTAGCAAACACCAATTCAACAAAAATGACACAAATTTTGGTCCAGATCAGCTAACTTAAATATATCTAGCATTTAATAATTGGTTCTCTTGAAAGACAAATTGAGACATAAACAGCAACAACAGTACATAAGCAGCTTATGCACAAGTGCTTGTATAATAAGTACTTATTCAATAAGACCTTGATTAAGCTGTTTATCCAAAATGACTTGTACTCTTTTTCAACCATTTTTACTACTACCGAGCAATGGATATATAAGCAGCTTGTGCAATGTAAAATGAGTTTGCAGAAGAAACTGCTATACAAGTTTAAGCAAGTAAAAAGTGAAACCACCAAGGCCAAAATATTTTAGGCAGATGCCAATTTTTTATACGGCTAGTTATAAATGCTCAAATCTACAAGACACTTTTGCAAGATGCAGTCATAGACTCTTTCTCCATAAATAGATAAGTCAGTAAATTAACTGAGCAGATTATTAGATGTTAAAGACAACCAAATGATCCTCTACTTACAGAGCATCAATAAAATGAACATTATATTCACCAAAAAATAATAAAAATAAAATGAGCATTATTAGTATGGGTCAGATTCTCAGCTACCTTCTGATGAAATAGCATTTCAGGCACAGAAGCAGCCCAAGTGACTGCTGGCTCTTTCACTCTTCAAGTACTTGAAGAAAAATAGGCAACTCATGAAAGCTCCAAGGTATGATAAGTTTTTGAAACTCGCCTTCTAAATAAGGGTTCCAAACGAAAAGATGGAACTCCACTCTGCCACTTTTTAGCTTTGTATATCTCATTCCATGCCTGTACTATTTCATCAATGTTGAAGGAGAGACCTGTCAGTTAAAAAGTTAACATATATTAATATATATCATTATTAGTACATAGCAAGAAATCACTAATTGTCTTGAAAACATACCATCTACTGCAGCATTATTTGAACAGTGGTTCTTCAAAATTACAGCTATCTCTGTTGGAGAAGCTCCAGCAAGTTCAAACTTCTCAACTGCAACTTCTAGAGATTCATGCCATATTGGTACCCCTAACTGAAATTCCATAATTGAGCGTTCATATAGCATGGTACCCCATTGGATATTTATTTGAGACCTCATATGTTCCTCCTGTTCAGTAAGTTCATTTGCGGATATATTTTTAAGAAGCCCATCCAACCCCATGTCCTGCAAATGTAATCTAACATCATTTGAATTAGATGTTTTACTCAAGTTCTGTCTTGTTGATTCTTCCCATATCTGCATTCCTTTCTCCATATTTTCCTCAGCATTGTTGTAAATTTGAAGAACCTTGGTGTAAGGCCATGTCTGTAAATCTACATTATTACTGAGTGCATGATACCAAGAAAGTTTTGCTAGCTCAAACTGCTGCAACCCTAGTGCCAGGAAGCCTTCATGGAAATCTATCTTCATTCTAATGGCCGCTTGATATTTTTCTGCCGCTTTTGCATATTCTTCCAGTGCCCATTCATATGTACTCTTGATTTGCTCACACAGATGTTCTTTAGAAGAATCTTCTGTGAAATATACTTTCTTCCTTGCCCTAGACATATGCACATTTCCCCAGTTGAACAATGCAAGAGCAGTCATCTCCTGGAACTTATCAATTGCCATGTCAAATATGTCTTGTGCTTTTTCGCTTGTAACTGTCTCCTCCAAAGCCTCAGAATAGAGCTCCATCCCAAGTTCATGAAAACCCAAACAATTATCAGATTCAAACCCAACATGGTTCTTGAACAATTTGGCAAACCAAACTATCCAATCCTCAATGCAAGAAGAACTAACAATTTCCTTTGCTTTTCTCACACAACTATGCTCAGGTGCATTGTTAATGCCAACCACTTCCCTCTGCTTTACTTGAAGTTTCTCAAAAAGTGGATCCTGCTCAGGAGTAGCTTCTACTATGTAAAACCGAATAGAACCATTTGATCCTGTTTCAGCCCATCTTAATTCATCATCAGAAGTGATTGTGACCAAATCACCTTCCTGATCCCTGTATTTGACAAGAAGAGCTCCTAGGAGTGGGAATCGGTCATGAATAACTTCTCTTAATTGGAAGAGGCTACAATTGAAAGGCAGTTCAGCACATCTAATATCATCACCAAAAATAAGTTTAGCTGTTTTCTTAGGTGCATCTTCCCTTTTACCATTACTTCTTTCCTCTATAACTTCCTTAATATCGGCCTTCTTATCATCAATTTTTTCCTTGGCCTTCATCTTGGGCGTGTTGATCTTCTTCTCAGCAGCTACAATACAGTCCTCAGCCTTCTTCTCCTCAAATTTCTCAGTAGTTTTCTTTTCAAGAATTTTTTCATCAGGGGTCTTCTCTTTCTCCTTATTGCCCTTCTTCTTGCGTGCCTTCCCTTTCAATGCCTTTTCTGAAGGGAAAGCATTAGGAGGTTCAACATAATCTGGAGGCAACTCAATTCTTGCATCATTTACTCTCAATCCCTTTTCTTCAAGTGCATTTTTCACCTTTTCTGAGATCTCCAACGCCGTGACATTATCTGGCTCCATCTTCACAACAGCATTGACATCTTTCAGGGCTAAATCCAGCCTATTTAAAGCCTCATAGCACCTTGCCCTCTTCAACAGAGCTTTACTATATTTCGGTGTCACTTCAAGAGCCAAATCACATTCATGAATTGCCCTTGGAAAGTCACCAAGTCCCATCTGCATGTAACACGCAGCCATGTTGCTCCGCAAATAGGACACATCAATATGATTTTTTGGAAGCAACTTGAGAGCTTTCTCATATTTTAGTACAGCCCCTTCAAGATCCTTCTTCTGGAACAACTTGTTCCCTTCATTCTTCAATTCTTGAGACATTGATATAAACACCATATTATCATCATCATTTGCTTTGGGGCTGCTACACCCCACATTACCATCCTCCCTAGTTTCTCTTACCTGCTTCTTTTTCTTCCCCATTTTCAATCCAACAATAAATAAAAAAACTAATCCAAACAATTACACCACACTACTCAAACTTTAATCCAGTCAAACTAATAACAAAGATAACCAATTACAATGCTCCCCAAAAAGGAAAAGAAATATAAAGACAATTTAATAGGAAACAACTTCAGAAATAATTAACCTCAAAGTATCCAAAATCCAAGGAAATGATGGATAAGATACAACAAACAATCATTTTATCATAACCAACCCGAACAACTTCGTAAATAGAACATAGCCTATACGAAGGCCAACAAAACCTTCAATTGAAAACAATTCAAAATCTCAAAGTGGTGGCACTGAAGATTAATTGGGTTGTCCTCATACCATAATGGCTTGAGAAACACATGCAACGCAAACGTGTCCTTCTCTCTCGATTAGGATTTGTTTATGCAAATGCAAATCCTATATCAGAGATGCAAATGCAAATCCTATGTCAGAGAGGGAAATGAGACATGAAAAACCAACTGGGATTCGAAGGGGAAACAAAATCCCAGAATCTGGGAAGAGAAATAAACTTATCTGGGTGATAGATTATGGAAAAAAGGTTCAAACTTTGCAAGGAAAACGCAAACACGACGAAACAGGGAGGAAGTTTTAAACGTAAGAAAACAAAGTCGTGTGTTGTTACTCTTTTGTAATGTACAAGAATGATTTTTCACATCCTTGACGTTAACGCCACAAAAGCATTTCAGGAAAAACCACAAACGTGAGCTTCTTAACTGAACTCAGATTCTGAAATCTCATGACGATGTATTTCTTTTTCTTTATTTTCTATTTTTATTATTTCGTGGGTCCCATCCTATATATTGCCAATCAATTAAACGTTAATTCACCACCTTCATAATCATGCCTATAGACAACAACATATGTTAGCCTTTCATGTAAAAGTGTACCATTGTTCTTTTCCTCATTCAATTTAATTAGTCATAATTATTTTAATTAGTTCAATTATTATTATTATTATTATTGCTAAAAGCATCAACTTCATTAAATTCAAAGGTCCTATTAAACAAAGTTGTGTATGGTTGGTTTATTTTAAAATAAATTTTGAAGGCACTAATAATGAATGCAAACCATTGGACATAAACAGATGACAAGGTAGAAAAACAATCAAAAGAATACAAATAGAGAAACAAATTTAAGATTATGAAAAATATGAGAATGGTTGAATAAAATAATAGAATTACTCACCCATATAAAAATTAATATTTAACAACCATAACAGATGGTAATTAATAAGTTACATTTCTTGGTTGACGTTGCCAACACGTTGTTGAGTTGGTGGGTAGAAATGCTTTCTCAAATTCTTTATTCTCCTTTTATTAAATTTAATAAATAATCAGTGGTGGCAAAAAGGAGAGAGAGATTGGTGGGTGTATTAGCATAGCATAAGGTCCATAACATAACATAACCTTTGAATGGACCCAAAATTCACACCTCACACTTGCATGCCACTAAAACCGAGAGATATATATTGGAAAAGCTACAAAAACACGTGAGGTGTGATCAAAGGCAAAGGATGTATCTGCTAACTACGGCAAATATGCTTGCTTGCACCTAAAGTAATAACTTCAATCCTCATCCTGCACTTTAAAATGAAAGAATCAGGAGAACAACATTGCAAGTAATTTTTTATAGAATTGTACAGTTTGCAATTTTTTTGGAACATACAAGAAGCTTGTTACTTTTTATTGCCATGTTGCTTGGCTTATATAGAATTGCTTATATATATAGGTGGACATTGTTAATAGAGATTTTGTATTTATAAATAAGAATCTCAAGCAAGGAATATCAAAAAAGTAAAAAATATATGTTTCTATTTGACACATATTAAACTAAAACTAAATCTTTTTGATGTAAGATATAAGGATGGGAAGTATAACATTTTTCATTTGTATTCTATGTGTAGATTTTTATATTATTATTTATGTCTCGTAGGTACATAGACTCTACAATTTTTTTTTATTAGTAAATGTTAACTATTAGTAATTGTTAATCTCTTTTTAGTCGGAGGTTCAAACACAACCTACATTCTTCCTTCCTTAAATATTTTCTTCTAAGGGATCTTATAACACCTATAATAAATAATAACTTTACTTTTCTAGAGTGTAGGTAGTCAGAATATTTTGGAAATAATAATGGTTGCCTTCAATCAAAATCATTTTGATACTTTTGCATTGAAGGATTTACATTCAAAATTGCATCTTAAAGTAGGTAAATTTTCATATGATAAATGATTTGGTAAATGTAATTAGTGTATTACCCTGTTCAAGCAAGCATCATGCTTTAGCAATAGGTGTTTGCTTCATTTGCATCATTGTAGATAAAAAATTTCATTACCCATGAAGTGAGATCTCAAGTCTTTTTTTTTTTCTTTTATCTTTAGTTTAGATTCTCTCTCAACCCAACAGGTCAAACATCACAGTCCTCATTTATAACAAAAATAAAATAACATCACAGAAGTAGCATTATTCTCATACGTTGCGCCCACTACCTCATGATCTCTGAATGTTGAGATTTTTTACTTTTTGTTCATGAGGACTTGAAGTTTGGTCTGTGTCAAAGTTGTTGAATGTGGTGTTTTTCCTTTTTTTATAGTTTAAATTATGGTCGTCTTATCAGAGATGCGAATAATTAATAATTTAGCATTGTCCTTTATCTTTGTTGGTAAGATCAATTTTAAATTAAACTCTTGTCTTTTAATAGTTTATATAATTAAAAAATAATGGGCAATAAAAGAAATAGATCCAAATACAAACTCCAACATCTAGATGACTGTGTGTCTCAGTCTGTATTCGGAAAACAATCTGAACCTATTCCTCTTAGCAAAGTCATGTTGCCATCATTAAAAATCACAGGATCAACTATTTGTTACTTTTGAGATGGAATATGATATATATATATATATATATATATATTTTTAGTTGAGTGATTAAAAATTTGAGTTAGACCTAACTTAATTTTATAAAATTGATTTGTGAAATGATGTTTGTCTTCTATTTATATAAATATAACAAGTCTCATTATTTATGTGATGTAAACTTCACACTCCTCTAATCTTAGACTTTTAAATACGCTGGATTTCTTGAACGTGAAAACGATTTAAATAAGATACTTTAATACGATCCGATATTCTACGGGTAATTCAATATTAGTCTAACAGGTGGTCCAACATCTTCATCGACATCTAAAATAGACTTTAATATTAAGTAGAAATTTAAATTAAGTCTAACTCAACCCCACAAAACTGACTCGTGAAGTAAGATTTATATATATATATATATATATATATATATATATATATATATATATATATAAAAAGACTTTACACTCGTCCAATATTTAATTTCCCAACTTACATTTTTACCGAGATAATTAATAAGGTTATCCAAACTCACTTTTCTACCTGATTTCAGATTTTGTCATCGGATGGATAGGTAGGCACACAGTAATATACCTATAATATACCGTCAGGCAGATAGAATAGAACATGATTTTGTCTAATAATAACAATGGTTCATTATAATGAAGACTACGGATTCCAAGAGAGGAGCTGAATCCAGATAGCCAATTCATGTCTCAACCAAAACAAAAACAACAATTCATGTCTCAGCCAAAACAATAACAACAATTCATGTCTCAATCAAGTCAATTCATGTAATTCATTTATCCAACAAAACAAAATATTCAGCAGTCATATACTTTCTCTTTCCCTTTGCTTCCTGCTTCTGCCCGCTTGACCAAAGAGAAATATTCTGCAATAGCTTTCTCTTCTAAGGTAATGTCGGTGCCAAAGTCATACAATGCATTGGTTTCATTCATTTGAAAAACAATCTCATCTTCCTCCATCGCTTCTCTCTCTGGTGCATCACTGAGATGAAGTGAACGTTCAACACCAGCAGCACTGTCAGTAAGCAGTAAATGAGAGAATGAACTTGCTGTGCCACTGGGACCAGCAGCACTGGCAGTAAGCATTGAATGAGAGAATGAACTTGCTGTGCCACTGGGACCAGAACTTGGATCTGCTTTAGCTTGCACGTATGGCTCGGGCACCAGTATTTCTAATGCTCCATTTACACTTCCCCGAGCCTCAAAAGCAGCAATAGCTGTAAACAATAATTTATGTCAAAATTACTTCAACACACAATTATACTACTCTTAACTTTATTACCTCTTGATCTTTCAAAACCCATCTCCACTAGCATTTCAACTTCAGCCTCATCGGCTTCCTCTCTCTTTCTCTTCCTCGACTCATTGTTAATCTTCATGTTGTTGTGAGTCAGCAATGATAAATATAATCGTTAGTGTTAAAGTTATATCAAATTTACTTCCAGTGAGATATATAATGATATGACAGTAAATTATAACCTGTAAATCAGCAGTAATTTGTGGATTTGCCAAAGCATCCAGTGATTTATGAAAATCATCTCCATTTTCTCTAAGAGCTTCAGCTGCAAGTTCCTTCTCATACCTGATAGAGTCAACAGTATAAAGTTTGACTAGTTTATAGTACATCTTTGCGGAGCAACTTTAATAGTCATGGATCATTAGCATTTAGCAGCAACTTGTAAAAAAATGCATGCGTTGTGCCAACCATAGAAATGTGTGTGCAACAAAAGATGTCACAACATAAAAAATTAAAAAAACTAATAGACAATGACATATAATAAGTAACTAATGACAAGTTCTTACCCTACAAGTCAATGATTTTATGTTAAATCACAAAGTAGTAGCAACAAGACCAAAATAATACTCACCCAATAGATACAAGATCCTGCAAATTCTTTGGATTAATAGTTTTGTTGAGTGTTCTCCTATAGTGCTGTTGCTCTCTGGAGGAGGAAACTATTTAGAAATCCTCATGAATACAAAAGAGGATAGAAGTCAGTAAATATAGATCAAGTGTCACCTACAGAATTGCCTCTCTTCTCCGAATTTTCCTTTCCATTTCTTCTTTTATTGCCTTCTGCTCAAAGAGATAACCAGCGGCATCCTCCAGATTTTGCTTGCGGATTTTCAGAGCCCTCTTTGCTTCATGCTTTGGGAATCCCATGCTCATCAACATCGATAGCTTTTCATCTTGCATGCGCAGCTGCATTAGAAAAACAAATAAGTTATCTCCAAGGAAACAATAAAAAAACTCATGTCATATTTAAATCTTCAAAATTTAATGTTGGCTTACTAAATAGATATGAATATATGATACTTAGACTTCTTTTTATTCATATTGAATCACAAAAGCTTTCTCAGTTCAACTTACCTTTACAATTATATTTTGTGCTGTAACCAGTGAAGGTCTGGCTCGATCTAATCGACCATTGTGATAGGCTACCACTCCTTCGAGCAGCTCCAGTCTCAAAAACCTGTATGCAGAATACAAAGATTATTAATAACAAAATAATATCCAACTGACACATGCTGGCACAAGTGGTAGTAGTTTGCACCCGTTAACCAATTGGTCCAGTACTTGAATTCGGATCATTTTTCAACTACACACAGTTCATACCAATATCATTGTTACTAACAAAGAAACAATATCCTAATTATAACATATCTAACGGATAAAATGTCCAAATGCCTGCAAAGTCCTGAGATTACTTTAAACTGAAGCCTACAGAAAGAAGAAATTAGAAAGAAGAACTCACAATGCCAAACCTTCCTTTAACTTAATTAGGGTTTCAATATCACTATACACACGTATAATTCCTGCCCAAGCCATTTTAAGACGCTTTCCTGCCTCTGATAATGAATTGATGTCTTGCATCATAAAATAGCACCACACCATATTTACGTGCAATACTGGAAGGTTGTCGAGACCCTGAATGGCCAAAAATTAATTCAAATTTACACAATGAGCAAATATGTTAGGAATCATTTAATAATCTTGGAAGAGCAAATTTTACACAATTCACGCATGTCAGCCATGATCCAAGTCTAAGAAACACGAGGATTATTTTATCCTACAATGACAGTGCCAAGCTTTGAATCTAATACTCTATTCCTCAGGCATACATGTTATTAGAGTTTAGTGTCACTGCCTTTAGCAAGTAATATATTAACAATTAATCTTTCAGGAAGTGAAGAGGTTTACAATATTTTTTTTCCCTTTTTTTCTCATGAATAGGTTTGCACCAATTTGCTCCCATGATTTTAGACAGCCTAGTTTTTGCCATAATAAGTTATGTCAAATGACCAAATGTAGATATGGATTATATCAGTCACTCACCTGGATGGTAACAGGATCAGCAAGAGAGAATGCTTCCTGCAGAAGAAATTTGGTCTTGACTATGTCAATTTATCATGTCAAATAATAATATTAAGGAAATAACTGTCAAAGGGTGTAGTTCAATTAATTGAGTAAAATGTGTAAGTAGAGTGTGTGACTTGTTGTAAAACTCTTAGAACACTTGTTCCATTCATATGGCTAAGAAAAATGAAGGAAACTAGTACTTCATGTAACAATTAACTTCATGGCTGAAAAAGAGAAACTTTGACCAAGAACTAAACATGCATAATAAAGCCATTAACTTAGACTAGACAGTAGTGGATTTTCCAGCACCTGTTCATCACTATTAGTTATTACTATGAGCAACAAATCAGTGAAGTTGACAGATAGCATTATTCCCCTTCAAGACAAAGATATCTCATTTATTCATTAGGAACTGACCTCTGCCATGCAAAGAAGAGTCAAAGCATCTTGAAAGTTTTGTTGTTTAATTAGACGCTTTGCATTTATATCCAGCCTCACTCCCATAATTATGGCTCTGCCAATGTCAAACGACATACCATAAGAATAGTGAAATATTGAGTGTAATGTTGATAGATAGACTCTTAATGAAAAGATTGTAACTTAGATTAAATGTTATAAAAATATACTGTAAAGCAAGCTCTTAACTGCTTCTATATTGATGCATGAGAAGGATAATTAAATACCTTTCATTAGACGTTACAGGTTTCCCTCTTATCATTTCTGCATGTTTCTCCGTACCAGCATGGAGAGGTAGTAAACTGTCTCCATACTTTTTGGCTAGTTCAGTTGCAGCTTCCCTGTATGCATGGTGCAACCAAAGCTTTAGATAACAAAAAAATATTTATTAAATCTTTGTGCACATTAAAGCTACTTGGCTATCAAAATAGCACAGACAGTACTTTATGATTGTTTGGGCACTTCGTTTTAGATCAAATATATACAGAGATGCTATGCAATATAATTTATCAATCATTAGATACCGTGGATTAAATGGTTGGATCAAATTTGGCTTTGCAAATTTTATGTACCTACCCAAATGTGATTTGGTCAAGTGGAGTTAGGTTTCTTGGGTTGGGTTGAAGGAAATGTTATTTTAACCCAAAAGTCCGAATTATTCTATGAAGAATAATTAAAGACAAATTTATTTCCTACTTTTGAAAATTATTGTTTACTTTTGGGGAAAAAAAAAAAGAAAACTTATTTATAATGAATTCAAATAATGTTTTATTTAAGTTTTCAAGATTAATTATGAGAACTGGTTCATTAAATTTTCATAATGAATTCAAATCATACTTTGGATTGTCTCAACCTAGAATGTATCCAATTTTAAATTTTTTTCTAAAAAATATTGTAAGTTTTTCAAACAATTTTTTATTAATAATGAAATAAGTATTTAGTAATTTAAAAGTATCATATATAATTTATAATTATTATTCATAATAAATAAATAAATATTCATAAAATTTGAATTATATTATTATTAAATTTTATGATAAATAATATTTTTAATTAGAATTATAATACATAATTTAAAGTGTGATATAATATAATTTTTAAATTGAAACAAGTAGATAACAAGAAAATAATGTTTATATATGAAAATAAATAAAGAGTAGTTTGAGATTTATTGATAAGGAAGAGTAGGCTGATTAAGAGAATTTTTCGTACGCATTCTCTTTTTATCCTACGTGGTTATGTCATATATATATATATATATATATAAATTTTTTTATTAATTACTCAACTTAATTAGTTGCATAATATTAAATAAAACTCATTTAATATTTTTTAATATAAAATATTTAAATTTTTTGAAACAAAATTCATTATTTTGTAAATTTTGAACAGAAAAATTACAAACTCTCCTCACATGTAATTTTTGCACGGAAAAATTATAAATTATTTCACGTGTATTTAAATTCTCCAACATGTTTGACACAGTCTAAAATCTAATATACTCTTGATTAGATTTAAAGACGTGATACAAGTGAATAAAACCTATCACTCACACTATCTAAAATCTAATACACTTTTTTATTAGATTTTAGACGTAGTGCAAGTGAATAAAACTTATCACTCTATTTTATGTAGGTCTTTTCACTCCTCTCTCTTTTAATGTTCACCGATGTGGAACTTTGAATTAACACAAGATACAACAAATATTCCCTTAATTCAAAGTCTTGCACTTCTGCAACGATCCTTTCTTGCATAGAATCTTCTTACTAAAAAAACTCTTCGACAACGATCTTCTTTTACAATAGTAAAATCTTCTATGAAAACTCTTATTCTCATTCAAGTTTTGCATTATTTATTTTATGTGGGACTTTGTTTGTATCCCAACAGATATCATTCTCCTATGCATTGGTTGACAAACAAAGTGATTTATTGCGAGGTATAATGATATTTAGGGATAACCTATGAAGTACGATGTTGGGCTTATATCAAACTTGACAAATCTCGACAAGTTTTTCATTTTACCTTCAGTTAGTGAGAGCTTACAATGTACTAAGGTTGAATGTACCCATAACAGTCAACCAAAGAAGCAAATGTTCCACAAAGGAGTTATAAATGACAAAATAGCAAGGTTCCAACCTTAAAGAACTACAATAGAGCTAATAGAAAATGATAACAACTTTGACGAGAGAAACATTGTTGCATTAATATTAACAAGAATAGTTGCACGACGTGAAGAAGTGAGTATTGCGGCATTGGTGAAGAAGGAGAGTGGTGTTACAATGTCAAAGGCAAAATGTGTAATAGAAAAGTAATGCATGACAGTAGCAAGATAATAAGTGTAGCCTTAGTTCAATTTTTTTTTAGGGATTATGAGAGTATAAAATGTTTGTGAATACAAACTTGGATTGCATAAATATGAGTTACACTCAAAAACATCCATTCATCACAAAAATGTTTGGATGCCAATAGTTAACAAAAATCAAAATCTAAAATGCTCAGTTAACCCACAATTACTCGTTATCTACAGCAAATGAAACTCATGAATCGACACACTCAATAAAGCAAACCTTTGGAAGGTCCTTTGGCCTAGGCACAAGGCTAATCCTAATCCAATGGAAAAATAGAAGTTGAACTCAAATCAAACAAATATAATCAAGAATGGGTTGATTCAATTTGGATTTAAAAAATCTAATATTAAAAGTAAAAAAACCTTGTAATCTTTATTTTTTTTAATAAAGAAAAATCAAAATTTATGAGAAAATAAAAAATAGTTAAATGTTTGACTAATTAGGTTATAAAACAAAACAAAGACTAGATCCTATCAAATCTCAACTAATAAAAGTTTATTCTAATAGAGATCAAACCTTATCAAATGTAATAGAATATCAATTCATCTAAAATTCAAATAAAGAAAAAATTAAACTAATTTAATTAGTTTAGTTTAAATAGACAACTTCATCAAGTGGAATGAAACTAAAAAAGCCAAAGTAAAGAAATGTATTAGGTAAAAGAAATTTAGAAGACATACTTGATCATATTAAGTTGACCATCGCGTTTATCCTGATACGTGATATCTTGTTTGACTTCATCTGTGATATTTTGTTTAATGGATTTTCCTTGTCCACCACAAGTGGAAGCGACGAGAATATTGGCATTATCCTTGATACATAACTCGGTCAATTTTTGTTGATCATCACCATCATTGATAATCACACCAACATATATCAATTTAATAAAGTTAGAGCTGCAATTTGATTTCCTAGCAATCTCATTCGTTAACATAAGTATCGTCCATGTCTCAAGATCCACATCCAACACCCCTTTCCATATCCCTTCAATGTTCAACTTCGCCATAAACTTCAAGAGTTCGCAATGTCGAACAGTGGTAGACCTTATAAGCAAGCGGCGGCAGATGTCTATATGTTTTAGGGTTACAATATCAAACAATGATAAACCTATATATAATTAAAAATTTACATATTTACCCCTAATTCTTATAAAATTATAAATAAATACTTTGAATATTTGCATTTTATCTCTTCTATTTAAGTTATTGACTTTTTTATACCTTATTTTTTTTATAATTATGTTTTTAATCCTTTAAATTTGTCTTTTAGTCTTCATAAATTTTCTATTATTATTTTAAGCCTCCCTCTTAGTATTTTTGTTAATTTGTTAAGTAAGAATGATTTGGTGGTAATTTTTACCACAAAAAATATTCTTATTTAATTAATTAACAAAAACATTAACGGGAGAAATAAAAACAGCGATGATAAATTTTATAAAGATTAAAAAAATTAAAGAATTAAAAAAAAATCTAAAAAATATGAGGAATAAAAAATTTAATTAATTTTATTGTTGTATTATCTCCATCTCTAAATATAAAGTTTTTTAATTATGCTGAAAAAATTGGCTAATTTAATTAGGATATAATAACATAAATTTATTAATATTTTTTAAAAATTATCCTTCAAGTTCTCGAACTAAATGTTCATGTCTCATTCATTTCATGTAATTAGTTTTCCCCTAATTACTTAATCATATAATTGAATCCGCATAAGGGAATACGTTTATTGTAAAGGAGGGGAGGAAATTTTAATAAAAATAATTACTGTGAAATAATTGGAAAACATGAAATGATTAAAAAAAATATCATAAAAAATTAAAAGAATAAAGGTTTTAAGAAAAAATATTATATTTAAAATGAATGTTTAAACATACTATTTATATAGAGAGGATAATAATAATTTTTTATTCTTCTTTATGTAAGAAACAAATAGGTGCATTTCTCGCGCTAAATATAAGAAACACAGGTTGAGTTTTAAATGTAGTGATTGTTAATTTTCTTCTATATCTTTAGTTTATATTCAAATTTATTAACGAGTTGTCCTTGCACGTGTGAATGTATTTGTTGGTTTATTAATAATACGAATCATATTTATTGGTGAAAAGATATTTTTTTAGAGAATAAAATATTAATTTGGTTTCTGGTTATTCAATCTCTTTAATAATTCTTAAGTTAAAGAAATTGTAGGAGTAGTCTGTAGAGTATTGAAAACCCGTCAATTTAGTCCTTTGTGGGACTAATTTAGTCCTATGAGTATTTTTGAAATAATGTTTGAATTTTATAATATTATTAATTAAAACTAATTAACAATTAAAGAGTTTAATCTAGTTGGTCGAATACATAGGTTGATTGTCAATCTTTTAATATTCATATAAATTTTTACATTCATCCATTTACACATTACGTATTCTTTTAATTTCTTAAACATTTGTCCAAACAGAACCTGATGTTGATAAGGTCTAATTTCAAACATTTCCTTACATTGATTATTTTAACTAAAGCTATTTTCTCAACAAATAAATATTTAATAGAGTGAGAAGCTTATTGATATCATAAATATTTTCTGCATTGAAGATAACATCAATATTATTAATTAAATTTTAAATTCAGGCAAAATAATTAATTATACTTCAATAATATTACTTTCTCTATTTCAAATTACATGACTTCTTATTTTACATCATATGTCACTTTAGAAAATTTTATTCTAAGAGTTTTAATCAATACTAAGAATATTAATCTTAATTCTTATCATTTTTCTTTTTAGTATTATATATATTTACTCTATCATTTTCGTAATTTCTCTTTCTAATATCATATATTTTTTTATTAATTTTTTAAAAAAATTTAGTTAATTCAAAATATTAATTACATTGTTTGATACATGTATACCATCTTCGAACCTTGAATAATTCAGTGGCGAGAGAGTGTAATAAAATGAAGTGAGATCTCAATTCTTTTTTTTCTTTTTCTTTTGTTTTTTTTATCTTTAGTTTAGATTCTCTCTCAACCCAACAGGTCAAACATCACAGTCCTCATTTATAACAAAAATAAAATAACATCACAGAAGTAGCATTATTCTCATACGTTGCGCCCACTACCTCATGATCTCTGAATGTTGAGATTTTTTACTTTTTGTTTATGAGGACTTGAAGTTTGGTCTGTGTCAAAGTTGTTGAATGTGGTGTTTTTCCTTCTTTTTATAGTTTAAATTATGGTCGTCTTATCAGAGATGCGAATAATTAATAATTTAGCATTGTCCTTTATCTTTGTTGGTAAGATCAATTTTAAATTAAACTCTTGTCTTTTAATAGTTTATATAATTAAAAAATAATGGGTAAAAAATGGAATAGATCCAAACACAAACTGCAACATCTAGATGACTGTGTGTCTCAGTCTGTAATCGGAAAACAATCTGAACCTATTCCTCTTAGCAAAGTCATGTTGCCATCATAAAAAATCACAGGATCAACTCTCTGTTACTTTTGAGATGGAATATGATTTATTTTTTTTCTTCTTAATCTTCTCAGAGAGTATTCACCAGGGTGTTTGAAAGTTTCAAATCATCTAGATATAAAATCTATTGCAATAACTTAGACCTAACTCACAATTCTAGCACGATATTATGTCTTATCCTAGAATTGATACGTAACCACGCAGAATTTAACTATTATACTATACCGTCTGGCAGATTGAAGATAGTCAATTCATGTCTCAACCAAAACAAAAACAACAATTCATGTCTCAACCAAAACAAAAACAACAATTCATGTCTCAACCAAAACAAATACAACAATTCATGTCTCAACCAAAACAAATACAGCAATTCATGTCTCGACCAAAACAATAACAACAATTCATGTCTCAACCAAGTCAATTCATGTAATTCATTTATTTTACAAAACAAAATATTCAGCAGTCATATACTTTCTCTTTCCCTTTGCTTCCTGCTTCTGCCCGCTTAACCAAAGAGAAATATTCAGCGATAGCTTTCTCTTCTAAGGTAATGTCGGTGCCAAAGTCATACAATGCATTGGTTTCATTCATTGGAGGAATAAAAATCTCATCTTCCTCCATCACTTCTCTCTCTGGTGCATCACTGAGATGAAGTGAACGTTCAACATCAGCAACACTGGCAGTAAGCAGTAAATGAGAGAATGAACTTGCTGTGCCACTGGGACCAGCACTTGGATCTGCTTTAGCTTGCATGGTGGGCTCTGGGACCAGTATTTCCAATGCTCCATTTACACTTCCTCCAGCCTCAAAAGCAGCAATCGCTGTAAACAATAATTTATGTCAAAATTACTTCAACACACACAATTATACTACTCTTAACTTTATTACCTCTTGATCTTTCAAAACCCATCTCCACTAACATTTCAACTTCAGCCTCGTTGGCTTCCTCTCTCTTCCTCTTCCTTGACTCAATGTTAATCTTCATGTTGTTGTGAGTCAGCAATGATAAGTACAATCGTTAGTGTTAAAGTTATATCAAATTTACTTCAAGTGAGACACATAATGATATGATAGTAAATTATAACCTGTAAATCAGCAGTAATTTGTGGATTTGCCAAAGCATCCAGTGATTTATGAAAATCATCTCCATTTTCTCTAAGAGCTTCAGCTGCAAGTTCCTTCTCATACCTGATAGAGTCGACAGTATAAAGTTTGACTAGTTTATAGTACATCTTTGCGGAGCAACTTTATAGTCATGGATCATTAGCATTTAGCAGCAACTTGTAAAAAAAATGCATGTGTTGTGCCAATCTTAGAAATGTGTGTGCAACAAAAGATGTCACAACATAAAAAATAAAATAAAAAAACTAATAGACAATGGCATATAATAAGTAACTAATGACAAGTTCTTACCCTACAAGTCAATGATTTTATGTTAAATCACAAAGTAGTAACAACAAGACCAAAATAATACTCACCCAATAGATACAAGATCCTGCAAATTCTTTGGATTAATAGTTTTGTTGAGTGTTCTCCTATAGTGCTGTTGCTCTCTGGAGGAGGAAACTATTTAGAAATCCTCATGAATAAAAAAGAGGATAGAAGTCAGTAAATATAGATCAAGTGTCACCTACAAAATTGCCTCTCTTCTCCGAATTTTCCTTTCCATTTCTTCTTTCATTGCCTTCTGCTCAAAGAGATAACCAGCGGCATCCTCCAGATGTTGGTTGCGGATTTTCAGAGCCCTCTTTGCTTCATGCTTTGGGAAGCCCATGCTCATCAATTTCGATAGCTTTTCATCTCGCATGCGCAGCTGCATTAGAGAAACAAATAAGTTATCTCCAAGGAGACAATAAAAAAACTCATGTTATACTTAAATCTTCAAAATTTAATGTTGGCTTACTAAATAGATATGAATATATGATACTTAGACTTCTTTTTATTCATATTGAATCACAAGAGCTTTTTCAGTTCAACTCACCTTTACAATTATATTTTGTGCTGCAACCAGTGAAGGTCTGGCTCGATCTAATCGACCATTGTGATAGGCTATCACTCCTTCGAGCAGCTCCAGTCTCAAGAACCTGTATGCAGAATACAAAGATTATTAATAACAAACTAATACCCAACTGACACATGCTGGCACAAGTGGTAGTAGTTTGCACCCGTTAACCAATTGGTCCAGTACTTGAATTCGGATCATTTTTCAACTACACACAGTTCATACCAATACCATTGTTACTAAGAAAGAAACAATATCCTAATTATAACATATTTAACGGAAAATATGTCCAAATGCCTGCAAAGTCCAGATATTACTTTAAATTGAAGCCTAGGAATCTTGTTGAGATTTTCTAAGGAACAAGAAATAAGAAGCAGGACAGCACAAAGAAAGAAAAAAGAAGAAAGAAGAACTCACAATGCCAAACCTTCCTCTAACTTAGTTAGGGTTTCAAGATCACTATACACACGTTTAATTCCTGCCCAAGCCATTTTAAGATGCTTTCCTGCCTCTGATAATGAATTGATGTCTTGCATCATAAAATAGCACCACACGATATTTAAGTGCAATACTGGAAGGTTGTCCAGACCCTGAATGGCCAAAAATTGATTCAAATTTACACAATGAGCAAATATGTTAGGAATAGTTTTAATAATATTGGAAGAGAAAATTTTACACAATTCACGCATGTCAGCCATGATCCAAATCTAGGAAACACGAGGATTTATTTTTCCTACAATGGCAGTGCCAAGCTTTGAATCTAATACTCTATTCCTCAGGCATACATCATATTAGAGTTTAGTGTAACTGCGTTTAGCAAGTAATATATTAACAATTAATCTTTCTAGAAGTGAAGAGGTTTACAATATTTTTTTTCCCTTTTTTTTTTTTTTTTTTTCATGAATAGGTTTGCACCAATTTGCTCCCATGATTTTAGACAGCCTAGTTTTTGCCATAATACGTTATGTCAAATGACCAAATGTAGATATGGATTATATCAGTCACTCACCTGGATGGTAACAGGATCAGCAAGAGAGAATGCTTCCTGCAGAAGAAATTTGGTCTTAACTATGTCAATTTATCATGTCAAATAATAATATTAAGGAAACAACTGTCAAAGGGTCTAGTTCAATTAATTGAGTAAAATGTGTGAGTAGAGTGTGTGACTTGTTGTAAAACTCTTAGGACACTTGTCCATTCATAAGGCTAAGAAAAAATGAAGGAAACTAGTTCTTCATGTAACAATTAACTTTATGGCTGAAGAAGAAAAACCTTGACCATGAATTAAACATGCATTATAAAGCCATTAACTTAGACTAGACAGTAGTGGATTTTCCAGCACCTGTTCATCACTATTAGTTATTACTATGAGCAACAAATTAGTGAAGTTGACAGATAGCATTATTCCCCTTCAAGACAAAGATATCTCATTTATTCATCAGGAACTGACCTCTGCCATGCCAAGAAGAGTCAAAGCATCTTGAAAGTTTTGTTGTTTAATTAGACGTTTTGCATTCATATCCAGCCTCATTCCCATCATCATGGCCCTGCCAATGCCAAATGACACAACACAAGAATAGTGAAATATAGAATGTAATGTTGATAGATAGACTCTTAATGAAAAAGATTGTAACTTACTTTACATGTTATAAAAATATACTATAAAGCAAGCTCTTAACTGCTTCCATATTGATGCATGAGAAGGATAGTTAAATACCTCTGACTAAAAGTTACAGGTTTCCCTCTTATCATTTCTGCATGTTTCTCCACACCAGCATGGAGAGGTATTAAACTGTTTCCATACTTCTTGGTTAGTTCAGTTGCAGCTTCCCTGTATGCATGGTGCAACCAAAGCTTTAGCTAACAAAAAAACTATTTATTAAATCTTTTTGCATATTAAAGCTACTTGGCTATCAAAATAGTAGAAAGTAAGAGATTTATCATTATTTGAGCACGTTGTTTGAGATCAAATATACAGAGATGCTAAGCAATATAATTTAATTTATCAATCATTTGATACTGTGGATTAAATGGTTGGATCAAATTAGGCTTGGCAAATTATATGTACCTACCCATATGTGATTTGGTCAAGTGGGGTTAGGTTCTTGGTTACTTTAACCCAAAAGTCCAAATTATTATATGAAGAATAACTGAAGACAAGTTTATTTCCTACTTTTTAAAATTACTGTTTACTTTGTGGGAAAAAAAAAACTTATTTATAATGAATTTAAATAATGTCTTATTTAAGTTTTCAAGATTATTAGAACTGGTTCATTAAATTTTCATAATGAATTCAAATCATACTGTTGGTTGTATCCAAATTTTTTTTTCTGAAAAATATTATAAGTTTTTCAAATAATTTTCTATTAAAAATAAAATAAGTATTTAGTAATTTAAAAGTATCATATATAATTTATAATTATTATTCATAATAAATAAATTTAAATTATATTATTATTAAATTTTAAAATAAATAAAATTATAATACATAATTCAAAGTATGGTATATATAATTTTTAAATTGAAACTAGTAGATAACAAGAAAATAATGTTTATATATGAAAATAAATAAAGAGTAGTGTGAAATTTATTGATAATGAAGAGTAGGCTGAAAAACAGAGTTTTTCCATACACATTCTCTTTCGGCGTATATTCTACGTGGCTATGTCATAAATATATTATTCAAATTAATTGGTAGCATAATATTAAATAAAACTTATTTTATATTTTTTAATACAAAATATCTAATTTTTTTAAAGAATATTCATTTAAAAGGATTATTATTCTTCTTTAATATGTAATTTTTCTGTGTAATTCTTTTCAATGATAATCATCATTAACTTCCAGAAAAAAATAATCATCTTCAAATTTTATAATACTATTTTTTAAATTATATTTTATCATATTTTATTACAGGCACACGTGTGCATACAACCTTTTAACGTCCATATATCTTAAATCTTAAAAAAAAAAAAAAAAAAAAAAACAAACTTATTCACAGGTACATTTTACCTTGTTGGTAAAAGAAACACTTAGTCAATGCATTATTTCTTCACTGCATCCAGGTAGGTTAAGCTAAAATTTTATTTAACATAAATTTATTGAGCTAAAACTAAATTTATCATAAATTTATAAATGTAACACATTAAGAGATTATATTTTGATTTAGATATAGAAAAAATAAACAAAACAAAGTAGTAATTCGAATCTATTTGTAAAAATAATGTAACAAAATAATAATACAATTTGAAAAAAAATGAACTTTTCCTAGTGGTGAGTCTTACATCATTATTCCTCTTAGGTTTAAGCAAGGACCTAATTCAAATCCAAGAAACTCAAATTGTAAAAAATTATGATAAAGAAAAATAAGATAGTAGCTAACAGAATGAAAAACAAATTTTAGGGTTTATTTAATATTGTAAGATAGACAGATGTGTCACCAAACGTAGAGGGAAGAATAATCAGACAGATCATTAATGAACATAGACAAAAGATGCACTCTCAAACATAAGACGCACAAGATGAAGTATTCAAGTCATCAAATTTCAAAGCAACTATATCAGATGAAGAACCTTCAATGTTCAAGACAGAGAGTTCATCTCAACTTCATGTCAAGCGCTTAAGAGTGAAGATATGAAGATATGAAGACTGAGTTGAAGACGAAAAAAAGAAGACAGACATATGAGTTCAACACATAACTCATCTTTATTCATTAGTCTATCAAGTTTAATGAAGTTCAGACGCAGAGTAACACGTGCCTTCATTCAAATTAAGTCGTTACTCAGAAGCTTTTTTAAAGGTGGAAAGAGATTTGAAAGGAAACCTCTGCAACACGAAAAGTAATCTGCACTTTTCGGTGAAATGTCTGAGCATATAAGTCAAAGTCTGATCTCGCGTTGACATTCGCTGCTGAAACATTAAATGTTCTGATTGCTCACTCTGCTAGATGTTGAAGTACCCAAGACAAAATACAAACGTTTAAATCTACAGTCTAACGGATACTTCGAGAAACTGTCTATAAAAGAACTTTTTTGCAATGAGTTGAACGTAGCAAACTACACTGCAAAGATTATATTCAACTCTCACTCAAAGCTCTCAAGCGAAAATTCACTCGTCTTGAACTTAAAATAGATCTCATTGTAAAATTTTTCTCTGTGTAGAGGGTAATTCTTTGTGTTACAATGTCAAAGGCAAAATGTGTAATAACACAGGAAGAAGAGTAGTGCATAACAATAACAAAATAAGTATAGCTTAGTTACGATTTTTTTTAGGGATTGAGAGTATGAAATATATGTGGATATAGACTTGATGGACTACACTCAAAAATATTCATTCATCACAAAAATATTTGGATACCAATGGTTAACAAAAATCAAAATCTAAAATACCCAATTAACCCATACTGACTCGTTATCTTCACCAAATGAAACTCATGAATCCACCCACCCAATAAAGCAAACCTTTGGAAGTTCCTTTGGCCTAGGCCTAAGACTAACCCTAATTCAATGAGAAAATAGAAATTGAACTCAAATCAAACTAATATAATAAGAATGGATTGATTCAATTTGGATTTAAAAGATCTACTATTAAAAGTAAAAAAATCTTGTAATCTTTATCCTTTTAATAAGGCAAAACCAAAATTTATAAGAAAAATAAAAAGTAGATAAATGTTTGGTTAATTAGGTTATAAAACATAACAAAGACTATATGTTATCAAATCTCAACTAATAAAAGTTATATCTAGTAGAGATCAAACCTTGTCAAATGTTATAGAATATCAATTCATGTAAAATTCAATTAAAGAAAAAATTAAACTAATTTAATTGGCTTAGTTTAAATAGACAACTTCATCAAGTGGAATGAAACTAAAAACCAAAGTAAAGAAAATGTATTAGATATAAGAAATTTAGAAGACATACTTGATCATATTAAGTTGACTAAAGCGTTTATCCTCATTTGTGATATCTTGACTAGAGCGTTCCTCCTGATTTGTGATATCTGAATTAGAGCGTTCCTTCTGATCTGTGATATCTGGACTAGAGCGTTCCTTTTCATCTGTGATATCTTGTCTAATGAATTCTCCTTGTCCACCATCAATGGAAGCAACAAGAATATTGGCATTATCCTTGATATATAACTCAGTCAATTTTTCTTGACCATCGCCATCATTGATAATCATACCAAAATATATCAATTTTATGAAGTTAGGGTTGACATTTGATTTCTTGGAAATCTCATTTGTTAACATAAGTATCGTCCATGTCTCCAGATCCACGTCCAACACCCCTTTCCATATCCCTTCAATTTTCAACTTCGCCATAAACTTTAAGGGATTTGCAACGTCGAACACTAGTAGACCTTATAAGCGGCGGCGGATCTCTATGTATTTTAGGGTTACAATATCAAACAATGATAGATAAACCTATATATAATCAAGAATTTACATATTCACTCCTGACTCTAACAAAATTATAAATAAATACTTTGATTATTTATATTTTGTCTCTTTGATTTAAGTTAATTGACTTTTTTAGACCTTATTTTTTTATAATTTTATTTTTAATCCTTTAAATTTGTTTTTTAATCCTAGTAAATTTTTTATTATTATTTTTGGCCTCCCTCTTAATATTTTTGTTGATTAGTTAAGTAAGAATGATTTTGTGATAATTTTTTACCGCAAATTTTTTTTTATTTAATTAATTAAAAGAACATTAACGAAAAATAAAAAACAGCGATAATAAATTTTATAAAAATTAAAAATAAAATTCTAAAAAAAAATGAGGAATAAAAAATTTGATTAATTTATTGTCATAATTTCATCTCTAAATATAAAAATCATTTACTTATGCTCACTTGATGAAAAAGTTAGCTAATTTGATTAAGATATAATAACATAAATTTATTAATTATTTTTTCAAAATTATCCTTCAAGTTTTCAGAATAAATGTTCATCTCATTCATTTCATGTAATTTGATCTTAAGTACAGTCTATGTCTCAAGATTCACGTCTAATATCCTTTTCCATATCTTTTCATTGTTCAACTTTACCATAAATTTTAAGAATTTATAAACGCAGTGAATCTCTGTGTGTTTTAAAATTACCATATCAAACAGTGATAATAAACTTATATATAATTAAGAATTTACATATTCACCCCTGACTCTAATAAAATTATAAATAAATATTTTGATTATTTGTATTTTGTCTCTTCTATTTAAGTTAATTGACTTTTTTATACCTTATTTTTTATAATTTTATTTTTAATTCTTTAAATTTGTTTTTTAATCCTGATAAATTTACTATTATTATTTCTGGCCTCGCTCTTAATATTTTTGTTAATTAGTTAAGTGTAAAAGATAAAACACAAGAAGAGGGATTGAATTGTGTTATTTAAAAAAAATTTGTTCGTTTCGTGGTTCAGACGAAACAGTCTTAATCTTTCAAAGATTGATTTTAATGAACAGACGTTATAGTTTGATTATCTTCATTAGTCGAAAACTTAAGAGAATAAATACACAAGTATTTTTATACTGGTTCGTCTATCCAAGACTACGTCCAGTTACTCAGCAACCACTGAGTTTTCACTACAAACCGTGAAAAGGTTACAAGTATTATTTGAACCCAGCCACTTCTGGCTATTACACGATATTCTTTGATCTCAGCCTTCACAGGCTAAACAGCAAAGGTATTCTTTGGAACACAGCCTCCTCAGGCTAAAAACAGATGTTAAAACAAAGAAATTCCTCTACGCAGAGAGGGTTTTTACAATGAAGAATGTTCAGAATATTTGAGCGAAATCTCATATGATAGAATGATTGAAGCGTTTTCGCCAACTGAATTCTGATGAAGTGAAGTTTTTATATAGGCATCCTCTACAAATGACCGTTAGACTCATATGAATGTCGTTGGATAGTTTCTAGAGAGCTTTCCAAAAGTTGTCAGTTGTACTTGATTGATTGATGTAGTACGCAGCGGATGCAACAGACTTAGATTGCGTGCGCAATACCTTTTCTGACTTGTATAGAGACTTTGACGAAAAGGTGAAGACCTTTTTGACTTGCATGTGTAAGCGCGAATCTCTATACTGATCTTGGATGCTTCTAATGAGTACTTTCTTATATTTGAAATCTTGGCGCGAGTGACTCAACTTTGCTTCACTTCTTGGACAGACAATATATATATATATATATATCCTCAGACTGAAGGAGTAAGCTTGAGGTTCCGTCTGAAGGTTTCGTCTGTAGTTTCGTCTGATGACTTCAACTTGAGACAGACGAATGACTTCCGTCTGAGGAGTCATCTTTCGTCTGTGCTCGTTCCGTCTGACTTGCTTGATGATCTTCCGTCTGAGAAAGTTCTGTCTGTGTCTTGTAAAAATCAAAACCTTTGATGAGTTAATCATCTTGATCTAACAATCTCCCCCTTTTTGATGACTACAGACCATACTGATAACCTCTCTCAAGAAGATATCTGCATAAGACAATGTTAGTGATCACATATAAAATGCAAGTCAGATTTACATCAAGACGATGTTTTCTAAAATAATACCTCTTTATAAAAGAATTGTTACATCAATGCGATGTAAACCTTATACAATATTACACAGGTATACAGAAAACCAATAAAAAAATTACATGTATGTTTTTTACAACAGAATCAATACAATACAATAATACAACACAAAATTTTCTCCCCCTCAGACGATAGCTCCCCCTCAGACGAAGCTTTGCTTTCTCTTGCTCTTGCTCCCCCTCAGACAATGCATTCGCTCCTTTAGACGATGCACTCCCCCTTAGCCACTTCTTTATTCTCCTCCTTGGGTTGAGAATCATCAAAAACAAAGCGATCAAGAAGAAGGCTTGGGCTTCTTATGCAGAAGGCTCATGACTATATCCTTCAGCTGCTGCACTTCAGATGAGAGTGAGGCTTGATTGTCCTCAAGCTCCTTATTCTTCAGCTTCAAGTGCTCGCAATCCTCCTCCAAGGCATCATATTTTCGCTTTAGAGTGTTATACTCCTCAACTCCTTTAGCATCAGCCTCAGCAACCTCTACTTTATCACTGACCTCCACCATATCATCAAATTGCACTTGCGGTGTTTGAGGTTCTTCCACTATAGGTGTAGTGTCATCTATGATGAACACTGTTGGTCTCCCCTTCAGACGCAGAGTGAAGAGTGGAAGTGTGAGGTATGTCGTGAAGTCTCTTTCCCATTACCAAGAGTACACTTTTGTGGGAACAGAGAGTTCAAGATCCAGATGCTCCTGTGATGGATGAGTATAAGCAAAGGCTTCTCCAGGATACACCCTGCCACAGATAGTGGAATCTTCATCAAATGAAGTCCCAGAACAGAAAGCGGATGTGGCTTCATGATCTTCTATCATCCTTTGTATCTTCGGATTGATAGGTCTTGAGGCATGAGTTTGAAGTGCCTTGAGGTGCGAATATGCAGCAGACGGAAGACGTTGGGGAATATGTCTTGCAAATTTGAAGGTCTTGGAGACAGACGAAATCTTCTTTTCTTTTCCCTTAGCCAAAAGCTTGACCAAGCAAGGTCGTTTTCGGTTTAAGACGATAGAGTACTTCGTTTCGTCTGAAACCAAAGAAGAGAACTGTGAACCCACCATGAATGGACAGTCTCTTTTCTCCTTCTTTGCTTCTCTTTCAATGTGGTAGAAGGAAGTGGATCTAGCTTTTGCTTCCCTTCTAAAGACACCGGTCATCAACTTGAAGGATAGGTTGTAGTCTTCAGGAAGAGCGTGAGCAAACTCTTCAGGGTCTTCAAGCTCATCGAGGAGGATGGAATAGCGGGGACAGATCCCTAAGCAATGGGGTCTTGTCCAAGGGAGAACAATTCCCAGAGTATGAACTACATACTCCGTCTGATTCATGGGAGTTGTGAATAGTACTGGATCATGGCGGTCTATGGCGTCGAGATGCCAATGTGAACAATCCTTCGGCTCATAGATGGTGGAGCTAGAATCTCCAAATCTGCAGTGGTGAAATGCAGGTGCGTTGATTTCGTGTTGAACCTTCCACTTGATGTTTTCTCTGAAAGGAATGTGGGGTTCATAGCCAAGAGTTGGTCCTTCAATCACCGACTCAGCTAGATGATCCTTGTACCTCTTTATTTCTTATAAACCCTTGATGTCTAAGGTGGCCAGTATATCCCAGGGCAGACGCTTCAGCCATTCGCGTTGCTCTTCGGGAGAGTAGATGAAATCTTCTTTGAAATCCACTGGCTTCAGGGGTTTGTGGTATATGATGGGATTGACAAATCTCCCTAATTGAAAACCCTTTTTGCCTCTATAACGGTAGGGGTTTCTTAGCTCGATGTAGGGAGTGTCTTTGATAAAGTAGTCTTCATCGTCTGCCAAGAGACCATCTGTAGCAGACTCAGACGATTCACCATCGTTGGAGAATTCTACATTCTTCTCTCCAATAATCCAGTCAGGTTTGACTAGTCTCTCAGCACAAGTGCTTTCAGCAAAGCGCCTCATGACTAATTCGTTGAGAAACGAATAGTCTATCTTGTGCTTGGGTGGTAGATCTCTAGGATTAATAACCTCAGCGTGTCTCCCCATGATGCATCCACCTTTATTACTTCAAGATGTTCTTCATCAGACGAAGAACTTATATCTTCAACAAGAACTTCTTCAGACGGAATCTCCTTCGTCTGTAGGTGGGATGTTTCTTCAGACGCAGCAGGTAACGTCTGTTCAAAGGCAGCGTTCAGAGGAGACGCAACAATAGGATCAGACACAGTTGACCTATGTTCGTCTTGGAGTGTTGTTGTGGAGACCTCCATAGTAGAGACCTCATCATTGAGCATGGTCTCTAACTCCTCTGCTAGCTGGGCATTGTCCTTCTGGATCTGGGCAGTTTCTTCACTGTTCATGCCCTCTGAAGTTGCTGGAGCAAACGCAACCTCAGACGATCCAATGCCCCTAACGCTCTCGAGAAAGATTCTTTCTCGTTCAGCATGAAGCAGCATAGAGACCATCATAGCCTCTTTCAGTTGTTTCTCTTCGTCTATTTCACCAACAACAACAGACACAAGCTTCTGCTTCATCTTTTCTTTGCCTTTGGCAGCCTTTTGAAGTGCGATTTCTCTAGCTCTTGCTTTCTCTTCAGCTGCTTTCCTCTGCTTTTCTTCGTCTGTAAGAATTTTAACAGACGGAACTCCCTCAGACGATAGCTTAACCCCTTCATCTTCACTAGGGGATATCGTCTTTTCTTGCGTCTTAGCCGCAACGTGCTTTATTTTGATAGTCCTCTTTTTCTTCTTGAGAGGCTCCTCCAGAGCATCTTCAAAGGGGACTTCAGAGATAACCACGGGAGGAAGTGGTTAAGGTGTTTGGGTTTGTGTTTGGGATTGTGTTTCGGCTTGTGTTTGGGGTTGTGTTTGGGTTTGTGTTTGGGTTTTGGCGCGTTTAATGCAGGCTCTGTGTGGGGGGTCTTTGGTTATTGGTGAGAGAGGAACTTGTTCTTCTCTCGTGGTATGTAAAAGGAAGCTAGGTGCCAGATGCATCTTGGCAAAGGTGCTTCCTTTGACTTCCTTCCCTTCTTTGTGCCACACTACGCCGGTGACATCAAAGCCTTGGTTTATTATGATCTTGGTGAAGAGGGTTGCGTAGGGAATGTTGCTCTTCCTACGAATGTTCCTATTCTTTAACACACTCACCTAGTGGTCAAGAATAATATGAAGGAGACTCATCCTCGCTTTCCTCAAACAGTAGAAGATGCAGAATCTGTCTCGAGTACTCACGTTGTCTCGTGAGCCAGTTCGTGGGGTGAAGATGTTGTAAAGGAGGTTGTGGATGATTCTTGCAGTGGGACAAAGGTTCCCTGATCTGAAGAACTTGGGATCTTCTGAGTCGCGGATCTTCCCGTAGATAATCTTATCCACGTGTTCTTCAGACTCTATCTTCATCCAGTCAGGGCTATAAAAGCGCCCTTCAGCCTTGCAGTTCCCGGCTTCAGCAATGGAGTCTATGGTGATAATGTACTCCTTGTTGTCGATGGTACCAACAATACCATCCTCGAACTCCTCTGCGTCACTCTAGAACTCGGCATAGGCCTCCATCAGCCATGGCCCTTTCATCTCAGCGAACTCCATCCAGCTGTTGTGGGCTAGTATCTTAGCCACTCTATCTGAGATACTTTCCACAGTCTCTCTCGAGATCCACTTGTTGGGCAAGAAGAGATCTTGAGCGAAGAAAGTAGCTTCAGTTGCTTTGGTGTTCTTGGCGACCATTGTTAGGTTTTTGAAAAAGAATAGAGAGATAAGTTTTTGTGAGTAAAGAATTCAAAGTAAGTATGAATGCAGTAAAGAGTAAAAGTGTGAACTTTGAGCGTATTTATAGGCAAAACTAAAAACGGTTGTGATTCTTCAGACGAAAGAGTATTGAAACCGTCCCTGATTTGACGTGTCCCTATCATTGTCTTTTTAATGATTGATTTGACTTCTGCAATTCACAGCACGTGCTTCCTAATGTCCTAGAATAGTGCAATAAATGACAGACACATTTATTGCTACTTTTAATTTGTCCCTACACACTTAACTTTAAAATATTTAAATAATATCCTTGCGTCTGTTGAATTTCCTCAGACTGATTCAACTTGATCAGATGCAAAGTTTCGTCTTAACACGAAAACATAAATAAATGTACAGACGAAATGAAATGCTCAGACGAAAGAGAAACTTTAATCAATTAAAGGAATAATTCCTAACTTTTCTTTAATGAAATTAAAGCGAGTTTCGTCTAAAGCTTTTGTAAATATATCTGCCCATTGAAAATCAGTTTGCACAAACTGTATATCGAAAATACCTTTTTGAACATAATCTCTTATGAAATGAAATCGGATTTCAATATGCTTGGCTTTTGAATGTTGAATAGGATTTTTGTTGAGATTTATTGCACTTGTGTTATCACAAAATACTGGTATATGATTTTCAAACCTGGAGTAATCCTCAAGTTGATGTTTTATCCAAAGTAATTGTGAGCAACACCGCTAGCAAAGAATATACTCGCTTGGTGGTTGAGAGTGCAATGGAGTTTTGCTTCTTGCTTGACCAAGAGATTAGTGATGAACCAAGGAATTGGCATCCACCACTTGTGCTTTTTCTCTCCACTTTATCTCCAGCATAATCAGCATCACAATAGCCACTTAAGTTGAAATCACTATTTTTCTTATAAAACAGAGAGAGATTAGTGGTTCCAACAAGATATCTTAAAATGCGTTTAACAGCTTGTAAATGTGATTCTCTAGGATCAGATTGAAAGTGTGCACATAGACAGACATTAAACATAATGTCAGGTCTACTAGCAGTGAGATATAGAAGAGATCCAATCATACCTCTGTATACCGTCTGATCAACGATCTTACCTGATTCATCTTTGTTGAGACTGGCTCCAGACGAATGCATGGGAGTTTTCATCGGTTTGGCATTTTCCATTTTGAATTTCTTTAGAAGTTCCTTTGTATACTTCTGTTGATGAATGTATATGCCTTGTTTAGTCTGTTTGATTTGAAGTCCTAAGAAAAACTTCAGCTCTCCTATCATGCTCATCTCGAATTCTTCCTGCATTAACTTAAAGAAATCCTTGCACAAGGATTTGTTAGTTGCTCCAAAGACTATATCATCTACATATATCTGAACAATAATAAAGTCTTTTAAAACGCTTTTCTTGAAGAGTGTAGTATCCACTTTCCCTCTTGAAAAACCATTTTGAAGAAGAAAGGAACTTAGTCTTTCATACCAAGCTCGAGGAGCCTGTTTAAGACCATATAGTGCCTTTTTGAGTTTGAAAACATGATCTGGTTGAGATGAACTCTCAAATCCAGGAGGTTGTCTTACATATACTTCCTCTTCAATAAAACCGTTTAGAAAAGCACTTTTTACGTCCATTTGATATAGGGTGATATTCTTATGAGCAGTAAAGGCAAGCAAAATTCTAATAGCTTCCAATCTAGCTACAGGAGCAAAAGTTTCAGTGAAATCTATACCTTCTTGTTGATTATAGCCTTGAGCTACTAATCTTGCTTTATTCCTTACCACTTTACCAGCTTCATCAAGCTTGTTTCTGAACACCCATCTAGTACCAATGATGCTTTTGTTCTTTGGTTTCTTAACTAAGGTCCAGACTTCATTTCTGGTGAACTGATTAAGTTCTTCTTCCATAGCCAAGATCTAGTCATTGTCTTGAAGAGCATCTTCAATATTCTTGGGTTCTATTTCTGATACAAGAGCATAGCTTGAGATATTCTTCACTTTTGATCTTGTTTGAACACCTTGAGATTTATCTCCAATGATCAAATCTTGGGTGTGATTTGAGGTGAATTTCTAAGATTTGACAGGCGCATGATCAACAGTCTGATGAGGGTCAGACGAAGAGGGTTCGTTTGTGCTTCTATCGTCTGCTCTTGCGTCTGCTCTTGCTTCTACCACCTTTGAATCAAATTTACCAAGTTGATCTTTGGTGTTTAAGATGAAACATTCACATCCAAACGGATAGAAATAAGAAATGTTGGGTCTTCTTCTTTTCCATAGTTCACATGGAGTCTTATTCAATATTGGTCTTATCAATATTCTGTTTTGAATATAACAAGAAGTATTAATTGCTTCTGCCCAATAATATTTTGGAAGGGAGCTTTCATGCAACAAAGTTCTAGCCATTTCTTGTAAGGTACAATTTTTCCTTTCCACAACTCCATTTTGCTGGGGAGTTCTTGGAGACGAAAAATTGTGAAAGATACCATTTTCAAAACAAAAGGCTTTGAACTCAGAATTTTCAAATTCTGTTCCATGATCACTCCTTACAGACGCAATACATATTCCTTTTTCTTTTTGAACACGTTTGCAGAATATTTCAAAAATACTGAATGACTCATGTTTATGTGCTAGGAAGTGTACCCATGTGAATCTAGTATAATCATCTACAATCACAAATCCATATCTCTTTCCTCCAAGACTTTCAGTCTGAGTAGGTCCAAAGAGATCAATGTGTAACAGTTCTAGCGGTCTTGTCGTGGAAACAACATTTTTCGATTTAAAAGAAGCTTTGAGTTGTTTCCCATGCTGACAAGATTCACACAGACGATTGGATTTCAGAGATATTTTTGGCAGACCTTTTACAAGATCTCTTTTAGAAATTTTTGAAATATACTTGAGACTTAAATGTCCAAGCTTTTTGTGCCAAATATCTCGTTCATCGTCTGCTAAAATTAAACATGTTACATTCTGATCACTAAGGTCAGAAAGACAAACCTCATAAAGATTATTCCTTCTTTTCCCAATAAAAAGAATGGATTTGTCTTTTTTTTTTACTATATATTCATCTGAGTTAAAAGCTACTTCATATCCACTGTCACAAAATTGACTTATGCTAAGTAGATTGAAGTTAAAACCTTTAACATAAGACACATTATGGATAAGAGGATTGGGTGTCTTACCAACAGTCCCAATGCCTAAGATTTTACCTTTCCCTGAACCATATGATACAGACCCTTTACTTGGTCTGAGATCTTGGAACATAGACAAGTCTCCCGTCATGTGTCGCGAGCACCCACTGTCCAGGTACCAGCTTGAAGTCCTCTCTTTTCCTATTAAGGATATCTGCAACAGGAATAATGAGTGACTTTGGTAGCCAAATCTTTTTGGGTCCTTCTTTGTTAGTGAGAGAAGATTTCTTCTTGTTTAAGGTTCTTTTATCTTTTCTATAATTATTTGGAACCTTATTATAATTTTTGATCTTCTTCTTATGGACAGACGGAATAAAATTATTTTTCACTTCGTCTGACTCTTCAACATAACCAAGTCCACTTTTGTCAGACGGAGATTTCCCATATTTTAAAATATTTTCTAGCATGGAGGATCCCTTAGTGAACTTTGTTAAGTCTTTAAGTAAGGATTCATTTTCTTTCTTCAATCTTTCAATTTCAGAAATAAAATTATCCTTTTCAGACTCAGATGATTTTTCGTCTGATACTTCTTTTTGAAGCAACTCATTTTTAAATCTCAAAGTAACATTTTCTACCAAAGTTTGTTTTAACTTGGCTTTGCGTACTTTGTATTGCTTAGCAATAAAGTGTGAGTTGGCCAAAAGTGTATCATATGAAATTTCTTCTGATTCTGACTCAGACTCAGATGAGGAGGATGAAGAAGTTTCAGATTCAGTTACCTCTGATGAGACAGTGTCTCCAGCCATGAGGCAGATATTTGCGCTTTCTTCTTCTTCGTTGGATTCTTCCGAGCTTTCACTTTGTCAAGGTCTTCCCCAAGTCGATCGGTAAGCTCTTCTTTCCTCTATCTTTACGAGGATTCCATCTCTTTTTCAGCCCGGGGCATTCTGACCTAATATGCCCCGGTTTTCTGCATTCATAGCACACAATCTCTGTGCTCTCCTCCTTGTTTGATGATTTCTCCAGGAGCTTTCTCTCCTTCTTCTTGAAGAAGCGTTGAGCTCTTCCCTTTTTCATCATCATCCTCTTAAAGCGTCTGGCCATAAGAGAAATTTCGTCTTCAGACGAACCATCAGACGATTCCGATTCTGTTGAGTCAGCCTTCAGAATCTTCATCTTCTTCTTTCTGTCCTTCTTGACAGAGTCTTCCTTGGGAGTGGTGTTGACAGACGGAAGAGCTATAGGCTCTTGAATCTTGATCTTGTCCCTTTTACATAAGAGTACCTCATGTACCCTTAGAGCACCAATTAACTCATCTAGAGTTAATGTCTTTATATCCCTTCTAACAGAGATGGCTGTAGACATAGCTTCCCAAGGAGGTGGGAGACTATCCAGAAGTTTCATATTGTTCTGGGCCTTTGTGAAGGTGATTCCCAGAGCAGTGAGTCCATTCAATATTGTTTGGAATCTTCCAACATCATATCGATTGACTCTCCTTTCTTCATGGATAACATTTCATATTCTCTTTGAAGAGTGACAGCCTTTCTCATTCTGACGTCCTCCGTGCCTTCATATGAGATTTTGAAAGCATCCCATAATTCTTTAGCAGTTTTGTAGGCACAAAATCTGTTGTATTCAGTTCTGGAGAGTGCGCACATGAGAGCGTATCTGGCTTTATTGTTCAGCTCCATGATTGAATATTCTTCACTTCCCCATTCTTTTCTTGGCTTCATGATGAGAATATCTCCTTCAGTGATTATGTTCCACAATCTGTATTGGGTTGATTTGATG
The DNA here is from genome assembly GCA_026586105.1 of Hylodesmum podocarpum. Taxonomy (NCBI): domain Eukaryota; kingdom Viridiplantae; phylum Streptophyta; class Magnoliopsida; order Fabales; family Fabaceae; genus Hylodesmum; species Hylodesmum podocarpum. The sequence goes on along the minus strand of JALJEV010000650.1, from coordinate 6,667,959 downwards.
TACATCTCCATCATGTCAGCCCAGTATGGATAATCATCTCCTGAGAACGCTGGAGGTTTGTTCATCGAAGCTCCTCCAGATAAGAACGAAGGCCCTTGTGAGTCCATGTTGGATCTTTTCCTCTAGTAGCTGTTAAGCGCTCAACCCTTAGAGGCTGAACTCTGATACCAAACTGTAAACGATAAAACACAAGAAGGGGGGTTGAATTGTGTTACTTAAAAAAAATTTGTTTATTTCGTTTGTGAGTTTAAAGGGTTTAGACGAAACAGTCTTAATCTTTCAAAGATTGATTTTAATGAACAGACGTTATAGTTTGATTATCCCCGTTAGTCGAAAACTTAAGAGAATAAATACAAAAGTATTTTTATACTGGTTCGTCTATCCAAGACTACGTCCAGTTACTCAGCAACCACTGAGTTTTCACTACAAACCGTGAAAAGGTTACAAGTATTATTTGAACCCAGCCACTTCTGGTTATTACACGATATTTTTTTATCCCAGCTTTCGCAGGCTAAACAGCAAAGGTATTCTTTGGAACACAGCCTCCTCAGGCTAAAAACAGATGTTAAAACAAAGAAATTCCTTTACGCAGAGAGGGTTTTTACAATGAAGAATGTTCAGAATATTTGAGCGAAATCTTAGATGATAGAATGATTGAACCGTTTTCGCCAACTAAATTCTGATGAAGTGAAGTCTTTATATAGGCATCCTCTACAAATGACCGTTAGACTCATATGAATGTCGTTGGATAGTTTCTAGAGAGCTTTCCAAAAGTTGTCAATTGTACTTGATTGATTGATGTAGTACACAGCGGATGCAGCGAACTTAGATTGCGTGCGCAGTACCTTTTCTGACTTGTACAGAGACTTTGACAAAAAGGTGAAGACCTTTTTGACTTGCATGTGTAAGCGCGAATCTATATTGTTAGATCAAGAATGATTAACGTCTCAAGATTTTGATTAATTACAAGACAGACGATATCAAGCCACCAAGACTTGCTAAGACGAAACCAGCACAGACGGAACGAGACCCTTCAAAGTGAAGTTCTGCGTCTGTCCAAAAGCCAAGTCATCAGACGATACATGCACAGACGGAAGAGGACTACTCAAGCTTAAGTCCTTCGTCTGTCCAAAGAGTGAAGTCTAAGACGATAGGATGAGACGAAACAACAACAACTGAAGACTGAAGTATCATATCGTCTATCCAAAAGCTGAAGTCAGGATGAGTCATTCGTGCCAAGATTTGAGAAGTATCCAAGATCAGTATAGGGATTCGAGCTTACACACCCAAGTCAAAAAGGTCTTTACCTTTTGTCACATCTCTGTACAAGTCGAAATAATCTTCACGCACAACCTAGTCCGCTATATCCGCTGCGACTCAACATCAATCAATCAAGTACAACTGACAACCTTTTTGGAAAGCTCTCTAGAAGATCTCTTAACGACTCTCAACGGCATTCAAATGAGTCTAACGGCTATTTGAAGAAGATGCCTATAAAAGGACTTCACACCTTCAAGAATCAGTTGGCGAATACGCTTATCTTCTTCTATCTCTTAAGGATTCGCTCAAACTTTCTGATTGTGCTATATTGTAAACACCTCTCTGCGTAGAGGAAAACTTTGTTTTTCATAACATCTTTCAAAGTCCACTTGTGTGGCATTTTAGCCTGAGGAGGCTGCGTTCCAAAGAATACCTCTTGTATTAGCCTGTGGAGGCTGGGTTCAAAAAATACCTTGTTTGTTTAGCCTGAGAAGGCTGTGTTCAAAGAATATTTGTGTATAGCCAGAAGTGGCTGGGTTCAAACAATACTTGTAACCTTTTCATGGTTTGTAGTGAAAACTCAGTGGTTCTTTGAGTAATCGGACGTGGTCTTGAATAGACGAACCGATATAAAAATAACTGTGTTTATTTTTGTTTCGTCTGATCAACTAACAGGGGATAATCACATCATAACGTCTGTTCATTAAAATCAATCTTTCAACATAAACTTTGTTTCGTCTGAACAGCTTTGTAACCCACAGACGAAAGGAATAAAATTTTTAATTAACACAATTCAACCCCCCTTCTTGTGTTTATCTTTTACAGTTTGGTATCAGAGCTCAGCCTCTAAGGGTTGAGCGCCTAACATCTGCTAGAGGAAAAGATCCAGCATGGACTCACAAGGACCGTCATTCTTATCCGGAGGAGCCTCCATGAACAAACCTCCAGCATTCTCTGGAGATGATTATCCCTACTGGGCTGACAGGATGGAGATGTACATCAAGTCAACCCAATACAGATTATGGAACATAATCACCACAGGAGATATCCCCATTGTAAAGCCTGAAGGAGAATGGGGAAATGAAGAATACTCTATGATGGAGCTGAACAACAAAGCAAGATATGCTCTTATGTGTGCTCTCTCCATAACTGAGTACAACAGATTCTGTGCCTATAAAACCGCTAAAGAACTATGGGATGCTCTCAAAATCTCATATGAAGGCACTAAAGATGTTAGAATGAGGAAGGCCGCCACTCTTCAAAGAGAATATGAAATGTTCTCTATGAAGAAAGGAGAATCAATAGATATGATGTTTGGAAGATTCCAAACCATATTGAATGGACTCACTGCTCTGGGAATCACATTCGCAAAGGCCCAGAACAACATGAAGATCTTAGATAGTCTCCCACCTCCTTGGGAAGCTATGTCCACAGCTATCTCTGTTGGAAGAGATATGAAGACATTAACTCTAGATGAGTTAATAGGAGCTCTAAGGGTACATGAGGTAATCTTATGTAAAAGGGAGAAGATCAAGGTTCAAGAACCTATAGCTCTTCCGTCTGTCAACAACACTCCTAAAGAAGAGTCCGCTCCAGAAGGACAAAGAAAAAGAAAGCAAAGATTTTGAAGGCAGATTCAACTGAATTTGAATCGTCCGATGATTCGTCTGAAGACGAAGTCTCTCTCATGGCCAGACGTTTTAAAAGGATGATGATGAAAAAAGGCAGAGGCCAACACTTCTTCAAGAAAAAGGAGAAGAAGTTCCCTGATAAGTCTTCAAGTAAAGAAGAAAGCTCTGAGATCGTCTGCTATGAGTGCGAAAACCCAGGCACATGAGATCTGAATGCCCTAAGCTCAAAAAGAGGTGGAGTTCTAGAAGAGATAAAGGGAAGAAGAGCTTACTAACTTGGGAAGACCTTGATAGTGAAAGCTCGGAGGAATCCTCGAAGGAGAAGAAACAAAGAAACATATGCCTCATAGCTGGAGACCATGTCTCAACAGAGGTAAATTACAATGAAACTTCTTCATCCTCCTCTTCTGAGTCTGAGTCAGAATCAGAAGAAATGTCATATGATACACTTCTAGCTCACTCTCATTTTATTGCTCAAAGAATACAAAACTTGCAAAACCAAGCTTAGACAAGCTCTACGGAAGAAAATGCGGTTTTGAAATCGAAAGAGAGTTTCTAGACAAGAAAGTATCAACGATGTTTCGTCGAGTCGAAAAGAACGATTTCATTCTTGAAATCGAAAGATTAAAGAAAGAAAATGAGTCCTTACTCAATGACTTAACCAAGTTTACTAAGGGATCCTCCATCCTTGAAAATATTTTAAAATATGGGAGATCGCCAAAAGATAAAAGTGGACTTGGTTATGTTGAGACAGACGAAAGGAAAAACAAACCTGTTTCGTCTGATCAAAAGAAGAGGAATTATAACAAGGTTCCTAATATCTACAAAAAGGCTCAAAACAAAAAGAAGCCTTTTGTAACTAACAAGAAAGGACCCAAAAAGATTTGGGTACCAAAGTCACTCATTGTTCCTGTTGCAGATATCTTCAATGGGAAGAGATAAGACTTCAAGTGGTACCTGACAGTGGATGCTCACGACACATGACGGGAGACCTGTCTATGTTCCAAGATCTCATACCAAGTAAAGGGTCTGTCTCATACGGTTCTGGAAAAGGTAAAATTCTTGGCATTAGGACTGTTGGTAAGACACCCAATACTTTTATCCAGAACGTATCATATGTTAAAGGTCTTAACTTCAATCTACTTAGCATAAGCCAATTTTGTGACAGTGGATATGAAGTAGCTTTTAACTCTGATGAGTGTATAGTGAAGAACAAAGATAAATCCATTCTTTTTATTGGGAAAAGAAAAAATAACCTTTATGAGGTTTGTCTTTCTGACCTGAGTGATCAGAATGTAACATGTTTGATTTCAACAGACGATGAACGAGATATTTGGCACTAAAAGCTTGGACATTTAAGTCTCAAGTATATTTCAAAAATTTCTAAGAAAGATCTCATAAAAGGTTTGCCAAAAATATCTTGGAAAACCAATCGTCTGTGTGAATCTTGTCAGCATGGGAAACAACTCAAAGCTTCTTTCAAATCAAAAAATGTTGTTTCCACGACAAGACCGTTAGAACTGTTACACATTGATCTCTTTGGACCCACTCAGACTGAAAGTCTTGGAGGGAAGATATATGGATTTGTCATTGTAGATGACTATACTAGATTCACATGGGTATACTTCCTAGCCCATAAACATGAGTCATTCAAGGTCTTTGAAATATTCTGCAAACGTGTTCAAAAAGAAAAAGGAATATGTATTGCGTCTGTAAGGAGTGATCATGGAACAGAATTTGAAAATTCTGAGTTCAAAGCCTTTTGTTTTGAAAATGGTATATTTCACAATTTTTCGTCTCCAAGAACTCCTCAACAAAATGGAGTTGTGGAAAGGAAAATCTGTACCTTACAAGAAATGGCTAGAACCATGTTGCATGAAAGTTCTCTCCCTAAATATTATTGGGCAGAAGCAGTAAATACTTCCTGTTATATTCAAAACAGAATATTGATAAGACCAATATTGAATAAGACTCCATATGAACTATGGAAAGGAAGAAGACCCAACATTTCTTATTTTCATCCTTTTGCATGTGAATGTTTTATCCTAAACACCAAAGATCAAATTGGAAAGTTTGATTCAAAGGTGGTTAAAGGAATCTTTCTTGGATATTCCAATACATCTAAGGCCTATAGAGTATTTAACTCTAAGACGCAAGTTGTAGAAGAATCAATCCATGTAAAGTTCCAAGATAACTCAAAGGCTGATAAAGAAATATCAGACCTAGAAAATTTGTTTGATAATTTGCGATTAACCCTTCTCGGTCAAAATTCAAGACAAGATGATAAACAAGGTCGACGATAGATGCACGACGATAGATGCACGCAGGCGAACCCTCTTCGTCGATACTCATCAACAGGAGATCAAGTCCCGCAAAAACATGGAAGTTTGCATCAAACCATACGAAGATCTCATCATTGGAGATAGATCCCAAGGTGTTCAAACAAGATCAAGAGTGAAGTATATCTCAAGCTATGCTCTTGTATCAGATATGGAGCCAAATAATATTGAAGATGCTCTTCAAGACAATGATTGGATTTTGGCTATGGAAGAAGAACTTAATCAGTTCACAAGGAATGATGTATGGACTCTTGTTGAAAGACCAAAGAACAAAAGCATCATCGGAACCAAATGGGTGTTTAGAAACAAGCTTGATGAAACTGGAAAAGTGGTAAGAAACAAAGCAAGGTTAGTAGCACAAGGGTACAATCAACAAGAAGGTATTGATTTTACTGAAACCTTTGCACCTGTAGCTAGATTAGAAGCTATTAGAATATTACTTGCTTTTGTTGCTCACAAGAATATCGTCCTATATCAAATGGATGTAAAAAGTGCTTTTCTAAATGGTTTTATTGAAGAAGAAGTGTATGTGAAACAACCTCCTGGTTTTGAAAGTTTGTCCCAACCAGATCACGTTTTTAAACTCAAGAAAGCATTGTATGGTCTCAAACAAGCTCCTAGAGCTTGGTATGATAGACTCAGTTCTTTCCTTCTTAAAAATGGTTTTTTCAAGAGGAAAGGTTGATACAACTCTCTTCAAGAAAAGCGTTTCAAAAGACTTTATTATAGTCCAGATTTATGTAGACGATATAGTCTTTGGAGCTACTAACAACTCTCTTTGCAAGGATTTTTCAAAGCTAATGCAGGATGAGTTTGAAATGAGTATGATGGGAGAATTGAAGTTCTTTCTAGGACTTCAAATCAAGCAAACGAAAGAAGGAATCTACATCCATCAACAGAAATACACAAAGAAACTTATTAAGAAGTTCAAGATGGAAAATGCCAAGCCTATGAAGACCCCAATGCATTCGTCTGGAGCAAATCTCAACAAGGATGAGTCAGGTAAGTCTGTTGATCAGACGGTATACAGAGGTATGATTGGCTCACTCCTTTATTTAACTGCAAGTATCTGTCTATGTGCGCGTTTTCAATCTGATCCCAAAGAATCTCATTTGCAAGTTGTAAAGAGAATTCTTAAATATCTTGTTGGAACAACTAATCTCTCTCTGTTTTATAAGAAAAATAGTGATTTCAGTTTAAGAGGCTTTTGTGATGCTGATTATGCTGGAGATAAAGTGGAGAGAAAAAGCACAAGTGGTGGATGCCAATATCTTGGATCATCACTAATATCTTGGTCAAGCAAGAAACAAAACTCCATTGCACTTTCAACAACTGAAGCAAAGTACATTGCTGCGGCAGGGTGTTGCTCACAATTACTATGGATTAAACATCAACTTGAGGATTATTCCAGGTTTGAGAATCATATTCCAGTGTTTTGTGATAACACAAGTGCAATCAATCTCAGCAAAAATCCTATTCAACATTCTAAAGCCAAACATATTCAAATTCGTTTTCATTTTATAAGAGATTATGTCCAAAAAGGTATTTTCGATATACAGTTTGTGCAAACTGATTTTTAATGGGCAGATATATTTACAAAAGCTTTAGATGAAACACGATTCAATTTCATTAAAGAAAATCTTGGAATTATTTCTTTAACAGATTGAAAATTGTTTCGTCTGAGTTATTGATTGGATTTGTTCCGTCTATACATTATTTCGTGTTAAGACGAAACATTGCGTCTGATCAAGTTGAATAGTTACTGTGGTAAAATTCAACGACGAATCAACCATTTTTTAACAAGTTTATCTCAAGTGTGCAGGGACAAATTAAAGGGAGCAATAAATGTGTCTGTCATTTATTGCACTATTCTAGGACAATGATAAGCACGTGCCGTGAATTGCAGAGGTCAAATCAATCATTAAAAGGGCAATGATGTGGACACGTCAAATCAGGGGCGGTTTTCGAAATCTTTCGTCTGATGAATTACAACCGTTTCATTCTTTATCTATAAATACTCTTGAAAGTTCACTCTTTTACTCTTTACTACAATCTGCAATCTTTTGAACTTTCCGAAACCTAATACTCACTAAGCTTTCATTCTCTCTATTTTCAAGTTTTCAACAATGGCCGCCAAGAACACCAAAGCTACCAAAACCGCTGAAGCCACCTTTTTCGCCCAAGATTTATTCTTGCCAAGCAAGTGGATCTCAAGAGAGACCCTGGAGAATGTCTCTGAAAGGGTATTGAAGATGTTTGACCACACCGGATGGATGGGGTTTGCTGAGTTGAAAGGGCCATGGCTGATGGAGGCATACGCCGAGTTCTGGAGCGATGCCAAGGAATTTGATGATGGTATTGTGGGTACCATAGACAACAAAGAGTACATCATTACGGTGGACTCTATTGCTGAGGCTGGGAACTGCAAGGCCGAAGGGCGTTTCTACAGCCCCAACTGGATGAAGAATGAATCAGAGGAGCATGTTGACAAACTCATGTATGTGAAGAAACGCGACCCTGAAGACTCCAAGTTCTATAAGTCAGGGAACCTCTCTCCAACCGCTAGAATCATCCACAACCTCCTCTTCAACATCTTCACACCAAGGATTGGCTCAAGGGATAATGTGAGTACTCGAGACAGATTCTGCATTTTCTATTGTCTGAGAAAAGCAAGGATGAGCCTCCCTCACCTTATTCTTGACCATTGGATAAGCGCTCTAAAGAACCGCAACATCCGAAGGAAGAGTAGCATTCCCTACGCCACCCTCTTCTCTAGAATCATTATCAATCAGGGGTTTGACACCACTGATATTGTTTGGCACCCTGAGGGAAAGGAAGTTAAAGCTAGCACCTTTGCAAAGATGCATCTAACACCAGGCTTTCTTCACTCACAAAAAGAAGACATACCTCTCTCACCCATCACCAAAGAACCTTTACACAGAGCTCGCATCAAGCGTGCAAAGCCACAAACACAAGCCCAAACACTGTCCGAAACACAACCCCAAACACAAGCTCAAACACCAAACCAACCTCAACCTCCTCCTTCTATAATAATATCTGAAGTTCCTTTTGAGGATGTTCTTGAGGAACCCCTCAAGAAAAAGAAAAGGACCATCAGAATCAAGCACATAGGTGCTAAGTCAAAAGAACAGACGGTATCTCCAAGTGAAGACGAAGGGGTCACCATTCCGTCTGAGAAAGTTCCGTCTGTGAAGATACTCACAGACGAAGAAAAGCAGAGAAAAGCAGCTGAAGAGAAAGCTAAAGCAAGAAGAATTGCTCTTCAAAAGGCTGCTAAAAGCAAGGAGAAAATGAAGCAAAAGCTTACGTCTGTTATAGTTGGTGAGACAGACGAAGAAAGTATGCTAAAAGAGGCCAAGAGAGTCTCTATTTTGCTTCATGCTGAAAGAGAAAGGATCTTTCTCGAGAGCGTTCAAGGCATTGGATCGTCTGAGGGAGCATTTGCTCAAGCAACCTCAGAGGGCATGAACAGTGAAAAGACAACCCAGATCCAGAAAGACAATGTCCAACTTGTGGAGGAGTTGGAAACCATGCTAAGTGAGGAAGTCTCCACAATGGAAGTCTCTCCTTCACCATCACTCCAAGATGAACTTAGGGTAAGCCCTATTGTTGCGTCTCCGCTGAACGCATCCCTTGCACAGACGCTACCTGCTGCGTCTGAGGAGGCATCACATCAACAGATGATGAAGATTCCGTCTGAAGACCTCGTGCTAATTGAAGATGTTGATTCTTCGTCTGATGAAGATCAACTTGAAGTTATAAAGGTCTATGCCTCTTGGGAGACACCACATGTTGAGGTGGTCAATCCAGAAGATTTACCTCCAAAGCACAAGGTGGACTATTCATTTTTAAATGAATTAGTCATGAGAAGATATGCTAAGAGCACCTGTGCAGAGAAACCAATCAAACCTGATTGGATCATTGGAGAGAAGGATGAAGAATTCTCCAATGAGGCTGAATCTGTAACGCCTCGCTGTTTTTCATTGCTTAAATATTTTCCTTTTTATCTATTTATTATTATTATTTGAAAATGTTTCCCTTCATTTAGATTTCTTTAAATAAAATTTTAAAATAATTTCTCTTGCTAACAAAAATGTCACCAAAATAAAACACATCACATAGATCACATCGTAATCATACATCAAAAGTTATTTACAAAATGTCACATAGTACGTAATATTGTGATAATTATAATATACACATTATTCACAAAAATCCTCATGTTTGCTTATCCTTCGTTCACATCTCCAATAGATTTATCCTGTTAATCTACTCCCCCAATTAAAATTTAGGATCATCACAGGTGTCAAACCACAGACACAAACACGCAAGGGTAAGTTCCAAAAATCTTAATAAAAATACATATCATATAAAATTATCAATATAATACATGTCATAATCAAATAAATAAAGAATGAATTATGACTTAAATGAAATTTCTATATGATGCATGCTCCATCCTCAACTCCAAAAATATGCAATGTGGTACCATCTCAGATAATACGACATCATCATCGTAAAACTTACCGACCAGTTGGGATTTCACAAATGCACAGAATCTCATAAACAATCATGTGATCATCATGAATTAAATGAATTCTCACTATAAAAGTCCCCCAAGTCTAGCATCCCACCTAGACGCACGGATTAAGTTATTATCTGCACCTCTAACCGAGGCCACCTTTTTTGAGGCATGCATGAATGAATGAAATCTTATCTCCCTTTCTAAAAATCTCATTTAAAACAATACCAACTTATTGATATTACAAGTACACTCCATCATTATATTTTACGTTGTAGATTAATAATTTATAATATAATCGTCATAGTTTTCATCACAGTCTTCCACGTACATAGCATAGTTAATTAATCACAGTCTCAATCATCATCCAAGTTCAAAGAAAAGGTAAACATAAACAATCTAAGTCATCATCCAAGTACACATCCAAAGTTATTCAAGTTCAATCAAAAGTCATCCAAGTTCAAAGTATAGAAAAATTAATCATTGTAATATTATATAAATAACTAAAATTATGAAATCAAAAAGTAAAGGTGGCAGAGCCTCCTAGTTAGATCTCATAATTTTAGGATCTCCAAATATTATATGCAATATAAATAAATGGAAACAGAAATATTTCAGTATAAAAATATAAATATGCGGTATTATAAACAAAAGTTGGAATAGCTCAGTTGGTTAGGACATGGTTCAATCTAAAGGTTATGGGTTCAATTCCTGCTTGCATCATTTTTGTTTTTATATTTTTTTTTAAATATGCATTATTTTAGTAATTGAAAACTTAAATAAATTGCAACTTTCCTTACAATCCTTATTACTTTAAAACTTCAATAATAATTATAATTCCAAGAGAATAAGATTATAAAAATTAAAATATAGAATATATTTTTTTTAGGATTATTCTATAATTTTTTAGAAACTTGAAAACTTAATTAAATTGAAAATTCATAATAATTTAGAAACTTCCCTCACCTTGATTTCTTTTGGCTACTCTTTTGGAAGACTTTGAGAAAGCTTTTGAAGGTTGAAAGAAGGTTGATTCTACTCTCAAAGTTAAATGAAATAGGTTTTTGGTGAATTTAGAAAAATTTGGAATTTTAGCAAAATAAGCTTATGGTTTTGGGAAAATTGGAAAAACTAAGATTTTGGTGTTTTGGTGCAAATGAATTCATGGCTGAAGTGTTCTCAAATGGTTTCTATTTATAGATGAAATAAAATTTAAAATATTATTAGTGGTAAAATTTAATATACTTAGTGGTTTTTCCATAAACAATTAATTATAATTCTTTTTCTTTTTAGTGCTCCATTAATCAAATTGGTGCTAACACCACTAACTTAGTGCATCTTTTCATCATTCATGACATATTGCACTTGTTCAGAATTTTCTAACTTTTATTTATATATATATATATATATTTTTATTATTATTTTATTATTTTTTTATTATTATTTTTTTTTTTTAATTCCATTATTCAAATATCATATATGATTATTCCATAATTAATACTAAATTATAAAGAATCTAAAAATTATTTTTCTCTATTTTTCTCGTTCACATATTTCGCTCGTACTTATTATATACCTTATATTTTTAAAATTTATCAAATAAACCTATTAGCTCAGTTGGTAAAAGCATTCTACTTCTAACTTGAAGGTTGCAGGTTCGAGTCTTGCATGTGACATTTTAATTTTAAAATTTTTTAAACAATAAACTAGTACTTAATATATATCTTATATTTTATAAAAGTATCAAATAAATGTAGTAGCTTAGTTGGTTAAAGTGGTGGCTTAATAACTTACATGTTGCAGGTTCAAATCCTGCATGAGTCATTCTAAGTTTATTTATTTTTTTTTATTTTATATTATTTTTATTTATTTATTATTTTTATTATTATTATTTTTATTTTTATTTTTATTATTTTTTTTTTATTTCTTAAAATATTTCTCAAATCAAATATAAAATAAGATTTCTTAATAATAATATAATTAAAACAATAAATTTTCAGTAATTCGAAATATAAAATAATATTTGAAACATCAAATAGTAATAAAAATGTCAAACCACAAATTTATTTTTTTATTACATTTTTATTTAGAAATGTAATCATAATTTTCTCAAATTACGTAATAATATTGCTACCCAATGATAAATTATTTTTGAATTACATTTTCTATCTAATCAAATTATAACAGTAAATAGTTAATATGTACATTTTTATAGAATTTTTAGTAAATGTTTTAACTACGAAATTATTTATGAAAATTAATTTTGAGGGTGTTACAGAATCGTCTGAGTCTGCTGCAGCCTTAGCAGATGATGAAGACCCATACATAAGGGGAACTCCTTATATTGAGTTGAAAAGCCCATACGTGTACAGAGGAAAGAAGGGCTTTCACCTAAGGAGATCAGAAAACCCCATTCTTTACGATAAATCCCTAAAGCCAACCAACCTTGATGAAGATTTCGTCTATTCACCAGAAGAGCAACGCAATTGGTTGAAGCGTCTGCCCTGGGACGAACTGGCAACACTAAATATCAAGGGACTAGAGAAAATAAAAGAATACAAGGATCATCTGGCGCGTCTTGAAATTGAAGGACTAGCACTTGGCTACGAACCTCACATCCCACACAAACAAAATTCAAGATGGAAGGTTCGGCATGAGATCAACACTCCAGTATTACACCATTGTAAATTTGGAGACGCTGATTCTCATAGGTATGAGCCAAAAGAGTGCACTCATTGGCACCTTGATGCTTTCACCTGCCATGATCCCTTAAAGTTCACAATTCCTCTCAACCAAACAGAGTATGTCGGCTTAGGCTACTCTCTGGGAATTGTGCTCCCATGGACAAGACCACATTGCTCCGGGATTCATCCAAGATACTCCCTGCTCATTGATGAAGAAGAAGACCCTGAGGAGTTGGCTCACTCCCTACTTGAAGATTACAATATCCCTTTCCAGTTGATGGCCGATGCCTATAGGAGATAAGTTAAAGAAAGAAACATCTATTTTCTTCATATAGAGCGACAAGCTGAGAAGGACTACAGAGATCATCCTCTTTTGATTGGATCTCAGTTTTCTTCTTTGGTGACTGAAGAAACCAAATACTTCATCATCTTAGACAGAAAAAGGTCATGCTTAGTAAAATACTTGGCTAAAGGAAAGGAGAAGAAGCATCCGTCTGAAGCCGCATTCCAACACTGTTCTGGAACCACTTATGATGAGAGTGATTCTTCGATCAGGGCGAGTGTTTCCTGGAAGTGCATTCGTCTACTCTCAGGAACAGCCCCTTCTTGAAGTGTCCATTCCAACAAAGTGGTACACTTACCAATGGGAGCGGAACTTCACTGCCTACCTAGTTCTTCCACTGTTTACATTACGTCTAAAGAAGACCACACCAGTGATCATTATTAATGACACTGAACCCATTGTGGAGTATCCTCAAACACCACTAATGACTGAAAATGTGGTTGAGGCTGCGGAAAGAGTTGGGGTTGATGAACCAACTGCAAAGGCTGATATTACAGATGCTGAAGAGTATAAGTCTCTGAAGCAAAAATGTGATGCCTTGGAGCTTAAAAATAGGGAGCTTGAAGAAAATCAAGCGTCTCTCACATCTGAGTTGGGGCAGTTAACGAAGATTGTGATGGGTCTGCTGCAAGAGAAAAAGCAGAAGCCTTCTTCTTGATCAGAGTTTTGATGATCACAGCCCAAGGGGGAGAGAATAGAATGCCTAACCCAAGGGAAAGAAGAGCAAAGTCTGAGGGGGAGCAAGGAAGAAAAGCTTCGTCTGAGGGGGAGAAACAAGGACAAGGAGTATCGTCCTAGGGAGTTATACTTCTATACAATATATATTTTTTTTTTGTCCTTGCTCGATACACATTGTAATTCTTTATTGTTTTCTGCTTTGTAATACCATTGTAATATTCGACTCTGATTACATCACATTGATGTAACAATCTTTATAAATAGGTATTATTCAGAAAACATCGTCTTGATGCCAATCTGGCTTTAAGACTGTTTGTTTTTATCTAACCATGTCTTGTGTAGATTTTCGTGGTATGGTCTGTAATCATCAAAAAGGGGGAGATTGTTAGATCAAGAATGATTAACGTCTCAAGATTTTGATTAATTACAAGACAGACGATATCAAGCCACCAAGACTTGCTAAGACGAAACCAGCACAGACGGAACGAGACCCTTCAAAGTGAAGATCTCAAGGCCATCCAAAAGCCAAGTCATCGGGGACGATACATGCACAGACGGAAGAGGACTACTCAAGCTTAAGTCCTTCGCCTGTCAAAGAGCGAAGTCTAAGACGATAGGATGAGACGAAACAACAACAATCAAGATCAAGTATCATATCGTCTATCCAAAAGTCAAGTCGGGATGAGTCATTCGTGCCAAGATTTGAGAAGTATCCAAGATCGATATAGGATTCGAGCTTACACACCCAAGTCAAAAAGGTCTTTACCTTTTGTCACATCTCTCGTACAAGTCGAAATAGTACTGCGCACAACCTAGTCTGTTATATCCGCTGCGACTCAACATCAATCAATCAAGTACAACTGACAACCTTTTTGGAAAGCTCTCTAGAAGATCTCTCAACGACTCTCAACGGCATTCAAATGAGTCTAACGGCTATTTGAAGAAGATGCCTATAAAAGGACTTCACACCTTCAAGAATCGGTTGGCGAATACGCTTATCTTCTTCTATCTCTTAAGGATTCGCTCAAACTTTCGATTGTGCTATATTGTAAACACCTCTCTCGTAAGTAGAGGAAAACTTTGTTTTTCATAACATCTTTCAAAGTCCACTTGTGTGGCATTTTAGCCCGAGGAGGCCGCGTTCCAAAGAATACCTCTTGTATTAGCTTTGTGGAGGCTGGGTTCAAAGAACACCTTGTTTGTTTAGCCTGAGAAGGCGTGTTCAAAGAATATCTCGTGTATAGCCGAAGTGGTTGGTTCAAACAATACTTGTAACCTTTTCACGGTTTGTAGTGAAAACTCGTGGTTCTTGAGTAACTCGGACGTAATCTTGAATAGATAACCAGTATAAAAATAACTGTGTTTATTTTTGTTTCGTCCGATCAACTAACAGAGGATAATCACATCATAACGCCTCGTTCATTAAAATCAATCTTTCAACATAAATTTTGTTTCGTCTAACAAACGACTTTGTAACCCACAGACGAAAGGAATAAAATTTTTAATTAACACAACTCAACCCCCCTTCTTGTGTTTATCTTTTACATCTATACTAATCTTGGATGCTTCTAATGAGTACTTTCTTAGATTTGAAATCTTGGCGCGAGTGACTCAACTTTGTTTCACTTCTTGACAAACGATATATATATATATATATATATATATATATATATATATATATATATATATATCTTGATCAAGGAGTAAGCTTGAGGTTCCGTCCCAAGGTTTCGTCTCGTGAGTTTCGTCGATAACTTCAACTTGAGATGACGAATGACTTAAATCGAGGAGTCATCTTTCGTCTCGTGCTCCGTTAACTTGCTTCGCGATCTTCCGTCTGAGAAAGTTAAAACCGTATCTTGTAAAAATCAAAACCTTTGATGAGTTAATCATCTTGATCTAACATTAAGTAAGAATGATTTTGTGATAGTTTTTTACCTCAAATTTTTTTATTTAATTAATTAAAAGAACATAAACGGAAAAATAAAAGAAAAAGTGATAATAAATTTTATAAAGAATTAAAAATAAAAATCTAAAATAGTGTGGAATAAAAAATTTGATTAATGTATTATTATATTAACTTCGTCTCTAAATATAATATTTTTTTAATTATACTCACTTGCTGAGAAAGTTAACTAATTTGATTAGGATATAACAACATAAATTTATTAATTACTTTTTAAAAATTATCCTTCAAGTTCTCGGAATGTTCATCTCATTCGTGATTTGTTTTTGCCTAATTACTTAATCATATAATTTAGTCCGCATAAGGGAACACGGGAGGAAATTTTAATAAAAGAATTACTGTCAAATAATTGAAAAATATGAAATGAATAAAAAAGAATCTTATAAAAAGTTAAAAAAAAATAAAGGTTTTAAGAAAGAATCTTATATTTAAAATGAATCTTTAAACATACTATTTATATAGAGAGGATAATAATTAATTTTTATTCTTCTTTATGTAAGAAACAAATAGGTGCATTTTTGGCGCTAACTATAAGAAACATAGGTTGAGTTTTAAATGTAGTGATTGTTAATTTTCTTCTATGTCTTTAGTTTATATTATTTATTAACGAGTTGTACTTGCATGTGGATCAATTTGTTGGTTTATTAATAATATGAATCATATTTATTGGTGAAAAGATTTTTTTTTGTAGAGAATTAATTATTTATTTGGTTTCTGGCTATTCAATCTCTTTAATAATTCTTAAGTTAATGAAATTGTAGGAGTTTTAGAGTATTGAAAATCCGTTAATTTAGTCCTATAATTTTTTATAGAAATATTTAAGGGATTAAGTAGCATATTTTTAATATTTTTTAAATTATTTATATTATTTGTAATACTTTTTGGACACTACAGGATATGGTAATCTTAAGAACCAATTTTTTTTAGATCACGTATAAAATGAAACTTAATGCAACTATTGATTAAACTTCATTTCTCGTTTATTTTAGACTTTGATTTTTTATTCCTCCAAATTATTCTGTCCATTATTATTTTATTTTATTTTATTTGTTATTGTTAGTCTCTACCATTGAAATAAAAATTTCTAATTATTACTTTGGTTACGTAATAATTTTATATTAATATTTAATAATTCTTATTCAATGTTAAAGATTAAAATATAAATAACAAAAAAATTGAAATTAAAATTTGATAAAATTCTTAAAAAAAAATAAAAAATAAAATCTAAAATAATTTACCCTTAATTCTATGAGTATATTTAAAATAATGTTTGAATTTTATAATATTATTAATTAACAATTAAAGAGTTTAATCTAGTTGGTCGAATATGACTGTAAATTTTTTAATATTCATATTAATTTTTACATTCATCCATTTACACCTTACGTATTGTTTTAATTTCTTAAACATTTGTCCAAACAGGACCTGATGTCGGTAAGGTCTAATTTCAAACATTCCTTACATTAATTTATTTTAATTAAAGCTATTTTCACAATAAATAAATATTTTATAGAGTGAGAAGCTTATCAATAGCATAATATTTTCTGCATTGAAGATAACTTTAATATTATTAATTAACTTTTTTAATTCAGGCAAAATAACTAATTACACTTCAATTAATATTACTTTCTCTATTTTAACTTACATGACTTTTTATTTTATATTATATGTCTCTTTAGAAAATTTTATTCTAAGAGTTTAAATTAATATTAAGAATATTAATCTTAGTTCTTATAATTTTTCTTTTTAACATTATATATATTTGCTTTATCATTTTCGTAATTTCTCTTTATAATATCATATATATTTATTTTTATTAATTTTTCAAAAAAAAATAATTAATTAAAAAATTACATTAATATTTATATAAATACAAATATTAATTACATTGTTTGATACATGTATACGATCTTCAAACCATGAATAATTCAGTGTAAAAAAATGAATTAATTATAATTAAACTCCTATTAAAAGATTATTTTACAATAAAATATGTATGTGTCTCAATGTCCACTAGTTAATAAAAAAATAAAAAAATAAAATTAAGAAAGTATAGCATAAAGTGAGTTGGGTTATTGTCTGAGCATGTATCTGTCATCATCATCAACAATTCAACATCTCCTTCTCCGCCATGCCAAAGAAACGAAAGCCAAACAAAACCCCAAAATCAACAAATCAAAACCTCACGGCCGTAATCTCGCGCGTGACACACACAGCACACTCATTCCTCTCCCGCAACGACCTCACTCTCCTCCCTTCACAAACCCTTCTTCTCGAATCCTTAATCTCATCAATTTCACTCTCCCACTCTCTCCCTCCGCCGCCGCCACCGCCACCGCCACCTCCGCCGCCGCCACCGCCACCGCCACCTCCGCCGCAACCCGACTGCTGGTTCCGTCGCTTCCGCTGCGTCTCCGACACCCGATGGCACGACACATTCCGCATGTCGAAACCCTCATTCTCCCACCTCCTCACACTCCTCTCTCCCTCCCTCTCCCTTTCCTTCCCCCACACTCCTCCCGACACCGTCCTCGCCGCGGCGCTCTTCCGCCTCTCCCACGCCGCCACCTACTCCGCCGTGGCCCGCCGCTTCGGCCTCACCCCTGCCGACGCCTGCCGCGCCTTCTTCACCGTGTGCAAAGCCCTCGCCCGCAACTTATCGCACTTATTTGAACTCCGCACGGATCCCTCTCGCGTGGTGGTGGGGTTCGGTTTTCATTCCCTCCCGAACTGTTTCGGTGCCCTAGGGTTTGGTAAATTCGAAATTGAAAGTGAAAATGTTTGTTTAATGGTTCAGGCGTTGGTGGATTCTGAAGGAAGGTTTTTAGATGTATCAGCTGGGTGGCCTAGTACCATGAAGCCCGAAGCCATTTTGCGACAGAGTAAGCTTTACAATGGAGTTGAGGTATCGAAAGAGTTGTTGAGTGGACCAAGTTATAATCTTGGAGATTCGTGTATGATTCCCCAGTACATTTTAGGAGATTCGTGTTTTCCTCTTTTGCCTTGGCTTTTGACGCCTTATAATAGAGTTAATGAAGAAGATAGTTTTGGTTCTGCTGAGAGGGCCTTCAATGATGCTCATTGGAATGCCATGGGCTTGGTTAGGGTTGCTTTTGCCAGGCTTCGTTCCACGTGGCGGATTCTTGGGCCTCAGAGGAAGTGGAAACGGGAGTGTGTTGAGTATTTGCCTTTTGTGGTTGTTGCTTCTTGTTTGTTGCATAATTTTGTTGTCAAGTTCAATGATGGTGTTAAGGGAGAAGTTGTTGTGGACAAGGATGATGGGTTTCTTGCTTTTGATGGTGTTGGAGATGAGAATGGGGTTAGAGTAAGGGATGCACTTGCTTTGCACTTGAGTAAGATTAACTCGAGAAGATGAATACACTTATTGCTTACCTATCTAGTTAACTAAGGGTTTAGCAGTGAAAGGATTGTACAATTCACTTGGTTTAGTAGTAAACATAGAATTCATATTATTATGGTCATTGTATTCATCTATTACTGTTACTGATGCAACTACCAGCAATGATTATGTAAGACACTGCAAAGTTCAAATGAAAAAACTTCTAAGTTCATGAAATCAGCTATACTGTCTCCCCCATGTGTCTTTTGGTAAAAAACAGTGTATCCTTTCTGCTGTGGAGGTCCACAGAGGGTTATCCTCGTAACTACTCTCAGTTGCAGGCGTTGAACCTGACAACTTTATGTCGCAAATAACAATACTTCTGGGGTGCTTAATCCAGAAAGTTGATGAGGGATTCTGCCCCGTAATTTGTTATAATGAAAACCCGAACGCTCTGTTTCAAATTGGAGTATATGTCTGGCATTTTTCTTATTACTTGTGGCAGTTCCAAGTTATTATTGTAGTCACGAGTCACCCTTGGAATGAATTAAGAAGAACTTATTACGAAGTGCATTCTAGTGATGGATCAGTAAAGTGGTTAGTAAGTTTATCCACTGATAATAATACTATTTGTCCTTGAATAATTAAACTTTCTTCTTTGCTTTATGTTTCAATGAATTTACATACTGATATTCACCTAGTGAGAAAAAGATGTACAAAGAGCGAGATATAACTGAATTTTTCATAATCAATCAAGTCACTGTGGTGTTTAGTATTAACTCATATTACAAGCATTAACACTGGCTAAGATGGCCAAACAAAAACAAAAACCATGAAAGTCAGAAATTAATACTCAAGATGGCCAGACTGTGAGTATATACAAATATCAACACATGTAAACCTCGCCATCCAAAAAAAAGATATTAGACAACAAAATAGAACAGTGTACAGTGTCATGTTGTGACAGTGTTATAGCAGATCTTCATTGCTACGTGAATGAATCTTCTCCCGTTCCTTAATCATGCTGCATAACTTTGAATTATTACAGTAACAAGATGTATACGTATGAACCTGCTTCATCAAAATCGAAGCTTTGCTGATGAACAGTTATTTACACAGTTAAACCAGCAAGAAATTAAACTCCCGACGCCAAAATGTGATGATAAATGGTTTTCCCTTCTTTGTATAACTCTTACGAACTCGCTTGCACTCAAGGTTCCATCACGGTTAGCATCAAAAACACGAAAAATTATGTCAACCACTTTATCCGTAATTAAGACACCACAAACCTGCATGAATAGAACAAAATATCTTAGTCAGTTATTCATGGATTCGAAATGGTGTACGTTAAGTTTAGCATAGGAAGGTATTAGTACTTGAGATGCTGCTCTCTGAAAATCAGATTTTGTCAAAACGCCATTAACTTTTCCATAACTGAATATGGCCAGAGAGAAGGATTGCAACTGCTTGCGCAGTTCTGCAAAATCTTGAAACTCCTTGAATGTAATTCTTATGTCTCTAACGTCCTTGTCACGGTTTAATTCTTCGACCCTATTCAATAGTTTGCTTATGTGATTGATGTCTGCAGATGCAACCAAGGACAGAGCAAAATCTTTGGCTGTAATGGTTCCCCTTTTATTGTAGTCGTAGTGGCAAAACTCTAACCTCAAAATCTGTAAATTAAATTATAAGAGAAACATAATGCTAACCATAGAAGATTTTTGCAATCTACAAGGATGCATTATCACCTTTACTTAATCTGAAATTTCACAAAGTTATCAACATAATTTTGGTGTTCTTGAGTAGAGTTTTCAGCAAAGAGTATTCTAGTTGCTACCAAGATGATTGAGTCTTATGAGTTATGACACTATTCAAATATTTCAAAGACATTATATAGTCAACTCATATACCTCATCATGCAGGTCTCTTAAGAATTGAACAAATCTTTCATGTTGTAAGCAATTTGTTCCATCTTTGCCAAAAAAGTACTCCAAGAGACCTCCATTTTCTATAGAAGCTTTAATGCGTAGGCGTTTTCCATCTCTATGGTTCGCCCCTTGTCTGTTTTGTGACCGCATCAGGGCCATCACTTTCTTGAATTCTTGCTTGTCTATTTCCCTGTTGACACACTCTCTTCAAGAAAATTCAGGTGCCAAAAAACCTTAAACAAAAATCTAAATTATGGACAATCTAACTAGCATGTGTTGTATATATTGTTAAAAGGATCAACACACAACACATACAGAAACTCATGTAATTAGTAAATGTAGCTTATGACATTTTCTGGAAGGAAAGGAAAAGATTCATACCCGTTGTTGTCAATGTCAAACATTTTGAAAGCCACTGAGAAGCTGGACTCTGGTATGCTAAGGAGAGTTACAAAAAAGATGTACCTGGTGTTGACAAAGAAGATTTTTTCTTATTCAAACTACGTAGAAATTGAACTCAAAAACAATGTGATTCATATTTCTCTTGAAAAGAGAGATATAGAGGAAAGTTGTCATGACAGAAAAGTTTCTAGCCCATGAAGAAGACAATAAATACTCACTCTGCAAATGAAATGAGTCCATCATTGTCAGTGTCAAAGAGCATAAAAAATTGCGAAGGTTGACATTGCAACTCGCCAGAAACCTGCTCCCCTCTTAGAAAACCCTCTCTAACACGGTTTGATTCAGAAGGAGGAAAGACAGGAACAATGGCACGCATCAAATCCGCAGGTGTCATGAAAACCTCACCAGAAGGGGTTCGAACAGATGCAAAGTACTCAAAAACCTGCACTTAAATATGGTGCCACATAATGAAATATTCCACAGAAACAATTAGCTGCTTTTTAAGCCAAAGAAACAACAACATCGCAACATTGTTGATCATTATACACACACATAATGACAAAATTGATTACCTTTTCAGGGGGGCTCTGTAAGCGAATTCGTTTTTCATAATTGAAGAATACTCTTTTTCTATAGCCATCTGCATCAAATAAAAAACACAACAAATTTAAACATTTGCAGAAAAGCAATTCCTTAATGTGTCTGGAATGCAAAGTTCTATAATTTACACTTACATTGTCAACCAATTAAATATCATCCCAAATATGATTTATTAATCCATTGTTGAATAACAGTGTAAATTCCACTTCTATTCTATTTCTATCAAATCCTAACAACCTACTTAAAATATGACTACGCATTAAAATTTAAATTAAGAATGAATCATTCGGCATTGCAAGTTGGAATTTAAAGGAAAAAAACAATTTTGAAGGACTAAATTACAACATGAACGCAATAAAGCATGCTAAATGCAACGTTAAACATAAATGAAAAAGAGGGTTACCGTTAAAGAGGAACCTGGATTTGTTTTCATAGTTTCGTTGGAGCTGATCCTCATTGTCATCATTGGCATAATCAGAAAAAGAGTGAAGATCATTGGCACCAGTGGAAGACAAAGATGACCAATACCAAAAGCCTAAGGTGGAGCTAACAAGCACAACCCCAGAAGTGATTGATTTGAGAAAGCCCTCAAAATCTCTGACCCTATAGTCACCATGTCTGGACCCACCAAAGGAGCTGAAAGAAGAAGAAGATGATGATGATGATGAGGTGGAGCCTTGTGATTGGGTGCACAACGGCCTTATGTTTTGCCGTAGAGAGAGATGCAACCTTCTGCCAGAAGAAAACATGCTAAGGTTTAGTTGAGAACGATGTGAAAATGTGACAAGAAAATTTATAGAGTGAACAGATATTTGAGGATGTTGTAAAGAGCAAACATTGGAAAGGGAAGAAAGATTACTGATTCCACAAAGCTTGACCAAAATGTGGTTTGTGTATACGTTTTGAGCGACAAACATGTGGTCATTTGACTCGGATTACAACTTCCTAAGTTAGTTAGCGGTTCTAATTTTATCATTCATACGTGCATGGGAGATGGATAGGGTCGTTCAATTTCCCATAATTCTCTTTCACACTATACATACGTAGTTCTAACTCTTACTATGATTTATAATTTCTCTATGTCTAATTCTATATCTTTGTTTCATTTTTAATGATATTTAACTTTCTTAATCTAATCCCCTTAATTATATGCATGCTAGAAGCAGTTGAAACCGTTTTTCCTTTCATCGCTTAGACTGCTATTAATAAATATGAAATCACCTTTATCTAAGAAAAGAAAAATATTTGATAATTACAATACACAAATATCTATTGTATATAAAATGATTAAGTGATAAATAAAATATAAGAGTTAAAGTAACACGAAAATAGGTATATTTCGAAAAAAAAAATTGAAAAACCGTAAGAAGCTAAAATATAATTTATCTTATAACTGAAAACAATAAGGTGTATTTTTGGTAATAATTTATCTTGCGATATTCACAGTGTATTTGGACAAACCATTTAATCAATGTTCAAATATAAAAACTCTTACATTATTAACATCAACAATGTACCCTCAAAAAAAAAAAAAAAAAAAGATAATGCTACTATAGAAATAAATATTCTTTATTTGGTTTATTTTTATTTTTGTATGCGACTCTTGTCATGTGTAAGTTGTATTAAATTTCGACTAATCTAGCACCATGTGCAAATTCATTAACGGATATCTACATACACAAAAAAAAAAAAAAAAAGTCCAAATCCATTAAGCAATAGAGAGGAGGCAAAACCGTTCTATTAACTCTCTTTTTTCCTTTTAATTTGCAATAGTCCAACATAAAACTTTGTTTAAGGAGCACTATTTTTTTGTCACATGTACTAACAAATGTTGGTTTTAACATATATTTCTACAACATATATATACTTTCTTCTATTAGGTGAAATTGTTGCAAATATCACTAGTTAATAAATGAAGCACATTAAAGAATAGAACTTACTTCATTTAAATGAGACTCACGTGACTTTCATCTATTAGTAAGTAGTGTCTTAAACGCAGTAATATTTTATAACTCACTTTTCTTATTTCTTACAAAATAAAAAAAGTAGTAATAAGTTTGTTGTGATTTTCTTTTCTCGGAGTTTTTGAGTTTGTCATTAACAAATTCATTAACATGATAATATAGTTATATATAACCTCTCAACTTCTTAACTATCAGCTAACTTACTGCTCTGTCTTGTTTATCTTGTGTTTCCTGATCTCATTCATTGTCATGTTTATTAGAAATGAAATTCTGAAATAAGTAATCGATATCAAATTGTTACCTCTAAAAAGTGTTAATAAATATTATTAACATGCAATTGTGCAACTCTCATCATTTCTAATTTCATGCTGAACACCGAGAATAATCAAATATTATTACTTTAATCATACTTTTTAAAAAAAATAATAATAAAAATGTAGATTAAAAATTTCACTTGACGTTATATATTTTATTAGTAATGTAAGAATTATCTACCATATATGCATTAAACATGACATGTTTTTAGATGGTTCAGGATCTCAGAGTATATATAAGTCTACAAATATTAGATGAATTAAATAAAAATTAAAAAAATTACATCAGAGTAGTTCCTTATAAAAAAATTAAAAATTATCTACTATCCCTTAATTAAGTTCATAAGTTTTCCATCCATATTCATATTTTTTGTACAGCCCTAAGTCTACGTGTTTTAATTTTAAAATGTTCAAATTTTACTTTTAAATCTTAATCATAAATGATTTGGTTTCATTTAAGTGATTACTGTAACCTATATATTTAAATAATAATAAATTAATTTTTATCACTTTTAAATTTCAGACTAATTTACCTTAAAATTTTGATCAAATATTTTTTAATTTTATGATTATGTATGTAATGCTGGTTGTGGCTAAAATCCAATAAAGCACACATGCTAAACTAGGAAATATGAAGGGTATAGTATAGGTAATATAGGTCTACCTTAAAAGGAACTGGTACTAATCTACTAGCACTGCGTCCCTTAAGTTTTCACAATTTTGGTCCAGTGACCTAAAACAATAAAGTCACCATTAATATCTCACATGATATCAGTTGGATTCGGTCTTGTTTATACCTAGTTCTCTGTCAACTCCAGCTATAAGGCATCAAATTTAAAAACCAAATCGATGATGTTTAGGTGGATCCAAGGGTACTAACACAACGATCATGACGGATGATTAAAGACATGCACTACTTTGTCAATATTTCACTTTCTTTTCATAATTTGTTATGTCACTCTTACATAACCCATATTTTGTTGAATTTAACTCACTTTCTTTTTATTATTTGAGGAGCTATAAGAAAGATTTTTATTAGAAAATAATTTCATATATCACTTTTAATAGACGAGAGAGGATTTTAATTAAATTCTATTTTATTATAAAATTGTTAAAAATTTTACATCATCCGATATAATCTGTTGTATGTATATAAGCCTGAAAGTAATTTTCATATTGGTTTTATATGATTGAATTAGGTTTATTATCCACATTTTTAACTAAAGATATAATACGATATAATATTAATATGATATAAAATTTTAATCTCAAAGAAATATTTTTATTTATTAAACTCCGGGGAATTACAAAAGATTTTTTTTTTTAAGAGCAAATTAAAGTATAATTGTTCTCATTTGAGAAAAAAATATTGTCATTTATGTGTCAACCAAACGTGATATGATATTTAATGTTAAGGACTACGGCATGTGCAGCCCGATTTTGATTTGAACAATTCCACAGGACAATTCCACAGGAAGTAAACTGCATTATATGCAGGTAACTTACCGTGTTCTTCGGCTTCTGAAATGACTTGATGCAATTGATTTGCTACAGCCAACAGTAATTTTACTATCCCATCTTCTTTCATCAATTATGTTTTTGGAAGGACAATTGCCCCACCATCTCTGACTTCATTCAACAAATTAATTTATTGCACCATACAGAACACCAACATGGAATAAAATGCTTAACAAACAGTTATTCCAAGTCAATTTTTTTGGCTTCTCTAAACTTCCTGTTTTTTTTTATAACCATATTATTTATTATTAGTATGTAATTAAATCACCAATTTTGTTGAGATCTTAGACATACACAATGTAAATATTCCTTGCTCAATATAATTTATTCTATACTTAAATCAATCAATATTTAATCACTAATTAAACCACTAAATTAAGAGAAATAAAGATAAATATACTTTTAGTTTTGTGTATACATTATTGTTATCTAATTAAAGAGGCAGGTAAGGTATGAGCTAATTAGTAGGCTCGAACATTGAAGGTGTGGGTCAATTGGACTTTTTCTTGGATTATGATAAGCAAAATAGGTAGTAGGTTACCAAAATTGATTTGCCTTAACTACTTTCCGTTTCATGGGACCCTTATGACTTTAACTTTAACCCATTAAGTCATCCACTTTCGTAATCTAACCACAAAGACACACTCTTATTTGATATTTATATCCCTACTCTTTGTTTACTTCCTAGTGCCAAGTGGTTGTTATTACCTACGTACATTTTCTGCAACAGGTTCAAACTTTGAGGATGTGAACCTTTTGTAATATTCTCATTATTCTTGCTATCTCATACACGTGAACTTTCCTTACTATAATATGCCAAAAAATTCCACTCACAAATTATTGCTGTTGTCACTCTCAATCTCAACTACCATCCATATTTCATCATAACAAAAATATTATATGAAAAAAGGAAGGTAATGCAATTGGTCTCAAAAAACCAAAATAAATAGCCACATACCGACCACGTACATTTATCATTTATGCACTCACTCTCACATGCCAATGTCCACACCACCTTATCTATCTATCTATCTATCTCTAACATTATACCTTATAAATCACAATGCCCACCTCAAACCTTAGCATATCTTACCATTTTGGTACAACCCCATTATCATCCATGGACTGGTTTTCTTGGCTATCTAGAACCACTCTTGAACCTTCCTTAATCTATGACTATGGCCTCACCTTTGCCCGCAATGAGCTTCAATTGGAAGATGCTTGTTACTTCAACCACGAATTTCTTCAGAGCATGGGCATCTCAATTGCCAAGCACAGGCTAGAGATTCTCAAGCTTGTGAAGAAGGAACAAGGAGCAACAACACTTTCCACTAATAATAAGAAGCTCTCTGGGGTCATCAAGAAGTGCTTAAGAAAGTGCATGAACAAGTTTGCTTTTCATCATGATCATGTCAAAGAAATCAACATACCCTTCAAGCCTGTGCCAATGCCACCACCACCACAAGAGATTAATTGGTATCCAGAAAAAATTAAAGGGTCACTTGTGAGTAAGCAACAAGGGATGAATGAAGATTTTAAGGAAGAGAAGCCTCTACCAGTGCCACCAATGTATAGAAGCAGAACCATAGCACTTTCAGGGCCTTTAGATGGAAGTAGAATGCATGAGCAAATGGTTCACAACAGGGCCTTGAAGCTATCTGGTCCACTTGATGGAAGAATGCATGAGAGAATGATGAACATTAATAGGAGCCCTTTAATGTCTAGGCCTTTAGATGGAAGGTTCATACCCACAACAAAGAGCCCAAGATTTTCTGGGCCTCTGGATTCAAGACTCATGGTTGAGAACAGAAGCCCAAGATTCACAAGGCCTTCTGATGCAACAAGGGGTGGAACTGAAAGCCCAATAATGGGTTACAGTCCTTATCATAACAAGCCAAAAGGTGATTTTGATTTTGATGATGATGATCACACACTCTGGCCATCACTGTTTCACGATCTTAAACCAAATTGATTTTGTTTGTGTTTGCTTTTTTGGCGTGCGCTTCGATGCTGAGTGACGCTTACAATTGTTATTGTTAGTATTATTGTTTATAGATTACATATTATGATAGGAAATTAGGAACGTAACATCTAGCAATTATCATATCAAACGTCAGGTTTTGTAGCAACGCTTTCTTGTATTCATTCTCCCTGGTTATCCAACCACTTGTTTATACATTATTGTTTTTGTTTAACTGTTTCCTTTGGCGTAGCATACTCTTTCAATGGTTCATAATTAGTCTAGCACAACTGCATAACGAGGTCTCATAATATCATATTATAATGTAACAGTCCCAGATTTTGACGAACCATTAAATTTATGTTGTGAAGGGTTATTTGTCTTGTGGTGAATGGAGTATACCTACCTCAATTGGAAAAAGAAATTCACTGTAATAAACACAAAGTTGAGGTCTGACAAGACTTTTCCCGGGGCAGTTTGTATTCATTGAATCAGAAAATAAATTCATATCATTTTTTATTGTTTTTAATTTTTATGTTTGTTTTTAGCATACCCAGACGAACCTTATTAAAAATGAGTTGATTGAGTTTGATTTAATTAAATTAAAATATTTTATAAATGTAAAATTGTTATTTTTAAAAGAAAAATACATTATTTTTTAAATTTCTAATATAACCTTCCTCGAAACATAAGTAACATATGTTATTATAATATTCACATCAAC
The DNA here is from genome assembly GCA_026586105.1 of Hylodesmum podocarpum. Lineage (NCBI taxonomy): Eukaryota > Viridiplantae > Streptophyta > Magnoliopsida > Fabales > Fabaceae > Hylodesmum > Hylodesmum podocarpum. Next base: position 6,639,765 of record JALJEV010000650.1, on the reverse strand, counting down.
TTAATAATAACAAAAAATACATAATTATATCATAAAATTCTGTTAATAATAATAAAATAATATATAATATATATTTAATATAGTTTAATTCAAATTTAAAAATAAAAAATATGAAATGAGAACCAATCACCTTTAGATTTGATTGGTTTTATTCAAGCTAAACTCAATCAACTCAAATTTGATTGGTTTTATTCGAGCTAAACTTAATCAACTCAAAAATCTTAATCAATAATCTAAATCTATTGATTCGATTTAGATCTTTGATTCATTGGATTGGATTAGTTTGAATAGACGAAACTCCCAGCAATAATGCAATGCATTGCATTCAAGGAAACTAAATCCTCACATTTAATAATAGCTAATGCACTCATTCGATATGATGAAACATGTGATCTTCCAAGCATCTCATAGATTGATTCCTTTACAACCATGTGCATACAGATCACGTATTAGATCATTTACCTTTATCACTTCTCAGCACCATATTTTACTAAAACATCTGCAGGTAAAGTATAAAACTTATAAACTGAGTTATACTAACTAAACCAAAAGGGTCACACGTGTGAAGCAAACATTTCTTGCCTAATAGATTGTTGGTCAGCCATGTAGCATATAATGGCAGACCAAGAAACAGCAACCAAACAGGTTTGTCAACAAAAGAAACTAAGGAGTGATCTGCTTTATTTGTTATTCAACTTCACTACATTTTTCAGTGGACTGAAGTTTGAGGTAGCTTAAAAGAACCCCCGGAATAAAGCATTTGGTAAACGGGCTTTATTCTTATAGTCAAGATGATACTAGAGAGTGTACCAGTAACACATACACCAGCCAGTGTCAAAAAAGTGAGCTTGAAACAATTTGGACCCATGCATGAAACACTTGAAGCAATGTGGCCGGCACCTTGCTGTTTTGCCGCCTCATTGTCATATATGTGTCCTGCTAGAAGGGCAGAGAAAAGTAATGCACCAAGTGGATTCCCCAAAGACATGAAGTTGCTCAATAAACCGAAGTGTTTCAAACCAAAAAGCTCCGAAACAGTGGGAATCACTATGGAAAATTGCACGCCGTAGCAGATACCAAGGATTGCAATTGCAGGATAAAGGGTTCCATTGATAGCATAGGCAAACAGAAGATACAGGAAGATCATGATTATCTGCGTGCATGTCATCCAAACTGTCCTTGGAATCGTTTTTGTCCTGTAAATTGTCCAAACAATTACACCTTGTTTAGTTTTTATTCCAAAAGCAAGTTGGTAGCAAAACTTATTATAATTTTTTCATTCAACATAGAAATTACTTGAAATTGCTTCAACTCAATGAATTTTGGACCCACAATCAATTTTTCAATGAGACTAAACATGTAAATAATTACTTAAAATTACATAATTAGTATTTCAACGTGATTTAAAATAATCCAACATGAATATAAACACATACATTTCAACACAATTGTTCTATTTCTGTTTTCACAAACTAGAAATCTGTAGCAGTAACCATTGTGGTGGGCAAGTAACAAAGTGCTAATCAGAAGTAGCACGGCAGCTAATTATTTGAAATGACTAAAGTGATCTCTTAAGATTTTAACTGATATGATGGTGAGAGTAAGATGTTAACCAAGCATAATTGATTACCTGACAAAATGTTCTGAAACAACTCCTCCACCAAGCCGACCCACAAAGTTGAAAAAGCTGAAAAGTGACAGCAAGATGGTGGTATCTTCCAAACCTCGTGCAATGCCTATTTGAGCCAAATTATTAAGAACAGTAACTCCAGTTCCAACACCAACAAAATAAACAAAAAACAGTAGCCAGAAATCAGCCTTTACAAGAGCTTCAGTAAATTTAAAATCCTCTCCTCTTTTTGGCCTTCTTTTCTTCCTCACTGCTCCCTCACCCTCAGCTAGAAGCATAGCCACCTCAGCTGAACCATCAGCATCAGTAAAACTTCCGAGACCACTAGTTGATGGAGATGATAACAAGGGTTCTGTGTTGTCCGTTTTGCCATCATGAATCAGAATGTCTGAAGATCCAACATGTTGCTCAGGCACTTCTGATGCAGGTTCCTTTCTAGGACACAGTGTCATCTTAATAGGGATAGCAAGTGGAGCCAAGAGAAGGAGAATCATCACAGCCAACAAAACATAAGACACTGTATCACTCATGACGACAGAGTTGTCAAGTATTGTTGTTGCAAGTATGTATAAACCCAATACCACACTAGCACCTTGGATAAACAAAAAATGCCCCTTTTCAGCAGAATCTTCACCAGAAGCAGGAGTACAAGGCCGAACAAGAAACATGGTACTGAAACAGAAAGCAGGGATACCAATAGCAAGGAACAACAGGAACTTGGATGAAGAATTATGATACACTACACTGTAAATTTGAGTAAAAACTGCAGCACTGAGACCCGAATAACCTTTCAATATCCCCGCAACTGTGCCTCTACTGACAGGAAAATTTCTCATGTTGGTGACAAGAATACCAGTAGATAACCATGCGCAACTGTTGGTAGCAACAGCGAGCGCAAACCACAGCTGCAACACCATAGATAGAAAGAGATCATAACTAACTAATCCCTTTCAATACAGTCCACACCTAACAAACAATATACTATTTATAGCAACTACTAAATGAATCCAATAATACTTTGAAAAGAAAAAAAGATTCTCAATTTCAGACAAGTTTGAAAACATTTGATACTATGATTAGTCTTTAATAACATATGTCATGGTCCTACATAACTTCATTCCTTCCATTTTGTGACCACAAAACCTCAGATGTAGTTTGTCTATAAGAAGTCAAATACGCAACAAGCAATGAATATAAAAAAAAAAAAAAAAAAAAAAAAAAAAAAAAAAAAAACTAATACAGAAAGAAAGACAGAAAAATTATTGTATGGAAATTAGAAAGAGATGAATATAAAGTTACCAAGATGAAAGGGATTGAATCAAGTGTTTTAGTGATGGCAAGCCAGAGAACACCAAAACCAAGGAAAGATAAGAGGGCACCGACGAAAACAATGAGCCAAGGTGGGAACTTGTTGCATGCGAGACCGGGAAGAATGCCAACATTCTCACCAATATCATTGGCAACACCAAGCAGAGTAATCTGGCTCTGGTTGAAACCCAAAACAGATTTTAAGGAATGAGAATAGAGAGGGAAAGTGTAACCATTTCCTGAAGCAATTTGAACCCAAACTGCAGCTCCAAGTCCCACCCAAGGTGGTCTTTTTCCTCCCTTTACTCGCAACATTTTCTTCACTTGTGATGAACAAAAACAACAACAACAGAGTTTCACACACACACACACCCACAACACAGAGCACAAAATGACTTGGCTTCTGTGCAGAAAAAGAAGCAGCAAAGTAAAGGGTCAGAGTCAGAGACTGAAAGGAGTTATGTGGCGTCCTTGTGGGAGAACCACTTTGCTTTTCACAACAAAAAGGAAAGAAAAATCTCTTTTTTCTTAAAACTATGTCATGTCTTGACTAAAAACATTATATTTTGTATTTAGTGTTTGTCCGAAAAATTATTAAGTGTTTTATTTTGACATATTAAATTTTTAAAGTAATAATGAATTTTAAAATTTTTTATTTTGATTTATTTAGTTTTTACATTATCCTATTGTATTTTATAGGTTTACAGAATTAATTCATATTACAATTTAGCTTTATGAATAATTGATCCCTCATTTTACAAGAGGTTGGTGTATTAGTCATTAACATTTAAATTATAAATATATTATTTATTTTTATTATAACTTATAACATTTATAATTCATAATTTAGTTTTTATATACATATTTATTATTATTATATTTCCTAATTTCTAATATTATTCTAGTTAATGCTTGTATAAAAATGAAGACAATTGAAAAAGACAGACTTAGTAGTATTTTATAATATCAAAGAGGCAAAGACTATTACGGTAATATTTTATAAAATTATATATCAAATTATCTCTATTAGAAAATTAAAAATATAATTAATATTTAAGTTTTATATACATATTAATATATTTTTATAATATATAATTTCTCTTACTTCATTAATTAATTAGAAAATTCAATAAAATAAATTAAAATATTAATACATATGAAAAAAACAGAAATTAAGATTAATATTCTTAATATTAGTTAAAATTATTCTTAGAACAAAATAATTAATACTTCATTAATTTTTAAAATGATATATATAGAACAATTTTTTTTCAAGTTGGAATAGGATGGAGTAGTATTAAATTACTCTACTATTACCCTTCTTCTCCTTTGTTTCATAAAATTTAAATGTATTGTCTTTAACATAGATTTTAAATTAATTTAGTAATTTTGGAATCATAAAATTTAATAATGTAGTAAATTATTTTTCAGATAAAATAAATTGGTTTCAAATTACGAGAATTTATAATACTATCATAAATGTTTTTTTTTTCTAATTTGATGGGATAAAATACAATCATTTAAAAATTGGTTTCACTTGAGCAAGTTTATTTTGGGGTAAATTTAACTTTGGTTAAATTTCGTGAAGAGAACGCATGTACTACTTGGTTTGGGAACAAAAAGTGTTGAGTTTGTTTATGATGTTTGTGAGATGCACCTTCCTCGTAACTCATTTTCGACCATTTAACAAGCTATACTTTGTTGATCTGTGCCCGTACTGCATCGGTGTCTCCTATGTTTAGTTTCGTTTCTTGTTCTTTTAGGTTAATCCCCTGTCATGTGTGTGGTGCTTCTAGGATGCTTCGTATTTGTGTAAAGATGGGTTGTTCTTCGTGGTGGTGTGGATCCATCGTGCATTTAGGTTGTTGAGACCCATATTTCCCCGTTAACATCCAAATTAGTTAATCATTTTGATATCAAAGAAAAAAAAAGTTAATGATGATTTAATCAAAGCAACACAAAGAAAAAAGATATCCAACCTGCATAGAATTTGCTTATGAAAATTGTACACGTTGTATAGATAGTGCGAAATTAGGATTTTTTTTTTTTAAACTTTTTTTAGAAAATAATTTGAACAAAATTGTTAATGGAACTAAATTTACGTGGACTATTTGGAGTTTACTGAATTTATGAAATTCAAATAGATAAAAAAAATTATTATAGAAATCAAAATAGATAATAAAGAAAGGAACGGAGTAAATATTAATTTTAAAAAAACAAAAATAAAAATAATAAACAGAGAAAAAATAAAGATTATTAAGATTCATTTGTGCGAAAACTCTCGCAATTTCAACTTCAATTTTTAAGATCGGATGCAACTTTTTTTTTTTAAAGTAAATTGGTCATGATTTTATTTTATTGGAAGATGGTATTACCTCTTAAATATATAATCACATGTTTGATTGTTTATTTATGTATGTGAAAAATATTTGTTAAAAAATCAATTCCTTTTAATAAATCTTTATATCTTGATAATCAGTATTCAGTACTTCGATTATAATATTTTTTCAACTACTAATAATAATTATCATGAACCGGAAAAACGTTATATATCATGCTTTAGTTTCTTATGTTCATCACAAATTTACTTGAATAAGAAAACAAACTTCTGTTAAAAATTCACAAACTTTATTTTATACAATTAATTAATTATAATTAAATAATTATAATAAATATTAAAAAATAATTTATAATTAATTAATGATATAAAATTAGGATACAACCTTTAAATTGAAGTCATATCTGTCCTAAGTTTTTATATAGTAATTCATTAATTGATGGTTTGTTGTTGGCAAAGAAATACATTAAAATTGAATGAAAAGGACGGTGCCACCGAACGAATCCCAATGAAGTCCTAATGGGCACGATGGGATCTCTATTTTGTAGGGTATGTAGGGTATATCCTCACCTGAGAGAAAATATTTAGGGCATCAATTTTTAAAATTTGTCCATGGTTTCTGTCCAAATTACCAAACAAATAGATGAAAATAAAATGATACCCTTCTTTCTTTCTACACATTTACTGACTCTAAATGGTTAACATTTTCCAAACATGTCAGTGGAATCGGTCATGTTCTTCAATCACCAATTTGATACTTCCAATGCACCGTCCACGTAATTTGACAGTGGCGTTTGGAAAGTTTTACACCAACAGGGAATTTAAGTTTTATTTAAATTTAATCTATTCTTGAAAAAGGTGATTAAGAATTAAATGAGTACTTGTAAGATAATGATAGAACCTACATGTTTAAACAATTCGATATCACTTTTGCTCATGTTAATAACTTCATATTTAGTAATTGAGTTTTATATTTTTCCCCGTAATTACTAAATGTTAATTATACGTTATGAGAATGATATTTCTAAATAAAACATTTACGTAATTGTGATTATCAAGAATAAAATATGACACCTTACAACAAATGTATCGGAAACTAAACATCTTTATGGTTTTCAAGTTAAGGTGACACTAACTTAATATTTGTTACATTATCTATCTTATTTTTAAATAATATGCATTTTTCTAATACTCGTTTATTTTCATTTTGACATTTTATCACATTTTCATGGACATATAATATCTAGTTCTTCTTCCTTTTTTAACATTTAGGAGGTACATTTTATTATAATTAGATTTGTTTTATTTTACATTATTCATATAATTTTCTTTTTATTCTTTTCGATTACATTGATCATTCTAGAACACTTTTATCTCTTATTTTTCGCATTTTTTTATTTGTTGTACAAATACCTGTGATAAATTTATCGAACAGATTCAGTTTTTAGTATATTTCAGCCTTTTTCAACTATGGTGGTCCAAATTCACAACTTAGGTAAGAATATAAAATGAAACCTACACTGGTTATCACCTTCAGAGTCATTCATACATCCATGAAGAATTCAGTGACCCGTGTTGCACGGTCAATATTATATTATATTTAAAAAAGATATCGGTGTCACTATTTTGAATACTTTTTTGTATTAATTAAAATTTATTTAGAGCTATAAATTTTAATTTAATAGGTCACAAAATCAAACTAGAGGAGAGTCACTGGATAAAATGTTTGGAATCATCAAAATTTATAATTTTAATTCAATTTTAGTTAATGGTAAGAAGAGGGTTAGAAAGAGATTATCCAAAAATGTAACGTTAATATTTCTCATTTATTTTATATTGAAGTGTGAATATTTTATTTAGATAAGAAGATAGTAAATAAAAAATGATTAATGCTCAAAATTTGATTTTAGTTATTAACTTTGAATGGAAAAGATAACAACCATTACATGAATTTTATTTTATTTTTAGTATGTAATTATACAATTATGTAAAATATAAATAAATTTTGATTGGTCAAAATGGTTTAGTAAAAAGGTTTACTTTCACCGATTTGATTTAAAATTTTGTCACTTATTTTTTTAAAAATATCATCCTCATATTTTATATTTTATGCATCATTCATTTTCTCTTGTAATAAATTTGCGCGCATATATATATATATTAATGTACAAAAATAAAAATTAAATTTCTTTTGCTAAAATAAAATATTGAATACTTTATTTAGGTGAAAAGGTAGTAATTAAAGATTCGTCTAAAAAATTGAGTTTAGAGATTAATTTTAAACAGAGAAAAAAATAATGAGTTGATTTAAATTGATTTATCTATGTAATTAAATAAATATTGATTAGGTAAAAAAATGAATTTTGATTGAAAGTAAATATTTAGGTAATTAAACTCTTCATTCTCATGAATTAGTTTTAACTTTTTCTCTGTGTTTTCACAAAATAAATTATTTATTCACATTTATTATATTTTAGAATAGTCTATATACTGTAAAAAAAAAAAAAAAAGTTTTACATTTTTATTTTACCACTACGTAACATATAGGATAAGTAACTTTTTCATGCTTGCAAGCCACTGGGTCATTATCTAGTGAGCGAAAGCTTTCTTACGTGATGGGCTGTTTCAAGACCCAAAAGTTTGGCATGATCTATCTCCTATATACTTCATTAGCCCAATTAATGTCAGGCTTTTCGAAACCGAAATTGCTTATTGGGCTGGGAAAAGGCCGGGCCACTGAATTACTCAAATATAACCAAGACGGTTTGTTTGCGTTGTCAATAGAAAAAAGAGATTTTCTTTATACACTCCTCTCATTTTTCTTGATGCACTCTCTTTTACATTCAAATTCAACATCCTATTGTATCTTTAATTTCTTAAATTATACTCTCACTTATCCTTTTGTTTCTTCTAGTACTCCACTCTTTCACCCTACTTACTTACTCTAACTTACAGATTGCCCTTATATGATGCACTCATCCTTCTCCTTTCCATTGCATCATTCATCTATTGGTTTAGTTGAGCATCTATTTTAATATTTTTAAAATTTTCGTTTCTCGTTTACTGGTTTGTAGAAGGGTAGAGGTGTTGCGTTTTGAATTGCTGTATACTATATGTGATTTGAGTTGCAAATTGTTATATATGAAGATCCCATATTTTTAGATCCGATAAGTTATAGATCGAAGAATATGAAATGTTATCTAGAAATAATATTTTGGACTCTTTAAATTATAGCTTCTGAATTTGAAAATCAAATATATTTTTATATTTGAGAATCGTAACTCAATTTATAAATTAAAGAAGAGAAATTTGTAAAATTAAGTGAACGAGTGAATATGGTGAAAGAGAGGAGAGAGTATAACATGAGAAAAGAGAAGAAAGTGAAATAAAAGAAACGAAAGAGTGCAACGTGTGAAAGAAAGAAGAAAATGAGTAAGAAACAAATATAAGAAAAAAAAATTCTAAAAAGAAAATCTATTTATTTATCATTAAGTGAGATTGTTGAATTCGGATAAAGTCTATAATTCATTTCTTTTTTCTTGAAGTATTCATTTGACATAGTTATTTTAAATTTTAAAAATTTGTAACTTTTAAATTGATAGAAAAAATTAAATAAAAAATTATTTACTTTTACAAAACAATCTTGTATATATCATTCTTCATTTATTTTTAAAATCTAGAAATAAAAAACACAATTCAACATATATTATTGATGTTAAAGTGATTGTTAAACATTATATATATATATATATATATATATATATATAAATTAGGTTTCATAATATTAAAAAGAATAATAATATTTAAATATCCCATAATATCAAATTCTCTTGTAAACATCTATTATTTATCTTTATAGGGCTCTAGTTATCAAATCGTATTATTTATATTCTTATATTTTTCACTCTCTCCAGCTATCTTATAGCATATATATTTTTCTTTTTAGAGTATATTACATAATATTCGTAAAATATAAATACTATGAACAATTTGCTTGCTCTTAGGAACAAAATAACACATATACAAAGCTTCTTGTAAAGGAATCCAAACCCACGATCTCAAACTAAGTCAAGTAGTTGATAGTCTATATGAGGTAGAAAGTGTCAAGTGTGCGGCTTCCAAGTGAATGGACACATCTGATAAATAATACTCATAATAATGATGTTTATACACTCTAAAATATCCTTGTTAATATGTATTATTTCTTTATATATATCACTTGTTTAAAAAGAATTACTTATTATTATTTATATATTTTTCCTTTTCATTCTCTCCGAATGTTTTATAGTATTTGGAATGTTTACTAATATTTTTGAGATAATTATAGCATATTTTATTATTTTGATGAAAAAAATATACCTCTCATCCATATCTATTGATGGGTGCAACCATGCATGATAAGACGACACAAACACAGTCGAAAATACCCAAACATAGATTGCCTCAATCGGATGTACTGGTACATTCACATGCTCTTGTCACCCAATGAACCATGAAATCCCAAAACATGTATAAGGACTCACCTCTAAGGGAGGGACCCGTTCCACCTATACTTAATTCTATTTTTTTAGAGGTATTTTTCATCATACTCAAAAAGAATAGGACCATTATTTAGTATAATTTCAAAACTTCAGTTAGAATAATTTCTCTTTGCATTGATTGCTAAAATGTTATTTTGTAAACTTTCTCTTACCCTTATGAGTTCAATTTTGAAATCTTAACAAACACTAACATGTATGCTGATGAATATTTCATGACACATGGGAATCCTGGATTGGAAATCGAATTTAAGCCTTTCCATTCAAAGTGTAGTGTACAGCAAATAGTTTATTAATTAGTTTTGTGTCAAAGCAATGTACGAGGAAGCATGTGCAACAGAGATCGAGGTAGAAACATGTATCCTCAATCATTGTACAGAACAGCATCTTCCTCTATTCATTGTGCTCAACTGAAGTGGCATTCACAGTTATCTGGTGTGGAAGTGCCTTCAAGACAAAGGTTACCATCATACCATGGATACTCCATCAATTAATACCAATAATTCTGAAACATGACCACTCTAGTAATTAATAATACTTAAAAGAAAAAAACATTATATGGTCTACCACTGTTTACTGAATCATCGTCCCAGCTATTTTTTACATAATATATCTTAGAAAAAAGTTCATTTACAAGAAAAAAATTAATTAAACCTCAATATATATCTTATAAATAGTTAACATTACAAACAGGTGGTGGTGTAAGACCACCTAATAATTTTTCTCTTAAAAAGCTCAAATGATCACCCAACGGCAACAAGTTCAATGCTATTTGAATAAAAAACACACAATGTGATGAGAGGTATTCAAAATGACTAATAACTCGTAAATCAATCCATCTTACTGTGGATTTAAGTTGGGTTCAATTATTATTTTATTTTCTATTTCATGTTAAATTAATTTATTTTTCTTAATAAATTATTTGTTATGAAAAGAATTTTTTAGCCCAAAAAAAATAAAAAATGCTTATCTCCTTTTTTGACTTCTTTTTTGAACAATAAAAAATGATTCATTATAATCAATTATGACAATAAATGTAATTTGACTCACTTAATTTGTGAGTGAAATGAGTTTAAGAATTAAATTTAATATCTTCTATATATTATTCTAATCTTTCATCAAATAGTAGATAATAATTCATTATTCTAGTAGTTATAAATGTATGTAAATTTTTCACAGCACAATAATAATATTGTTGCAATTCCCAAAGAAAATTATAACTTTTTATTTTTTATATTTTTAAAATTTGGTCATCCAACCCCCAATATCATGATTAGTTGAGCCTATTTATAATTTTTATGACAGAGAAAGCTGAATTAGGCTATCCGCTATTAAACCCAACATGCAGTGAGCCATACCTGACATACAACATACACGTGATTTCATGGCACAACTTACAAAGAGATAAATAAAGAAATAAATGAAATATATAAATAAATAAAAATATAGATAAAAAATATTTTTATAATTAATTAATTACATTTTATTAAGTATGATGAATTTATTAATTTTTTATAAGAAATATATAAAATTTTATAAAATACAATTTATAATTAATTAATTGTATAAATCAGTTTTACATTTTCTGTATAGTTTTTAAACTTAAAAAATTCCTATAAGTTTTATTTTTAATTAACAAACCCTTTGTATTTCAAAATTTCAACACGCTAATATTTAATTAAAAGTAGCTATTTAAATCCACGTAATTTTGAAGTGTTGGTAAAATGTTATTTTCACATAATTATTGATGTTCAAGATTAAGTGAAAATAACTCAAAACGACAGTAATCACTAACCATCCGTGTGTGTTGAACGACAACTAACTGTGTAGGGAAACAAAAGCGTTTGTCCATAAAGACACGTCGCATTCGAGACCACCAACCTTATCTGCTTATCCACTTTTGTTTCTTCACAATGTTCTCTTCTTCTAAATACGTAGTGATTTTGAACACCATTTTGTAAAACTGTGTTCACAATTCATTTACGGGTTATATTCGTTTGAACAATATTTCTAATAATATCAAAATATTATTTGATTAAATTAGAGTAATTTATTATCCAAAAATCCATTTTTTTCAAATTTGATAAAAAATTATAAATAGTCTTGTTAGATGTAATTTAAAATAATTATTATAAAAACAAATTTACATATGACTCATATATCTCATATAAAATAAGAAAAAATATTTCGTAGACATATGCAGATAACCAGTTATAAAATGTAAAGAGAAAAATACGTATATATATAAAATGTGAAGAGAGAGAAATACACAGATATTTTATGAGTAAAATGACTAATTAACTACATATTACAGTTATTAACATAATAAAATTATAAAATAAAACAAGCAGAATTCAAACATGAAATACATTTATGTAAAAACAACCCGAAGTACTTGACACTCACATAATCTCTCACCCATCTTATTATAATGTCATTCCTCTATGCTTCTCTCAATTGAAACCAACGGTTATCTCTCAATTGAAATCAACTGCTAAATTTCTTCCTTTCTTTTACACAGAAAAATATTTCAACTTATAATTATTTTATAGAAAAATCACAAATCATTCCATATATTATTTTTCCTCAAGAAAATTATAAATTTTTATATAATTTTAACACACTACTTAAAATTTATTACACTCTTTTATTAAAATTAAAAATATAATACAATTAAAGAAAATCTACCACTTTATGATAGATCTTTCATTTCTTTCTATCTACCGATATAAAATTTTGATTTAACGCAACTCACGACACTTTAAAAAAGATCACCTGCATGCATCTCTTGTTACACAGAAAATTAACAGCTTCAATGATGTCTGTTTTTTATCAAATTTTTGTTACATTTGTTTTGTACGAGAAGTGAGAGGGTTTTTGGACTAATATCTTAGAAGTATCATTTTCTGGTTGAATAAGTAAATTGAATTTTTGTGTTTCCTTTGTATTTTTAAGAAAAATATTTAATAAACAACTGCAATACACAGATAATACATAAAGAAAGAGAAATACGTATAAAATGTGAAGAAAGAAAAATATGTATATATTTTATTAGTGAGTTGACTGGTTGACTGCGTATTCCAGTTATTAGTGAAGTAAAATTGTATTTTTAGTCATCCTAAATGAGAAGGATATCCACAAATATTATTATTTTGTAGGTGTACAAATTTAAAAAGTGGATTGAACTTAACTCAACCTTACAATATTGGTTTGTAAGGTGAAGTTTGTCTCCATCCATATACATGTAACATGCTCTATTTTTAGATGATATGAGATTTCACATCTTAAGATTTTATTTAATATTAAATTTTTAAAAAAGACTGAATTTTTCAGATGTTGAGAACTATTTAACGGGTAGTCTAATATTAAATTCTAAATTATAAAATCTACCAAATTTCTTAATCATAACTAATAAGTAACAAAATAGATGATGAGTAGATAGATGCAAATATTGCAATGCTAGTATACTAAACATTTTATTTTTCTAAAATCTACAATATTTCTACTTAATAATTTGAAACTTTTACATATATCATAATTTTAAAAAGAATCAAGATATTATTTTTCTTTTCAGTTTTATCAACCAATTGATTCAAGTGTCCGTTGCATATCTCAATGGCCATTTTTCTCCAGCCGTCAAACGTCGAATTCCAGTTCTTGTTCGACAATATTTCAATTCCCTTAGGCCGACCAAATCATGCATTTTTATTATTATTATCAACATTAACTTAACTTATATAGCATCTTTTATTTTAAAATAGTTCAACATTATCATTTATGTGAAAGTCAAAAATGTTTGCCATTATATATATATATATATATATATATATATATATATATATATATATATGACGATACTTTCTTATTTATATAATTGTAGATAGTATTTCAACTCGACACTAATTTTCAACACTATATATCTACTACACACGCATAGTTACATTTACTATTAAATTTAAAGATTGCGGATGAAAACAATTTTTGGAAGCTAAAATAAACTTTAGACAATCAGTATATCACACGTACTGGTTATATATATATATATATATATATATATATATATATATATATCCACACACACATATATATCATATTAATACCTTCCATATTTAAATAAATATAGAGAAACAGTTTAATATAAAACGGTCTACTAATAATTTTGTTATTTTTAATTAATTTATAGTTCATTATAAATTATTCACTATCGACGATATTTTTCTATAAAAATGTGTTTTTCATTAAAGTCAATAATTAATGTGAGTCATCAATACTTTAGTGAGGTTTTGGTTGAAAATAAAATATTTTAAAGTTTATGTGAAGAGAATTCCCAAAACAGTTTGATACATCAAAATGGTGTGTCTTGGCTGAAAATATCTTTGCCTTTTATGTTTTATGCATGTAATTGGGAGTTGGGTTTACGGATTTATGTATATAAAAAAATATAAATTGTTAGTTTAAAGAATTTTAATATTTAAAGAGACTAGTCTTTAATTTTTAGTAAAAAATATCATGGGTTTTTAGAACAAAACATTCATTTAAACTAAAATTATTTATTTGTTCTTTTAAAGTGAACCAATTTTGATGTGTTCGTCATTGTAAGAAAATTTATTTGGTTTTTATATATCTTTTATATAAAAATCAATATTTTTATCCTACTATATAGTGTCCCATCCGTGATAATTTATATGTTTGACATTAAGTTGAGTGACTATTTTAAGTGACTCTCCCTAATGTTTGCGTAGAATTGTATCAAAGTGTGACTTTTATTTTATTAAAAGAAATCTCTAAGATGAATATTATTTAACTACTTTAAAATAATGAATGTTACAAATAAAGTATAATCATTTTATATACTAGAGGAGCGAAAACTATAGATTAATACTGGTTTACTCTAGAAAACAAGACATTTTATAATTGCTAAAAATTGGTCAAATTGGCAAAAGTTGGTATAAAAATGACTTGAACCGATATTTAAAAGAAAAAACTTTTTATTTTTAAAACCTAACTTAAAATAATCTTAACATAAATATAATAACATTTAATAAAGATTAAAAATAAGTATAAAGTAATGTTTTATTTAAATTTATGATATTAGAAGTTCTTATTTTCATATATTATATAATAGTAATTATCATTTTAATAAAACCAAATAGACAATAACCAAACCACAGTAATCTACTAAATTAATGTCTTAATCAGTTTAATAGTCAGTCTAAATTTAAAAATATTGGTTAATACTTTAATAGATGATTTATTTAGGTTATTTTTTTTGTGCTCTTTCCTTCTTATTTTAATTATATTGTGAATGATATAATTATTATATCATGAATAATGTCATTGTGAATGAGAAAGTATCAATTGGTCTTTCTTTTAAACTTGACACCCAATATTTTCCTGTAGTTGGATGCAACAACAAGTGGACTATTTTCTTCTCTTTTTTAGGAATTATTTAAATTCTTTTATCTTTCGGTATATTACTTTCATTTTTATTTTAATTATATTTAGTCTCTCTTGAAAAAATTTAATCCTTTTCACTTTATTTACAAATAATCATTTATGAACATTTTAATATATAAAAATATTTATTTTTAATAAGCCTTAAGTATATAAAATAAATAATTATATTCTGTAATAGACAGACTAAAAGACTAATTTTATATACAAGTCACATCTGAAAATCTCATTCAGTAGAGTTTAGTGAAATTAATTAAAATACACTTATAGTATAATCTTTTATACTGTCTGAAATAAAATTATAGTATATTATATAAAGTTAAAATGTTAATGTTCATGATAGTTATTTTAAAAACAATATCTAACTTCTTAATTGGTTAAGAAATTAAAGATATTTATTCTTAAAGTACATAAAAGTTAAAGTGATTTCGATATCAAGAGTTGTTAATTTTGTTCCTTTTTTCTAGTATATGCATAGTAACACTGACCCATAATGTTTTCTTCTTTTGAGGGTCAAGTCATTTTCTATCCCAATTCTCACGCTGGAGGTCACATTCCAAAAATATATTCACGCCAAGCCCATTGCCATTCATCATTTCACACTTTCTCTGGCATGGAATGGGATACAGCTTATCTCAATAAGCAGTGACTCCATCAGCAATAATGGTGTATCATTTTATGATTATCTTGATCATCATCAAACATTATGTGTCTTGCACTCTAGTCTCAATGGTCCTTATACAACTTTATCCTGTTTTGGACCCAACTCCGTTCTGCTTTCTTATCATGTCCCGTGTTGCGCTTGACACCTCACTCGCCACCAAAATTATATTCTCTGCCAAACGAACACAAAAAACAATTATTAAATACCAGACTACCAAACATATAAAAAAAAAAAAAACAGTATAAATATATCATAACTAAAAAAATAAGCAATACGTAGTTAATACGTATCTCACCAGGCGAACAAATACAAAACAATATAATAATAAAAATACGAAGAAATACACACAATTACGAAAACACCCACACGAAAAATACAAAGCATTCACGCCGAACGGATACCAAGGAAAAGTTTATGACAAACGCTGCGTCACACAACGATTTTGAGGAGGGAAAAAAACTTAAAAAATAAAAGATAAACAGAAAAAAGAGGAAAAAAAAAGTAAAAACAAAACAGAGAACTACCAGTGAACTGAGAAAAATTTTGAACGGACAAGAGAGAGATTTGTTATGAACCAAATTTTTTACTGGATTTAGTGTCGAATAATAAGTGAGGATTAGTTTTTTATTTTAAAATTTTAATCAAAATCGTTTTCCGTAAAATTAGGTCCAGAAGCTCCAAGAATGGCCATCTATGGCTGCAACTGATTCATATAAGTTCTATATTATATACACAAGACACACACACACGCACACGCAGAGAGCACAGCACATAATTAATTTTCGTTTGGATTTCAAAATCGTTCGCGCTTCGGTTAGATCTCAAGCCATTCGGCGGATCCGGCGCCGCCGGTAACACCACCATCCGCGGTGGTAGAAAACGAAGAAGGTAGCTGAAGAGCGTGCGTTTCAATTCAAACTTCCACTGCCTTGGACATAACGGAGAGTCTGCTAGGTCTCGGATGAAAATCTCCTCGCCTTCTCTGTTGATGAGACGAAGGGCGAATCAACGCGGCGAGAGCTCGTTTCACGAGATCTCCTTCGACGCCGCGAATTCTCACGAGCGAGTTCGTCATGGCGGATCTGCGCGCGTTGAGTCGGTTCGGCGAGTACGGCGCAGAAGTAGCCACGTGGCTCACTTTCTTGTGAAGGCTGCACCGGAAGGAGCCAGGGTGCGTCGTAGGGGAACACATGCACGTGCGCTTCGGCTGGTGGTTGCTCTGTCTCGTGGCGCCGCTTCGCGGCGCCACCGCGATGGAGCGGTTGGGAGAGACGGAACGGTCGAGAGAGAACCGAACGGAGGGAGCGGAGAGGTTGACACGTGTCGGAGAAGAAGAACGGTGAAAGAAGGTGGAAGAACGAGAGGTGAAGCTTGACGTGGAAGACGCGAAAGCTGAGGAAGAAGACGATGGAGAGTGAAACTGAGAGTTACAGAATCTAGGGGTAGAGGAGAGGGATCCTATTACTGCGCTTCTTGATTTTCTAGAAGCTGCCGCCATTTTTTTTTTTTTTTTCTAGAGAACGCAAGAGAAGGGAAATAGAAAGAGAAGGGATTTTTTTTTTTTTTTTCTTTTTCTCAAAGGCCGTGTTCGGCTCTTCGTTTTGGCAAACCTAGCTTTACTCGAGCCATGTATATATAGAAATTTGAAACACAGGTTTAAGAACGACTTTGTCGTAAGGCAAAGATTCTCGATATTTTCTAGTTGGGGTATTAACTTTGTGGAATTGTATTCCCGGTCCCTTGATTCTTCTTTTTGTTTTGCGTGTGTGTCTCTTGTTATTAATTTTAACACCTCTTTTAAGTTATTGTACATGATTTTTTCCATGTATTTGCTTTGAAAATCTGTTCTAGTATTATTAATTTGTGTTACATCTAAGTAAAAAACTTAATGAGTAAGATAAAATTGGATTGGATAAAAATAGAATTTAAATAAGAAAAGGAAAGGACCAAAAGAGAAATTATAGTGGAAGGGGATGGGACAGGGATGCAAAAGCAAAAGTGAAAAATGAGTGAAGATGGGGTTGGGTTAGTTAACCCTAAAAGGTAAGTTGAGCCCTCTGAATTGCTATCCAACGGCTTTGAGTTTCACAAAGCTGTGGGCTGCCATAATAATAAAAGACGACAAAATATATAAAACCGTTTTAATTCCACTGACACCTTTTTACAGGGTTTCCGTCTTCAATCTCACTCTATCTGCCACGTACCATCACTTAATCCACTCCCACTTTTACGTCCCAAAATACCCTTCTCACTTCTTCAAATTTCGTTGAAAATTTAAGCGGAGAAAACTCAGAACTATACTTACTGGCATAGTGTTTTATTTGTATTTTGTAAGTATACAAATATTTGTGTTATAAATCAATTAAAAATAATGGTTGATTAAATTTTAAAGAGGGATATAAAAAAAATCAGTGAAATGATTTTACATAGTTACTTGTTATTAGACGAGAGTATAATTTTTTTATATATTTTAAAAAAATGATTGTTGATTTAAGGGAAAAGAAAAAAAAATCAAATTTTCAGTTGAAATGGAAAAATAATTTTTTTTGTTTACTTTAATGAAATAAAAAAAATTTATTATATGTAATTTTTCTTCTCTATATTTTTCCGTATCATCCAATCAATCTATAAGTGTATTTCATTACATATTTTTAACTATTTTAAAAAATGTCTAAGGACAAAAAGGAAACGAGCTTTCCTAAAAAAAACTTTTTTTTTTACTGTTTACACGTGTGTGTATAATTTAAGTTTTGATATCTTAGTTACTTTTTTTAATTAAGCTATTTTGCTCTATGCTGTTTGCAATGCGTCTGTCCCTATTTTTTTCAATTACTATTTTATCTTGTACAATATATAAATAACTTTTACAGTTTGATTACTTTTTAAAAATCTTGTGATCAACGACTTTTTTTCTTCCCAACTTGAAATCAATAGATATTGTATATGATATGACATGGTGATGAGTTGGCATAAAGTGTAGTTTTTTTTTTTTCGCTTTTTAGGATAAGTGTAACTTATAATTGAATGGAACATTGACGAGAGTTATTACAACTCTTTATGATAAGATATATCTTTAATGATTGTTCTGATGAAAGAGTATGTCTCGAATTGTTAAGGGACAGTGTGACTTAAATGGTTGTAACTCAAACCATTGTATTTATGTACAAAGGATTAGTCCCTCTTTACTATCTAGGCTTTATGATCATCATATTATCCATTAAAGTCCGTAAGGAAAAGGAAGAAAAATCATATCTCGTAAGTTGCTTCAGGAGGATCATCCAAAAGACTTTTAAATGTAGTGAGAATATTCAAGAAGAATCAAAAAAACTTGAAGAACAATTATATGAAGAAGTAAAGGCTTATATAAAAATTAAAAAATATATCATACATGGTATTATAATTAAATGAGTATATTGAAAATTGTGAATTTATTTTATTTCTGTGAGATTGTACTTGGTATTATTTTTCTTTTTGAATATTATTTTGACACTCTTAAGGAGATTAATATATGAAAAAATCATGTATTACAATAATATTTTTCAAATAATTAAATTTTAAATAAAAATATAAGAAGCTTAAATAATTATAAAATCTAAATAACTTATTCTAAATACTTTGAACAATTTTAATTTTAAGGACTCTTTTTAAAAAATTTACTTTACAGTTAATTAAAATATATAATTAACCAATTAATTTATTTATAATATATATATATATATATATATATATATATTTTCTTCATATTTTATAATTGATTATTTACGTTTTACAAATAAAAACATAAAAAATGATAAGATCTTTAAAAATAAAATAAAATAAAAGAGGGATTGATTTATATCATCTTCATTTGATTCTAATTTTTTATTATTTTATAAAAAAAAATCGAATTCTTATCCGTATCGAATAAAACATGATGAGTGAAATCTTTTTCATAAAAAAACATGTTTTATTTAGATAAAAAAACCGTACAATTTTATCAGATCACGCTATTTCTTGAATTCGTGCTCAATCCTATTTCGGATTGGAGCAGTTTGAATCCAATTTGTTTCATATATTTTATTTAAAGAAATATTGGGGAGTTGCTTTTAGTTATATCATCACTTCACATTTGCTATAAACTTAGAAAAATTCATTTTTAGAATTTGACACACTTATTCATCGTACTATATTGTTAATATGTTATCTATTAAAACAGTGAGATTGAATTGTTTTTTCTTCAACATATATTTACATTTAATTTTATAATATTCAAACAGTATATTTTCATCTATAAATCATTTTTATAATATTCTTTAGAAAAAGTATGTCCATTTTCTAGTTGGCCCTCTTGTTTCGGATTGAAATTGAAATAATTGAGTCTAACCGTTGAACGCTATCCATAGCACACAAACCAAAACTAGGACCCTCCTTAGGCAAAGCCAAACCTCCACCACCAAAAAAGTGGTTTGATAGAATAAACACATGGGTCATGGGGACTCATATTTATGAAATTTGATCACTTTGCAAGTTGCTAAACAAGGATGTTGGAGAAATGGTTAGGAGGAAAATGATTAAAAGGATTGATTCACCGGCCAGCTACATGACATGACACCGAAAGTTTCCTTATAGTCATATGTTGTGCCCCTCTCCTCAATTTGTTCATTTTGGAAGATTCCATATTAAAATGAAAAAAGAGACTACAAAACAAAGAACGACACGTAGTGCCCGCAGCAGTGTGACTGTGTTATGATCTTCTGAATCCCACCATAACTATTGGAGGTACTATTCACGCCACGTATTTGTTTGGATGGCTTGTCCATCATCAATAGTCGCATTAAACATAAATATCAAATACGAAGATTTTTATTTAGTTTTGAGTTTCACAGATTCCTTCAGCAAAACCTTATAAATTTGTGCTGTGTGTTACATGGTTGATTTATGTGGTTAATAGAAAACAAAGAAATTTTATGCACATATATAACTGTGAGTTGTTTAATTTTTTATTTTTTTTTACATTTATTTGATTCTTATTTTATAGATTAAAAAAAATTAGATGGATGAAGTAAGCTATTAATTTTACTAGCTTTTCTAATTATTGAAAACGTGGAGTATATATATTCAAAGACTGCTCCGTGATATATTTGAAGTCGGCGACTCCATTTTAATAATTCATGAAACAAAATTCAAAATAAAATCTTCTTTTGCATTAATTAAAATTAGCATTTTATTTCATTTGGAGTTTACTTTTAAAACACTTCTAAATTATCGCTATCAATTTTATTTAGTAATAAATTCAATTTATTTATTTTTGGGATATTATTGATGTTAACTAATCTTATTAATTTATTTTAAATTCAATATACTATATTGCATAGTTTCAAAGTCAAGGAGTGTAAAACTTTTTATAATTTATTATATCAATAGGTGCTCTTAACCCAATAAATAAATGGAAATCGTTTGGTGCTTAATTATGAAGCACCTTAATTCACTCCTAAACAGATTAGTTTGAAATGTTAGATAATGTTGTACTTTTAGATAGACATAACTCAACGATGAGCATCATTGTATAATCGAAAGGATCAGAAGGAAAACAGAAATGATGATTATATCGTAATTAAACAAACTATTATTCGATGATCTACAACACGAGGTCAACGCTTATCCGAATACGTACATTATTATTGATCTATGACTATGGCACCTCTCTGCGTTGCGTTGCGTATCTGCAAATACTTGTTGTTCCAATCTTTTATAATACTAGTGGAAGGTAAATTTTACATGTATGATGTAAATTTATTAATTATTAATAATTATGCGTAACTTTTTGTAATTTAAAGAATTTTAAAAATATAACTAGAAATGATACGGTGGTGTCATTAAATAAAATAACTACATTTTAATAAACACCTTAATGAAATCCACTTCAAACATAACCATGCATTTGATTAATTATAGTATTACAGTACAACCAATGGTTATTCTTTATTTAAAACTGTTTTTAATTAACACCTATCTAGCTTAGTAAATAGTTTTAAGAGTTTAATTTGAATGAATTATCAATATTTTTATTTTGTTATTCTAATTATAAATTAACATCTATTTCATTTAACCATTGAATTTTATAATAATTATTTTTAAATTTATACATAAGATAGTTTTTAGTTAATTGATAGTGTAAAAATTATGCAAATGAAAATTAAAGTCTAGTAATTGGTCTAAGTTGTACAATACTCGATCTTGAGTTTTAAAAGTAGTTCTATTTTACGTAATATTTTTTAAAAATACATGCTAGAACTGACAAAAAGAAAATACAAAAAATTATTAAATAGCTAATAATATAGTTTTTCTAATTCAATAAGTAGAGTTCATAATTACATTTGTTTCCTAAACAGTTAATAAAAACAATAATATTATTAAATTAAAAATCGTAATTATAATATGTTGGGTGTCTAATTATTATAACAAAATTCAACGAAAATATAAAATTATTATATCTTTCATAATCAAGATATTGTATTTTTATTTTCTACTTATTAATGTAAGAAGAGTGTATCATTCTGATTTTTCATGAATAAAATGATACTGAATGTGATACAAAGAATCAAAGAAATGCTTAGGTTCTCTGTATTGCTTGTCTTTTGACGATGGGTGGTGACTAGTCGTTTTAATTAATTCTTAGGTTCTCTGAATTGCATATGTTGAAGACCAAATGGAACTAGATACCCAATAATTGCCGTCACATTCGAAACAAATCAAAATCTTACCACCAATTCATCATATATAAGCATATATACTTTTCCAACAAAATTATTGTGTATACATTTCCCACTATCACATCCACCACGGAACACGGAACATGGCATCCACATTATTGACCATTTTGTAGTTTAAATTAGCATTGTAGCATGAAATTTATGTGAAATTCTATCAAGCCACTTTCAATACTAAACATAGTATATGCTAATCCTCGATTTTTTTTAATTTTCAGTTTTCTTAAAGAATTTTGTTCTTATTTATCTGTTATCAGGAACAATAATGTGTCGGGTCTAGTATTATAATATCTATTCCCATATCTGTATTTTAAATTGAAAGTTGAGTGTAAAGCTTCAGGTCCCTCTCCTTTAAAACAAGAAGAAAATAAGTGCCCTTCAATTGTTGCGGAGAAGAAATATCTGATAGACAAATTATAATTATACAGAGATATTATAACTTTATTTGAAAAGAAAAATGCAATATAAAATAGTATTATGTGGTGACCATGTCACTTGTTTGTGTGAGGACATATGCAGCGTGAACAATGGGGCACTTCGTTCTCTAGCTAATAATCAACTGTTAGAAATTAGAGTAATGGATGGCAAAGACTTTTGAGGTATTCCAAATTTAGAAACTAGAATCTTCTTCCAACTACTTCAAGTTGAATGTCTTGGAGTTACCATGAGTTGCCATCAATTAACCCACTAAGTTTGCGTATCATTCTTATGCTATATATGCTCTATATTTTCCTTTAGCTTAGTCTAAGCCAGTTTAAGATTAAAAAAACAAGAGGTTTGAATAATTAAAAAAAGCAAATTGAAAATTAACAAAAAAAATACCCTCCTGTTTTTTCTTTTATAAGTCACATTCTTTTTTTTTATATTCTTTAATATAAGGCATTTTGTAAAATTTATGAAACTATAATTATTTTTCTATGTTTATCCTTAATTATTAATTTTTTCATTTAGTTTAATGAATCATAATTATTCCAGAGATAGTTTCACTTTAATATTTTTTTCCCCTTACCTTGATTCTGTAAGTCATATAATTGGACACAATAATATCTCCATTCTCTACTGACATGTATGTGGTACCTGATTGATCGCAATAATATTCAAACATTGAAATTGAACCAAGAAACTGAAAGGTTATGTGAGATATGAAATGTTAATAACACAATCGTTTCCTTTTCAACAAGGGTGGCACATGCAAGAATTTTGGAACTCTAGCAATAGGTTCACATTATTGTTGGAGTTATGTTGCGGCTAATAGCCAAGGAATGCATATCTTAATTTCCTAGTCAAGTCTCAACTTGCTCTGCCTTCTGCTTTTACACGATGTTATGGGCATTACATGTCACCCTTTAATTTCTTTGAAATTTGGGGTCATAGCCCTTCATTGTAACCAAATACTAAAACAATTTCTTATTTTCTTTTAATACTTAGTACACACCGCCAACTTGGCGTATACAATAGTTGCATTTATCCTTGAAATATGGGTTTGAGTACTTGTATTTCATTTTATTCTATTCTTTTACTTATAAAAAAAAACCCTTTTATCCTCAATCTTTTCTGATTTTTATAAACAATGAACAGTATTGGCCTGCATCTAATTGCGTTTCATTTGAAATAGTGAATATTGCTACCTTGTCTATATGTTAAATGTTCGTGAAAAGGAATAAGCCAACTGGTAATTTTGTATAACAGCGTTAAGTCACCTTCCTTAGAAGTGACATCTACTTTGTCTTAAGGAAAGTAGATTAGGTTGCAAATTTCACCAATAATGTTAGCTGATCAGTCCAATTTAATAAAAATAATTATGATCTTATCTAACACGATTATTACCTTTCGTCGTAGAGTGAAATTTCCAATTTGTAGATACAAACATATCTGCCAAGTGCCAACTATAGCCACTGTTTTTTCAGCTTTGTTTTTGTTTTCTTAACTACGGTTATTCGTTTGTTGACTCAGCCGCTTTCGTCATATAGCGTGAAATTTCCAATTTCAGTGGCAATAATTGAACCAACTTGCCAACACTATCAGTTAGACTTCTGTTGAAAGACAGAATGGAAACACTTTAGTCATAGAAAGTGAAAATTTAAATTCAAGGAAATTTTGCAATAATTTTTCAATAAATTACACTATCCAACAGTATATGAGAAAATTATACAATGTATGAAATTTTTTTCTAGAACATTTAAACATATGAATATCATGTATAAATACACGTTTATGAAAGATAAACAACTTTATTTCATAGTCAATTGAATATATATAAATATATTTTATTTTTTATATTTTATAATTAATTATCTACATATTACAATTATCTACTAAATATTTTATATTGTATTTGTATAATATACAAAATAAAACAGAGAAGAAATTTACAAGAACAAAAAGATATTTACTATGGAATCTTAATTATTATGTACAAAATCTACATCAATGTAGCCCTGATTTCTCATCATTTCACGATATTACACATGAGGAAAACCTTATGCAAATATATAATCCACATTATATATAGATGAATCAATTAACGGCAACAGCAGGAGCTGTGTTACCGTGGATCAAAGAAAATCTGGTAGGCTTAGGTTGGAAAGTCTTCCTCCTATTAAGATCATGGGTAGAGGGCTTAAGCATTTGCGACAGAATTCTCTTCAATGAATTGGCTTTGACAGCGTCCCAATGATGATGAAGTTTAGAAGAATGAGTTTGACGCGGTGGCTTCTTGTGCCTGCTGCACCGGAACGAGCCAGGGTGATTTGTGGGTGAGCACATGCACGTGTATGCTGAACCACTTCTTGAGGCCATTGAACAATGACAAAACCAATTAGTATCAAGCCTCTAATCAATTTTGATTTTTTTTTTATTATTTTTTTTATTTTTTTATGGTTTTGTGGGAAAAGCCAATGCAGGTTTGCTTAATAGAGTGGATGTTGTTGCTATAATGGGTAAAGAGATTTATGGCCTTGTGTTTGAGTAGGAATTCTTAGTAAGTTATTGGGGTCAATGGTGTGATTCAACTATTTATAGGAGATTCTCAATTCTTTGGCTTTTGGTCAATTTTCCAAATTTTAACAACTTTTTTTAGAAGGACAAATTGGTCTTTCTACTAGAGCATGCATGGACTTGTCTTTGTAGGGTCGATGGTTTTCTTTTCTTTCCTTGAACAAGTCCTTCATTGAATTTAATTACACCAAGACTTGGTATGCATGCGATGGACGATGGTGGATAGTCCAATCATTAAGTGTCCTGAGTCAATGTAGTGAAATTTTGGGTCAAATTAAAAGGGCTCCTAGCCCTCTTTCTTGCGGGACAAGACTAGGTCCAAATGATTCCCACTTTTGAAAAACACTTTTTGCCCTGTTTTTATTTATAGCTTTGTAGGCATGCACCTTTCAGGTAATGAAGCGTCAAACACCATTAAGCATGAAGATACGAAGAGGGTAACCATTGTGAACTTGATATTATTTGTTTCATTAAACGCTACGCTATCTCATACACGGCAAAAATAAAATGTGATTCTAATTGGTACATAGCCAAAGTCCAATAGGTGCCAAAACCAGAGCTTCTCTATATGAAATTGCGAAGAATGAATGAATGTATATCCATATAATCCTTCTTAATTAATTGATGGATGGATCAATCCGACCACACAAATCCGAATAACGTAGCCATAATTACAATTGCTGTGACACCCCCACAAACCTTTTACTTTGATAATATGTGGTTTATATGATCAAACATAGGATTATTGATTAGGAAAGATCAGTCATAGGTAGTTACAAGATTACAACCTTTTGAAATATAACAAGTTATCTAGACAACAATTTATTTAAAATATATTTCTATCTCATTACCTCAAACCGCAACCTAGTCATGGAGTTAGCTATCTCCAAGTGGGGGAGGAATTATATTTGTACTGAATATCATTCTATAATGATCTCTTATCCACCGACCCTATCGATTTTGTATTTTTTTTTTCTTTCATATAAGAAAAAATTTATAAACTGATACTAGTCGGTTAATGTTATCCATCGTTGTCTTAAACTCATGGTTTGTCTATTAGCTTAATGTAAAATCAACATTTTTATATGAGGAACTGAGAGAAGAAGTGTATTTTGACCAACCACCTTAATATATGAAATAAGGTCAAAAAATTAGATAAATTAAAAAATATTATATAAACTAAAGCAAATTCCTAAAACAAGGTATAATCATATAGATAGTTACTTTGTTAAGGAGGATTTTCAAAAATGTCCATATGAACATATATTATTTATTAAATTTGGAGTAGATGGAAAGTTACTTAAAGTTTGCATATATGTCGATGACCTGGTTTATGTTAGTAATGATGGAGCCATGCTTGTTGATTTTAAGAAATCTACTAAATGAATTTGATATGATTTAGGGTTGATGTGCTGTTTTCTGGGCATTGAAAGTAGTTCAATCTCCTACTGGTATCTTTATTTCTTAAAAGAAATGTCTTTGAAATTTTACATAGGTTCCAAACGAAGGATTGCAATCCCGTTTTGACTCCAATTGAACTTATCCAAAACTCACAAAACATGGAGCAAGAAAAATGATGAATGATACTCTATACAAATAGATAGTTGGGAGTCTTATGTATTTAACATCGACAAGACTAGATATTATATATGAGTTTAGTTTAATTAACCGATACATGGATAATCTAACTAAAGTTAATCTCCTATTAACAAGGAGAACTTTTTGCTATTTGAAAGCAACTGCAGATTTTGAAATTTTTTATAAAATTGATGATGAATCAAGTTTGATCGTCTTGTTATTTCCTTTTCCATGTAAAACCTATTCATAAGCTTCTTTTATCGATTAAAACCTATAATTCCATTACAATAAGAATGATCTTTCTTTTAAAAATAATTTTTTAAAAATTAAAAACAAACATAAGTTAGAGTTTATTTTCTTTAAAATATCTTTAAAAAATAATTATCCGCAACTAATTAGTTCATAATATTATGTACAAAGGTGGTAGAGGAAATTAAATATATATGTTGAAATATATTCGATTTTGGGATTGACTCATATAACTCACTTAAATCATTTAGATTTTCTTTTTTAAAAATCCCCAGTATTTTAGATTAAATTGTACAATTCAACACTCGAGTATTCGTAATCCAACCTACTCGAATCTTCATAATCCAACCCACACAAGCCACCAATTCAATAGGTCAAGAAGTGATAGGTTGGGCTGACTTACTTTTATTTATTTTTACTTGTACAGTAATAATTTGAGTTGAAATCATTATAAAATTCATGGAATATTGAAATTTTATAGCTGTATGACTTAATTAGAGTTTACTCTTTATAGCTCATAGATTAAATTTAGTCATTATCATTTTAGCGTTTCTTTGTTTACAATTGTGAAGCTGCTAGACGATAAATAAACATTATGATCAAGTATGGTACTTTTAATGATTTTTAGTTATATTTGATCATGAAATTTGGGAAAAATTTAAGGAAAAATGGAATAACGAAATATTTTATAATATTGTTTTTTCAATGAGTTGGTTAGTCAACTCAACTTAACTCATCCCAATCTACCAACCCACCGTAAGTTAGATAGGGTAAGATTTTCAAGTAAATATAAAAATGTGTTCAAACCAATTTTTTTTTCCATATTAAATTGGGTTGACACATTTGTCAAGATCAAACAATAGTATATATTTTTTATATTCTTCATTGCATCATAATTGAAGATTACTGTTTATCTCACATTTTTTGCAAGAAGAATGGAAATAAGTAGGAAGAAAAAAGAAGTATGAAAAATAAAATAAGTGGTTTAATAAATTGATAAAAGAAGTATTGTGGGCATAATATTGTTCTTGAAGGAAAGGAAAGCCCAGTATACAGGTTCAAGCAAACAGGACCCGTTTTATGGGGCCGAATCAAGTCACATACACAAGGTCCACTTAAAGATGTATGCTTTGTTTTTGTATTTATTTCTTCTACCTTTTTTTAGCTTTAGGGTCAAACCTTGATTCATGATCAAATGTTCGTTGGATATGCATCAAAGGGTGGTATGTAGATAATAAATAGAATGGCGGTTTCAAATAATTCCTTTTAATCATCAGCTTAATATTTTTTGCAGGCACTAGGACACTATTGTCATAATGGGTCTTTCCTTAAAAAAAATATTGCTTTTAAGATATAATAGGACATTGATTTATACTTTGGTCGAGGCTCACATATATTCTAAGGCATTTTTCAATCAAATTATGTTTGGAAGCATATCTATGATTATCATGAATCATCGAGTGAATAAGAATGAAAACCTTGTTTCTAAAATTTAGCCAGTTATGATCGTCTTTGTCTTTCTAAGAAAAGTTGTTGTTATTTGTGAAGATTGCGCCGCCGCTCTCGACATAGACAATCCAAAGTATCAAAGAGAGCATAACGGCTACAGATACTACAAATGTTCCCAAATAAACCCATTTAGTATATTTCCTCAGACCAGGGCAATAATTGCTGCTAATGTCTGAGAATGCTTTCCTAGCAAAAGTACAATCAACTAAATCAACGAAAAATGGCCCATAATGAAATAAACCAAAGGTCACATTCACCGCAGCTGCTAGTTTGGTATATAAGGGGGGTGTCAAACGACCTTGACTCGTACATTGCTGAGACGAGGAAACCTGGCAAGTATAATTCTTCCACACCTGACTCACCCAAAATCATATCACAATGTTACGCACACTACTGGTGACACTATTACTATGGTCTATAACATGTTGTTATGATTTATGAATGTTTTGGAAAAGAGATTGATAATAATGTTAACTTACCTCTGTAGCGTTTTCGAATGTGACTTCTCCTGATGCACACTGCCTAGAGGTGAGGTTACTATTCAATGGATTGCAGAGAAGAGGCACGAGGGGACCTGATTGATTAAAAGAAACGGAATTTCCATTTGCGACATTGGAAATTAGCTGGTCAAATGTATCAACAATGACATATGTCACGGTCCTGCTTCGTAAAAAGGTTTCCACTACAGTTGCATTCTCCACGCATGGAAGAATGTCATCCAAGGCAGTATGGAAAGTCGGGTTCAGAACCCACTCATCCATTGCAACACATGTATCGCCAGTCACACTAGTAAAAAAATTATGCACTAGAGTAAGTATTCTATTTAATACAATACATATGAAAGTAAAAAATTATGGTCTATGATATGATATGAGATGATAAATTAAGAAAATGGTTGACAGCTTAAGCATATCTTATATGAATATAGACTAAGCATCTCAATTTATGCTTCTTTAGACATAGCAATCTTGGGTAACGTGTTTTTTCACCCAAATTTCAGCCATCAAAACTTCAAAATTGAAGAATGCAGTATTCATAATCAGTCAATGACTTCATTAATATCACCCAATCATCTACGTATCGCAAGCTTTTATATTGATTTCAAGCAAAGAGAAACTTACTTATGAACAAAAAGGAATGCACCACAAAGGACCAAGGTGCTAGTAACAAGAATCCATCCAATAACTACCAAGCTGCAGCCACAAGAAAAACATTGTTTACTGATAGAAACTTTAACGGGAGACAAATCCACCAATAATTTATACATTCAAAAGGAAAAGAAATAAATTCAACTTACATGTTTACAGGATACTGCCACCCAAGTAAAGAAAACACTGCAAAAAGTTTTAAGAAAAATCAATGCAGGAAAAATGAGATCACAATTAGGCTAACGTTTAGCAGAGTAAGGAAACGAAAGTGACAAAACCAAAATCAAACATACAGAATCCGAGAAATACAATAAAGAGCATAACAGCAGCAACAACAATAAGAGCCAGTCTCCTGCAGATGATCACAACAACGATTGTTAATAAGCAAAAACATCTAAAAAAAGTTACAGAAAATGTTAAATTCAAGTAAAAACTTACACTCCTTCTATAACATGGTGTATCATCTTTGAATTATCATTAGTCTTGTTGGAGAGGTTATCAGAAGCAGAGGTGATTTTGGTTTTGACATCATCAATATCGGTTCCAAGATCTATTGGCAGAGGAATCCCATTGACAAGCTGCTCAGCTGAATCAAAATAACTAGACACGTTTCTGAGATTTTCAGCTACGAATTGAGCCTGTCTCACAACGTAATCAAGTGTGTCCGAAGTGCTTCCACTAAAATTCCACTGACCAGTGTACAGAACAGTGCATCCACCTCTAATATAAATTACACAATCAATTATATATAAGTACTCAAAACAAAACATATATATTCATTTCCAAAAACAGATAGTTACATAGATAGATACAGAGAGAAAGAGAGAGAGAGAGAGAGAGAGAGAGAGAGAGAGAGAGAGAGGAAGATACATTGCCGAAATGGTGCAGAGGATAAGTAAAATCAAGCAGAAATGATGGACTGATTTAGAATATTCTTTTTCATCACTTGACTCTTCTTCTCCGTTACAGCAGTAGTAACACGCACATTTGATGAGTAAAAAAATTGCAAAAATCACGAACCAGGCTACAGCCGCAGCGAAAAATGGAGCCGCAGTAGAAAGAACTGACTGCACCGTTCCAATAACAGTTTCATGTTACCAAATTCAATTAAGGAATCAATGCTTCAAATAAATTATTTCGATTTTCACGTGAATTTCCGTGGATTCGCATTGAACACACCTATAGTCTTAATTCAATGAATTTCTAATTAAATTTTATCACTCTCTTGATTATATGTCACTAATTAAATATTAGTGTAGGTTAAACCATAAACAAATGGTGATCTAATGTAACGTAAATTTTAGCGCGTTGTGAATGGAGAAACATGCAGACAAGTAGACGAGGCAAAAGCGCGTGAGGATGAAAATAATTAGTTAATAATTGGAAAAGTTAATTAGAAGAGACTAACAGTGAGATAATCGAAATTGCTAATATTCCAGCCACCGGAGTAACGATGAAAGCCGTTAAACAAATCTTTCCGGTGAGTTCTTTCATCGGCAAGGACGAGAGTTGTATTCTTGGCACGTGCACCTTTCGCCATCGACGTCATTTCGTTCCATAATTGCACCACTTGCTCTTGCTCTTTCTCACCAACAATTTCAACGCCATCTATAAAGAGATAAAGAAAGCGAATCTTGGAATATCGATGAGAGAATTATGGAAAAGAGTAAGAGAAAAAAGAAAGAAGAAAAAAACCTAACGGTTGAGGAAGAGAATCGAAAGGAGAGAATGTGGCGGAAGCGGAAAAGAGACAGAGGAGAAGAAAGAAAAATAGTTTTGACTTTGATGTCATTAAACATTGCATGATCGATGCTTATGAATTGTGGCGTTTGCCTTCTACTCATCACTCGTTAACGCATGTTAAGTTCAACACTAGAACCCACTGATTCTTT
Source organism: Hylodesmum podocarpum (assembly GCA_026586105.1). Lineage (NCBI taxonomy): Eukaryota > Viridiplantae > Streptophyta > Magnoliopsida > Fabales > Fabaceae > Hylodesmum > Hylodesmum podocarpum. The sequence goes on along the minus strand of JALJEV010000650.1, from coordinate 6,607,711 downwards.
TTAATTTCTTTTTATATATATATAATTTTTCTTTCTTTCACCGAGCCCAAAATTTCTTTTCAAACTCAAATATGGAAAAAAATTTCCTAGATATTGCAAAATTAAAAATTAAAATTTATTGGTTCGTTATTTAATGAAGTGAAGTTCATTCATTTCTATGGAATCACCTATTTAAATAATTAATAAACTTTGTATTACTTCGTTCAGAAGTTAAAATCTGAATCAGTTTAAAGATGTAATTATGAAATGAGAAAATTGACTATTCAAAGATATTTTATATAATCATTTTAATTATAGATTAATGTAATTATGATTTTTTATAATATATAATTTAAAAACTATATCAATATTATAACTTCTAACCGATTAATCATTCCAATATTTTACATTGTGTATAATAATAAAACTTTTATAAAATACTATTTTTTCCGTTCTTCGTTATATAAAGAGAGAAAATATATTACACTCGTCAAGGAATTAATTATTTACATTAAATTTTATTAATTTTATAAAAAAAATTGAATTACTCTTTTACACTATGTGTTTCAAACTATACACAAGTATTAGTATAACTTCTTAATATATTAGAAAAGAAGTTATATTTATACACAAGTATTAGTATAACTTCTTAATATATAAGAAAAAGAAGTTATATTAATTAAGAGTATTCTTGAAATAAAATAATTAATGTTTTATTCATTTTCTGAAATGACATAATACAAAATATTTTTTTAAAAATGTAATATAATTTAGAACGAAAGGAATATTTATTAAAAATATATTTATGTAAAAAATTATTAAACAACGTAATTTTATATGTTTTAATAAAAAAAAATCTCATTTTAATTCCTTTGTCAATAATCTACATTCTTTAATATTTACCTTTTAGAAATTAGAGCATTAAATAGGTTAAAGACACGTAACTTACTATGTACGCGTCTAACAAAAAATTAATAACATAAATAATTTAATAACCCCAATATAGGGGTAATTTCGTATCCAGAAAATATATTAAGAAATGGATATAATTCAGGTATGAATATATCAATAAATTGCTTTTTATAGAAAAAACGCGTATATCAGATACATTAGCATAAAAAAAATAAAAAATTGTCACAAGACATGTACTTTTACTTTTTATTTCCTAGTAAAATGTAGTAATTGATTTCTTAACTCGTAAATAGGGTCAACGAGTTTAGCCCTTGAGCATTGCGTGAGTTTTTGTAACTACCCAATTATAAATAAAAAAGTATTATTTCAATAAAATAAACAGTTTTCTATTTTTTAATATATATTTATTTAAACTATTTCTGTTATAGAATATGATTGTTTAATTTTAAACTTCTTTTTAAAAAAATCTTGTTTGCTTCTTAAAAATTGTTTTTAAAGCACTTTTTTAGAAGTATTTTTTTTAATTTCAAATAAACAAACCCGATAATGATATTTAATTATATTAATTAACATAATCGATGCCAGTTCGAGATTTATTTTAGGTAATTAAAATAATTATGATTACTATATATTTAGATAAAATCATTTGAAAAATTGTATTATTGTTTAAAGTGCATGTATCACCAAAGTAAGAATTCAATCGATACATACCGACCAATCACAAAATATAACAATTTATAAATAGCTGACAAGAATAAATTTATTTAACTTTAAAAATAGAGGGACTTAATTAATTACAAAAAAAAATTTAAAACAACGTACACAATTTAAATTAAAAGATTAAAAGCTAAAATTAAGTTGAACCTTTTTAAAGATTCATCTTTTTATTCAGAATGTTGTTCAGCTGAAAATCAATGACTAATCCTTCAAAATGTAGAAATTAATTTTAGATACTGACTTTTTAAAATAAATATTAAATTTTAAAGATATTCATTCATGTGACGACGATGCTTTTTATATATATTTAAATAATGCTTTGAATGGTAACAATAAATTGTATCTAAGGTGTATTTTAATGAAAAAATTAGATTATCTCAATAATCTACAGTATAATCAAAATACATTTTTGTTTGGATAAATTTTTTGAAAAGTGATTTGAAAATAATTAATTTTGTTTAGATAGTAAAAAAAAATTAGCTTTTTACATAATAAAATAGTATAAAATAACTTAAAAAATCATCATAAACTTCAATTTTTTAATAAAAAAACAATTTACTTTTCAGAAGTGAAATTATTTACCTGTTCAAATTATTTTCTCATGCACCTTATTTTGAAATAATTTTTTTAAAAAAAGATATTGAAAAGTTAGGATGATGTTTGGTTTAATAAATTGTTTTCGATTTTCATTTAATTTTCTCAAAGGTGTAAAATTGGAGTCATAATTTTTCTTTATTTTTATCTAATTTTAAAAATATTTTCATAAAAATATTTTTTAAAAAATTAACCAAACATATTTTTATGTCTGTTTTATAGTTTGAATGAAAATAAATAGAGAGAACACTTAAACCAAACCCCACCTATCAAAACTGAACATTTTAATCATGGTACGGGTGAAAGCATGGGATATTGAGAATCAAGCAGCTTGAGAACAGATGGATCCTATGTTTTATGGACCATAGAAGGTTGCCAGGTTGAGACATGTTGAACTTCAATTTGGGCCTCATACCATGAAGTCCACAACGTAGCAACTATTGCACCTTACTAAAGCTTTTTACATCATGATGTCATTTATAATTTCAAAATGATCAGTAGAAATGCTTGGAAAGATTTTTTTAGTTAGATCTTATTTTTTTATTTAATACTGCTATGTAAAAGATTTATGATAATAAAGATTTTATGTAATCACACACTTTTGCAATTGTAGATAATTTAGACGCAAATCACGCACCCTTTAGCTTGAAATCACTTAACTCACAGTTCAGTGTTCAGAGTCAAATTAAAGGCTGTGTGAGAGATATTGAGTCGCAGTTCTGGAATAGTGTGATCTTGTTGAAAGTGACATTTTTATTGTTTTCGGTTTTCTCCATTTGAACCGTGACTATCTTTTATATTACGATTCATGACAAATACAGATAGGTTATGATGCTTTTGCCACATTCAAAATAGCTACAGTGTCACCTACTCGCCCAATTTATGTGCTCCTTTTTAGGAATGGAAATTCTTCATTCTTACTAAAAATAAAGGGAGAATCGTTACGAACCTTAATTAAGCTTAATTAGTAAACTTAATATTATCAATTAAATACATTCATTTACTATAAATTAAAATATACAATTTTAAAAAATAGACCCTCACCTCGATCACCCAACTAGTATAAAAATAATTAAAAGGATCTAATAGGAAGACTATATATATAAGTTGATTTCGACATATCAACACTTTTGAATTATTTAGAAGTTAAAGATCAACAATTAGTATTTGACATTTAAACTCTAAAATGACCGTTGATTTAAAAAGTCACACGTAGAATGTATCCAAGTGCATACCTTTACAAAATTTGTTCCTTTTTTCCAGATTCAATTTGTCTAGTCAAAAGCACGATTCTTGACCATATAGTTTAACCACAATTATTATGTTCATGATAATAATATATGTAATATAAATGTACAGACCATAACTTGGAATTGGGAATCACGTGATGCCATTAAGACAAAACACCCGACCAAGTGATTAGTTAAAGAAAAACTTCAATTTCGAGAGAACTTTGAACATTTCACCTCAGTCAAAATATCATATCATAGTAATTAAAAAAAAAATAAAATTAAAAATTGAAGTAGTACTAAACTGGTAAGTGGTAATTCATTATTTTTGCTTTGTTGGAGGTGGTTGTTCATCATGATTAGTGTAGCTAGCTAACACAGTGGTGATCTATGAGGGATGCCTTTTCTTCTACTCATGCTAGTGGCCATGTCTTCATCTGAAACCTTATTGCTATTGGCCATAAATTTTGCACACACTGTGGTCCATCCACTCCTTCTCTTCCTTACAATCTCTGTGCAAGACATGCTCATGTTATTCTCTGACCCTGATGACCCCGAACATGAGCTCATTGGTTCATCACAATCAACAATTGTTGAACGAGTCATTTCCTCATCCATTATGTCTTGTGGGATCAGAAAGTCAGGACTTAGTTGTAGGGAGTTGCATGTCCTTAGGTAGGGTGAGAGGTCCTTATAGTGTTTCAGCACAAAATCAACCTACATATATACACACACATTAACTATTAATCAAAATCAACATATAAACTCTTATTGGTCTTATTTATTTGTCGAGTTCTTGTACAAATTTTCTATAAGATCAGACCGTTCTTAATGAGACAATCATAAAACCCACTTTAAGTTCTTTGGAATTATACTACAGAAAAGAAAATTTGATGAAGTTATTGAATTTCATATTATGGAGGATTAGAGACCACTAAAAAGTGACACAAACAACCACCATGGTGCACCACTGGAGATGCTCTAACTACATAATTCAAGAACTATCAGTATTAATCCACAATTCTTTCTATCTAGGCACACAGTAGTGAATTTTGTTTGTTTAGTGTAGATATATACAAATATATTTATGTACCTTGCATCCAAGAGAGCAATGGATAAAAGGCTCTTGGAGACTTCTATCACAGGAAGTGCAATAGTTTCCTGATCCTTTGAATTGCCGGTTTTGAGGTCTCTTCTTGATGAACACCACCTTGGCACTATTGATGGTATAGGCCTAATAATACAATTCAATTATTTTGAATCAGAAAACCATATCCAATTGAATTCTACTTATTTTGTACTAGTAAAGTTGAATTTGAGTCCAAGTTTTTCTTGTAGGTAATTCATCATACTTTAAGTGTAGTACTTATACTTCATTCAACTTTATGTATGTGTGTGTATAATAATATATACCTGAACGTTGGAGCAGTCAATGAGTTTCTGAAGATCTTCCAACCTAACAACATCATGATAAACGTAACGGCGAACCTGAAGAAGCCTATGGAAGCGATGAGAAGGCAAACAGTGAGGACAAATACTTGTGCAACAATCTAAGCAGCACACATTCTTCTCATTCTTTTTTGCATTCTCATGGTAAGAGCACCCCACAAAGAACTTTTCTGTGTAAAGAGCTTCCAACCATGCAGGCTTTTGGTATCCCTATATTAAAAATTCATCCAAAAAAAATAAAATAAGAAGAAGCTAATTAATAATAAATCATAAAAGGGTCTTGCACCAATAAAAATTTAAACACAAAGAAAGTTAAAGCAGGGGAATTCATATTAACCATGATCTTGGAAATTCAACACTTGCAAATTGTCCTTGTGATCAAGGTGTAGTGGCTTAATAACAAGAGGAGAAAGCACAAAGAGAGAAAGAGAGAAAGAGAGAAAGAGAGAAAGAGAGAGAGAGTAATAGTAGTAATGGATGTTCACAAGAGGAGGAGTAGGGGCATATATATTTATTGATTGAATAGGTAGACAAGAATTTGTCTATAGGGGAAGGCTTATGATATGAGAGACAGAGAAATAAAAAGAGAAAGAAACCGAAAGCCATAAAGAAACAAGTTAAGATATGAGGGGAACGTGGGCGCTGTTTCCGTGTCTCCCATTCTCTTCTTAGGTCCCTCTAAACTATTCTCTGCTCATCTCCTTGGCTTAAGAGCTCTATTGCTAAACTAAACTATTATCACCTTGAACTAGCTGCAATTCTTTTTTTTCTTTTTTTTTTACTATTATATCAATTTGCCATCTCTCTCTTATTCAATTTATCTTGGAAACAACCAGTTGCTAATAGCCACTTGATTTTGGACTTTGAAATGTAGTGTCTCATTTCATTTTTTTTGTGCAAATTAATTATATGCTGTCATTGCTAGTTCAACTCCTATAGTCTAATGTAATTTTATAAGATTTTAGACCACTCTCTTGCAACCGTTTGTTAAAAGGGACATTTTAATTTCTTAATTACTTGAAATTTTAGAATATCCCTTGTGAGTGTTTTCCTTATAAAAAAAAAAAACCATCAAAATATGTGATATTGATGATACAAAATTCTTAAAATTCATATAAAATCTGATTTAAGTAACCTAAATCCATGTTGACCGAAATTATTTCAAGTTAAATGATTTTAAGTTCAAATCCTAGATATACAGTTATAGATCCTCTAAAAGAAATTGTGGACTCTAAAACGAACATGCATATGTACATTTTTTCTAAAAATAAGTGGAAGATGTTTGAAAAAGTGAATGGCTACCATATCTATGATTGAGATCGGCGTAAATTTAACCTACAAAATTAAATGAAATTAATTTTATTAATAATGTAAATGGAGTTAGTTCTTCATTATTTTTTATCATTAATTTAAACAGAATAAAAAGGGAAAGAAAAAGGACAGACAGTTTAGTTGAGAAAGCAGAACAGAACTTGAAGTCAACTTTTCTCCAAACACTATTTTTAAGGTTTCTTTAATTTCCTTTGTTATATGTTGGAGTTGTGCACATCTCTGTTCTCTTCACTTTCCATAATTAATAGTGCCGATTACTGTATGACTTCAAAGCTAAGCAATGAGAGCACACAAATCATCTATCTACCTACTTTGCAAGACATTGCATGAAACATAGTACCACAAATCAAGAAGATACTTGATTGAGAGCTTCAAATTTATAATTGCAAACAAAAAAATTACACTCTATATATTTACTATTATGTAAAATAAAGTACTTCTTCTACGTCGTCTTAAATATTTTTACACTAGAGAAAAAAATTAATAAATACATAAAAGAGGAAAACATTTTTATTTGACCTTATCGTTTTTTAAAAAATTATTTTTATTGAAAATGCTGAAATATTAAGTATAAATATAAAAATTGAATTATAAATATTACATTGAAAGTTAAAACGACACTCAATTTTAAATGAATTATTTTCTTACATGATATTTATGATGTGACCAAGGGACAATGTTTGATGCGACTTTTTGTTATAGATATTATGTATACAGTTGTATTATCAATTAATCCACCTCAATTTTCACATTTTTAATAAAAAATTCAATTTAATCCTAATTATAGATAATTTAATGTTATTTAAATAATAAATTATGTTTTATCTTAAAGTTCCTTGAGTTGACTATGTCTAAATATAAGTAAATTTAATTAATTTATACGTTTCGTAAAACGTTACTCATTTCAATAGTAAATAATTTTATTTTATAAACTATTTTTCATTGGAACTTATATAATTTTTTTTTATAAAAATCATTAAAAAATTGAATCTCGGTTTAATGAAGAACATTTTAGAAATATTATTATTAAATAGAAGAAAATTAGTTAATATTTATTTAAACTTAGATGTAAAATTATATTTTCATTTACATTTAAATTGAAGGGAGTATTATAAGAAAAAAGAATTTACTCCGTAAACAAAAACATGTAAAGAAACTAGTCAAAAACTTTTGACATATATATTAAAAGGCAAAAAAAAAAAATGCTTCTATAACATTGCATGATGTTAGTTAAGTTGTATTTAAAAAATGGTTGTCAATCTCGTGTGGCATAAAAGTAATTTCAAAGTCATATCAATCGATTTACTAAACAATAAGGAATAAAAGTTATGTGTGTCTCACTTTATTTTGTTTTGCTCCAAAATTATAAACTTGTGCTATTACGCTTCTAAAAACAATTAACCCATCCTATCTAGTGCTTCAATTTCCTCGTAAAGGAATATAAATACACATGCATTAACAGTCTGGCAGTTTCAACAGGACTAAAGTAATGAGTAAAGTAAGTTCAATTCTGACCATAAATTGAAGAAAACAAGTTAATTTGGCAACAATTCTGAGCAGGGTCCTAGCTAGGTAACTAGCCATGATTATGACATGTACTTAAATTGTCATGTTTTATGAACACTCGAATCCAGCTAGGAATGTTACTGCTAGTGAAAACAATTGAAAGGTTTCGTTAATCTATGGGACAAATATGATTACTTCACATCAAATTCTATGGAATAGTGGAAGTGGGGTAGTAGGAATTAGCATTTTGTCCCAGCTAAGATCTCTCTAGTCCAAATTCTACTGGTGGTGACATAGAAAGTGTAGGAACTATATAGATCATGGCTAGTATTCTGTTTTAATAAGACAAAACCAAAAGCTAAAGAATATATATGAATATAGTTATGGTGCAAACTTTCCCACCCTCCATTTTATGACTAACAAAAACAATGACAATATGAAGATACATAATTTTCCAAACCAAATTATTCAGCCACTTAGTGCAAAAAATGTTCCTAGTGCTATGTGCTGTGCATATGGCATTACAGAGATTGCAGCATCGCCTAATTGAGCCAGCTAAAATCTGAAACAAAACGTGTACGATGAAATCCCATGTTTTTTGGGGAATCAAATATGGGCAACAACATTAACCAATCAACCACTCCACTAAACCAATCTCTGTGTACTGTACTAAAATAATTATAATCATGAAAATTTCTAACAAACCGTTTGACAGACAGGCACAACTCATTGAGCACTAACCAGCAAAATTAACGACAAATTATTTTAAGGGCTTAATTTAGTGCTAATTTTGAGGACCTTGCTTATTGTGCCTTTAGCCTCTAGCCAAGAGTTATTCTTGGGGTTTGAACAAATAGGTGATTAGTCTCATTTTTCCTTTCCATTTTTACCCTTTACCCTTGCTATATGGTTTTCCTCTAATTCCCGTTTCACGTGATCCTTAACCTTAGCGTGATATCTGACAATGCGTGGTGTCACTTTTGGAAAAACAATTTAACCAACAAGACTAGTAGTAAAACAAGTTGATTAATCATGATTTAACTTATCTTGAAAGTTTAGCTCTCTCTCTATATTATAGCTCCTAAGGTAGTAAAACAAGTTGTAATTTTTAGCCATTATTCTAAGGCGGCAACACATATAGCAGCCATAGACCATAGCTATGTATAATAAAATTCATGATACATAAAATGCATCATAAAATTAACATAACCCTCGTAACTAGAAACCTATAATGGGAGGAGTGAATTAACTTTTAGTCCATAATAGCTTCAAGAAAGCAACACCAACCAAGGGAAGGAACATGATTAATATCTTACTTCCAAAATAGTACAAAGAAAAAAACTATAGACAAATACGTTAACTGAAGAAAAGGGTACACGTAATTGCCAAAATAAAAACTGATGGAAGAAAAGAAAAGAATTGTCACCCCCACGTGCCATGAAAAGCAGAATGGTATCATATGAGCAAAGGAGGTCACGTGCAAGGGATCCAAGGAGTAAAAATTTAACAGTGTGCAGGGCTCTTTTGATGATATATAGAATACAAGTTATTGTAAAGTTTAGAGTATATGGTGTGGCAGTCAAAGGTCAAAAGATGAGAGATGATGAGATTAGATTAGAATGAGAAAGTGTGTATGTGGGTCAGCGGGTGAGCCGCACGAGGGGATCTATCTGCAGAGGCCACTGCCATTCTACCTCACCCTCACTTTGCCCTTCTAGTTTAATCCCATACTCTCTTCCACATGTCCTATTTTATTTCCCTACCCTTATTTTTAAACCCTATGTCATGTGCAGAGCCGTTTTCAATGACCACTCATGTATCATATATTCATATTCACCTTACTATCACATACACAAATCAAACTTGGTTCACTTAGTAAGGACATACCTCTTATATTTCACAAAAATTCTCAGTTTCAAATTCCTTGTTAATGTGATCATCTCCTTTACGCATGCTATTATTTTTTTCAGAAAAAATATTTGATAGACATCAGAAAAAATATTTAACAGACAAATACAATACATATGTGATAAGAGAAATATACATCTGTGAGAGAATGAACTGATTATTTATATATATCAGTTAGCTGCATAGTAAAACATCTTGACGGACCTAACTCACTTAACTTAATGTATAATTATTATAATTACTTAAATTATATATGGAACAAATAACATGATTAAGATTAAGGATATACATGGAAAATATATAACGAATCGAATTAGTATCAGTGCAAAAACTATTTATAATATAAAGTAATAGACTTGAGTCTAGAATTTGGAATCAGGTTTCTAATACAATTGCAAATATCATGATCAACGAAAAAATCATGTTTAATCAATCCTATACTCAAGTTGATGTAATCCAGAACGTGCTTGAATGAGGGCTGTGAAGAAATTTGATTTATAAAATTAATTTTTATTAATATTTATTTTAAAATGATATAATTAATGTTTGGATATTTTTGTTATGAAAGCAAGTTAATAATAAAACACAACGTAAATTACTTTTTACAGATTACAGGTTTTTTTTTTTTTTTTTTTTTTTTTTTTTTTTTTTTTTTTTTTTTTTACTGAAGACAGTCATATTAGAGAGGAGTAGAACTATTTCAGGTGGGAAAGTCCTCTCATCCAGTATTTAACATAGCTATAATATAAAGTGTTTGATCTAATGCAAAAATTTCCTAAAATTGCTTTAACATGTAATTAATTTTGGACCCAAAATCAATTTTTCAACATGAAACTAGATAAGTAATTTTTTTCTAAAATCCAGTTAATTGGTATTTTAGAATGATTTTAGAAGGGAATGGTATCATTTTACTGTCATAAATCTCATGATCTTCATCATTAGCAATATCACTAATCTTACATTAGTTACCTGTTGCAACTGATGAGGAACGAAAGCATAATGTTATGACTCATTACAGAAAACTATAAACATCACTAATATGCACATTTTGTTTTGGTGCAGACTTGGAGTCTACTAGAATACACATACATAGCACATGACTTCATTCACGTTTTAATTGAAAAATATTTTGAGGGGGGGAAGGAGTAAAATGGTGTGAATTTGTGATTGCAATGATTGTGTCAATAGCATTGCTCCTTACTTTTAAAAGAATAAATACAAAAACACCCGATGCTATACGATGTTACGAGACAGAAAGGAAAAAAATTGAAAAAATAAAATAAAGTATAAATACGTGATATAATTTGAAAGAAAGAGATAGAAATACTAATTTGAAAAATTTATAGATGTTCATGTATTAATACTCCATTTATAACTGTGAATGTAGCACCATGAGATTGGTTACTTGTTCAAAGCATGTCATGTGGGACAGCACCGTTTAAAGAAACAAAGTAACAATATGTCGGTTGAGTTACGTGATCACATTTCCAATTTCACATAAGTACTAGCGAGCTCTCAACATATCCTTAGCAATATGACCCACACTATCCTAAATCCTAATATATAATTTTGTTTTTTAAACAATGTGGATCATGTTCTCTACAAAAATTGTCAGAATTCTTATGTATAGCTAGCTATTCATACATGATGCACTTTACATATGTGATCCATTCAACTTCTTCTTCTGTCAAATTGCTATAGGTCCATGCAGTCAATTGCAACTGTAAAGACATTGAAATTGCTATATAGACACATGATCTAGTACCAGTTACGGCATATTTGGTGAGACTAGAAGCAATGTACATTATTATGTGCGTGTTTATGCACATGTTCATAAATTAACTCAACTGGGATGGGATAAAATATAATCGTGTATGTCAGAACAGTTTTAATTCTGTGAAACTACCACATCACAAATGGTCTTTATTTTGCTAACAACTATAATATGTAGCCAACTAGCTAACTCACTCACAGAATATATATATATATATATTTCTTTTTCTTCATATTTTATACACATATTGTCTGCGTGTTGCAGATGTTTATCAAATATTTTTCCACTTATTTTGGACAGGAATGCATCTTATCAGCCTCCAACTTACACTAATATTTTTTTTAAAAAATTCAAATAAAATATCATTAACAAATTAAAATTATAGCATGTTCCATGGGCAATTTGGGTAAGCTTCTTCACATAGACTTTTAGGAGAAAAAAACTTTGAAATTTACTTCTTTCTAAGTTAAAATTAGTTTTTCTCTAATTAATTTATAATAACTCTCAGTTTAATTTTTTTCTAAAAATATAGGACTTTCTATAAATTAGTTAATGAAAAACTTATTTTAAATTTTAGAGAATTAAACTTTTTTTCTTATTTTTCCTCTTGTAAACCCTTTTAGAGAAAAAATATCCAAAATATCCCGTATCAATTACTAAAGATAATTAAATCATTTGATATGAGAGTAATACGTTCATTCTTTGAATTCCTTACTTATGATCCGGCCCAAGATTAAATTATAACAAATATTAATCAGAAGATAGATTATATAAGTGTAAAATAATTTATATTGTCATTTAATTACAACGTATGTTTATGGATAAATTTATTAATTTTATAATAATTATCATAAAAGTCATTCAAACGATGATATTTGATTGTTAATAATATAAAACGTTTACATTATATATAACAAACATTATACCCATCATATTTTACGTTACTTTATGCTTTTATGTATGTATATAACTAGAATTATTTGCTATAAAATGACATTACACATGCAACTTCTTTTTTATTATTTTAACTTAATTTTTTGAATTAGTTACACACACACACACACACACATATATATATATATATATATATATATATATATATATAATTTCAACTTCATAATCTATATTTTTCATATACTAGATAATTTTCTTTATCTTAGTTATTGTTGTCCAAAGGCCCAAAACCAGTTTCAGAGAAACGGATAGAATCATTGGGAAAACGTAAGGCCCGAAGAAGGATTTTGTAGATAGAAACTGTATTAACTGCTTCTGCTGTGTCTGCACTCTGCAACTGCAAACACTCACACTCACTCACTCACTCACTCACTCACCAATGGCTACTACACCCATCAAATGCAAACCATTGTTTCCACTTTCTCCTTTGCCAAAACCATGTTTTTCCTTCAAACCAGTTTCCCAACCCTTTCAAAATTCTCGTCCTGTGTGTCAGCGGAGACATGTCGCAGTTTCGGTTTCATTCAACCCTCAAGGGAACTACGACCTCTCTTTATTTGACGATGATGGTATAACACTAACACCACTCCTTTCCTTTTCCATTTTATTTTGATTTCTCATTCATTTCAATAACTAGTTAATTGTATGAACAATAACCTATATCTAGGAGATGTAATCACTCTTTAGTTACTCCAATTATATCATAATGATGATATGTAAAGAACATTTAAGGAAATCATGAAATTATTATTGTTAAGCTTAGGATGAATTAAGGATGTTTGATATAGAGTGTTAAATGTCCTGCTCTATGTCTTCTAAATCTTAAAATCATGAAAAAGCAGTCAAATCTTACAAATTTAATTTCTATAGAAAATTATCTTGAGAATTACTATAAAAGTCAACAAATTTATTATACATAATACTTGGTGGATAATACTTGGCAGATGATTGTGTGATTAATTGAGAGTGTAAAGAATTTTTTAGACTAACAATTCATATATTATTATACTCAAATCTTAAGAACATGTTTTGTAAAAATGTTTCACATTAATGGTGTGTACAAACTAAACTCAAAACACATTGGATTTAAAGTGAAGTGCCTTATAAATTCATTTCAAATCAAGAATTGATATAATCTCATTTTCTTACTCTACATAATTTCTCACCATGAATCTTACTCTTTGTCCTAGTAACTAGTAGAAATCGTGCTACTACCCTCTAGTAGTGCTCTATGCATTTAATGGAATCTATTATACTATACTTGAACAGACTTTGGTTGACAGATGAACCTAAAGTTGCACCTCCTCTGCCCCCAACTGATGGTCGATTTGAAGTTGTTATTGACAATGATGTTATTTCTCGTCTTGACTTGTCTACTTTTCAAGCTGCAACAGGCATGAAATGTCCTTTATCTGGTAAGCAAGTTAATATGAAGTCTGAAAATTATTTAGCAACTTTTGGGATATTATTGACCTTCATAGTTAACTTGGATGCTGCATTGTGGAATTAATGTTGCAGTAAATCCTAAAGAGTTTCTTGAGCGCCCAATTGGCTTTACCATCAACTATACTAGAGAGGATCCCCGTGATCCTCGAGAATTATCAGAGTTTCCTGATATTAGGATATGGTTTGTGAGACTTGATGCTGTTTATCCATGGTTACCAGTTTTGTTGGATTGGAGAGCTGGAGAACTGGCTCGGTATGCTGCAATGTTGGTTCCACATCAGGTGATGTGTTAAGAAGTGCATTCTTGTGTGTAAAGAGGGAAAGCATGTTTTGATGCTAACTCAGGATTTATATTATGTTATGTTGCAGATGAATATGAAAATGGGAGTTGTTTTCAATCCGGAGGCATTGGAACTGTTTGTTATGAAGAAAGTTTTTATTGTGTATTCTTGGTTGAAGCATCACAACATTCCCAAGGCTAAATTGAAGGTAAATGATATGGCCAGAATGCTTGGATTTGGAATTGGAGATGACCTATATGACTTTGTTGATAAACATCCACTTGATCTGTCATAAAAGGACACCTAAAGAGTACTTTGTGAATCAGTACCCTAAGATTAAGAATATTTTTCTTGTTTTTGTTCATCCGATGTGATGTAAAGTGTCTCAGCATTTTAAGAGTAACAAGACTTTCAAAAGAGCAGTGAGATTGGTATAGAATGAGAGTCATCAAGCTAATAATATAAAGTTTTTGTAACTTCATGAATACATCAGGTTAAGGGTTTGCATGTTGCTAATGCTTCCCGAAGAGTTAGTATGAAATTTAGAGTACTCTTGTCCATGTATTACTTTTGGGATTCCTGTTTCTACTGTACAATTTCATATTTGCAACATAACATATAAATTTGGAAGTGTAAACAAAGAGAACAAAATGTACAGATATTTGACCATTAATTAGATGCTAAATACTATTTCCACTGTGGATGCAACGAATTGAGGTCATTCTAATCCTACGAAGACTTAAGAAACTCCTACTTCATTTTTCTCCTACAAATCTGTGATCAATAAGCTTCCTGTTGAAGTAAAATGAAAAAGGTTTTGTTCTCGCTGGATTTTGAGGTGGTCCGAGCTGAGCTCGGCCCTAAGAAATCTGGCAGCGTGAGGGATTGGAACCCTCGTTGATTGTATGAGTGATTTAGGTTTTATTCGTGTGTATTATTGAGTCCTCTATTAGTATTTATAGGGATCACAATTAGGGTTCCATGTTCGTGGATTTCGTGGGGAAGGTTGCTTCAGGCCCAAGAATCCTGAAATATTAGGGAAGAGATATTGTCCAGATTTGTTCAGTTCATGTCGAGCTCAGCCCGGTCAGTAGGGTGAGCTCGGTGCTTCAGGGGATGAGCTCGGAGCTCATCCCCGCCCGCACATCACCCCCGAGCTCGGGCCAAGCGATTAACTGACATGAGTCAAGTCATGAGCTCGGTCATCCGAGGTCCATTGGCGAGAAGCCGCTGAAACGGTTGGTATTCCTTCGTTCAATTTTATTAATTTTTTCATTTAATTTTACGTTATGCACTTAGTGGGCTTGAACGTGGCTAATGGGTCGTTAAGGGGCCTTGCGGTTACCTTTTGCGTTAACCGCCCCCTAACGGTTCTTTTTTACCTCTTAAATATCTGTCGCCCCTTCGACTTCCCTTTTTACTCTCTCATTTGCATTTTCATCTTCGTTCTCCTCTCGTTGCCTTTTCCTCTCCCTTGCCCTCATTCTTCTCTGCTCTAGGGCTTGCGCTCTCGCATTCAAAGTCCCCTTGTTCCTCTCTTGTTCGCTACTGCCTTCGTTCATCTTGTCCTCTAAGGCTTGGTTTGAGCGTCTCTTCACTGTCTCGAGTTCGTCGTTTTGCTCGTCCCTGTTTCCGCCATTCGCTCATTTTAGGTATGTCTTCCTCACACTCCTCTCGCCACCCATAGCGTAGAGAGCATGATTCCCCCGCCCGGTTTCGGGTTCGAACCCGAATGAATGGAGGCTTTTCCCCCTCCCTCAAGTTTCGACGGGAGAGGCCGATCTCGCATCGGGCCCTCTTTCGCCGCGACCGAGGTCCCCCGCCGAGGCCGAGGTCCCACCCGTTATTGTCGCCGAGGTCTCCTTGGCCGCCGAGGTGAGATGTGTCGACGTTGCTACGAGATGTCCGGCGGCGGCAACGCCTTTTCCGTGCACGGCCGAGGAGGAGATAGCGAGGAGGCCGGGAGGCCGACCTCCGCGTTCCCATACCTGCCCAGGAGCCCGACTTCTCGTGGCTACTAGAAGAAGTGTCGGGCCGAGTATCCTCCTTCGACAACCTAGAAAGCGTCCAGGCAGGGTCCCTCCTTGATAGGTACGATATCCTAAGGAGGAGGTTCGAGGACGTGGTTCGGCTTCCTCACTTGCAAGCGCAATCGAGGCTTCATGCTCGTACCCTCGTGTCCTGGCCGATATCTTCACACCGTATATGAGTATATGTTTAGTGGAGTACGGCATAGTCTTCCCGAGTCGCCGTGAGACCGAGGTGTTATCTTTCCTAAACGTGGCTCCTAGTCGCCTCCACCCCATAGTTGGGCTTCCTCCGCGCTTTCCAAATTCTATGCAAGATGCTCGGTGTCGGTGTCGCCGAGCTCGCGTCTTTTCTTTACCATTATCAACTCAAGCACGGTCCCCGAGGTGGTGGGCTTCCTTGAGTAAGGCCGGCCGGGGCGGCTTACTCATCCCCTATGCCCAATCATACAAGAAATTCAAAGAGCGCTACTTCAAACCGTCCCCGGTCAACAACAGGGTCGTCAAGGCCCTCTTTCTGAAGGACGATCTGACGCCAAGGTACCCTCTACATTGGTGCCGCCCTCCTAAATACACCCGTTTTCCTGAGGATTTGTTGACCCGGTGACAAAAATATTATCCAAGTTCTCGCACGGCTCCCCCTGCCCATTAGTAGCCGGGCTTTGATACATTCAAATTTCGGAGAGGATCCCTTTCAAGACTTCCTAGGTAATAATCCTTAGTGTCTCCTCGTCCCATAATCCTGTGTCTCCTCTTGTGAATTATCGACTAACATTCTCTCGCACTTTCTTTTTCGGATTCTATGGCCAACAACTTTAGCCTAATTCTTTGCTTTGAAGGCGCGCAGGTCGGCTCCGGCCCCGAGGTCACGGGCGTCCCCTCGTGGTCCAAGCCCGCTCCTCGACCTCCTTTCCCGCAAGCTACTCCTAGCCCCAAACCCGGCCAAGAGCCGACGTGCCCGACCTCGCCTCGGCGGGTGACCTCCCCAAGAGGCCAAGACTAGACGAAGACACCGCCACCTCCACTTCTCCCATAACTCGGCCGAGGTGGCGTGCCCGAGACAGCCTTCTAGAGGAGAGGTGCTCTTCGGCTCCGACGACCGCAATGACTTCTCGAGAGACTTCTACCCTGGGTGCCTTTGCTTGGCAAGGGACTGTCGGCCCCGTATTGAACAGGTAGCGGCCGACGTCCCGCGCCCGTCAATCACTATGGGACTCCTCGCTGGGGAGAACACATCCGAGTCGGGGCGCCTCTTCCCGAGCTCCTATGATAATGCTCTACTAGATGCACCGGAGTGACGGACAATGGACGGGCCGAGGTCTTGGCGAGCGCCTCATAGCCATAGCCTGGCACAATAAGAGGAGGATGGCCGAGCTTGAAGCTGCTTCGGCTCGTCGGGAGCAAGAGTGCGCGGCTCGGGCGGCCATGTTGGAGATGGAGGTCACCAAGTCCAAGCTAGCCAGGGAAGATCTGGAGAGGGAACTTGCGGCGACGAGGGCGGAGCGGGAGGAGCTCCAGAAGAACCGTGAGGGGCTCCAAAAGGAACTCGTTGCCTTTAAGGCGAATGAGGAGAGCTCCGGGGGCGAGGGCTCCGTGCCGACCGCACCGTGGACGCGGAGACCAAAGTGCTAGGGGACCGAGAAGCGGTAGCCGCGGCCGAAGCGATCATCTCGAGGCGAAGGCAAAAATGGAGCAAATGGAGGAGGTCGCTGTGTGTCCTGCTGCTCGGGCTTCGACAGTATGCCAAGCTTTATACCCGGCTCCCGACCTTGGATCCCGAGTCCTTTGACTATGTTAAGGACGTCGTGGATGGGGAGTGGGTGGATCGCACCGACTAGGCCTTCTCTTCCCTTGTTGTTACTTTGTACTTTTACTTTCTCTTTGGTTTGTAATTAAGGTCTTCTAGGCCGTACAATGTTTACTTTCTTCCATTTAACATTGCTGTCTTACCTTCATGCTATGTTCTTCCGCTTTAGTATTGCCGCTCTACCGCTTTAGTATTGCCGCTCTACCGCTTTATTCTGCGTTTGTTTTACTTGAATGATTGTTCGTGTCTTCGTCCGACGACCTCCAACGGTCTCGATTGAGCTCTTAGTCCTAAGTCTTTCGTCGAGCTTGGCCGAGGATGTCCTCTTTAGCTTAGTAACCATAGAGCACGGTAAAGGGTTTTTAAAGGGACGCGATGTCTCCTTGAATTCGATAGCCGCTGAGCCCGGTAGAAGATTTGTAAAGGGACGCGATGTCTCCTTTAGCTCGGTAGCCGCCGAGCACGGTAAAAGCTGGTAAAGGGACGCGATGTCTCCTTTAGCTCGGTAGCTGCCGAGCACGGTAAAAGCTGGTAAAGGGACGCGATGTCTCCTTTAGCTCGGTAGCCGCCGAGCACAGTAAGGGGCTGGTAAAGGGACGCGATGTCTCCTTTAGCTCGGTAGAGTCGCCGAGCGCTAAAAAACTAAAAAAGGGACGCGATGTCTCCTTTAGCTCGGTAGCCGCCGAGCACGGTAAAGACTGGTAAAGGGACGCGATGTCTCCTTTAGCTCGGTAGCCGCCGAGCACGGTAAAGACTGGTAAAGGAACACGATGTCTCCTTTAGCTCCGTAGCCGCCGAGCATGGTAAAGACTGGTAAAGGGATGCGATGTCTCCTTTAGCTCCGTAGCCACCGAGCACGGTAAGAACTTGTAAAGGGACGCGATGTCTCCTTTAGCTCGGTAGCCGCTGAGCACGGTAAGAGCATAAGTGAGGTGGTGGAAATTCTTGTTTATTGAATACTAATGTGGTGCCTCGTTAAAACCTTTCCCAGACAAACCCTCCTTAGGGAAAAACCCGGGCTTAGGAAAAAGAGTACACCTACATGACGAATGAAAAACATGACAAATTAAACTTTACCGAATTGAACATTAAATCTAAGAAGGGAGTACACTAGCTAAAGTAGGGCTTCAGGTGACTAGCGTTCCAAGTTCTAGGAATTAGACGTCCCCCTATTTCTTGCAACTTGTAAGCTCCATTCTGATGGGTCTCGAGGATGCGAAAGAGGTCGTCCCAGTTGGCGGCGAGCTTGCTATGAGCCCGGTCTCGCCTTGCCTCCCCGGTCTTTCTCCAAACGAGATCACTCGGGATGAAAGATCGTTCCCGAACTCGAGAGTTATAACGACGAGCTGCTCGTAACTTCGTGGCCAACTCCCTTACTCTAGCTTCTTCTCGGACTTCTTCAATAAGGTCGAGCTCCTCCCTGAGGGCGGCCTCGTTACTTAAGGATGTGTATGTCAACCTCCTCCAAGAGGGCTCACCGACCTCAACTGGAATCATAGCATCGAATCCATAAGTAAGGCGAAACGGTGTTTCGTGGGTGGAAGATTGGGGTGTGCAGTGGTATCCCCATAATACGCTCGGTATTTCCTCCGCCCAATCTCCCTTTACACGACCAAGCTTCTTTTTCAACTCGTTGAGGACGACCTTATTGGCTGCTTCGGCTTGCCCATTTGATTGGGGATGCTCCACCGATGACGTCCTATGCTGGATTCCGAGCTGGGATAGGAATGCGCAAAATGTTGCATCTGTGAACTGCCTCCCATTATCGGTGATCAGGCCGTAAGGTATGCCATGTCTACAAACAATATGTCTCCAAATGAACTTCTGGACCTGCTTTGCCGATATCGTTGCTACCGGTTCGGCCTCGATCCACTTGGTGAAGTAGTCGATGGCCACCAGTAAGAATTTTGTCTGCCTTTGCGCGGGTGGAAACGGTCCGAGGATGTCCATTCCCCATAAGGCAAAGGGCCACGGCGATGAGATGAGGTGGAGCTCAGACGGTGGTGCCGTGGGCAGCGCACCGTGCTCCTGGCACTTTTTACAGCTCCTAACATAGTTTTTGGCGTCCTTCTTCATCGTAGGCCAGTAGTATCCAGCTCGGATTAACCGGGCCGCCATGTTCTTGGCCCCTGAGTGCATGCTGCAGATGCTTGTATGGAGCTCGTCCATCACATATTGAGCTTGCTCTTTGGTCAAACATTTGAGTAACGGGGTAGAGAAGCCTCTCCGGAACAGTTCTCGATCCCTCAGCACATAGTATGGGGCCTGGCGACGCACCCTTTGAGCCTCGTTCTTGTCGTCAGGTAAGACGTCGTCCTGCATATAGGATATGAGGGGGGTCATCCACGAGCTCGGCTCTGTGCTGATCGAGTGGATCTCGTCCTTGTCCCAGCTCGGGGAAATGAGGACCTCCTGAATGATTGAATGGTGTTATCCCCCTTTACGGGAGCTCGCTAGTTTAGACAAGATGTCGGCCCTGTCATTCTGTTCGCGGGGAACGTGGATAATCTCAAACTTGGCAAAATGAGAGAGCATGTTCTTCACCCAGTGATAATATTGCTGTAGGAGGGGCTCCTTGGCCTGGAATTCGTCTCTAACCTGAGAAGTAACTAGCTGGGAGTCGCTCAGGCACTTCAAGTGTCGAATGCCCATGTCCCGTGCTAACCTGAGGCCGGCTAGAAGGGCTTCATACTCAGCTTGGTTGTTGGAGGCTGCAAAGGAGAAGCGTATAGCTTGTTCCAATATGAGATCGTCCGGTCCCTCCAGTATAACTCCTGCTCCGCTTCCTTTTCTGTTAGAAGAGCCATCAACTCTCAGCGTCTAACCTAGCTCACGGTCACCAAGCTCGGGTAACTCGGTGAGGAAGTCGGTCAGGAACTGTGCCTTCATGGGGCCTCGGGGCTCAAATTGAAGCCCAAACTCTGACAACTCCACCGCCCAAGCTGTCATGCGACCGGCGAGGTCGGGTCGCTGCAATATCTGTCTGATTGGGTAGTCAGACCTTACAATTATATCATGGCTACGGAAGTAGTGTCTCAACCGGCGAGCAGTGAAGACAAGGGCGAGCGCTAGCCTTTCTATGGTTTGATACCTAGTCTCCACGGGTCGGAGTGTGCGGCTCACAAAGTAAACCGGGGTCTGGACTCTGTCGATTTCCTTGACCAGGACCGAGCTGATGGCGACCTCGGAAACTGTCAAGTAAACATACAGGGGTAGCTCTGGAGAGGGACTAGTCAGGGTTGGTAACGAGGCGATCTGTGTCTTCAACTTGTCGAACGCGGAGGCGCACTCCTCGTTCCATTCAAAACGAGTCGACCGCTTCAACAACGTGAACAAGGGTTTGCTTTGTTCGGCCAGCTTGGGCAAAAACCGAGATAGGGCGGCCAGGCATCCATTAAGTTTCTGCAAGTCTTTCAGGCAGGTCGGACTAGGCATGTTAGTAATGGTCGTACACTTGTCTGGGTTGGCCTCTATTCCTCTCTGAGAGATCATAAAGCCGAGGAATTTACCTCCTCCCACGCCGAAGGCGCACTTTTCCGGATTCACCGATTTGATGTCGCGATCTCTCGCAAATATTTCCCTTAGATCGCCGGCGTGTCAGCGTGAGTTTTTGACTTCACCACCATGTCGTCCACGTATACCTCCATATTACGCCCGATCCGGCACTAAAAACCTTGTCCATTAGTCGTTGGTAGGTGGCCCCGCGTTTCGAGACCGGGGGCATGACTTGATAGCAATAGTTGGTCGTGGTCGACATAAACGCAGCCTTCGGCTCGTCGGGGATACATCGATCTCGTTGTAACCCGAGTAGGCGTCCAAGAAACCGAATGCCTCATACCCGCCGTGTCGGCCGTCCACTAACCTGCCTATGCTAGGCAAGGGATAGGTGTCTTTGGGACAGGCTTTGTTCAAATCGGTGTAGTCCGTGCACATCCTCCACTTCCCATTTGCTTTTTTGACCAATACAACATTGGCTAACCAGGTGGTGTATATGATTTCTCGGATGAAACGAGCCTCCAGAAGCTTTCCGATCTCCCTTTGGACCACTAGACGGCGCTCCTCGCCTAGCTTTCTTTTTCGTTGCGCCACTGGCCGGGCATGGGGAAGCAGGGATAACTTATGGCACATCAGATTAGGATCAATGCCGGGCATATCGGACGGCTTCCACGCGAAAAGGTCAGCGTTTTCGCGTAACATCGCTATCACTTCCTGACGGGAGGAGACCGGCATGGAAGTGCCTACCTTGGTGACTTGGCCGTTTCTGTGCCGAGCTGCGCGGCTCAGGGCTCGGCGGCGAAGGAGGACGCTCCTCTTCGACTCGCTCCGGATCCATATCTAATGATTCGTCGGTGCACATGGACGAAACGTATGTTCGAGGTCGGCCTCCCCTCCTCTTTCTTGATGGAATATGGGGTGACCTTCAGACTCCGGGCGTAGCATACTCCGGCCGTCCTCGGGTCAGCCTTCACTGTGACTATCCTTCCTCTCTCCTCCGGGAATTTCATCGCCATGTGCGGTGTAGACACGATGGCTCCCAACTGGTTCAGCGTTCTCCTGCCGATGATGACATTATAAGAGGTGTCAGCGTCGATCAAAATGTACCTGACCTCCAGTGTTTTGTAAGCCTCACTTCCGCCGAAGGTAGTGAGGAGGTCGACGTATCCCCTAGAGTGAACTCTTTCTCCCGCAAATCCGAGCAACGGCTCAGGTACGGTTTGATGATGGACTCGGGGAGCTCCAACTGCTTGAAGACAGACCAATATAATACATCGGCCGAGCTTCCCTGGTCGATCAGCACTTTGCGAACTCGCCAGTTGGCAATAGTACACGAGATGACCATGGGGTCAGTCTGGTCGAGATCCTCTATGCTGAAGTCGGCATCAGAGAACGTGATGACGGACAAAGTTCTTTTCTTGGGGAACCCTATGTGGTTGACGCTTCTCGCATATCGTTTTCGGGCGGAAGAGGTGGCGCCTCCTCCAGCGAAGCCTCCGGCAATGGTATTGATCGTCCCCTTTACCTTATCGGGGTTTTGGTCAGTCCCCTTACCCCAGCCTCTGTCAGTGCGTTTGCTTGGACCATCTCGGGTGTCCCGATCTTGGTCTCGGGGCCGGGCCTTGGAACTCGACCCGGCATACCTCTCCGGGTGTTTCTGCTCCTCTTGTACGAATCTCCGTAGCTCGCCTGATCTAATGAGTCGTTCTATGAGGTCTCGCACTTGACGACAGTCTTCAGTGGTGTGCCCCGTATTCTGGTGATAAGCATACTACTTGGTCGGGTCGGCGTCCGCTGGAGATTGGGAAGCCTTAGGACGGCGCACTAAGTCTAACGCGCATGCTTCCCTAAAGATCCTGTCCCTGGATGCATTCAGGGGGGTGTATGAAGTATACGAGTTGGCGGATGCTCTCTTCTTGACTCCGCCCTACGGGAGGAGGAGGACTCCTTCTGCTTGGGTGGAAGGCCGTGCTCCCGAGCTCGACGCTTTGCCGCAGCATTGTCTTCTATGCTCATGAAACGGGCAGCCCGAGAGCGGAGGTCGTTTATGTTGACTGGAGGTTCAGTAAAAAGGGAGTCGGAGAAGGGGCCGGGGTTGAGCCCGACCTGAATGGAATGCAACGCGACGGCGGGGTGGAGGTTGGGTATATTCCGGCAGGCCAACGCGAAACGGGCCATGTAGTCTCTGAGTGATTCCTTTTCTCCCTGCACCAGGTGATGAAGCGATACCGAGGTGGTTGGAGTCGGTTTGACGTCCGCAAACTGAGCTTGGAAGTGTTCGTACAGGGAATTGAAGGAGTCGATTGACAACGGGGGAAGTGAGTAATACCAATCTAAGGCTATCCCCTTCAATGTTGAGGGAACATTCGGGCAGAGTACATAGTTGTCCTCCACGGTCATGGCGGCTTGAGTGAGAAAGGCCCTCACGTGAGTAACCGGGTCCGTAGTCTCATCGTACTTGTCCTGGGACGACCATCTCCAAGACTCTGGAACTCGGACGGAGAGGATGGCCGGAACGAATGGGTGGAGGTTCCAGACTTGACCAAGGCCAGACGTCCGAAGAGGGGGTCCGAGGTCCGTGAATGGCCGAACCTGGAGGACCCGGCCGAGCCGAAGAATTCGCCGCCCGTACCTGAGAGATATCATGCCGGGGTGTGGAGGTCGCGACATGCATATCTTCCCCCGTAGTGCGCTGGTTGTTGGGACCGACGCGCGAATTGGACCTGGCCTCCTCTCTAGCCCTTGGCTCGTCATCTCGGTTGGGAATAAGGGGGGTCCTACCCTGAGTTTCTTGATTTCTTTGTCGCAGGGCTTGCAATTCCAGAGTATCAGCTTCACGTTGTCGCTGGAGGGTCTGCAAGGCCCTTTCAGTTTCTCGATTATAGGCTCGCAAAGCTTCCACGCGAGCGTCCATCCATTCTTGTGCCTCCACCAACGCCGCGTCCACCCGTGATTTTATGAGTTCCGCTATGGCGGGATCCACCATGGCGTTGGAGTTGTTGCGTGTGCGAACCATCTGGGACTGTTTCAGGATTAAGAATTAGCAAGTGGTTGTGGGATTAAGAATTATCTCGCCCCACGGTGGGCGCCAAATGTTCTCGCTGGATTTTGAGGTGGTCCGAGCTGAGCTCGGCCCTAAGAAATCCGGCGGCGTGAGGGGTTGGAACCCTCGTTGATTGTATGAGTGATTTAGGTTTTATTCGTGTGTATTATTGAGTCCTCTATTAGTATTTATAGGGATCACAATTAGGGTTCCATGTTCGTGGATTTCGTGGGGAAGGTTGCTTCAGGCCCAAGAATTCTGAAATATCAGGGATGAGATATTGTCCAGATTTGTTCAGTTCATGTCGAGTTCAGTCCAGTCAGTAGGATGAACTCGGTGCTTCAGGGATGAGCTCGGCCCGGTACAGGTTTTACTGACATACACCTAGAGAAACAGTATTAATTGGATATTCCATGGTAGATATTGCCTCTGTTAAAAGTTCCTTAGACAATTGGGCAAACTTAAATTTTTGGGCCTTGGCCAATGAAAGTATTACTAGAGTTAAAATCTTCATGTGGGCTGCTGCTACCTTCTAAACTAACATAAATCCTAATGGACCAATCATGAAAATTGCATGCACAAGATGGAAATCTCTTTCTGATCCTTCTTCATACTGCAATGAAAACTCAAGTATATAATGTCACATGATAATTTTTGTTAGTTGTTTTACACAAGTTAAAGATTTTATTAATAATAAAATTCTTAAATTCAGCATAATGTGTGTTCAACTTAAGACATCGATACAATTGGTAACAAATCAAAGCAATAAGAACAAAAATTCAACATTCCTCTGTTCAGGAAGTACAATATTTCCTCAGTTAGTGTAGTTATGACTTACTATATATATATATATGTGTGTGTGTGTGAGCTCAATTACTAATTCTCCCTCATAGATACATACACACATAGACACGCGACATTTACCATAGTATAATCGATTTATTTTTACTAGAGAAATTTAATTGATGAACTAATAACCCTTTCCTGCTTTCTGGGGGGTCATTTTTTGTTATCTCAACATCATCTTCTTATTGTAGAAGATAAGGATAAATCAAAAAAATATGTTAAAATGTTTATTTCTGTTGTTGTTTAATTATGCAATGGATAATATAAAAAGTATAACAAAAATACCAGATAAATGACATTATTTTTTCAATTACATGGATTTAAATTTACAGATAATCTTATTATTTAATCAAAGATTTAATTCATGATATATGTATATAAAAGTGATTTTTTACCTCGATAATCAATCTTTAGCGATTAGTAAAAAAATACTTCAATTCACGCAGAAAAAATTTATCAATTCCCCTTTATAATACATACATACATATTAAAATAAGATAAAAAATTTAGGAGACTAATTATCTTTTTAAAAAATATCGAGTGGTTATTTTTATTTAAAAAAATGAAAAGAAAATAAAATAGAAATGAGAATTGAGTTTCAAAAGTATATATATATATATATATATATATATATATATATACATACATATATATATATATCCTCTCACATTTGAAACTCAATATCCTAAAAAAAATTTTTTATTTTAATTTCCTAATTTATAAATGAATATTTTTTATCCTTGAAATGAATTAAATAACATGTTTGAATTAAATAGTACTATCTAAATAATGACAAGTATTAAATCATACATTTTTAAATTATAAAATTAAAACAAGATAAAAAAGTATTAGACAAATTAAGGCATGTTTGGATGGATTTTTTAGAAGGACTCTCAGGAGAAGAAAATAGGAAGAAAAAAAGGAAATTTTACTTCTCTAAAAGTTAAATTTAGTTTCTCATCGACTAATCAGTGGAGGTTATTTCTTTAACTTTCTAATAGATGTGAGATTTCATGAAATTAACTAATAAGAAGCTAATTTCAGTTTTTGGATAAGTAGATTTATTTTGTTTTTTCTTACTATAAATCTTCTAGAAAGAAAACATCCCAAACATATCCTAAAATCATATATTTTAAATTTTACCGAGACTAAAAAGATTTTTCCGGAAATTAAAGTATTTTAATTTATACCGACAGGAAAAATCATTAAAAAAAACAAAAGCATTCTCCTAACTCCGCATGCCATGCAACACGTACGTGCTGCGTATAAAAGGCATGAATTATTGCCAAAAGAACTAAGCCTAAAGCAAAGTCATGTCATTCACATGAACAATGAGGTTTTTGAAATGTTAGAATTAGGTCTAATCACGTAATCACATTCACACTGGTCGGTGGGTGATCCCACTATATATGTCAATTTTTTTTTGCTGTAAATATAGACTGAAGTCAAGAACATATCTTTCGGGGTAGTTTCTAAAGTAAAGTATAGAAAAGAAAAATGAAATTTCAACAGTGATATAGTTTTGCCCGAGGCACTTCGAGCGGTGTATTTGTTTGGTAATTGAGATGTATTTTTATTATGTCACCGTCTAAGCAATGAGAATCACTACTTTGACATTAATGGTAGTCTAAAGAAGGCACAAATATGACATGTGTCATCTCATCACTTAGCAATGCAATGTTGTGTGTTTTCAACAAGTTATACAAAAATGTGTTGTTTGATTTAATATTTAAAGTAATTGTGTATTAGTGCTTTTTTTATTTGGAAAATTTAATTAAATTACATATCAATAGAATAGTAACAATTTATTATACTATCTCAAATACTCCATGATATATATCTTATATTTTCTTAAATGTAGTTTAAAATAATTCATAGAAATGAGATCGTTAAAAATTTATTGAGCATAATCCCAAATCACTTAAATTGTTCCTCATAATTATTTAATTACCATGACGATGGAAACAATTATTAGAAAAATGCTATACTCTAACGGTTTAATTTTAATTAAATTATAAAATTTTGTTATTATAATCTTTATCCAACAAAAAGTAAATTATTTTTTTATATTAATATAATAATATTTTGACAACTATGCTATAAATGGTATGGAGTGTGACTATCCACCGACTTTATGGAAGAGTAATCTTCATCAAATTAACAATAATATAATAATATATTATTGGTATAAATCAATGATATTATTTATACAAATAAACACTTTATTTAAGAATACATAAATAGAGATATTTCACTTTTAACCCTTAAAATTTTGTACCATTGGATAATTGACATTTAGTAATATTTATTAAATTAAGTAATTAAAATGTTATTATGTATTATTTTCAATTGTATTTATTTAATAAAAATATAAAAAAATCTTATTTATGATATCTTGTGATATGATTCAGATATAATATTTATTAAAATTAATAAATAATATTTTAATACAACATTTTTTAAACCTAGAGTAGTGTGGCACTAAATTAGATGAAAGTAAATGTGATTTATTTTTATGGCTTTTTGACCTGTTTAGAAAAAATGGGTAATAAAAATACGTAAATGGGTGTAGTTCGCAACATATTACCAAAACGGGCCGGTCGCGATTCGTGGCGCGACCACCTAGTTGCAGAAAAAACCGCTACCGCGTGTGAGTGCGATACGTGGCAAAAACTCCGACGTGGAGTACTGACGTGGAGAGTGGTCGCGGGAAAATCAGCGACCACCTCTGGTGATGACACGTGGCAAGCCACGTTGGAGCTGCACAGGGACAATGTGCCACGTGGCGTAGTCGCTGGGTTTTTTGCGACCATGTCATGTGTCACAATGTGATTTGTTGCTGTCTCACGTGGCGCGGTCGCTGGTCTTTCCGCGACCAGCCTAGATTACGTCACGTGTTGGCAGTTGGTTGGCTGTTCGTTGGTCGCGGCAGTTGTGGCGACCAAGTTTCTGTGTTCTTCCGGGTCACTGTTCGCGACCACGTAACATTCTGCTATTTCTCCTGCGACCACAAAACATTATATATACTCCCTCCGCCAAACTAATCTTCACAACTTGGCAGTTCTACACACAAACAGGTATAAATTTCGTTCTTTAATGTTTAATGTTTTGCTTGTTTATTTCGTTTAATTTTTTATTTAAATAATAATATGCAATTGTAATTTATTTATTTTGTTTTGTGTAGATAAATTGAACTTACATGACGCCTACAGTAGTTGTTGTATATGCTAAGGGAAGAGTCACAGAAACTGAGGAAGGAGTAAAATTTGAAGGATCTAGAAGAATTATACAAATAGAAAGAAATATTAATTTTATTGGGTTAAAAAAAAATTACGTCAAAGATTAAAATTATATGAGAATGAAATAATAGGATGCATTACAACTAGATATTTTGTAGATAATAAATATGCATTATTTGAATTAGTTGATGATAGTGATGTCAATCTTATGATGACTAATTTTGAACAACCGGAGTTAGGCCATATAGAATTATGTGTAGAAATAGTTATTGCAGGTAATGCGTCGTCATATAATGAAGGTGGTGCATTTGAGTCAAATGTTTGTAGGGCGTACGATGAAGGTGGTACGGGAATAAACTCAAGTGAAGAAGATGAAACTTATATCGTCTCAGATTCTTTCGGGATTCATCTACTGATGGTGAAACTTATATCCACCTATTTTAAATATTACTGCTTATAATACTATCTTAAAATCTAACCACCTATTTTAAATATTATTGCCTAAAAAACTACCTTTAAATCTAACCACCTAGAATAATTCTAATTTCATCAATAAAAAATAATTATAATTTCGAAATTAAAAAATTAAAAAAATTTGAAATACCTTCAAGTAGCCAATCTTACACACCCACAGAAAACCAGCTTCTTCAAGGAGGTCCACGATAGCATCTGGTATGGTGGGTCGTCCTAAATATAATGGCGGTTTCCTTCGTAGTACTAACCGCCTACATTCTCCACTATTCCATACATGTTGGGAAATGTGAGCTTTCTGAAGCCACAACACATCTCCCTCAATTGGACCACACTCAATAACTAATCCATCGGAAGAAGACGAGGATGTCATGGTGAAAAAACAAGATTGACCAGAGCACTATAAAGGAGGGAAGTAAAATTTTTTAACTTCCACCTCCTTTTATAGTGGTCCGGAAATGGGCCGCGGGGGTAACCCAAAAGGTGGTCGCGGATTAATCCGCGACCAGGCCTGGTCGCTGGAAAACTCGCGACCAGGTGACATCATCCAAGCCTGGTCGATGGAAATGTCGCGACCAGGTCACGTCATCCACTTAAACTCGTAACTCGACACGTGGCGCCACGAGAGTTGGTCGTTACAAACTCAGTGATCACGCATCGTGGCAATACAACACCACATTGTGACACGTGGCGTGGTCGCGAAAAACCCAGTGACTACGCCACGTGGCACATTGTCCCTGTGCAGCTCTAACGTGGCTTGCCACGTGTCATCACCAGAGGTGGTCGCTGATTTTCCCGCAACCACTCTCCACGTCGGAGTTTTTGCCACGTGTCGCACTCACACGCAGTCGCGGCTTTTTCTGCAACTAGGTGGTCGCGCCACGAATTACGACCGGCCCATTTTGGTAATATGTTGCGAACTACACCCATTTACGTATTTTGATTACCCATTTTTTCTAAACAGGTCAAAAAGCTCATTTTTATATATACATGTTAAGTTTCACCCTAAGCATTATTACTTGATTTTCTTTGTTGTGTGATGTGCCATGCACGAAACATTGTCTTGGAAGAGTGGGCCTTGTGTTGAATGGGGCCGGGGCAGGGTTGAGAGTTGAGACAGTGTCTATAGCCATGTGCTAATGAGATGTGAACAAGTCATGTGACCACATATATTCATGCATGAATTGAAAGAAGGGGTCACAACATATAGGTATGGGACTGTTGGAGGCTGAAAATACAACAATAATTAATAGATCTAAAGGGATATGGAGGAAACCAACACATAGTATATGTGTATATCTCACTTCTAATGACTTGTGTAACAGGAACATACAACCTTTTGGTTTGGGCTAGAATTGCAACAACCATGAAGGGACAACCCTCACATTCACATATAAATTTCAATAAGTCATCCCCTTTCCATGGCTTTTGCTATCTTTGTTTTCCTGTTTACTTGTCATCTCTGACCCTATTGCATGTTCTTTGACTACCATTGTATCTCTATCATGTTGGCTCCTTCATGCTGCTTCAACTTAATTAGCTTCCATGTTTAACTTCATCAAAATTTAAAACTATATATATGGGACTCTACCCCACCATTTTTCAGATACTTGTGATGACAAAGTTGATGATGATGATAATAAATTAATGGGAAGGTGGAATGAATTGTTCATGTGTGTAGGTGGAAGAACTCATATTAATCGATTTTGGGGGCTCCCCACGTGAAGAAATTAAGACAAGATTTCTATGTATCTCTTTTGATTCTTGAAGAAATGCAAACTTTATTGCTGATCTCAAATTATTTCCAAGCTCACTTTGATGGCGTACGTAAAAGATTGATTTAATTGTCTAAAAATAATAATTATTTGCTACCTTTTTATATTTTAAATATTTTCGTCATTCGTATATTATCTTTACTAAATTTAAAATTAATTAAGTTTAATACTTATTTTTATCAAATATTTATTTTTCATAATTCATATATTAATTTATTATATTTTTTAATTTACTTAAAAAATTAAAATTATTAAATCTATTATTTTTATCTCATTTTTTTAATTATATTTTTTTTATATTTATTATTTCTTCCAACAAAATTTAGGATTTCCTTCTTGATTAATGACAACTGCAGCATTATCATTATACTGAATTATTATACCGTTATTACGTTTGAGTTCTTCAATATTATAAGTATACAATCCAACAGCGGCAAAATTTTGTTAGAATATATAAAATTAAATAATTGTAACTTTGCAAACTAAATTAAATCTATATATATCATATAAGTTGATAAATGTCAGATATACACGCGTTGGGATGAAATAACACACTTTTGATAAAGAGAAAAAATAACACATCATAAATTGATTAATTATTGGGATTTATATTTAAATAAAATTATTATTAAACTTATCAAAAAAAATTTGTGTTGCTTAAAAATATGATATGTTAAATATATATAAATAAAGAATAATTTTCACTTTCTAAAGTAATTTGATAAAGTTTAATCAAATTCATAATTTATTTTCTAATATATTAATAGAGTATATATTTAGATTGTTTATTATTGTTGGATCACCATATTATTCATTGTCATACTCTTATCAGATTAACCATTATTTATTTATATTCGACGCTCAATATGTTTGGTACTTATCGCTTGTAGATATATTAAAGATCTAAATCGCTTAAAAATATAGTGTGTTAAGAGACAACTTTCATCTTATATATTTGATTTTATAGTAAGATTAAGTTACATTTGTAACTCATGTTTATAATGTACAGTACAGCAAACTTATATCTACATTAGCTACTAGCACACAAGTGTTAAAAAAATTAAATCTAAATCAAACATACGTTAAATCTAATGATCAATCTAAATCAAACATACATTAATCTAAATCAAACATACATTAAATATGTTTCATTCACCATTATTTACGGTTATATATCATATTTATCCAATATTCATTGACATTGTGAGTAATTAATAAAAAAAAAATTATCTAGATTCTTTTACTTTTAGTGATTTTTTTCACAATGGCCTTTTTTATCTACAATACTCCGACTCAATGCCTATTTTTCCCTCTAATAATTGCTTAGATAATAAAATTTCTTTAGAAAACCTTAATCACGCTAAATTGATGAATTAAATTTATACAAACAAACATGAAATTTTGATTGAAGTTATCAGAGAAAAAGTCCCTATTAGTGATATTTATGAAACTAATTCGGTGTTTTAAATTTTAAATTGATATATTTAATTTGTTCGTTATTAGTTAAGGGTCATTTCGTATATGTCCAAGAAAAAAAAGCAACATATAGTCCAAAACAATAGTCTTCTAGTTTATCCAAAGGGACATAGAAGGAATAAATTAATCAACATAATAAACAGGATATCTGGAAAACCATGCTATAAATATCGATGGATTTATAAATTAATACTCTTGCATGCTCAACCTAATAAAACTGAAATTTAACAAATTTTTAATAAAGCACTTAACCCCTTAAATAACATAAACACCCAATGTACAACTAGGTACACAATATGTATAATATATAAAATGAAAATCCTATATATGTAAATTAATAACGAAAAATATGATAGGATTGTAGGACTTTGTTAGGTTTTGTCCTCGGAAATTTGAGTATAAACAAAGGAATAGCGTCATCAAAGCTGGATTGTTTGATTATGAGCAGGCACGTAATCAGAAATCACGTATAAGTTTTGGTCTTTATCAAACACAAAACAAAGAGAGACAAAGAAAGGTGCTTACACTTTTAAATTGTTGGGCAGTTCGAATTCTTAGTCTCAAAGGTGACGTTCCAATGTCTTCCAATGTCGGATTTTGTTTTCTAAAAGCAACTCAAACTTACCTAAAGAAAATTCATTTTTCAAACCCTTTATTTAATTTGAATTCAATTTACTTTGAGTCTCATATGTGGACTATAAGAAAAGTTACATAACAAAAAAAATAATCAATTAAAATATTAACTTAGGAACGTGGTTCCTCCCATGCATTAAAAATAGAAAATAATCAACAGAGAAACCCCAATGTTAGAAAAAAGAAAAAATAAGTATATAACATGAAATATAATACAATGTAATACATAAAAGAGAAAAATAATAAGTATTAATTAATAGAGTGCATGATACATTAAAGTAAAAATATATCAATATTCCTATTAGAAGAACACAGGTTGAATAACTTATCCATTAACCATTAACGGTTGTAGTAGTTGTCATGTTTCCACAATATAACCAATAAACAATAGCAGTTTCATTCTCATCTTCAATTATTCAATCATGATTTGGTGGAGTATGTGCTCACTTTGCTATCTAGTGTGTGACGTCCCTTTATTTGTGCGTTACAGAGGCAAAAACACTCATCCATGGTTATGGCGACATATATTCTGGAATTCCACAATAACATAGTTTTTTGAGAACTGCATAAAATTCATTTTAATACAAATTTATTTTGAATCGTTTTGTGCAATTAAAGTATGGGGTTAAATTAATTTTAATCATAAATATGTACGAGTTACGTGACAAATTGACGTCTGATATAAAAAAAAAAAAAAAAACATGCTCCTATTATGTGAAGTACGGTATCACTGCTTCTATTTCCTTATACTTTCTTGATATGTTCTTAAAATATTGTAACTCTATTGGAGTATATTTTTTTTCTTTTTTAAGACTTAGATATTTGATAGATATATATTCGTGAAATATTCAAATTTTTTAAAAAAATTATAAAAATCCAATACAAGTACATATTAAGCATAAAACCACCTGCAATACAAACATTGCACTTGAAATCATCATAACAATTTCAAGAAAGGTACGAGATTATATTATTTTTATTATGATAATAATAATTTCTAATTTTTATTTTAATTTTTACATTTTTAAATCATATACTCATTATGTTATAATTTTTTATATATATTTATATCACGTATCATGTCTGGTATATTTTTAAAATAATTAGGTCACCACGTTGGACATGTATGATATAATTCGTCTGTCATAGTTTTGCCTATATTTAATGTTTATTACAGTAATATTCATTACTTAATAATATTATATTATTTTTTAAAATATAAAAAGTTTACCGGATTTAAGCAATTTTTTACATGCTAGTATATAGTTTCCAACAAATAGTGTTTAACATGACACATTTGATATTTCATTGTAACATAGTGGAGATATTAGAAATCACCCTTAATTATGATTACTTATGTAATTAAATTCTATCAAAATCGTTAGCTAGTTTCTCAAATGAGTTGAGTGCGAAATGTTGTAAAGTACAGTCGTCAAAACCTCCATCCATGAGAAGGTGAGATTCAGAGATATCACACATGCAAGATTTATAGAGTTAGTATACTATAAGTCACGTACGTAGTCTAGATTCTAACAATCAGTGCATTTTATCAACATAAGTTACACTAGTTTATGATCACATTGCAAATTTTCTAGTTTATCTTTACATAATGTCTTGACTCTTTGAGTGAGCAAATTAGTAGAAACAATATTTTTCTTTAAAAAAATTGATAAAAATATTTTAACTTTTCAGTAATTGGATATCTACAGACCGATGATAAACACAAGAGTGGATTAGCTAATATAAAACTATTATAATTTAATTAATGATTTTGAATTTAAGTCTTAAATAATAATTAAGAATATTAAAATGAGGGGAAAATTTGCCACTTGTAATAATACTCTACTGCATATATATCTTCTTCTTTGTACTTTAACTTCGTTGAATGCGTTTTTCTAGATTACTATTTCAGTCAAACTTTGTAAAAAGAGCACCTCTTTTTCTTTCTTGGTAGTTGACATAAAATAATTGTTACAAATAATTCTAAACTCAACACTAATAATAAGCACGTATTAATGTGCATTAAAATTATTTTTGTTGGTGTACCGACATGTGTATAAACAGTATAAATAAAAATCATGTTGTGGCTTGTGCATGTGTAAAATGATAATTTCGAAATAGAATAACGAAGAATTTGAGTAATGAGAGGATTAATGAGTAGTCCAAGATCCGAAAGTGGAACTAGGAAAGAGTGTGTTGAATAAAAAGAAGGTGAGTCAATAGTCCCACATGACAAAGTCTGACAAACGTTGTTGCCACCAATGTGTTTGTTGCAGCCCAGAGTTGCAACACAATGCGTGAAGTTGCGGTGACCACGTGGTTATTGGGCGTGCCACTTCATCCCGAGATATCGACATACACGTGGATTGGTCTTTTCTTTCCCTTCCATAAGGCAACTACAGGACAAAGTCCTACGTAGACATTTCCATAATGCATCAATGTTATCATTTCACCCCCACAAACCCTCACTTTCAAATTCCTTCTCTTTCACCTTATTTACTCTCACAATAATAATGCCACTTTCTTGTTCTTAATTCATACTCTTTCTTGGCCTAATGGGTTGCAATTGTTGAAGCACAATGCAGCACTTGCAATTCCTTGTAAAACTAGTCATGTCAAATGAAAAAATACTTCACCAATGTTATGTTGCATGTGAAATAAAAAAAAATATTTAATATACAATTATTATAATATACAACAACCGGAGATAATCAGATATAAATTATAAAGAAAGAAAAATATTTAATGAATAAATATGTTGATTGATTACATATTATATTATAGTTGGTTATAAAATAAAGTTACGTGAAATAAATTATATATTTAAATTAGTGTTTATAAAATTTATAATGATAAAATTAATTCTAAAGTGATTTTGATATTTTTTTAAAAAAAAAAAGTTACTCAAAAATTACTTTAATTCAATGAATTTTATATTTAAAATCAATTTTAAATTTTTTTTATATGTAAAATTAAATATTTATAACATAAAATCAAATACAAGTGAAATATCGGATAACTCTCATGGTATTTAAGTTTACAATATATGGTAGGATCAAACTCTACAGCATCTTTGATTTTTATCAGCTAATTAAATTCAAAACAAGTTTAAGTGTTTTATTGATAAGAATTGTTATTGGATCAGATGTGAAGTACTGGCCAATGCTGATAAGGTCTGCATAATTGAGTTGAAGAAAGAATTGAATGTAGCTTGGCATTTATATGTTTTGGTCAAATAATAAATACTCCATCAAACAACTTGCATGAACAGAGACAAAGTCAATATTAATTAGAGTTGGAGTGAAAATTCAACTCTCTAAGAGTACAAACTATTAACATGTAATAAATTTATATATATAGCTGTAAGTACTTCATTCAACTAGAATAAAGACTGTCACTAATTAATTTCTTACATCTTTTAATAGTACATGGATTCATACTGAAACTTAAATAACAAAATGTACTTTTCTAAGAATAATGATCACAAAATAAGATAATTTATTAACTATTTATTTATGGAGTGATGGAATGCTTGTTTTGATATTATATAATGCAAGAAAAGAATATATAAGCTGACTTAGTTAAAATTGGAGTCCTCTTGGTACCTAGGTAGCTAGCTAGAGTGAGTAAAAAACTTTTGGTGATGAGAAACTAGTTATGCTATCAATAAGCTTGAAAATGAGCAACTCCTTCAGGTTATCTCCTATAAGGGCTACCAAATGAACATTAGGAAAATATGGTCTTGTTGCATAAAAGTGAACAAGACAGAACAAAAATCTGACACAGTGGAAATTGCAAACATTGAATTGTGCATTCATGTGGAGAAGAAAAAAGAATAGTACAAGCAAGCAAATTTATTATTACACTATTATAGGTCATGAATTTTCTCACCTTAGCATTTCCCATGATAAAATTTACCTTTTCTGAGACTTAAAAGAGAATAAGGAAGTATATATACATATATATATATATATAAAAGATTACAAGGCGATGAAAAAATAACAAAATAACAGTTTACTAATAAAATGTCTAATATGCATGCATTATCACATTTTTACCTCTTACTCGGTCAGTAAAAATTGAAAAGATGAAAAAAATAATAATATTTTTTTATTCCACTTATTTTATTCTATTTTTCAATATACCTCATGTTTTTCAATTTCCATTTTATTTATCTATCCTTGCTTTTCTACTTCCAATTTTTTCATCTTACTTAGGTCTGTACATGTTATTGTTTAATGTGTGAATATTCTATTGCCCAACAATTAATAACACATTTGTTGCTTAATTTTTTCTATCATTTAACTTCAAAATCCTTTTAACACCTAAGCCTTGCTTAAATAATTGAAGGTTCAAATGATTAGAATTCTCTTTGATATAGGATGGCACTTTGAGGGGTGCCGGAAGACAACCAATAATAAAAAGGGAAGTAAATACTAATAGTTTAAGTTGAACTTCAATGTGGACCCCTATACACCACTCTATATATAATAACCTTCCATCCATCTATTCTTCATCTCATCAACCACTCACAATTTCCAATTTATTACTCAGTTAAGTCATTCATCTCAACAACAAAAAAACTGAAGAAAACTCTACCCTCTTTATTCAAGGATTCAAACATCAAATTTCATCTCAAATTTTTTCTTCAAAATGAAAACTTCCTTTGTAATCTCTCTTCTGGTTTTGTCACTCCTCCTTGCAAAAACTCAAGGTAATACATATAAAAAGCAATATTTTCAACAGCAATTCAGTCAATTAGACCTTCTTTTTGGAGTTCTAACTTTTCATTTGGTGCAGGGATTCGTTTGGGGAAAGTGTCTTTACCAGTTCAGCAACGACAAAAACAACATGTATGTGATCCTCACTTGGTAGTTTTATGTGTTCATTTCTTTAACAAATTTTAACCTTTATTCATTCTTTCATATTTCTAAAAATGTTAATGTAAAAGTTCACTTCTGACTACAGGAAGAGGAAAGTAATATGCTGCAAAGAAGTAGCACTGATGCTGAGGAAACTGTTCTCTGCAAAGACAACAACAAATGCACAGGTAGCCAGAAGAAAAGAGCCTCTAAAGTATCAAGAAAATCAAACAACCAGTTACCAAATATTCATGAAGATTATTATGGACCTAGAAGGCATAGGCCTAGACACCACTAGTTTTGAAACTCATTAGTTCATCTTTTCCTTTGTTTCTCCTTAGCATACAAACATGATCTACAATCTTACAAAGTAGACAGTATAATTACTCAGTGCAAGTTGTCCCATAAACTCTTCATGACTTCAAATTTTGTGGTTATGCATAAAAAAAGTGCAAGGCTTCATTCTAGCTCGTTCTTCTTGTTTCTGGTTTAATTAAAACATAGCAAAATATACTTAATTACCAAACATATGTCATCAAATAAATTTAATTAGTACAAACCTTCTTTTAAATGTGTATAAATTGTAGTATTAAGCATCTTGAATGTTCTTATTTTGCTGCAGGAAAGATAAAGAATAGGAAACTCGTTACCACCTCCGTTTCTACAACTCAATCCCTCTCAAAGGTTGGTTGAGAAGAAAAAAAATTAATTATATATATTCTGTTGTATATATATGTAAACCTTGGAATTTCTTTTTTATTCTGTTTTCATATTTATGATATTTTATATATGTTCCATGTACAGAATGAGAAGAATGAAGAGTACAAGATTGACCCCTCGATACATGGAAATGCTAGAAATAATGTGAATACATTGAGTTCTTCAAAGCAGAAAGATGTCCCTGAAGAGCACTACCATGACCTTGCAGAGATAACTGAGATGGACTATTCTCCAGCAAAGAGAAAGCCTCCAATACACAACTGAATCTAGGGATGATCAACTACCAAAAAACTGACAAAGATCCCTATATTAGGGTCAATAAAATATAGACAGAGAAGTGAGATTGGACAGCATTGCAGAAATGCTGCAGTATTTTTGGCCTAGGAATGATTTGTACATTATTATTATTCTTATTATTATTATTCTATCAGCCTTTATTGATTACAATATATGTATTTTAGAAACATATATCTTTTAGTTTGATGATTAAGTCATGAGTGCATATTGAATTTGCCTCTTGAATTTTCACTGGCTCATAATTTTTACTATACTAAGATAAAGGGAAAAGAAAGTGACATAAGTGTTGTTTATAGACTAAGGTGTGTCTCTTTCAAGATATGGAAGGAAAAATACACCAGTGACCAATGATTGCAATGGTACCAATACCATTTACTAGTTTTGTTCTTTTGTGGCTGAGAAAGGCAACGTGTTCATCTGTTCTTACATAAAAGTTTTCCCATACCATAACTCGGTTCACACTTGGTTATCTCATTTAATTAACCAGTGGAAGTACGTTAATATTGCAACCAAAATTTGAAAAAGAAAATGTTATCTGAAATCACCCTTCACTCTTCCTAGTTAGAGTTAGGGGTAAGTTGAATCTCCACATTAATACAAACATGTGGGAAAAGAATCGTTGGTACTTTTTTTTTAAGAGTAAATTATATCTTAAATAAATATATTTATATATTTTTAAAAAATAAACTATCATCTTAGTTCTTCAAATTATAAAACACTGTCATAATGGTTTATAAAATAGAAAAATATCAAATAAATCCTAATTAAAAGTTATGAGACATTGTCATAGTAGTCTCCAAAATCTGAAAAATGTAAAATATGTTCATAAATTTATCATTTTGATTCTTAAATATATATTAATATTATATGTAGGGATTAAAATGATTAAAATTAATTACTTATTTAACTTTTTTCTTATGCTAGGAACTTTAATGCATGATAATGTTCCATAGTTCTAGAAACTTATTAAATATTTTTCTAATTTTCAAGAATATATGATAATACTCCACAGATTTGAAGTGTAGTATCTTAGGTGTTATTCATGATGCTTTAAATTAAATTTAAACTTCACCTCAATAAATATATATACATATATATAAAAGAAACAAAAATATGGCATTTCAAAGATAATCATTTGATATAGAATATGGAGACTAGGCATAGATGGAGCCACCCATACTAAAGAAGGGACAACTACATTGGCTTGTCTTGTAACAAAACCAAACCTAAAACCTTGGTGAAAAGAAAACAATCTTTGACAATCAAAAACAATAGAACCCACCTCAATAGGTCATAAATTGAAAATAATAAAAATAAAAAATTGATTAGGTTTATTAATGTAAAAATATTTTGTCTTAATTATGATCATCATACATAAAGGAATGCAATGTAGTGGGTGACTTGGCACTGGTCCATTTGGATTGTAGGGGCTACCTTCATTGTAGACAATGAACTGATGAAGTGAGAAGGTATGGAGTATTAATTGAATAACAGTCCCATTGTCGGGCCACATGCAACCAATTGGGCCCATTATGTTTGGCTCATTGATTGCAATAGTATGATGGGTCAATCTTACATGTGGGCTCACATGCTGGATCATGGATGGATAATCCATGTATAATCGTGGCCCATTTTGATTGCATAGATTGCGCTGTACCACGATACTAAATAACATGCATTTAGGTTGATGGTAACTGTTCTTGACACAAAATAAAAATAATCTCATCCCAACAACTTTTTCCTGTTGTGAATATAATCTCTCCATGAATGATTGCCCCAAAAGTTCATGACAGTTTATATGAATTTCTTATATTTACAATATTTTTATAAATTTTTTTCGGAATATCACGTCTATACATGATAATAACTCATTGCATTTAAGATTTATGAACATAAATTAAGGAATATTTAATAGATGTAGAGTGTTTATATTTTTTCAGGCTAAGATAACTTCATGAATATCTTGATTTTTTATGGTTGTACCATTAGTACTGAGGAAAGAAAGATTAAGAATAAATTACATTCTCTTTTTTCTCAGAGTGATGTATATTAAATTTTTTTATATTAAAATATGTATTTGTCTTCGCTTATGTTAAAAAAATATTATATATAAAAATACATTTTACACTACTAATTATAAGTATTATTATTATTTCTCTCTTTTAATAAAATATATATTTATCTCCTTCATTATATATAAATATTCTATATTTTAGATTATTTCTAATTTGTTTAGCTAAACATTATTTTATAATTAAAGTACTTTTTACATTATCCTATTATGAGATATTTAAATTATATAACATTTGAATATTTTATGATAAGACAATGTACTCAACATTTGAAATTAAAAAACATAATATTTAAATATGTCAATATAATGTAAAGACATTTTAATTATAAAATTATTGTAGTTAAAAATTATATATAAAAAAAAGCTACATTTATATTTGATAAGGGACAAAAACATATATGTTATAATATAAAAAAAGAAGGTAGAAATAATAATTATATTTATTAAGGAATAACAGTGAAAGTGTATTTTTCTTTACGGAAATTCAACAAAAAAATTAATAAAGTAAATAACACGCATCAAAATCTATGAAAAATATATTTCTTAATATAAAATTATAATTTATTAAAAAATTAATTAGATTTTAAATTTCTAAAATATCAATTGTTTTAGGAAAATAATATAAAAAATTGTGTGATGGAAGTAAAACGAGCTAAATAATTTCCATGCACATCAACAGTGAGTAAGTGGTGTTTGATTTGGATTTGCATCAAAATCAAAACCATTACAAAGTAAAAAAGAAAAGTTGTGATACTAGATCAAATTAATTTTATTTTCAAGTCCAATTCATAACACCTTGCTTCAATGAATTTTTATGTCTGAGTCTGTGTCAACAAATCTCATTCGAACCTTTTTCTTTTCCCAACAAGCTCCGAGATAAACTCTCCTGCGCGTTTTTGTTTGCGTATATTTTTTATACTCGTGTGAATAGTTAAATTTTTATGTTATTGCAGTAATTTTTTTATTTTACTCAACAGTAACTTATAAAAATCTATTTAATATAAGAAAGTTAGTGCTGAATTTTGAAATCAGGGATTTATAGATAAAATTAAAAAGCACTTATTTTAGGAATTTTATGGCAATTAAGCTTACCAATCCAGGAATAGACGAGATGTCGCATTGTTTAAGTGATAAATATTTAAAATATCAAGTAAAATTATATTTATCATTAAGTTAATATTATAAAATATTTTAATTGATATTTATAATGAACATATTTTAAAATTTTAATTCTTTATCCAAATTAAAATAATGCTTTTATTTTTATGTATTTTCACTTTAACTATACTATGGGTACGTTATTATAATTTATAATGTTTTTTTAAAGATGATAAAATAATGAATACATATAAAAAAATAATAATATCTACCAAATATTTTTACCGATTAATAGTGTCAAAATGACAATATCTTGATTGAGCATTGGAAGAACTTTACCGAAAAGAAACAACTTATTTAAAGTATTAAGAAATGTTTATAAATGTACAAGTAAGTTCTTAACTTAAGAAAACATTATTCAATACAAACAAGTTTTTACCTTAAATTATTTTTAGAGATGAACATAATTATTGTAAAAAAAAAAAATCTAACTCTAATATACAATTAATTAACTAATTTATTTAAAAATATATATATAGATATATATTTTTATTAAATTTTTTTATTAAAAAATATTCACACCAAACCCTAGCTAAGCATTGTGCAAGACCTGTGGACTAAACTGGAAGCTAACATGCATAAAAACGCAAACTTTCTCTGTAACTTAAGTGTGTAGCAAATTACCAGGGGTTTGGGCCAAATGGGTGGATAAGTTGGACCCTGCAAGCCTTGAAAGAATTGAATTCATTGCCTATGGATCTTGTTGTTTCTCTTTTGTTAAAGTCTCCACCAATTTCCTTTTCAAGATTTTAGAAAGACAAAATTAACCCACCTTTTCTCCTCTACCCCTCTTAAAACTTCTCTTTCCCGTTCACCTTTCGCAGTGGTGGGTATGTACAAGTTTGGGTAGAGGAGTTTAAATTGTCCAAAATCAAACTATAAATAAGGTTTGTTTTTAACCATTTGGACCTCTTTTGGACCGGGTTCAGACTGGGTCGGGTGGGTTATTTCGGTGAAGATTGATAAATTAAGAGTAGAATTATCAACCAAGCAAAATTAATTTATAAAACTAAAAGATGGATTTCTAG
Organism: Hylodesmum podocarpum; assembly: GCA_026586105.1. Lineage (NCBI taxonomy): Eukaryota > Viridiplantae > Streptophyta > Magnoliopsida > Fabales > Fabaceae > Hylodesmum > Hylodesmum podocarpum. The sequence goes on along the minus strand of JALJEV010000650.1, from coordinate 6,564,679 downwards.
CCAAATAAATTGAAATTTTGATCAAAGTCCTTATACGTATTTTTTAAGCAGTTTTTTACCTTATATAACCGATTACATATTTCAAAGTCTGTTAAATCCATAAGTAATTTAAAAAAATAAAAACAGAATCTAACTTTAAATAAATATGACATAATTATTAAAACATCTAACCGATAATAAAAGTATATTAAGTATCGAATAAATCTTGCTAAAACTTTAAATCTGTAAAGATAATTTTAATTACAATGAAGTTTAGTTATAACTAAATATGAATATATAATTAGGGTTTTAAAAATTAATATAACTAATTTTCTTATAATTAGTTATTTAGATTATGGTTACAATTTGATTATAACAATCATTTTCATATATTATATTTAATGATTATAATTATATTATTTAAAAGTTTGACCGTGAATGGTTAGTTTTATGTGTTGGCCATGTTTAAACATTAGGATAATAATTAACGAATTAACTAGATAAAAATTATAACTATTAATTAAGGTATAACTCTTCTACTTAAAGTGTATAATATCTCAAATATTATTAGTTGTGTTTTTGCATCCCTATCTTTTTTATCATTAAGCAGTCATTTACGGGTTTTAGTTGGTGATCCGGACTAACGAGTGATCCAGGCTGTTTCGCTCTTGACGATGAAACTTATCCCTATCGTTTTACTGGTCAATCTCCACCCTTGTTATTTTTAGGTCATATCTAGTATTTACAGTTTTTCTCGATTTGGTACGGCCCACACTGAAATAGTATTTTACCCCTAGATGTCTAGTCAACTGTTGCGTCTCAACGCATTTCGGGAAGAACCAGCTAGCTCTGGGTTCGAGTGACATTTCACCCCTAACCACAACTCATCTACCGATTCTTCAAAATCAGTTGGTTTGGACCTCCACTTAGTTTCACCCAAGTTTCATCCTGGTCATGGATAGATCACCCAGGTTTGAGTTCATAAGCAATGACGATTGTCCTATGAAAACTCGCTTTCGCTATGGCTCTGGTGGTTTCCCTTAACCAAGCCACTGCCTATGAGTCATCGGCTCATTCTTCAACAAGCAAGCAGTTAAAGTCCCGGGCAGAGCTCTTCCCACTACTTGGGAGCTTACAGTTTCATGTTTTATTTCACTCTTAGGAGGTTCTTTTTCACCTTCCTTTAGTTGACTATATATTAGTTTTACAAGATAATTGATATGATACTATGTTTCAAATTAACTTACCAATTGACATTGAGTCATATTAGATTTTTAACCTAAAGTAATCAAGATGGACGTCCCGGGGACGTGGAACCACCCCAACTCCCATGAATGTGAGAAATGCGGGGAACGTGCACCCACACGTTCTCCCCTTTAGACCCACCATTTTGCCACTCCCAACTATCAATTCGCTGCCTATAAAAGGGGTAATATTAGACACTCAAAGGGTTTAAATGATTTGAACAAGAGAACGTAGAGAATTGAGAGAGAAACGTCTACAAGAACTAAAAGAAGATTCCACATCCAAATACAACCAAGAACACAGTGTATAATTAAATTTAATTCAACTAATTCATTAGTTAATTAAAAATAATTTGAATTATAATAGATTGGGTCCACTCTTTTAAAATATTTATCCTTTTATTAAAAAATATGGAAATAATATTGTGAAATATATTGTATTTTTTTAAGTGAAATATATTATATTTTTTTTAAGAGTGCACAAATTAAAATTGAGTAAAACAATAAAATAATTAATTATAAATGTCAACTACAATCCTACTTTTACTTACACATGTTTTATAAAATAATGAATAAATTCCCATCGTAATTTTTTAAACACATGATATATAAATCCCATCCACTTAATCTGGCTGCCACACTCTTAAAAATCCCGCAAAAATATTCATTAAGAATTAAAAATACTAATTAACTCCGACCCCAAACATTCGATCAACAAATTTATGGTAAAAGAGTTTTCTCCACTCAATCCTATAAAGTCAAAAAATGGAAGAAATCAAATCATTTAATCTTTAGGAATTAACTATTACTCCCACATTGTCTCTAATGATGTTAGAAATGTCACATTGTCCTTAATCAAAGTGATAATATGTGAAAAAACATAATTATATCATTTGCTTGTATATGACATATACTTAGCACAAACTTTTACAAGATAAAGGTGTTCTATTTATTTATTTTTTTACCTACTTAAATTGTGCTTGGTATTTTTAGATGGGCTCAACATAACATCTATTATCAATAACAAGTCAATACTTAAATATAATATTTCTTCAATAATTTATAAAATAAATTACTTTTACACAAAAAGGACACTTGTTATGAAAATAAAAACGAAATTTCTTTCGCTAAAAATATCTAATGCAACATGTTCTTGTCGAAATATAGATTCTAAGTGAATGTCGGTGGGCTGAACATGAGACTGGAGTCTCTGAGGTCAGTGACCAAGGTGTTGAGGTCAGGTACCTGCAAAAGACACTCCGATGTTAAAGTCAATGTCTTATTAAAAGAGTTTGTCTTTATCAATTTTTCGTCCCCTACCTTATACGAAGAGAATTACTTTTATACTATACTAAGATAAGTCATGATTAGCCGCAGGTTTAGAGAGTAACTAAGTAATTATTATATAGGATGATTAAAGGGATATGCCCTTCTTCTTACACGTACAGAAAATTTTGATAAAAAATACTTTAATGTCGGATAAATACATAATTTAGAAACCAACTCTATTAAATTAAACTATCCAAATATAACCTTGGCGTATCTCCTCATCATCCTACTCATTATTTCCTTTATACACCACATATTTTCAATATATTTTCATATGATGATTTTCAATATATTTTCGGTGTAATTTCTAATAAAAAAATCTATTATATTTTTTATTTCTTCGGTGACTTGCTTACCACACAGTATCCAAAGTACGTGTATTTTATGAAATCTCAACATTTGATGTTAATTGATATACCCTTCAAAAATGTTAATTAATGTACCTTAATCATAAAATTCAACAGAACCATTATACATCAATTTCTTAACCATCCTTTTAAAATTGACGGTGACAATACAGAATCACAAAACAAGGGTTGAAAATGCAAAATTCAAATCCACCACTGAACACAATTCACACAAACCATAATTTCTAAGAAAATAAATAAATAAATAAAAAAGGCGGCGACCGACTCATATCCACCCTAGGACAAGTCGAAGCCAAAAGAAAGGTAGTAATCCAGTGGTGCATGTCGCAAGATACACTCGCATGCACCCTACATTGATTCATGTGAAAATCAGTGTTTGTGCATTGTGCGTAGAGACTGAGAGCGGTGAAAGCGCGAAGGCTGCAACACCCCCACTCCCTCCCTTCAATCCCTAATTCCCCAAACTTATCCACTCACTTTTCACGAACCGCTCTTATTCTCAGGTAGATTCTTCTCTCTATGCTATTCAATCATCATTTTCTTATCCGATTCTGCGTTTCGATAACGGTTACTGTTTTTCGCTTTTTCCGTTTACGATTTCCTTTGAAACCAACCCTTGCTAGGGTTGCAACTCTTAATTATCCATCCGTAGTAGTTCTCTGTTATATCCCCCAACGAGACATGGTTATATCAAAGTGAGTGAAATTAGGTTCGCGACTTTGTTTTCCTCTTCATAGGATTGTATATCTTATCAATCATATTCGAGTTTTGATGATTGCTGTGTTTTGCTCGCACAGAGTGATTTTGATTATTGATTATTGATTTCATCGTGTCAGAAGTTTTGGGATAGTTTAGAACCAATAGCTATGAAGTAGTTTCGGGTTTGGCTTATCTTGAGGGATGTTGGAAACTGATATTAGGTCCGTGTTTTATTCCTTCATCAATTGTTTGGATATACATTTTGATCTATGATGATACAAATGTTGTTCACTGTCCTTGGATACAGTTTTTTTTTGAAAAAATTTAGTGCATGCTTAGGGTACTGTTAGAACATCTCTGCAAGTAGGTTGAGAGAAAATTACAAAGAGTTTATTCCCAAAAAGCATGTTGAGAGTGCTCAAACGGAATTCTGATTGTAATCCAAGCATATCTTCAGTGAGATGGGAATGTGCCTAATGCCTTTTCTTTGGCATTTGGGATCTTGTGTTTGTATGTTTTTGAATATTTGCTAATGAGAAACGAGTAAAACTGTCTGACCTAGGAAAGGTATTGTAATGTAACGGGTATGATATTTAAAAATTTTTTAAGTGCAATATATTTTGTTATAACGGCGTCACCATTCTTGTGATTTTATTGGATTGCGGTTTCTTTTTGTGGCTGGTCAGTTAAAGTGAGGAGATTCTGCTTCTTGTTTCGTCGGTTATCATTAATTACTTGAAAACATTTACCTGAGATGCATGCCATGCTTCCAAGATTACTTATCTTGTTGAAAGTGCCTAATCTGCGGTTTCTTTTTGCGGCTGGTCAGTTAAAGTGCGGAGATTCTGCTTCTTGGTTCGTCGGTTATCATTAATTACTTGAAAACATTTAGCTGAGATGCATGTCGTGCTCCCAAAATTACTTTTCTTGTTGAAAGGGCCTAATCATATAAAGTGATCTCTTGACCACAAAATGGGCTGCTTTTATAGTTACTCTGCTGCAGTCACTGCCTTGCATTTTCATGCAGGCTAACATATTTGAAGCTGTCTGCTCAAACATATTTTGCTGTCTCAGTATACACGATAACTACATAAAATGACCTTTATTTCATACAGCTAATGATATTGACATGAGTGGAGTAAGTGATTCATGCATACATGTGGGTGCATGCAGGGACGAAAATAAGAATTTCTAATTGATGGAATTGGATAGAAAAATATGGGCATGCCAGAATATGTGGGGCTATACATAATTTAGCCTCCCTCCAATTAGTTGCATGCCTTCTTGAAATTTGGTTTTGTTTGAGAAATTCAGATTTTTAGTTGATGTATGTATGTTGGCAAAGTTAATGCTAATCTCTGAATGATGTGATTTTTTAATTTTGTATTTGCTTTACACTGCCATAATCTAGAGAGAAGGTAAAGTAATCCTACTTGACTCTTGTTCAGCTTGAGTTTCAAGGTGTGGCTTATGTTCAGCTTGCTGGGATTCATTAGGAGTTTCCATCTATCATCTGCTATGTGGATAAGATCATGCAGAAGCTGGATCATGAATCCCTTACGGGCTAGGCTGTTAACCCCACTTTTCAGCGTCGCTTTTAGGCTCAGTAGTCAGTCATGTGCAATAGCCGTGCTATTATGCTGTTGTGGCACCTAGCTGCTCCGTCAATGGCCAACGCATTGTGCTGAGTCATTGCGGTGCATTTCACAGCCAAAATCACGGCCGTAGTGAGTGCGACAGAAGATGTGCTGAAATCCAATTTTGTCCCTGAAACAACTGTTGTTTTGTTGCTGCAACCCTTTCTGCCCCCTCCTCCATCTGCGGTCTCTGCCCTCTCTCTCTGCAAAGCTGTGCGTGTTTTTCTCTCCTACATTTGCAATTGAATTTTCTAAGGGGAAGGCGGTGCTTAGATGTCGGTGTCTTAGGGTTACAGTAAACAAAGGAGTTAGGGTTGCAAGAATTCGGATAATGGGCCCAAATGCTCTCATTTATTTTTCTTCTTTCTTGTTTTGGTTTGCTGGGCCTCATTGAGCCCAGTTTGACTTTTCTTTCTTGGTCTCTGTTTTTAAGCATGACATTATAATATGATAAACTAAATAGCAGTAATAGTAATAATAAATTCATACAATCATAACAATCATCGGCCTTAGTCAATGTTGTTTGTTGGTATTTACTTGTATGTTTTGTTTAAGAAACCTGTATATTTTTATTGTTAATTATGAATGTTGGGAATTTGGAGTAATTTTTATCTTTTTCTAGATTTTATATGTATATGGTATACATTATGTGAACTTTAACACAATTCATAATCATGGTTGTTTCCTGATCTGCTATCCCATTTTCGGGGTCAACTGCCATGAGTCATTTGTGATCATTAACTATGCTTATAGGACGAATGGTTCCTTCACGACTTTCCCGATGTTGGTCTGTGTTTTTTCCAGCTGTTCAATAGCCCCTTCCTGTAGTCTTCTGAATTTTGAATAGTTTTCAAGATTCTCTATTTTCAATATCTAATAAATCACTTAATGAAAGTATACTCTCCTTCCGCTCATTTAACAATGTCTATGATCTCTTCTTTAACCAAACATGAATCTTATCTTATTCAACAATGTATCATAGCTTGGTTTGTATTACCCTCCTCAGGATGGGTTCCTCTTTTCAACCTGACAGGGATGGAGTAGTTTGAGTCCCATATTGGCTGGGTGTGCAACACAATTTTTATTGATGATAGAGGCTTTCCCCTGTAATTGGAATACTTTTTTGAGTGGGTTCTCTATATCATAAGTTCACAGGATAGGAGTTCTACCCTGGCAGTAAACACTTAAGTCTAGCTGGATACTTGGACTTGTCTTTCATTCATACTCGTTTTTTTTTTTCTATTAGTTTGAAGATCATGGAATCATGTCAACTTGTAAAATTTTATGTTCGATTTATAGAATCCATTTTGCATTGGTTGATCTTCGCATTTGAGGAGGATTTTATAACTATGAGATTTACATGTAGCAAGAAAGTGGTAGTATCAATTGCGTTTTTGCTTTTCCAGATATGGCAGTGTAGAGTTCTTTCTTTTTGTATTGTTTTATTGGTTGTACATGATTTGCTCAATAATCTGATATCATGGAAGATAATTAAATAGTGACATACCTCTTAATAGCTTCTGGTAATTCTTTCCCCCCATTTTATAGGGTATACGAGGTACGTGGAGAATGGGAAGTCATGGTACTGAGAAGATCCTGAATAATAGTATTGCCGGAAGTTCAGAAACCACCATTGAGATAAAGATTAAAACATTGGATTCTCAAACTTACACCCTCAGAGTGGATAAACAGGTAATTCTTTGGTCATTTACACTGCTCTGTCTTCCTGTAGAAACATGTTAACTAGTTGAAAAGATTAAGGGTCTGTTTGTTTTTTCAAAAGAAACAAAAATCATTCAATAAAAAAAATTTATAATAATTAAATAGTTTTTTTTTAAAAAAAAATCAAAATACTAAAAAATAGTTTCTTGAGTGCTTTTCTTTGAAACTAGAAAGAGTAGCTACTGAAAAGCTCCTAATAAAAATTATGTCAATAACTTTTTCCCCCTGCATATCCCAATGCATCCTAATATTTTTGATGTTTAACTATGGCACTATTTAAGGTATCTTGAATATAAGGCTTTTACCTCTTTGAATTACCAAACAATGTGCTTAAAGATTTAACTAATTGTGCTATCTTACAACAATTTGTGCTGTTCTGCAGATGCCAGTCCCTGCCCTGAAAGAACAGATTGCTTCTGTAACTGGAGTTTTATCTGAGCGACAACGCTTAATTTGCCAAGGGAAAGTTCTAAAGGATGATCAGCTCTTGTCTGCCTATCGTATCCTATCTCTTTGTCTTTCTGCTTTGTGTTCAAGGACTCACAAGTGAAGCAATGTGTTGTTTTCTTGGCAGTAGGTTAACAGAGATGCCATCTTGTCAGTAGGTTAATAGTTACGGGATTTCGGTTTTGGAATAGTTACCATAATACAAAACAATATATGCGTGTTTGTCATTTCGTAATCTACTTTGATAGAACTTCTTTATATGGTTGTTTGCAAAACTATATATGATCCTTTCCTTACTGTAGCAGTGTAATCATCTTTTTTGTCATTAAGCATTTTATCAGGAGTTTAGGTTTTGAGGCAAGAGGCTCCAGCATATAGGAAACAGATTGAGAAGGGACACATTAGCCATAGCAGTAAAATTACTGTTGAGTGGTGACTTTTGGGTTTTGTTCCCAGTTGCTTAAACTTCAACAAAAGTGTATGGAAGTTAAAATATATGCCCATGTTATAGTTTATTTTTGGTTGCCAAATATATTAATATTAATCTCAGTAGTTAATTTATGAACAAAACTATGGAGCATTCTTGTTGATGATTTAAGTTTTCAAATGCGTCTATAATGCTTAAACTTAAATTTTCAATAAATTCAAAAGCCATGATTTGTTATAACGAAGAAGTTTTGTTCCTGCCATGCTTTTAGCAATTGTACTTGATTCTTGTACCTATATCCCTATTTTTTTCATATTCTGCCTTCAACAAGAGTTTCCTCCGTAACACAAGTAGATGTTGAAGATGGTCACACCTTACATCTGGTTGTGAGGCAACCTGATCTACCACCACCGGGAAGTGTGCCCAATCATTCAGGTTTGATAAGATTATGTACATTATCTTTTGGTTATGTATTCTTGTTTAGTAGCCTCACCTGGTCTTTCTTCCAAAGGTGATATTCTTAGTTGAACCTCTTTATCATGTTTCCATTTTATACTTTATAAAGGCATGCCTGGGGGGAAATTGTGAATATACTCAACTTGCTTACAGAGTAGGTTTGCAAGTTTTAATGTTATGCCTGCAAGAATAAAATGATTAGATAATCAGCTCAGTTCTGCAAAACTTTTACCTTATTTTGTGTTGGGAAATATTCCTCAGGAGCAAGCCTAATTCGTAAAATAAGAAAATCAAGAAAATTGTCTTGATATTTGATAATTTTCCATCTTGGCACTAGTGAACTTGTTAATCTTCCTGGAGTTTACCTCCTGACCTTCACGGTCCACCCAAATGAAAGTTTTCCCCTAATACAAAGGGATAAGGTCTTTACTGACCTCCATGCTTACCTACTTTTTGCAGTGACTGAACCCAATTCAAGCACAAGCCATGGTCACACTACTCAAATAGCCCCCGGTGTTGTTATTGAAACTTTCAATGTGCCTGTCCAGGGTGATGGAGTTCATCCTGAAATCAATAGGGTATATTTAAATCACTATATCAGATGAGGAGGGGGCACTTTGAGGGGTTATTTTGTAAATGAAACTTTAATTTTTATCTTATCCTGTGCAGATTGTTTCTGCTGTTCTAGGATCCATTGGACTTCCAAATTTTGCGAGTGGCAGTGAAGGGATTGATGTCAGGGTAACTTCAGCTTTCTATATATAGTTATTTTTTTTGGGTATTGTGGTGCTATAATGAGTTTATGATGCGTGAATGCAAAAAAAACAAAAAAAAAATAAGAAGCTGGTATATGAATGTATCTCTTTATGTGTCTATTCATCTGAAACTCTAACATGAAATTTGGGCATATTGGATTGGTGAAGGAGCATGGTTCCCAAGGCTCTGGAAGAACTTCGGGATCTAGTGGATTTATAGACTTTTTTAATCCTCAACCTGAACAAGCTGGTTTGCGGGTTTTGTCTGATAGATTGCGTAATGTGTTTGGACCTCCAGCACCAGTATCTCTAGGATCTTTGCAGCCTCCTGTATGTGCTAAGTTCCTTATTTACTTCATTCAGATGTACATATCTTTTAGATTTGACATTTGAGTCTCTCCCTCTCTTGCTGAGAGCGGAAATCAAACAACTTATTTAATTTTTATATTGTCTTGTAGGTCATTCCTGATTCTTTGACAACTTTGTCCCAATACTTGAGTCATATAAGCCATGAATTTGATGCAATTGGTAAGCATGCTATGTTGAATTTATAGTTATCCTTCATTGGCTACTGTTGCATGCTTGTTCTCTGAGAATGATTTGGAACACATTTTACAGTCAGAGAAGTCAGAGAAGGGGGGGATAATTCCCAAGCTGTTGAGGCTCAAAGGAATGAAGAAATGGGATCTGTTTCTTCACGTTCAAGTTCAAATCCAGAAGCACTTTTATCACCCTCATCCTTGGCTGAAGTTTTACTTTCTACCAGACGAATGATCGTTGAACAAGCTGGCGAATGCCTACTTGTGCGTTCTAAAACATCTCCTTAGATTTTTCTTCTGTATTTTGAAAATTAAAATGACCATGTAACGATTCAAACTTTTGAAGGAAGTGTTTATACTCTCTATTTTCTGCATTCTTTTTGAAAATAGGTATTTTGAGCCACATAGTTATTGGCTTTATTATTCTAAACATATAAATTTGCCACCTTCATTATATACTTTCACAGCAACTATCAAGGCAGCTGGAGAATCAAGCAAATGTAACTGATCCCTTGTTGCGATCAAGCATTCAATCCAGGGCTTTGAGAACTGGAGTTTTGTTTTATAACCTCGGAGCATTTTTACTTGAGCTAGGCCGCACAACCATGACACTGCGTTTGGGTCAAACACCGGTAGGCTTGGTTTCGTATTGTTGGTATCTTGTTAGATATTTGTTATGTTTTTGCTACTAATATCTGCCTGTGCAGTCTGAAGCTGTAGTTAATGGTGGTCCTGCAGTTTTTATATCCCCAAATGGTCCTAACCATATCATGGTTCAGGTTGTTCTTGTCCCTTTACTATCTTGTCATGACAACTATACTGCTATTGCTTATTGAGCTGCATGGTTCCAGCCCCTTCCTTTTCAACCTGGAGCAAACTTTGGTGCTGTTCCTGGGGGACCTGCAGCTGCACAGTCTAACTCAAGTTTAGGTAGTGGACTTGGCTCAAGCTTTTTCCCAAGGCGCATAGATATACAGATACGGCGAGGTACATTATATTTATTTTTTAGTTATGTAGGCCCCCCTTTTTTGTGTGTGTGTGATGCTCTTAACTTATATCTAACTCCATTTATATTGTTAGGTACCTCAACAATCTCACCCAATACCAATCAAGAAGAACGCAATGATACACAATCTGCTTCAGTACATAGAAATCAAGGTGAAAGTTCTGTTAATCAGGCAACCACTAGGCATCCAGATGCATCTATTGCTGGGGAGCCAGGAGTAAGGCTAGTGCCAATTAGAACCATGGTTGCAGCTGCAGTACCAGGTTCCTTAGGGCGTCCTTCAGAATCATCTGGTAATTCTATAGGGCTTTACTATCCAGTTCTTGGGAGATTTCAACATGTATCTCCTGGGAATGCAAATAATGAACAGGGATCTCAACAATCAAGTCAGCTTCATACTGCGGCACCATCAACTCCTGAATCCATGTTGCAGAGGCCAAACACAGAAGATTCTGCAAGGAATGGTAATTTAACAAATGCCTTTCAACATCTGAAATCAATGGTCACTTCCTAGTTCAATATTTATTTATTTTCCATGCTGATATGCATATTACGTTATCCAAACGTATCTTTTTATAATTTGCAAAAATATGCATATTATGTTCTTCCTATTTTTGGCTCCTGTATTGTAAATTGGAGAGTAGTCTATACGGTTTGTTTCAGTGCACTGGTTATAGATTGATAATTTTTTCCCGAGTGCTTTATTTAATATTTATTGTTAATAAAGTAATAGGAAAGAAAAATACAGGTAAAATAGTAATTTTGTGATTGATTGATCATGCTTCTGAAGCATTTTATTGGAGTCAATGTGTTTGATTCATTTTGTGAGGAAGATATATTGTTACTTACTATATTCACTTTTACAAACCTTTTAAAATATATCATTTAGAAAACAATTACTTATATAAATGCACAAATTTTTATTCTTCAGTCCAGATTGTTTCTTTCTTTGTAACTCCAAGCTTCCATCCCTATGAGAACTTATAGGTTGCTTGTATGGCCTATCACTTTGTAATCGCTCAAAAGGTTGCTCATAGAAGTGTCAGTTTGTGAGCAGTCAATAGCTTTGCTTGTATAGCTCGTGGCTGCTTATTTTGATGTCTTTTAAATTCTGTGATATATACTGTAAGGATATCTTCAGGACTTTATTTGATTTTATTTTGTCATTGGACTTTGTTTTAGGATCCTCATCAACTCCAAGCACAAGACAAGATGCATCAAATTCTCGTGTTGTAAATATCAATATTCTGGCTGCTAGCGGACCCCAAAACAACCAAGAATCTGAGAGACAAATACCGAGCAGTGTACTTCAATTTTTAAGGACACTCTTCCCTGGTGGAGAAATTCATGTGGAAGATCCAAGTGTACAAGGAACAACTGCAGGTTCTACCTCAGATCACGCTGCAACATCGACAGGTGCTGCCCAAGTCGATGTTGCTGCCCAAGTCTCCGAAGCACAACCTAATGTCAGTGATGAAGGAATATTTTTGTCTAATATACTTCGTGAGATCATGCCAGTCATATCTCAACAAGTAGGGTCTGAGGAAAATCCTTCGGAAGATCATATGGTTCAAGATGCTTCAACCCAGGTCTGCATGCTTCATAGCTTTCTGAGCTTCTTTCCTTATTCTTTTCTGTGATTACAATTACTATTATGCTTCAACTGCCTAAGCCTTTCTCACCCATCGTGGGTGCTTCTGGACTTTGATGAACACTGGCGGAATATCCAATTTTTGCATCTTTTTTCAAATCCCACTGGGTCTCCCTTTCCGGGAAGCTGCTGAATAGATGTAGTGTAGCAAAAAATCAGGCGAGATTATGCAGGAAAATTATCTTATTCTTTTTTGCCTGTTCAAAGAGAATATTTTGTTGTTAAAATTAAGTATTGTAACTATCTCCTATAAAAATAAAAAAAAAAAGAAGTTGATCAATAGACTTGTGTGCAGGTTGAAACTGATGCTGGGACATCACGCAGACAGAGTGATTCTGATCCAAGCTCCCCAAATCCAAAACGTCAAAAGGTTTCTCTTCCACTTGTAAACTGATGTTGAGCACGCTTTATTTGAAACCCCAGCTAGGTTTACCAACCCGGTTTTAGGTTGGATTGCATCTGCATAGTGTCATAGCTGTTAAAAAAACAAAAATAATAATATTTACAATAGTGCAGCCACCTGCCTATTCAGTGGTTGGGTACATGAATCAAATGATACCATGGTGTTCTTTCAGATCATTTTTAATGGTTTCATTTAAAAAGAGTTTTTCCTTGTCTAACCCTCCATCTAGTTATAGGGCTATAATTCTTTTGATGAACTTTCTTAACCGAGCTTTTTAAGGTTGATAATTTTATTTGCCCACTTATAAGTCACATGATGTTAAACATCTAATTGTTTTCTCTTGCGTGTGTCATTAATCAGTATTGGAGAATGAAAACAGTCATACTGCATGGTGCATGCTTTGAATTGTTCAGTTACTACTACAAATTTGAATAATGCCATGGCTTGTTGATGCAGACGGAGTGATATAGAAGGGATAATGTTGAGTTTGCGGTCGTGGAAGATTGTGATCGTAAGAAACAGAAATCGGGGTGGATCTCATGATGTCATTATGGTATTATGTGCTTACCTAGTTTTCTATAACGAGCGTGATTTCATTTTTTCCTGCTGTAGACAAACCTTAAGAAGATTGCTCTCTTGTACATTATTGGCATTGGAATTGAGTTCCGTTTAAGCTTGGAATTGGGAATAGAATTCAACATTAGAATTGAGATGCCATCTTATAAACTTCATTTGGTGGCGTCTGTGAACCTCAAACAGAACTAAATCGAACATTTCTCGATTTTTAAACTGGAAGAATTTTGATTTAAGGAAAGCAATAATTTAGATGCAGGACATTATCCCTGTTGACATTACCGTTATTGTTTATAGTTGCTATGTTTTTACGTTGCAAGCTGCAGTATCCGTTGACCGGTATTTTTTTCTTTTTAAAAAATACATCGTCAATTTAATCATTCAACTATTATTCATAGGAATACTAATTAGTTCAAAGGAAAATAAAATATTTATCATTAGTCCAATTTTGTTAAATTATAAATTCTTTTATTAAGATTGATATATTCTTTTTTTTTCACATAATTTTTTAAACTATTTTTATTTTAAGTTTAAGAAGCATTGAGTTTTATTTTTATTTTTTACTCATTTTTATTTATTTATTATCATTTTCATTTTAGCTATCATTATTAAATCGGTTAAGCATAAATACATATTTTTGTAAAGAATATTATACACAAAATTTATTTAATCTATATTTTAATAAAAGTAATTATTTATCTTCATTAACTATATTTTATTTATTTATAGATGATCTATATATTAATAAATTGAGGCATTCATCTATCAAAACAAATTCAAATTTGTCTTCCTAAATTTGTCCTGTGACAGACATTATATATTTTAATTCTAAAATTATAATTGAATTGTTGACCTATATGCATAATGTTCACACAACTAGAGAGGAGCTGGATTTTCATTATAACTGATTTTTATACTCTTGTGTTTGAGATAGCTTTTTGGCGGTAAGAAAAAATCGATTGCTTTATTTTTCATGGTATTATCATGATTTGTGGTGGTTAGAATTGATTTTTTTTATAACCCTAATATACTATTAATTTATAGCTTAATTAATTATTCAGTTCTATATACCCATTTAGGGTTACGTGAAAAAAAAGCATGATTTCTAAATTTTCAAAAAATATTTTTACATTTTTTTTATAAGAACAAATTTAATCTACCATGTACGTTAATTGTGAACTTCTATCTTGCAAGAGAATATCTCACTTTTTCAAAAAAAAATTCTCTCTTTTGCTGTAATTTAAATATTCTTCAGCATTCTTTCCTAATGTAATTGAAGTTCTCATCTCATACCCTCAGTAAATTATAATCTTATGTCTTGAGAGTTATTATATTACTTTACCCTTCACGATCATTAAAATATACATTAAAATATACACATTTTAGTTTGTGATCCTTTTACTTATTTTAAAAAAAATATTAGTTACATTGTCACCTTTAACAAATATAAGAATTGCAATATCCTATCTTGTTTTGAAATATAGGTTTTCTTCCCAATCCAATATAAATATTTTATATTTTACTTTCTTCTATAATTTTTTAGTTGAATTTTTTTATAATTAAATTGTTTTTTCCTTATCACGAGACGTTTGAATATTATATTTTCTAATTTTAAATATTAAAAAAGTAGTGGGATACATAATGTATATTCTACTAAGTGAGTATTATTTGTGATGACTTTTCATAATAAAAACTAGTGGGATACATATTGATGTTCATCTAATTATTTAACGAAGGGACAAAGACTACAAATTATGATAGAAAATTTCTAAGAACTAAAACCAGAATAAATAAATTTGGAGTTCTAAAATTCGAATTATAAAAAATATTATCAAGAGAAACTTAATTAATCCTAAATTTATGTATCAAAATATTTTTTTACTGCATAATATTCATCTAATTTAAATATATAATATAGATATTATTTTACCTATTTTATAATAATTTATCATAGTTTAAATTTTATATATTAAATTCAAAATATGTAATGTACGACTGAAATACTAATTACCTTTTTGAAATGTAAGTAAATTATCTTATCAAAATAATCTCAAGCAAAACTTGTCAAATTTTTGGACACTAAGTGTAATACCATTATGTGTAATTATTTTTTTTTTCAACGAGTTGAGTATTTAATAGTCAAAATTGTTGTGTAGTATGCGGGAATTGGGCTTGTTAAAATTTGGGCCGATCTAATTGGGAGCCTATTTTCAGAGGCCCATCTTCTGAACTCTTTACAAAAGCAGCGTCTTCTCTCAGATTCGAGCGAGAGAGAGAAGTGATTAGGGTTTTTGAGTGCGGCTGTCCAAACCTTCTTCTCTGCAACTTTCGCCGGAAACTCCCTGCACCATGGCTGAACAAGTTCGTTTGTTTTACTTTCATTTTCTCCGTTTTGTTTTATGAATAATTCTTAATCTTCGTTTGGATCTTCCGTTGATCTTTTCAATTGCGTGTATTGCAGACGGAGAAGGCTTTTTTGAAGCAACCAAAAGTGTTTCTCAGGTACACTAAATGCTTGAGGAAATTAATGTTTCATTTCGTTGCTTTTTCTTCTTACATTGTGATGTTGATGCTGAATAGTTTGTTGCTTTATTCACTTTCACAGCTCGAAGAAATCTGGGAAGGGGAAGAGACCTGGAAAAGGTGGAAACCGCTTTTGGAAATCCATTGGTCTTGGATTTAAGACTCCCAGGGAAGCCACTGAAGGTATCTATCTTTCTTATATATTAATGTTTATTCTGTTCGATGTGAAACTATTAGGTTATTGTTGTTGACAAGTGTTGGTTATTATTGTAGATGTTAAATTTTGTCGATGTGTGGTGCTTATGTTTTCATAGTGAGATAAAACTTCTCCCAAACACACCCTAGTTAGTTAGTTGTTGCTACTCTTTAATATTTTGTTTATTCATGCTGATCTGATGGTGGTTGAGTAAAATTTAATTTCCCAGCGATATTATTCACCGTGATTTCTTTGTAGTAGTTTTATATTTTATTGTAGTTGAGGCCAGAGATTTGTATAATGTGAACATTTTTGTTTACGGGATTCAAGTATTGGTCTGTAGAACAGTGTATATGCTTGTACTCGAGTGTTTCTATCTTAATAATGTTGATATTCTGGTGTTGTGCAATGCAAGCGTTGTTGGGAAATAGATGATATGCATGTGTCTATGGAATGTAATCCAAGTTTTGATGAGAGTCTGATTGTTATAATTCGTGGCATTACTCGTCTTATGTGTCTATCTATGGTGAATTACGACACCGAATGTGTATATATGGTCAGTTTTGCTTCCCAACTAGGTCCTTATTTAGTGTTATTTTTTGAATACAGGAACCTACATCGACAAGAAGTGCCCTTTCACCGGCAGTGTTTCCATCAGAGGCCGCATCTTAGCAGGAACATGTCACAGTGCTAAGATGAATAGGACTATCATTGTGAGGAGGAATTATCTCCATTTTATCAAGAAGTATCAGAGGTATTGTCTTGCCATGTTTTTGATGTCCAGTTTTTATGTGTATTTGTTTGCTTGTAGAACCATGACAATAATTCCATTTTATGTATTGTATTTAGATACGAGAAGAGGCATTCGAACATTCCTGCTCACATATCACCTTGCTTCCGTGTGAAGGAAGGTGATCACGTCATTATTGGTCAATGCAGGTGAGTTTAGATAGGAGAAATCTGTGTAGTTAACCTGAATCTTGTTATATGTTTATAGGTATAAATATTCTGATTCTTATAACCACTTATGTAGGCCTCTCTCAAAGACCGTTAGATTCAATGTGCTGAAGGTGATCCCAGCTGGATCGTCTAGTGGTGCAAAGAAGGCATTTACTGGCATTTGAGCATTGATTTCTAATTTTTGTTGAAGAAAATTGACTTTATGTTATTAATTAGTAGATCTTATATCTGGAAGGTGACAAATATAAAGACCTCGTCAATTTTGATTGCGTTTGAGGTTTTGTTCTGGCGTTTGAGGTTTTGTTATATGGTGTATGTTTAGACCTCGTTATCCGTTTCCCGAGTATATCTTTTTAGTGTTCACTTAGTTTAGTGTTTGGTAGAATGAAGTTTTTGTTCCTCATTTAATCCGTGCCAAATATTTAAAAACAATAGTTTCTTAATTCTAATACACCTGATTTATTAAATTCGTCCTTGACATGAATTGGATTAAATGTCTGACATGTTATACTCGATGTATGCGGTGAAGAAAGGCTTTTATAAAGCCCATGCTTGTTGCATTTTGGGTGTAAAATGAAGATGAGAATGGGTTATAAAAGCTTGTCAATTTATCTCTAATTGGTCTTGTGTACTTAGGTTAATCCAAAGGGAGGGTCAGTATGAATTTTTTTAACTTTAAAACAAAAGAAGGTTAATGTGTCCTTTAATAAAATTTTGAAGGATTTGTTGTAATTTGTACTGAATTATAATTATAATTGTAGTGGGTTGTAGTTGTAACTTTATAAGTAACCCTAAAAGGGTTTGCAATTTTACAAAAGTTTATGGTGCCAGTGTTTTATTAAAATTGTTCGCCTGCCTTTTTTTCTTTCGAATTTCAATGCAGAGTTTTTGGTAGGACAATCAAATTCCTGGATACATCCAATTTAAATAAAAGAATAAACTTGTGGGCTTTGTTGTCCTGGACCTGCACTACTTTTGGGAGAGAAAATAGTATGAATTCATGTTCATCTATGTTTCTTCACAGAAAAATACTAGAGATAACTTGATGAGAAGTGTTTTTATAATGTTATCTATTATATTTTCTTTTGTTACATATCTAATTATAATTGACTAGAAAATAGATTATTTTCATAATTTTACAATGTCATTTATTTATAATATATGATGAGTTTGTTTTATAATAATTATTTTCAAAATCATATAAACAGTGATGTTTAATGGACTGAAAATATAATTTTTATTTATTTATACTCTTTATTTAATTTAACTGGTTATTTAATAACTTATTTTAAGAATTAAATTGAATAAGTATCTTTACAAACTGAATTATGTACATTTTATTAAAAGAAATCTTAACGTGGCCAAATGGATGACCGGTACTGCTGCTATTATTAACTGTAATATGAGTACCACATTTTTAAAATATATTATTCAAGTCAATTTTTTAATTATAAAGGTTTTTTTAAAATGCTAATTTACTGTTTTTTGTCATTTTTTAAAAATAATGAAATTCAATTTTTTAATTAAAAATATTTTATATTACAAATATAGGTAATTTTCTATTTATTTTTAATGGTTTTTCTAATTTATGATCGTAGACATATATGATGACAATATTAGAAATTTTATTAAAAATTTTTACTACATTCAAATCATAAAAATTTATTCAATACTTTGTCATTTTAAATAATTTGTACTATTTAATAAAGAGGAAGGGTGTTGATTATATAGTAAAAAAAAAGTGTATTCATTGAATGAGATCAATGTTTAGTCAAAATTATTCAATTTGATCATAAAAAATAACGTGCAACTCAGTTTAGATAGGTTCAATATATTATCAAATTCAATTGATCCCAGTTTCTACGGCTTTGATTGGTTCGATTTTTATCAAAACATAATTTAAGGCACCCTGCAATCCCCACCAATATAATAAAGAATGATCACAGCAAATATATAAAAAGAATCAAGACAAAAAAGTTTCGGACGAGTAAAAAGAATTGTTTTTTTAAGTTATTTTAAATAATGGTTTGTTCAATTTCAATTTTTTTTTTAAATTGATTTAACCGTTTAAATTAACTTGAATTTATTTGTGAACACTCTTAATAAAAGTATACACCAGTGTTTACTAGATAGCAGACAATGTAATTAAAACAAGTAAGACTTTATTTGATGAAATTTACAATAAGTTTACCCATCATAATGAGTTGAGAATATTGATAACTAGTTGGACTTGCATCAGTGGAGATGTTTGACTTGAGTCACAATGGTTGCATTGCATGCATCTGAAACACTGGCAAATATAGCATCATTGATTATATATGGAACATGTGATAGTTGATATATGACAAGAAACCACTGTGTCGGTGCATGGTAGTGATAACAGCTTGGTGCTGAACTCTATCAATAATGAAACTGTCACCTATATGTCTACCCTTGTTTGTGAGAACTGTTATTGTCCCCACATTGTTGTCGATTTGTTATATAATTGCTCCAATTCATACTTTGACACCACCCAAAATTACTGATAGAAAAATTTACTTCTTTGTCTTGAGCAAATTACCATATTGCTATTGAAGTTTAATAAAAATATGTTCCACAAACTCTTGCCATGTTGTGCTTTCAAGTTTAAAATTAGTTTCCTATTATTTCCTTTCTCAAACTGGCTTACTTATCTTTTTTACAATTTTAAATAATTTTCTTTCAAACAGAAAATTATCTAAAAGCTACGATACAAGTGATCAGTAGCTTTCAGTACTAAAAATTAATAGATAACTGAAATACGCACACAATTAGTTATAAGATGTGAAAAGAGAGAAATACATATTCGTATATATATATATATTTTATGAGAAAGTTGACTAGTTGATTACTGATTAAAGTAAAGCATAATACTTGTTTAATCTTACTAGAATCTAAGTTTATTACAAAATTATATTAAAATTAAGATTATTTCTTTCTATACTCTAGAATTTTCTTCCAACACTTTTAAAATGAATTCCAGAATATATTTCGAGAATATAGGAAGAAAATTCCTAAAGCTAATGCAATAATAGCAATTAATTGCATTGGAGTCTAATGAGTTTTCAAAATATCATGTTAATTTAGTTTTTTTCCCTTATCTAAATTTCTGCCTTTTCTCTGTTAAATTTTTTATATTTTTTATTAGTCCCTAAAAAATTTTCTATTACTAACTTTAGTTATTTTAGTTAACTTTTTTATAATGATTTTAGTTAATGCTTTACTTCTTCACTGAATTAGTCTCTTGACATACCCGAGTCTATCACGGTTTAAAATACTTCAATCTCTATTATTTGGAATCGAGTTGACTTTATTTATTAAAAAAAATAAAATAAAAAAATCTCTTTTTTTTTGCCCTTTTGGTACTGGCCATTTGCAATGAAAATATCTCACACCAAATGAACCCTTATGAGGGGCATGGATTTGTTTAAGCCTTTCCACTGATGCCAAAATGCAATGGGCACAAAACTTAAGTGAACACCAGTGTCCCACGTCTGAGTCCATTAACACTTTTGTTTTCCTATCAAAGAGATGAAAAGATTCTTATGCATAGATAATGTCATGACAACTTTATATATAGTGCTAAAGAGCTTCTTCCTTTTGGTATGTTTGACTTGACCATAAAGACTTAAAGATGTATCAACATTTATGTCCTTGTTGAAATCCTAGTTGTAGGGATAGCCACTAAATTTGTAAAGTTCATTCTCAGATTGAAGAAAATGTCATTCCACTTTGATTCCTTTCTCTGATTAATTTATAAGAAATGGGGTGTCATATAACAAAACTAGAACCTCCTGTAGACACTTGATAGAGAAGAATAATTTTGTGATTAATTACCTATCATGTTTCCATTCAATAATTTCTTTATTTAGCACCAACCACAAAATTTGTAAAACTTTGCTTTCAATTCTTTTTGACTCATTATTGGTAATTGAAAAAATAAAGCAAACTCCACCTCAATGTCAACTTGCATTTTAACTTATTATGTTTACATTTACTTCAAAATTAGTGGTATATTCCTATTGTATCCATATTTGATACTAATATTTGTATTATAAACTTCCATTTGTATTTCCTACATAGTCATAACTTTTTTCTTTTGTGTTGTGAATATCCATCACTTTCAAAGCTTTATTGTTTAAAAAAGTTTAAGATGCAAATATAAGAGCTTTGTTTGACTAGTTATGAATGCTGTCTTCAAAGGAATAATCTTGAAAGAATTTCAAGCAACTACTTACAAATTTTGAGTTATGAGTGTTAATACTTTACACACAACTGTTATAGGTAACAGTAATTTTTCTTCTTAAAGAAAATTTCATCAATACTCAAAATATAACTCATCTATCAACATCTATAAATTTGAGTCTATACTCTTCAATAAGATTTATTTGAGTATCAACTTTGTCGCCATGTTACATGACATTTTAGTATCTATTATTTTTCTATTTATAAACTTTTATTTCTTTCAAACATTACTAGTTAATTTTAATTAATTTGGATTTTTTGGTGAAGAATTAATTTTATTTACTCCTACTAGAAAAAAAAAAAACGAATGTAGTGATGGAATTTAGTGCCAAATTAAATTTCCTCTCTAACAACTAAATACTTTGCAACAGCTAGCAAATGACGCATCATGTGTATCACTGTATGTTAGTTACCAGCGGATTTAGTGACAGCAAATATCTGTCTCTAAATTCTCCACATCATAAAATTCATAACAATATGACTAAAATATTTTAGTTTAATATTGTATGACAATATTGATGCATAGTAATTCAAATATTTTATTAGTAATTAAGATATTTACCCATCTCTTTAATTTACTCAAATTAAAAATTATCCGTTTAAAGATTATAAATTATACCATTAATAAATCATAAATAAAATTTTATATAACCTTTTATAAATTTTATTAACAAAGTCATCAAATTTATCGACTGGTTATGTAAAATATTTTATGTTATTAATATTATTTTTTGAATTTTACTATTTTATATATATTTTAATATTATATTAGAATAATGTGAAACTTTTCTATGTGAATATTTATATATTTGAACTTTTCTATAATATATTATATCAAAATTAATTAATTTATTTTTTTAATTTATTTATTGCATTGAGTGACTCATCTTTTATCATTAAACTAATAGAAAATAAATGAACCAGATGAAAAATAAGTATCTTATACTTACTCTTGAAGTAAATTTATCTCCTTTAAATATATTATAGTATAATCTTAAGATAATTTATAAAATATTAATTATTCAAAAAAGTGTTTATTTAAAATTTTATTTTTTTATTTTTAATATATTATGGTAGAAATTTATATTCTTTTATAAAAAAAAAAACATTTAAACATTTCGAGAAGCGGAGAAGATACTCACAACTTCCCTTATGTTATAATTCTTATTTTACTTATTCATTATTTTAATTTTTAAAATATATTTTACAAAATAATAAAATATTACAAAATACTCTTATGTTTTAAATATATTTAAAAATACTATTTTCAAATTATATTCCCAAAAATAATATTTGTAAAGAAAATTCTGTGAAACAATGTGCCGTAGACATGTTCCGTCAGAGATGCCTTTACTTGTAAATTTCTTTTAAAAAGGTCAAAAAGTAGGGACTGAGCTTTTCTGTTGCATTTTATCAAAACATTGAATGACACTATAATTATTCGAATTAATATTCCCAATTAATTCATACTACCAAACAAGAATATATATTGCCTCATAAGACAAATTTGAGTCTATACCATATAATAAATTTTATTAAGATTATTTTTAATTCACTATTTAAATAAATAAATAAACAAAAATATTTAACATAATGTTTTTATGAGGCTCCAAATATTATTATTTTTTTAAAAAAAAAGAGAATATTTAACACAATTACATTTGAATGTAAAATCATTGATTATGCTGAATCACCTCTCAACCATTGAGTTCTGTGTTCTGTGGTTTTGTTTTACACAATCATTGAAACGACCCGCTATATTTTATTGTTGAAATATATTTATATTCTTCATTTATCATTATTATTAAAAATGTTTCCCTTCATTTAAATTTATTTAAATAAAATTTTAAAGATACTTTTACTTGCCAACAAAATGTCAAAAAAAAAAAACCACTTCATATAGATTATGCCATAACCATACATCAAAAGTTATTTTACAAAACGTCACATAGTTATGTAATATTGTGACTATTTTAATATACACAGTATTATTTCCAATCTTCATGCTATCTAACATTCCTTGACATCTCCCCATTTCATTACTTGAATCTACACAATCTGCTCCTCCTCCTAATAAAATTCAGGGATCATCACAGTGTCAAACCACGAACAAACATGCAAGGGTGAGCTTTCCATTAATAGTATATAAAATATTAATATGATATATTTCAAAATCAAATAAATAATGAATTATGACTTAAATGAAATTTCTATATGATGCATGCTCCAACCTCAACTCCAAAAATATGCAATGTGGTACCATAATAGATAATACGATATAATCATCGAATAACTTTACCGACCAGTTGGGATTTCACAGTGGTGCACAGAATCTCATAAACAATCATGTGATCATCATGAATTAAATGAATTCTCACCATAAAAATCCCCCAAGTCTGGCATCCCACCAAGACGCACGGCTTAAGTTTATTATCTGTCCCTCTAACCGAGGCCACCTCTTTTGAGGCATGTATGCATGAATGAAAATGTTACCTCCCTTTCTAGAATATCATTTAAAATCATTCATATTTCAAAATACCAAAAACAATCAATAACCACCAATAAAAATCAAATCAAGAAACACTCATAAACAGTACCGTATACGTGAACAGTATCGTATACGTGAATAGTACCGTATACGTGAATAGTACCGTATACGTGAATAGTAACGTATAAGTGACCGTAGTCCGTGAATAGTACACCAGGTAAGTTCCCAGAAAAGTGGTGAAATCACAAATGGATTCCCTTAATAACCAGGTCTTTCCTTAGCCAGAACTTTCCTAGACATGCACTTCCACACTACCACCCTTTTTCCTAACAACAAGAATAGTTCTTTTCTGATGTGGAAGATCGGACAAAACCGCAACCACAGAGCATACTAAGAATACATGAATAGTACCATATACATGAATAGTAAATATTGTATACATGAATAATAACATATACATGAATAGTAAAATACGGCATACATGAATAGTAAAATACGGTATACATGAATAGTAAAATATTGTATACATGAATAGTAAAATAACGTATACATGAATAGTAAAATACGGCATACGTGAATAGTAAAATACGGTATACATGAATAGTAAAATACGATATACATGAATAGTAAAGTAAGATAAGGACAACTCCCCTTACCTGTTTCTCCTAGCTTCTCTATTCCTTCCCCTACTTACTTGCTCTTATCTAATTTGGAGAGATTTCTAAGAGAGAGTTTAAGAGAATGTTCTTGATTTTGTGATTATAACTGAAACCCTTAGGCCCTATTTATAGAATTCCCAATGTACTATTTGCTACAGAATATTCTACAGAATATTCCACAGAATATTCCACAGAATATTCCACAGAATATTCCACAGAATATTCCACTACAGTAATTTTACTATTTACCTCAGTAATTTTATTATTTACCACAGTAATTTACTATTTGTACAGTAATTTACTATTTACACAGTAATTTACTATTTACACAGTAATTACTATTTGCATAGTAATTTAATCTTCTTCAAATTATATTTAAATTTCTGGAGTGTTACAATACTACCCCCCATAAAAAAAATTTTCGTCCTCGAAATTTACCTCATTCAAATAGTGCAGGGTAGCTTTTCCGCATCTCACTTTCCAGTTCCCATGTTGCATCATCTGTTCCCCAAATAACCTTTACTAAAGGAATATCTTTCCCTCTTAAGGTTTTGATACTCCTATCCTCAATCCTTATTGGTAATGCTTCATATGTTAGATTATCCTTTATTTGTACATCATCTAACTCAATTACATGTGATGAATCATGAATGTATTTCCGAAGTTGGGAAACATGGAAGACATTATGAAGGTTAGAAAGAATTGGGGGTAAAGCAATTTGGTAAGCCACAGGACCTACTCTTTTTATTATTTGAAAGGGACCAATGAAACGCGGTGAAAGTTTTCGGGATTTTAAAACTCTCCCAATACCGGTCCAAGGATTTACCCTTAAGAATACGTGATCACCAACATCAAATTCTAAATCTTTTCTTCTTTTATCATGATAACTTTTCTGCCTACTTTGTGCCGCTCTCATCTTTTCTGAATTAATTTAATCTTTTTCGAGGTTTGTTGTACAATCTCGGTCCTAAAATTAAACTTTCTCCTGATTCAGTCCAACACAAAGGGGTTCTACATTTTCTTCCATATAAGGCTTCAAAAGGTGTCATACCAATGGAAGAATGAAAACTATTATTGTAGGTAAATTCTATCAAAGGTAAAAAGTCTACCCAACTACCCTTATGTTCTAAAACACAAGCTCTCAATAAATCTTCTAAAGATTGGATTGTTCTTTCAGTTTGTCCATCAGTTTGGGGATGATAGGCAGAACTGAATTTTAATTTAGTTCCTAAAGCTTTATGTAGACTCTCCCAAAATCTTGAAGTAAATCTAGGGTCTCTATCTGATACAATACTAGATGGTACACCATGTAATCTTACAATCTCACCTATGTACAAATTAGTTAATTTCTCTAAAGAATACCTAATATTAATAGGAATAAAATGTGCAGACTTAGTTAAACGATCTACTATAACCCAAATTGAATCAAATCCCCTAGGGCTTCTTGGCAAAGCTACCACAAAATCCATGGATATGTTATCCCATTTCCATTGTGGTATTTCTAAAGGTTGCAATAAACCTGAGGGTTTCTGATGTTCAATTTTAGCCTTTTGACAAATTAAACAAGAATACACATATTCACAAATTTCTTTCTTCATTCGAGGCCACCAAAACATGGTTTTCAAATCTTTGTACATCTTAGTGGCACCAGGATGAATACTTAATTTGCTTTTATGTGCTTCCTCCAAAATTGTCTTTCTAACTTCTGGTATATTGGGAATACAAACTCTATCTTGAAACCTCAAAATACCATCCATTCCAATCTTAAATGCACTAGTTTTTCCTTGATTTAAATTTTCCATTTGGGTTTTCAGAAAAGGATCCAATTCTTGCTTCTGTCTAATTTCTTCCAAAAATATGTTAGAAATTTGCAAAGCTCCTAATCTAATACTCGTATTAGTAGTTTCACACACTAAACTAAGATCTCGAAATTGTTCTAATAAATCCATTTCTCTAATCATCAGTGAAGACATAATCAAAGACTTCCTACTTAAAGCATCTGCTACCACATTAGCCTTTCCGGGATGGTAATTAAGTTCAAAATCATAATCCTTTAAAAATTCCATCCATCTTCTTTGTCTCATGTTTAATTCTTTTTGACTAAGTAAATATTTAAGGCTTTTGTGATCGCTAAATACTTCAAACCTAGTTCCATACAAATAGTGTCTCCACATCTTAAGTGTGAATACTACAGCCGCTAATTCTAGATCATGGGTTGGATAATTTTTCTCATGAATCTTAAGTTGTCTAGAAGCGTATGCTACAACTTTTGAATCTTGCATCAATACTCCCCCTAAACCCATTTTGGATGCATCACAATACACTACAAAAGGTTCTTTGGGATCAGGTAGAGTTAATACTGGAGCAGTGGTCAATCTTTCCTTTAGAGTTTGAAAACTATCCTCACATTGAGTTGTCCAAATAAATGCCTGATTCTTTTTAGTCAAGGTAGTCAAAGGCAAAGCTATTTTAGAAAAATCTTTAATAAATCTCCTATAATATCCTGCTAATCCTAGAAAACTCCTAATCTCTGTTACACTTTTAGGTCTCTCCCATTCCAAAACAGATTGTACCTTACATGGATCTACAGATATTCCTCCCTGACATATCACATGACCTAAAAAATTCATTTTCTCCATCCAAAATTCACACTTAGATAATTTAGCAAAAAGTTTTCTGTCCTTTAAAATCTGTAATACTATATTTAAGTGTTTGGCATGATCCTCCCTAGTTTTACTGTATACTAATATGTCATCAATGAATACAATTACAAAATGGTCAAGATAAGGGTGAAAAATTTGATTCATGTAATCCATAAATACTGCTGGAGCATTAGTTACTCCAAAAGGCATAACTAAATACTCATAGTGCCCATAACGAGTACTAAAAGCAGTTTTTGGAATATCCTCGGATTTTACCCTAATCTGATGATATCCTGATCTTAAATCAATCTTACTAAAGATACATGCCCCTCTTAATTGATCCATAAGATCATCAATCCTAAGCAGTGGATATTTATTCTTAATAGTTACTTTATTTAATTGTCTATAATCTATACACATTCTCATGGTTCCATCCTTTTTCTTAACTAACAAAACTGGAGCTCCCCATGGTGACACACTAGGCCTTACTAACTGTTTGTTTAACAATTCTTCAATCTGTTTCTTGACTTCTGCTAATTCTACAGGAGACATTCTATATGGTGCTATGGAAATTGGTCCTGTTCCTGGAACTAAATCAATAGAAAACTCAACTTCTCTTTCAGGAGGTAACTTATCTACTTCTTGAAATATCTCAACAAAATCTTTTACTACCGGCACACTACTCACTTCATTTTCGGACTTAGTTTTATTAGCGGTGATCAGGTATACTTGGGTATTATTATCCCTTAAAGATTTTAAAACTTTATTTATGGAAATAATTTCAACATCCCTACTCACCTCCGGGTCTCGAAAAATAATTGTTTTGTCAAAGCAATTCAACAAAACATGATTAGTGGACAACCAATCCATACCTAAAACAACGTCAATTTGCTGAAGGGGTAAACAAATCAAATTGACACAGAAAGCTTTATCACAAATTTTTATTTTACAGTTTAGACAAATATCGGAGGTTAAAACGAAGTCCCAAATTAGGGTATTTACTTCTAAGTTAAAGTTTAATGAAGACACGGAAGTTTCAATTTTTGTACACAAGAATATGCCACGAAAGAATGAGTAGCACCAATCAAATAATACATTAAAGGAGTTTCACTTATGAAGCATTTACCTCGAATCAAAGGTTCAGAAATTTCATTCCCATTAAGAGAAAAAATTCTTCCTTGAGCTTTAGGTTTTTCAGGTTGCTTTCCTTGCAGGTTTCCTTTTGCTGGACAGTCTTTTGCTAGATGCCCCTTGATGTTGCACTTGTAACAGAAGATACAGGATGAAGCATAGTGCCCGAATTCTCCACACTTAAAACAATTGACATTGACAGGATTATATTCACGATTTCTCATAGGAGTTTTAGAGAAATTCCCATTAGGACGTTCCCTAAATCCTTGAGAAACTTGGTATGGTTTCCCTTTATTTTCGAACCCCATTCTTTTATTTTTAATGGGTCCTCCACTGTTTTTATTTCTATAATATACAGCTCTAGCCCGAGAATCCTCATCATATATTCTACACATATTTACAAGTACTGGAAATTGGTGAATACCTTGATAATTTATAGCCTGTTTTATTTCAGGCCGTAAACCATTTACAAATTTAACACATTTAGACCTTTCACCATCTTTTCCATGATAATGTGCTGAATATCTAATTAGATCCTCAAACTTAACCGCATATTCGCCACCCAAGTTCCCTTGTTTCAATTCCAAAAACTCCATCTCTTTCTTATTCCTTATATCTTCAGGAAAATATTTTTCTAAAAACAATTCCTTAAATTCTTCCCATTTTATTGTTTCTCCCTCCTTTGCTACATACTGGCAGATATTTTCCCACCAATATTCTGCCTCTTCCACTAACATATGAGTTGCAAAAATTACCTTTTTATCTTCACAACATTCCATTACCCGGAAAATCTTTCCAATCTCTCTCAGTCATCGTTGAGCACCTTCAGGATCATATCCACCTTCAAAAGTAGGTGGATTATTTTTCTGAAAACGTTCAAGACCACCGTATCCATTTTGCTCATTGTTGTTCCTATTCTGATTTCCAATTGCTTGAGCAAGATTTTCAAGTGCCTCAGCTATTGCTCTATCGTCTCTTCCCGCCATCTATTACTGAAAAAATTATTTCTCTTACTCTTACTACTTTATACCAGAATGCACAATGAATAATCAAACAACCGCTCAAGCAAACAAACACACAACAAAAACATAGTAAGCACATAACTCACAAGTCGAACTGATTCGACCTGCTCTGATACCAACTGAAACGACCCGCTATATTTTATTGTTGAAATATATTTATATTCTTCATTTATCATTATTATTAAAAATGTTTCCCTTCATTTAAATTTATTTAAATAAAATTTTAAAGATACTTTTACTTGCCAACAAAATGTCAAAAAAAAAAAACCACTTCATATAGATTATGCCATAACCATACATCAAAAGTTATTTTACAAAACGTCACATAGTTATGTAATATTGTGACTATTTTAATATACACAGTATTATTTCCAATCTTCATGCTATCTAACATTCCTTGACATCTCCCCATTTCATTACTGAATCTACCTGTCAATCTGCTCCTCCGAATAAAATTCAGGATCATCACAGGTGTCAAACCACAGACACAAACATGCAAGGGTGAGCTTTCCATTAATAGTATATAAAATATTAATATGATATATTTCAAAATCAAATAAATAATGAATTATGACTTAAATGAAATTTCTATATGATGCATGCTCCAACCTCAACTCCAAAAATATGCAATGTGGTACCATAATAGATAATACGATATAATCATCGAATAACTTTACCCACCGTTGGGATTTCATGGTGCACGAGAATCTCATAAACAATCATGTGATCATCATGAATTAAATGAATTCTCACCATAAAAATCCCCCAAGTCTGGCATCCCACCAAGACGCACGGCTTAAGTTTATTATCTGTCCCTCTAACCGAGGCCACCTCTTTTGAGGCATGTATGCATGAATGAAAATGTTACCTCCCTTTCTAGAATATCATTTAAAATCATTCATATTTCAAAATACCAAAAACAATCAATAACCACCAATAAAAATCAAATCAAGAAACACTCATAAACAAGATCGTATATCGTGAACGATGTCATCGTATACGTGAATAGTACCGTATACGTGAATAGTACCGTATACGTGAATAGTAACGTATAAGTGACCGTAGTCCGTGAATAGTACACCAGGTAAGTTCCCAGGAAAGAGTGGTGAAATCACAAATGGATTCCCTTAATAACCAGGTCTTTCCTTAGCCAGAACTTTCCTAGACATGCACTTCCACACTACCACCCTTTTTCCTAACAACAAGAATAGTTCTTTTCTGATGTGGAAGATCGGACAAAACCGCAACCACAGAGCATACTAAGAATACATGAATAGTACCATATACATGAATAGTAAATATTGTATACATGAATAATAACATATACATGAATAGTAAAATACGGCATACATGAATAGTAAAATACGGTATACATGAATAGTAAAATATTGTATACATGAATAGTAAAATAACGTATACATGAATAGTAAAATACGGCATACGTGAATAGTAAAATACGGTATACATGAATAGTAAAATACGATATACATGAATAGTAAAGTAAGATAAGGACAACTCCCCTTACCTGTTTCTCCTAGCTTCTCTATTCCTTCCCCTACTTACTTGCTCTTATTTAATTTGGAGAGATTTCTAAGAGAGAGTTTAAGAGAATGTTCTTGATTTTGTGATTATAACTGAAACCCTTAGGCCCTATTTATAGAATTCCCAATGTACTATTTGCTACAGAATATTCTACAGAATATTCTACAGAATATTCCACAGAATATTCCACAGAATATTCCACTACAGTAATTTTACTATTTACCTCAGTAATTTTATTATTTACCACAGTAATTTACTATTTGTACAGTAATTTACTATTTACACAGTAATTTACTATTTACACAGTAATTACTATTTGCATAGTAATTTAATCTTCTTCAAATTATATTTAAATTTCTGGAGTGTTACATTATTCATTTACATATAAAATTTTCAGTTTTATTATTTAACTAACAAACAATTGGCACCATTTTTAATATTGCATATAATATTATTATTTTTTTTTATTTTTTTCATCTTTTGCATATAAATTTGGGATTACCTGGTATACACTGACTTATAAATATTTTCCCATTATCAACAAATAATAAGATACTACATCTTTGAAAAATTTTAATTTTTATTTAAATACCTTAAAATACGTACATATCATAAATTATAATTAATTAATTGTGTAAAAAAATTTATATAGATAATCCATAATAGTTAAACTGAACAAATTTGTTATATGTGCAACATATTTCTTTAACACTTTATAGAACATTTTTTTCTTCTATTTTTCTCTATCATATCATTTATCTCATTTTATGTTTTTCTATTTTAAATTTATCGGTCTCATAATTATAAATAAATTATCCAGATATACTTTATTTTTTCACCCACGTGTCCTAAAGAATTTTCTTTTCAAAAGGTCTCAACAAAATTTGTTTCAATCTTGATATTAAAAAAGAACCATTTTTGTATATATACAACATTTGAAAAGAGAAACTACTGGTAAGTTATTAATGCTTACTTTAAAATATCTTTGGTCAATTGAAAATTGGTCATAGTCAATTTTATTTAATGAAATATTCCAATTCTCTACACGTTTCCCTTATTTTCATGGAAATTATCCATAGCAAGTTTGAACTCTTAACCCGCCACTAAGCACAAATTAATTAAAGCCACAAATTAATTAAAGCAGGTAGGGGAAAAAGGGCATAGAATTTAGGTATAAAAATATCACAGAAGATTTTTCACATGAGATATTATTATTATTATTATTAATGTATAGTGAGAGTGCAATAAAGGGAGAAAAGAGAAAGAAATTTAATTAAAAAAAGAAATAGTTGGAATGACACGATGATAGGTAAGCATAGAAAGGAACATCATGGGAACCTTATATTTTGTGACCAACAACATTATAATATAAAAAATATCACATAATAAACTCAACCAACAATTTTGGACCACGCTTTCCTTAGAAAAATCTGGAACTTAACGGCTCCTCTTCTCTCTTTCACACTGCTTTATACTGACACTAATATATATAAACACACAACAACGCCATCATTGTCTCAACATATTCTAAGAATCTTCTTTATCTCTCTCTCTCTATGTGGTGTAAGCAATAAAATTCCATCAATTAAGTTTCTTAACATGTGGAGTTGTGTGTAACACTTTACTTGGTAATTTCTATGCCTGCTACCACTGCAACTGCTACTGCCAGTTGCTGAGTTGAACGTGCCACTTGGCCACAAGTGTTGTAACCATGTGTGTGCAAGAGGGTGAACAAGTTGGTGAAGATGTAGAAAAGAACGTTGTTGATAATAGAAGGGTGTCATGGCCTTTGCATTGTGATCTCTTGCATGCCCACATGGATAACAGGGAAAAAGACTCTTCTTTTAGAACTCCCTCTCAACAGATCAGTGTTGCAACTTCATTTCCTGTGAGGATTGCTAATTATCTCTTCTTCTCTTTCTTCTGTTCCTTCGTGGGGTGTCTTCTTTTTCTTTATATCTTGTGTTTTTCTTCTTCTTATTTTTTTTTTTTTTGCCAATACTATATGGTGGTTTTAATTGTAAGCCACCCTTTCATTATACTTGATTGCTATTTTTCATGAATTTTGTTCATTTATTTTAGCCTTTTGTGAAGTCATGGATCCTTCTGTTTTTGTACATTTTTTAATTAGATTTTCGTCTGATTCTACCCATATGGCTGTTAATCCTTTTGCTGGATTCTTCTCTATGGAAGAAGAAAACTTGGTGGTGAAATATGATATTTAAGGGTTACCTGATATCGAAATTCCCTCGGATGTGATTAATCATCAAAGGGTGTCTGATGTCAGAATTGATTGTGTTAGAAATTAGTAAGTCTCTGGGGATGGAGATTAACTTTGTGTAACATCAATGTGTGGAAGTTGATTGTACCACATCAATTGAATCAGCTTGCATTGCCTGTGTGTAAATCATGATTGATATATCTAAATTATTCTTTTTTGTAGCACAATTGGTTGGTTCAGAATTGTGAGTTTGTGACTTCGTATATGTTTGTGTACTTCTTAAGAATACTTCTATTTCTTATTTTTTCATCCATTTCACTACATTTTAGCTGGAAAGCATATGTGAGGATACAGAAATTGTGGACAAAAAGCAGAACCTGATGACTTTTGTCCCTACTCTTCGGTCTGGAGAGTGGTCTGATATTGGAGAACGCCCTTCCATGGAGGATACTCACATATCCATTGGAGACATG
The DNA here is from genome assembly GCA_026586105.1 of Hylodesmum podocarpum. Classification (NCBI taxonomy): domain Eukaryota; kingdom Viridiplantae; phylum Streptophyta; class Magnoliopsida; order Fabales; family Fabaceae; genus Hylodesmum; species Hylodesmum podocarpum. Next base: position 6,531,324 of record JALJEV010000650.1, on the reverse strand, counting down.
GCAGAAAAATTTGGCAATAATTCACTTTGTGAGGAAGCTATTTCCTTTTATGGTGTAAGCTATCATATCGGTTATGCTATTTTGTATGTTGTCATAAATTTCATTTTATCCCCTCCAGAATCATGTTATATTTGTAATGATAAACGGGAAGAATTCGAATGAGAAACTATCTTCCTGTGTAAATGGTAGTCATGGACAACTTGAAAGAAAGGTCAAGCATCTTGCTGTGTTCACATTAGCCAATGAGAAACTATCTCGGATGTGTTTTTTCTCTAGTGGAAGTGATCTCATTACACAATGTTAACTCAAGCATCAAAATTTCCTCTCCCAAGATTTTAGCTAGCAAATGAACATATAATTGGGTCTGTATTGAACTAGATAATGACCAGATAATGTTAGATGATGCAATAATAGATTATGTTGTTCATTTATCTATGGCCAACTGTGCAAATATTTAGTATTGAATACTCCAACCTGGTTCACAAGATTCAGCGTTGAAAATGTTTCCTTGTTTGAACTTTCTTAAAGGATAGAATATAAATCAGGGATTTCTCATAATTGTTACCCTCATCTTCCCCTTTAGGAGTTGTAGTTGTGTAAACATTCTGAAATCTGAATTGAAACTTGTGAGTAAAGCAAATAATATAAGCTAGGGAAATTCACCCTATTAGTCAGGATTTGACATGTAAAGAGAAAATGGTTGCAGGTATTTGATGGACATGGAGGGAAGAGCGCTGCACAATTTGTTCGCGATCATCTGCCACGGGTGATTGTTGAGGATGCGGACTTCCCTTTGGAACTTGAGAAGGTTGTGACAAGGTCATTTTTGGAGACTGATGCAGAGTTTGCCAGATCGTGTTCTAACGAGTCTTCCATGTCCTCTGGCACAACTGCACTGACTGCGATTATATTTGGAAGGTGAACACTTGTGTTTTCTGTTCTTTGGCATTTATAAAAGTAGTATAATTTTCATAGGCACAGTGCCTAATATCACATTGTGGCTTTCCTTTCAGAGTTTCAGGATTTATTTGTTCCCTTCCCTCCACCAATGTTGCAAGTTGCATAAATCTTGTATCATAGCATTTAGCTGAATTATGTTGAGTGCATACTTGATGAAGCTATTTCTATGTTCTAAATGAATTTTATTGTCTTGTATAGATCTTTGCTTGTTGCAAATGCTGGAGACTGCCGCGCGGTATTGTCCCGTGGTGGAGTGGCTATAGAAATGTCCAAAGATCATAGGCCATTGTGCAATAAAGAAAGGATGAGGATTGAGTCTCTAGGTGGATACATTGATGATGGTTACCTGAATGGCCAGTTAGGTGTGACTCGCGCTCTAGGTGACTGGCATCTAGAAGGAATGAAGGAAATGAATGGAAAGGGTGGACCATTGAGTGCTGAGCCAGAACTTAAATTGATGACATTAACTAAAGAAGATGAATTCTTGATAATAGGTAGTGATGGAATCTGGGATGTTTTTCGCAGCCAAAATGCCGTAGACTTTGCGCGAAGGAGGCTTCAAGAGCACAATGATGTGAAGCAGTGTTGCAAGGAGATTATAGGGGAAGCAATAAAGAGAGGAGCAACTGATAACTTGACAGTGGTGATGATATGTTTTCACTCAGAACCACCACCTTCTGTGGTTGTAGAAAGGCCTAGAGTCAGAAGAAGCATATCTGCTGAGGGACTTCAAAATCTGAAGTGCTTGCTAGAAGGATAGAACATTCTTCTTGTCTGCAAGGAAAATGATTTTTTGAGCTGAGATATTTATGTACATAAATTCATCACTAAAAATGTCATTCTGCCTCACCTCCTGTTTCTGATCCCTAAGGGGATAGTGTAAGGAAACACATGAACATGAAAATTCAAATAAAATCCATACCATCGTATAATTATTCTCCCCATTGTTATTGGGAAAGTGAGAAACATGAATTATGTATATCTTTTACAATGTGATTTATGCACACAACATTGTAGCATTGTGCTCTTACTTATTAGTTGTTTGTTTTAGCTTTTACTGTCAACCTCCTACTCAAAATGAGAATAACATCAGTTTACCATTTAAAGTCAAAAAACATATATGTCAAAACACAGTGGTTGTAACTGTCTAGAGTGAATTTTGACATAAAATTTTCATGAATATGCTTTACTTTCAAGTGTTACAATAGCTGCGGGCTCTAAATAGTTGAGCTAGAATAGTTGAGCTAGAATACCATTGCTTAGGGTTTAAACCATGACAATTCTCTGCATAAGATCCACCATATGAACCATTGAGCATGAACGTTACAATGACGTTTTACTTGTAAGCTTCAGAAACTTCTTATATTTACCTTTAATGGTTTTGTATGATGAACATAAACAATCACAAATAAAAGAATAAATTACATTGATAATTCTTACTGACATACACTATAAGAGGTATTAAAGTATATTAAAAAATGAAGAAAGATTAAATATATAATCTACCGAAAACAGGAGTGACAGTGTAATTTACTCGAACTAAATAAAATGCAAGCTTCTTATATTTACCTTTAATAGTTTTATTTGATTAACATAAGTCATCATAAATAAAAGAATAAATTACATTAATAGCTCTTACTGCCATCCCTATTAAAGTAATATTAAATTGTAATGAACATATACCTAAAATACAGGGAATGATAGTATAATTTACTCTAACAAGATAAAAGAGCTGAAAATATTTTGATCCCCATTTGGAAGGCTTTAACAGGCATTAAAAAAATAAATTCCAATTGCTTTGTTCAAATCATGCAAATTTTCCAAATGTTCTTGTGTATTATGGTTGAAAACAATGACTCAATATTATCAAAGCTTTCCATCATGTTTTCTAAAAAGAGAAAAAAAAAAATCACTTCTCGTCAGAATGCTCAGTATCTAAAACCACGTGAAAATAAAAGAGAAAGCAACAGTGTCAACATAAAATGACGCGTTGATATGTCTATCGCTAGAAAACGATACTTACGAAGGGTACTTATTTTCAAATCAACGGTAGAATGTTAAAAGTGCTTTCATTGATTCGCTAGAAACGAATCACGCTTACACTTTTCACCATAGGCTGATAAAGAGAGAAAGCAATAAACATCAACAAAAGCTTTTCAACAAATTTCCATCAATACAAGAAACTTCAACACACCTGTCTAACATCTATAAAGTTGAGGGCCCAGGTGATACTATCAAAAGTTTTCTGCGGCTTGCGCATAATCTGGTTTAGTGGTTAGACTATTGCCGTAACTACGTTTCCAAATAGAATTTTGTTGAACCTATATAGTATGAATGCGTTAAAATACAGCCATTCGTACAATTTCACCATTTGGAGGAGAGGAAGATGTAAGTAACCAAGTACTAATACAAGATCAATGATCTACCATCACTACAGAATTATAGATACAGAAGCCCCGTCTGCAATAAGCAGATTTTTCACACAGAAGAAAAGATATTGGACCTTGCTCCGCAAAGCTAAGCCAGATCCTCCAACTCTGCAATGCAAAGACTTGTAATTTTGTAATCACATATAGTGCGAACAGCTTAAAGGCCCAAACTTCTGAAGAAACCCCCATATGAAGATCAAATCAGACAGAAACTTTAATATAGAATCACATCATTTGTTGATGAAGGTCTGCTGCCTGCTGTGCCAGTTCCACCATCATAGCCTCATCGAAGAACTTACTTATGCTTACATCCTCACTCATTCCCTGCAAGATTTAGTGGAAGTGCGAAAAGTATTAAATGTTTTGCATTAACTTGTTCTTTCGCAAAAGGATAAAGTAAGTAGTCATTGACTACAAAGGATTTAAATATATATGGTATGTAATTGTCACAAGACCTCCTAGGGAAAAAGAAATAGATTAAAAAAGGAGTGGAGATTCATAATAGTTAGTGAGTGCCAAGAACGAGGAGGAAAATACTACACCTTTCTACGCCTTGTCTTCACCATAAATTCACGAGCAAGATGCTGGATAGGTGCTGGTTCAAGTGGGCGCAAGACAATACTTTTGTCCAGAGGATCTCCAGGAACAATAGCCCAATGATCAAAAACTGACATGCAAAATGCTTGACCTTGCGTATGGTATCTCAAGTCTGTTTCAAATCCAAATGATTCTATCACAGGCAAAAATGCCTGAGATAAGTGGGGAATATAGTCAGCAAACCAATTTTCTGATGCACACACTCAAGCTTATTTTCAAAATATCTTCAAGACCATAGCAATCAAAAGAGTAAACAACTATTGAAAACAGTTAATAGGTAAAAGTTAGCCACCAACCTTAACAATATACGCCGGGGTGCCTGGCTGAGGAACATCAGCAGTAACATGTCCACGCCTTCGCGATAATACAGTGTAAATTGCAGATACACAATCTATAGGTGTTTGAATCTGATGAAAGGACCAAAAGAATAACATTACAATCAAAGCAAGACTCTGTGGAATAGTAACACTATTGTCCTCTAGACTTTGTCTAAAAATTAGTGCAAATAAAAGATTTTTTATTAGCTAATAGCTTATACAAAATTATATTATCCCAGACATTAGATTAGGCTATTATTAGTGGAATGCTGGTCCTTAAAGGATCATCAATTGGCAAGTAAATATGCAACATAAAAAACACAAGTAATTGTAGTCAAACTTGATATGCAGCCATCATTAAATGATAGTTAGTAACTTATACCTCAACATAATATACTGGTTCCATAAGTCTAGGGGTAGCCATGAGGAAAGATGAATAGGCCACTCGCCGTGCTGTTGGAATGATCTGGCCAGATCCCCGATGTAGTGGCTCAGGGGCAATCTTTGCATCAACAATCTTGAATTTAACATTTCTGATCGGTTCATCACACAGAGGTCCTTCTCGTGCACCCCACTGAAATCTGTCCAATGACAAAACCTCATTACCAATGTACAAGCAATTGATCAAGGAATGTGTAAATAGTATAATGAACTGTATAGTTACCCCTGAACAATGGAATCCTTCACAGCATTTAGAAGATTCTTGTCAACTTCAGTTGGTAGGGTATCATCTAACAAAATATTGGGACCCTGCATTATACTTGCATATGTTACACAGAGCATCAGGGAGACAACACGGAAAAATAAATAGACCCGTAGAGAAAATTTACCTGCTTATCAGGGCCAAATGCCCAGATTGACCGCGCAGCAAGAAGATCCCAGTCATATTTAGTCTGGAAAAACTCACCTAGTTTCTTTCTATTCCAGTCAGTGCTAACAACTCCATTCTCTATGTCCTCTGCAAGACCTCTTTCTAATGGCTCAGCAATCTAAAGAACAATCAAACCTACTATGAGTTACTTGAACAATAAATCAGCCTCGAATAACAAAAAATATTCATGAACTAAGCTATATACCCACCATAGTTATTTTATTCTTCTTATTTGGCGTTTCCGCAAAACATTTCATTGATGAAGATTCAACAACAGTTTCACAAAATGAGACAACAGGGTCTGCTACCTGCAAAAAGCAAATGAAAGAATAATTTTCAACAAAGGAACAGGTTTACCTTTAAGTCAATGCCTAACCAAAAAGGGAACCAGAATTAATGACAGAATAACCGAGTAGGGAAAACAATAGATAACCTTGACTTCTACTTCGGAATAAAGTTCTCTAAGGTCCTTCATAATTGAATCCAGGTACAGCTCACCAGTCCCTAATATAGTGTGCTCCCCTGACTCCTCAACTTTAGTAACTGCAAGAGGATAACTCTTGCTTATTTTTCTCAGTCCCTCCACCATTTTTGGCAACTCACTTGGATTTAATGGTTCAGTAGCTGTTTTTACCACTGACAGTGTATTGAACTGAAGAGGACGGAATATATATACATCTTCATCATAATCCACATTACAAAGAGTAGCAGTTTTCATGATTGAAGCGTCCACACCTTCAATTAGAACCCAAGAACCAGGAGGAGCCTCAGCTACTGGCATCCTATCACGAGCTTGATAGACCCACAACTTTGTTACTTCTTTTACAGTCATGTCCTCCTCATCATCTGGTGAGTATCCTTCTCCTAGGACGCGTACAGTATGTCCTGTCTGTATCTTGCCACTATAAACTCTACCAAAGGCATCAAACACACTGCAATCAGACTTAGGATACAATTTGGTCACATTGACCATTAGGGGGCCAGAAGAATCACACTGCGCCATGGCTTTGTAAATGGATGAATCTTTAGGCCCAGTATATATATGATCAACTTTCTTAATTGCAGCATCCCTTGGAGAAGGTATATGTTGAACAAGCATGTCGGTGAAACCTGAAGCTGGACCAAAAACTGAGCTACATGCCAGCCTTAGCAAGGGTCTAACATTTAATCTGTAGGCTGCATTACTTAGAGTGACTCCAAGTTCAGCAAGTGTTGTTTCTACACTCTTTTTATGTTCCCCAATTACTTGGCTATATATCTTGTAAAGGGGCTCCAGCAAAAACTCCACAAAAGATCGTTCCCCTCCACTGGCAGGGGGTTTCTTTTTGAAAGCTCTGGTATCTGGATGGAAATAATAGTCTCCCCAAAGACGAGAAGCAAATTTATTAGCCTCAAGAGGAATTCCATGCACCTTCCCATACAGCTTAGCAAACGACTGCAATGTAAAGGACCATCCAGCAGTAGCACTAGCAAAACAAACATTTCCAGCAACTGGGTCCACAACTTGAACATCCCCAGCAATCGAGGAGGCAGCAGATATGTGAGTATTAATAACCTCCAAAGTATGCCTTAGTTTATGATACGCATCCTTCGGTGGCAACTTAAGTTCAGTTATAAGCCTGTCAACCTAAAGTCAAAAAACACATAACAATAAGACCCAACCTAAACTCTCCCTTGACATCAATCAAGAAATGATTTACCTTATTGATAACAACAACAATAGGCAACCGCTCTTGAATTGCGTGGCGTATCGCCCTCTCCGTGTTTACCTACAAACCACATGAAACTAATAACTCACTTTTGCAGCTATACCATACTAACTAACTAGCATTACAATCAAGCAAATAGTTTCACTTTGACAATTTCGGTTCCCCTATTATCCTCATTTTTCCAATTGAGCAACTTCAGTCCACCCATTTATTTGTCAATTGCCATCCAATATTAAACAATAATAATAGCAAGATACTATACTACATTCCCACATCAACATATTCATAGTGAAGCCACAAGTGCACTAGCCATTTAGCATGTCCATTACATATAAGATGTCAATTAAGCCTTTCACTATAGAGTTACCATGATATTATTACTCCAATTCAATGGCCAAAAATCTAAAAAAGAAAAAGGATAACAAGCAAAAGTGCAATACCATAACTCCTTCAGCAGCATCAACAATCAACACAGCCCCATCCGCAAGCCTCAAAGCAGCAGTCATTTCATCAGAGAAGTTAACATGGCCAGGCGTATCCATAATATTACACAAATAACTCTTGGAATTACTATCCTCAAGAACCAGTGACATCGGAACCGCTTTAATCGAAATCTTCCTCTCCTGTTCATCAATTCTAGTATCAGTATATCTCATATGCTTCTCACTCTGTGAATCAAACGTAGACATATGGTGCGTCTGCTCCACCAACATATCCATAAACACCGTCTTCCCATGCTGCAAGTGCCCCACCAACGCCACATTCCGCACCAACGTAGGGTTTGACATCAGACCCAAAAGAAACTGAGAAGAAACGTACGTTGAAGAATCCTTCACTCCCACTTCGAATTTTATGTTTCTCACAGGCTTGATGATGGGCTGTTCTAAGGGTTGTTCATCTTCATCCATAACTAGGGTTTCCACGTCTTCGCCGTAAACCTCTTCGGCGGTGGGGTAGTACTTTTTGTCCTCCGCCAGAACCACCTGGTTCTCCAAGTCGTCCGTCATTGTCGTCAACCATCCATTATTCGGACCCTCGCCATCGGACTGGGCCCCACCGCCGTCGGATTGGTCGTCTGGGTTGTCGTCGGCGTCGCGGTCGGAGTCACGGTCGGAGTCCTGGTCGGACTCGATCTCCGGGCCGATGTAGTTGCCGAACTCGTCGTACAAGCTGTCATCCATGGCGGAAGAACGTGAAGTGTGAAGTGTGAAGTGAGTTGCTGTTGAGTATAACCGTCGTTTCAAACACACGCAGATGGGGGTTTTCGGGTTTTAGGGTAATCACCAGAGACACGGTGGGGAAGATGAGATTTTCACTGGACTGGGCCCGGCCCAGTTCCAACAAATACCTGCGGCCCACGGTGGGCATTATATTAATTATTAACAATTGTTGTAATTTAAATTTTAATAATAATATATGATAAATTACATTTACGCTACCTAAAATTTTATAACATTTTACAAATACTTCCTATATTTTTAATCCAGTACATAAATTCCTAAATATTTTAAAAAAAATTATATTCATACATTTTATAATTACATTAAGATTATCTATAGTATTAGGAAATATTTTAAGATGTGTTAACATAATTTTACTATCATAATAATAATATTAATTCTAAAAACAAAAATCACTTTGAATATTTTTGAATTTAGTAAAATAAACTGAAAGGTAAAATAAAATAAAAACTACTTTGATACTTCTTAAAATTAACTCTTTGTGTGCGTAATGTCATCATATCATTCCAAATAGTTTTCTTTTTTATATTAATTTCCTTCTCTTTTCACCCTTTATTCCACTCTCACGATATAATAATAGTAATAATAATAATAATAATAATAATAATAATAATAATAATATTATTATTATTATTATTATTATTATTATTATGTAATGTGAAAAATCTATTGCATGAATATTCGAAGTGTTTTTTTTTTAAGGCTTAAAGTGTTAATTTAGACCAAGTTAAGCATTTTTTTCAATTTACTGTATTAATTTAGGCTTTTTTAAGTCTGTGTAATTTAGGTATTTTGTTTTTTAATTTTTATAAATTTATTCTCGTCATGTTAATACTTGAAATATGTGTCAATATAGATGATAGTTAATTCGTTGAGGTAACACTCTGTTTCTTGCGTCATCATTTAACATAACTCTTCTTAACGATCGAGAAAAAAACAAAAACTAATTCAATTTCAAAATTTTAAAAATAAGCTTCTCTAAAAGCATGAACTAAAGAAAGTCATAAAATTAGAGTTTTTTTTTTCTTTGTTTAAATTTTTATAAATTTAATGTATTTAAATCAATTACTATATTTCTTTTTAATTCTTAATCATTTTTATAGCATGCATTGTAATTTGATGTAATTATATATAAATGTTTATTATTATATAATTCATATAATAATAAATAAACAGTATATTTAATAATAAATTTATATGCTTTATAATAATAATTTAATATAAACATATAGGATAATGGTATATAAATACTTCTATATTCATAAGTACATGTATTTAATATATATTTTTTTATATTTTGAATACATAATGACAAAGGGACCAAGTAATATTTAGAAGACTTAGTAAATGCTATTAAATTTTGAGGGATTAAAATTTAATTGCCACGATGAAAGGATAGAATTAGTGCAATTAGAAAGAGAAAGAAATCAAAATCATATTGTTATAATTATGAATTTACAAAATTCAACTGTCACAGTTAAAATTTAATGAATAAAAAACATAGCACTGAAACTCTAATAATATATGGAACATAAACACCATAGAATTAAAGCAACACACATAGTAATCACCTCCTTACATATATTATTCTAATAATAATTTACACAGCCATAGAAAACACAGAGAGCACCACACGGTGATACATGGTAAATATAGGTAGTAGTGGAAAAACTAATTATGCTCTTGTGCAGTGTAAGGGGGAATTCAAAAGCATTAAACATTAACTACATAATATATATATATATATATATATATATATATATATATATATATATATGTAGGATAATTATTCATAAGTTCCATGCATGATGCATGCATCATACTTCAACAGCGGTGGTGTGGAGGGTGATCATGACCGTGTGGCCCAGGACCATGAGGAGGTGGAGGAGATGGATGAACGTGTGGCGGCGGAGCAGGCTTAGGATTTGGTGGGCCCGGGTGAGGTCCTGGGCCTGGGCCTGGGCCTGGGTGGTGGTGAGGGCCTGGGCCATCTGGGCGGGGCGGATTGTGCATGATGCTTGTTAGTGAGTTGAGACTTTTTCTTTGTTCTTGAACTGTGATGAAGAGTAACTGACCAATAAACCTTATTAATAGTTTGGCAGTGATGAAATGAATTTCATTAAACCACTAGATTGTACGAGAAAACTTAACAACTTGTCTTTAACTTTAACTATCTACTAGTCAACGCCCGGGTTTTCTTTTGGTAGTTGGATAACTAACATTCATAACCTGAGGATGCTATATCTCTTATTTATAAATTTGTTTTTTTACATGTATATCTAACATGATGATAATTTCATTTGAATATATATATATATATATATATATATATATATATATATATATATATATATATAATTCATTTCATGTTTATTGCGTGCGTCTTTGAGTCGAGTAAAGAGAGGAGTTAAATCAAAAAAGTACATAGAATAAGCTTGGTTATTAAAAAATGAGGGTAAGTTATTATTAAGTGAGATGTGATTTGTACATACAAAATCCTTACTATACTTATACTTATGTTAGTGTTGCTTTTAGAGAGAGGGAATGAGTCCTAAGGAGTGTAAAAGTATATACATAGTAAGAGTATAAGGAGTGTAAAAGTAATTAATGTACTTTTTGGTAGTAAATTATATATATAGAAGTTGGTGAGTTGATTAAGTTAAACATACAAGCATTTTTGGATCAAATGTTAATTTGATGTATTGAGTTGTGATGTAACATTAGATTAAATTGACTGTTTTGCAAATAATAATAATATTAAAGGATTCAAATGATATAAACAATAAGATGTCTTGTCTTAATTGGTTTATTAAAATTACACAGTTCGAATAAATTAATCTTAAATTTTATGATATTACGGTTCGAATAAGTTAATCTTAAATTTTATGATATTATTATAATATATTAATTATGATGTGATTTAAAAATTATATTAATTTAATTATATATATATATATATAAGTCGATATCACCTTTGAAGAGAAAAAAATTAAATAAATGAAAGAAAGATATCTTAGAATTTAAATCTTCTTACTTAGAAATTAATAATTATTATCATTTCTCGGAAAATAAAATATATAAGAATAGACATTTGTTTTATCACATTGTAAAAGATTAACTTTTTTCCGATCGATGAAATTCCTCGTCTAATTGTTTTAATATAGTGTGTTATACATGCATTATTATTGAAATTTATGTTTTTCATTCGAAACAAATATTTTTTAGAGCATGTTTAGTGATATTGAAAGAAAAGTACTACGTAACATGCATTCTGTTAGAGTGGGGGGCACAATTATGAAGCCCTTTGGAAACTAGTGGTTTGAATTTATATTTTTTTTTTGTTAAAGATACATAAAAGTAAGTAGATTGAAAATGACTAAAAAAAATAGTGTGATTTTCTATTATTTAACTTAAGGGTAAAAGTTCTGTAAAGGGTTAACAAAAAAATAAATTTCGTTAACAGGGTTTTTTTTGGGGAGAGGTTGTTTTTGAGAAGAAGACGAACAAATCCTTTCGACTTCATATGATATTGACACATGACGATTTACGAGGAAGTCGAAGAAATCTTTTCGACTTCACTATAAATTTGACTGGTCCAAAGAGAACTAAATAAATTAAATACAAAATAAAATTAAATATAAAAAAATTTTGTGAGGAAGTTGAAAGAATTTTGTCATGTTTATTGAGAATTTCACATGTAATGTTCCCTGAATGGTTCAAGGGAGTTGAAAAAATTAAATAAATAAAAATTAAATATAAAAAATATAACTAAACACAATAAATATTAAAAATTAGTTAAAATTTTTGTTAGTATGTCACCAAATTAAGAATTAAATATAATTAAACACAACAAACATATTTAATCTTGAAAATTTTGTTACGTTAGATATTTTTCAAAAATTTTAACTAATTTTTAATATTTAATTTTTGTTGCGTTTAGTTATATTTGATTTAAATTTGTATGTTATGTAGTTATTTATTTTAGTTTAATTTAAATTATTAGTTAGTCATTAATTTTTTTAAAATTTAATTTTTCATCTCCCCTTGGGCCATTCAGAAAACGTCACGTGTCAAGTCTATACCGAAGTTGAAAAGAGATTTCTTCGACTCCCTCACAAATTGCCACATGTCAACATCACGTGAAGTTGAAAGGATTTGTTCATCTTCTTCATAAATGGAAGTCTTCAAAAACAACTTGTCGAAAGGATTTGTTCATCTTCTTCATAAACGGAAGTCTTCAAAAACAACTTTTCGATAGTTTCTAACTAATCCTAATAAGGGAATTTATTTTCTGATTAACCTTCCCCAGGACTTTTACCCTTTAACTTAACCTAAGGTGCGTAAAATGAACTATGCACTCCATTATTTTTTTTTTATATATAAAACTATAGTGAGACGAAAGAAGGGATAAAAAGAAAAGAAAATAAAAGAAGTAAGAGAAAGTAAAATATGTTGTAAATAATGTAATTAGAAATAAAGAGATAAACGAGAGGGGAAAAAAAAAAGATAACTCACTATAATAATTAATAACATCTTATAAGATTTGTTTAGAGATAATATCTAGGTTTTTTCTTTTTAAGTTTAACGTAATCTCTGCAAATTTTGTTAACAATTTTTAATCTTTTATTAATTTTATTTCACAATATGTATTAATTTAATCCTTGAATGATAAAGTTTTTAAGAATAAATTTTAATTATTAGACTGATTAACTAAAATAGATCTCGTTTACAAAATTATTATGGGTCTCTTTAAAGAGTATAAGTCCATTTATAAAGAAGACACGAGACTCATTAGCATAATCAATAAAAACGTGAACATATTTAGCATTTCAATTAAAGTTAAAGAAAATAAAACAACAAAAATCTAAAGGAAAAAAACTCCGATTGTGAAACAAGAATATATAATTAGAGAATATGTAATTTAAAGATATATCTTTAAATTATGTATTATTCTGTGTCACTATTTTTTTCAACTTATAAATTGTTAATTTTTTATTTAATTTTAAATTATGTATTTTTATTTTTGAATTCGCTTAGAGGTCTTCATTTTACTAGTAAGATAAATGCGCAAGTAGTTGTGATTAATTTCTAGCTTTCTTAGATATGTGTGCTTTTTAATTTTTATTTTTTGTTTTGATGCAAATGCTAAATTAGTTTTTACCGTCTCTTTGTATAAATCTTTGGGTAAAGTGAAAATAACTTATTTATATGACTATCTTTTTTTAAAAAAAAAAATACAAAGAAAACAAGAAGGTTTGTTAACGAACATGTCACGAATTACTTGAATTGGAAAGTTTTCATGACAGTGACAATAGTTTGACTGTAAGTTGGCCCTTTATTTACGAGAATATTAACGATAAATTTTTTTAATAACTTATTAAAAATAAAATACAAGGAATCATACTTTTTATTGTAAAAATTGCTTAATCAGAGTCATGATGATTTATTATATTTATCTAATGGGTCAATTCAATGTAAATGGGTGGGCGTAATTCTTTAATATTAATTAAAAAATAATTAATATATTAAAAATTATAATTATTTTATAATTTCTTTTATAATTGTCTTTTTTTTTTTTTTTAGAATTTAAATGTTGATTTGGACAAACATTTCAGGTAGAGATGTTCTCTTGAGTTAAGGTAATCTTTAAGTCTTAGTTAATGTTTTTTTAAGTCTTAGTCCATATTTAGACCAAAAAAGATGACATATGTAGAGATTAAATTAGTTTATAAACATGGATAATATGCATAAATCATAGAGTGATTAAGGTTTTGTTTTATTCCCTCGAAAGGAAGAGATATTTATATCTTGTATGTGTGATAAGTTTATACTTCGATATGGTCTAATTTTCTTGATATTGTTTCGAGTTATATTCTCCAAAAAGTAAATCCATCTCTAATAACTCTGAATAAATTAAATACATGCATTAAGATACGAAGGCTTCTTATTCTACAACAACGAAAACGCTTTTTCACTCTCTCATATACTAGGGGATTTTACTTAGAAAAGAAAATGTTTCATACTAATGGATTCAGGTCCACAACGATGGGTTCTAATGTACGAGATCTTGTAACACTTACCAATAAAGCCCTATCAATTAGTATTATATAAAAAAAATCCATTATAAATATAATTAGATCTGTTGTTCTTCATAGACAAACTTGAAATTTGCTGAAATGGGTTCAGGATCATAGGATCCTTTTCTATCAGATAGGAGTCAAATTGATGACACACGAGAATAGACTTTGTAGAAAATGATTATCTAAAAGGATTAATGAATATTGTAGATATCAGATCACGCATTAGACGTGAGATGTTCAACGAGGAGAGTCAAATCATTATAGGACGACTACCTATATTATCAAAATCATAAAAATTGAATAATGATGTAACAAGTTTATTACGCCAATATTTTATAAAAGCACATTGTGATATAATAATTCATCTTAATAATTAAGTTATAATAAATTATTAAGTTAAGAATGATCTAAATATATAAATTTACAAGTCATCATTACTTTGATTTATATGGACAACTAATAGTATATAATTATTTTTTTTGTTTTATTATAAAGTATAATTTTTTTTTGCCTAAACTAATCGTATGTGTTATAATTTTTTTTTTTTTACAATTTGGACTAATGACGATTGCATTTGATTTAAATATCTTTTTATATTTTTTTCTTAATTTAATGATTTTCATTTCTTAGTCATTTATAAATTTTTTATTTCATTTTTATTAGTAAAACTATTATCTGATTCATCTGTCGTCCATAATGTTTTTTTTAATCTCTATAAATTATCTTTTACAAAGATTAAAAATGAGAAAAAGAATAATTAAAAAAACTAAATACAAAACAAATAAATTATGAAAAAAATGAACAAAATTTTTATTAAAATCAAGCATAATAAGATGTTATATTATAAGTCTTGTCTTGTCTCGCCGGTGTAATCGTTGCCGTAACCACATTACTAAATTATAATTATAACTAAACTCAACTAAATTACATGTATTGAAAATATATTTAACCTTGCGATTTTACTTACACATATTTAACTTAGTAGAGACAAAAGGAAGAAAGAAACAGAAAACCTATTACCTCGCAGAGCATCCATCTCACATCTGGCTTTGACCCTCCATGTTCAAATTGAGCCGTGAAGCATTTCGTGTTCAACAAAAAAAAAAAAACCTTGAAAAAGTAAAAATATTTGAAAAGGAAAGAGATGATTTAGGCGACACGTTATTTGAATAAAAGAAAATGTGACGTTGTACCCAATTTAAATAAAGTAATGTTTATGGTAAAAAGAAGAAACGGACAAGTATTTTCACACACAAAGTCAATGGTGTACCGTATACAATAATAATGTCTCTTTCATGTCATGTGTTAAGTGATATAGTTCCTCTAAATAACTTAAATTTGATTCCAGTTAAACATTGTTGTATTCATCACTGACGCAATTATTATGCTCTATTATCACCTATCTATCATTATTGCCAACCACACACATAACCTTATTCCACAAAACAAACCAAAAATAGAGGCCAATTTTACTTGGTATGAGCTGTTATGGATTTGGCTTTATTATTTTCTGCAAACTGTTTTCTTCTTTTTGTTTCAAGCCAAATATGTTCATTACTTATAACTCATTAATTTAAGAGGAAAAAAGTGGAGAAGAAGAATTTTGAAGATAAAATAGAACAAAAATCTAATTTACATAAACAAAATTTAAAATTTCCTTTCTTTCTATTTTTGTTCTAATTTAAATTTTAAAATTTTCTTTCCTTATTTTCCTTCCTTTGTTCCAAACATATTTCATATGCATATTTCTATTCCATCCTTTCCGAGAGTCTAAACACATGTTTAATTGAAATTAATATTCTTTTACTTATCAAAGAAGAACACTTTAAAAGTGTATGTGATTTATCAAAATACGTAAACACTAAATAAATATACTTAAATTTGTTTTTCTTTATTTAGGATAAAAAAGTCATTGAGTTTATTTTCTATGTATTAAGATAAAAAATTAGACTATTAATTAATTAAAAAAGTTATACTCCCCTTCCCATTATTTTAAGCATTATGTAAAAAATATTCATCTCAAAATAAGTGTCATTTAATTTTTTAATGTAATATTAATTATTCACTTTTTTATTTATATCCTCAATATTGTATTATTTTTATTTATATTCACAAGATTCATTTTCTTTGATATATTTACTATTTATAAAAAAATAGTGAATTGATTATACATTTTAATCCTTAGATGAATGGTTGCGTGTGGTTTTGTTATCTTAATACAATGATATCATCTACAATATCCTTGAAAACCATGAAAAAAAAAATAATAAAGAATAGAGAATGATAGAAAAGAAAATGGTAATAATATTAAGAAGAAAAAGGAAAGAAGAAAGACAGTGGATGAGAGTTTGAATTGGGTGCACCCAAAGTAGGGAAATAATTGAAAATGAAGAAAAGCTCCAAGTTGGTATGCTTTCCATTGTCATCAAGCAATAAGCATCCACATCTTACATCTAGCTAGTAATAAGCAATAACCAAGCTATTTCTCTTCTCTTCTCTTCTCTCTCTCTCTCTCAAAGACATGGGTTCTTCCTCTAGTAGACTTGGTTCTCGTTCTTCTAGTTCTAGTCACAGACTCAATCGTTTCAGATTATCGTCTCTTTTATGTGGCACTTCCACCTCTCGCTCCGTTTATCAGGTACCCTTTTTCTTCTTTCTCAAAAATTCTTTCTTGCAATCTGTTTCCTTAATACCCATTTTTTTTTTTTTTTTGCATTCACGGTCGCTTTTTCAGTTCAAAAATTTGGTTTTTACATCTGGGATTCATCCATCTGATCCCCCCCTTTTAATCACAGGGACCAAAATTTGTTGTTTTTAAATCTGTTAACCTTTTTTTTTTTGTTGTAGTTGTATAATTGGTGTGGAATTTTAGCTTTTCATATGGCCACTCAGTTGAGCTTGACTTATGGGTTGCAATTTTGTCAAAGTCTACGCTTTAGTTTTTTTTTTTTTTTTTTGGGGGTAATGATTTTCATGAGATCATCTTCCACACATGAACTTTTGTGGGGGTGTATTGTATTGATTATCGTAGTTGTTGGAGTTTTTAGAATCTGATATTTTGTCTATTGATTAATAAGGTTTAAAGTAGATGAGCTTAATCAATGAAATTATCAGCCGATGATGCCTTTGGTATCATTCTTTGTCAGAAATATGGGATTTAGGATATTGTTATAGTTTCCTAAGGTGATTTGATTGATTTTGTAAATGGTGCAAATCTTCTAACATCTTTGAAAAATAAAATTTCACTAGTTTTTGAATTCAACTCTTTCTACATTCACTTGCTACCAGTGGCACTTCTGTACTTTCTGTTGATTGTTGGAATTTTGGAGGCACGTTGATCGCTATTAATTTATCAGTATGTATGCAAGGTTGCATTTCAAAGATAATATTTGTTAACTCAACTGATTTCACACATGCTACAATTTAGGGTGACTCTTAAATAGATTAGAGTGATTGATACTGGAAGTGACATTCTTATATTGTATTTTTAGATGGAAGAACATCCATCGGAACTTCAGGCTGATTCAGCAAGAGATTTTGATCGTGAAGTTAGGAAAGGAAATGGAGAATCATCTTTATCATTTAGAGAAGCTAGAATTAGCCACAGTCCCCATGCTGAAACTGCAGCCTCATCTGATCTGAGAACTGAGTTGTCTGAGAATACTCATGCTGTTGAAGGTTCTTCTAGAAATGTTGTGACTAATAGTCAGAGAAACTGCTTGTCTGAACGTGAGGAGCTAGTCACTCCTTATCAGGTAAGTGTTGGTCATAGTGGTCATGAATCATATAGGGATAGTAGCAACACAGCTAGTACATCATTTGTAGAACATCAGTCTTCAGATCCAGTATCTGTAAATGTTTCTGCTAACAAGGATGTAGTCAATGGTGTTAATGATCCAGTGTTTACTGGTGTCTCTCAAGTCTCTCGTGAGACAATGCGTCCAAGAAGTTCAATTCCTCAAGAGCACGGGAATTCCAGTTCCGGTGAAATTTCTGTCGAGAGTCACACTAGTGCATTCATATCCATCCAGAATTCTTCCAACCCTGTAGCTCAAGTTTCCAACATAACAGCAACTTCTCAAATGCCAGAAGATGAACCTCGTCGCGAGACAATTCCTTCAGGTTTAGGTATTCTTGTGTCCAATCGGGAAAGAGGGTCAGGAAATGATAGTGTGCTTCAAGTTGATGTTGTCACAATATCTTCCAACATTTTGTCTGGAAGCAGTGCTGATAGCAATGATCATGATGCCAGAAGGAGTGGTAGAAGATTATTTTGGGATGCTTTTTCACGACGTAGTTCTAGAAGGCTTGGTGATTCTCCAACCATTGTCTTCTCTGCTGGAGGTGCTGATGATTCTGGTTCTCAAGACCGGTGGCTAGTTGATTTTGGTGGTGATTTGTCAAATGATGGGGTTGGTGGTGCTTCTGGATATATGGGCAATAGAATTCACAGATTTAATGAACGAATGCGGCACTCTAGATCTGAGGTGATCCTGAAAAATTGTAGCACATAATGCCTCAAATTTCTTATATCACCTACTTCAATTTTTTAACTGGTTTTGTGATCCCTTTCATGTCACTTAAGCTGCTTAATTTCTTTTAATAGATCTGGGAAAGGCTTCGTGGCGGATTTGATGAGATAGGTCGTTGGAATTCATGTCCATTAGGACTCCATGCAGATGGCATGTGCTCATGTGAGTCTTCCCCAATGGCTGAGGAATCTAGCACTCGAGCAAGTATTTCAAGAATAGTCATGCTGGCTGAGGCTTTGTTTGAGGTTTGAATCTTCTTTCATACTTACTATTTGCTTTTAGCTTTCCACCCTCTTTTCTTGCATAATCTAAACTCTACACATCTTGATTTTTTGCTTTACATTTTAATTATTTAAGCTAAACCTGGTTCTTGCTGAGTTTCAGTTGGTGAAATCTAATTATTATACCATTGACAGCGTAGTGTGCTCATTGGATAAGAGCATTCTAAGTGAATATGCTCTACCGCACATTTGTGTTTCATCTTTTCATCCCCTTTTCTACAGTGTCATGTCTCCTGATAATTGAGAGTATCTGGTTTTGGATATTGTGATTAAATTAGACCGTTTCTGATATAATCTTGGACTGCTTTTATCCTGTAACTTCTTTGTGGGAAAAAAACGATTCTTATTACTTAGGTAATATCATCTAGTGTTTGTTTACTAAATGTGCATTCTTTCAATCGAGCTGTGTATTTGATACCCTTTAGGATGGGGTGTGCACTTCTCCTCCCTATTATGGAAATTAAAAATGGATAGAGTTACAATGAAATGTCCAGTAGAACAAATAATCAAATTTTCAGAATGTTATTCTGTTCTATATTCTAGAATATTCTTGAGTTATTGTCGACTTGTCGTTGTAGACATCCAGGCTTGATAGGTATATCATAATATTCACCCCTGTAAGGTGGTTTTCTTATTCTGAACCTTACCCCTCCTTTTTGACTGTCAGCATTATGCAGTATTTTGTCATGTAATCATTTCTTCAAATTTTGCTAAATGTAAAATCTACCTGTAATTCTCTGATACCTAAGTTTTTTTTTTCTTTCATTTTTCAAAATGTGCTTTAAATGGAAAGCTTTCATTATCCTGTATTTGAAGGCCCCTCAATTCATAAAATAGTGGTTGGCATGTGTTTATGTTAGGTACATATGTTTTGTACGTTAACAATTCTGGTTATCTGAAACGTACCTCTTTAGGCATAAGTATCTGTCCCAAAATGGTTTTGAACTTTGCTATTGTACTTTGATAATTAGATATGTGGACCTAAACCAATTCACATGGCGCCATATTTTTCCTTTGCAGGTTTTAGATGAAATCCATCGGCAACCTGGATCACTGTCTCTATCCATGGTCTCACTCCCTGCACCTGAATCAATTGTTGATTCCTTCCCTCTTAAATCTCACAAAAAGGTTGATGTGACTGATGGAAGCAATGATGCTGAACAGTAAGCCTCCTAATCCCAATTATCTTAAGTAAATATACGCCCACAAACAATGTGATTAAATTTTATGTTTTGTTAGTTATTGACTTCTTATGCTTGAAGTCTATGCCAATGTGGTCATGATAGTGTAGTTTGTTAGGCCTTGAACACTTACATGAAACTTTCTATTTTTATTATCTTTAAAAGTTCTTCTTTCTCCCAATATTACTAAACATCAATCATCAATATGGTAGATGTTACATATGTCTGGCGGAGTATGAAGAAGGGGACCAGATACGAGTTCTTCCTTGCTTCCACGAGTATCACATGTCATGTGTCGACAAGTGGCTTAAAGAAATACATGGGTATGTAATTATAACCAAAAGTCATCATCCTATAGCATGTTTTTCATATTAACCAGTTTCTATTTTGTAAAACAACCACTTACTCAGCTTCTCCTCTTTTACAGTGTATGTCCTCTGTGTCGTGGCAATGTCTGTGGAGGGTTCACAGAATCTTCTCCACACTCAGAAGTGCAGTCTCATTGACATTGTACATAGAATGTAAATACCAAAAATTTAGACTAAGCTACCATTTGGGTCCTCATAAGATACACTTGACATCAAATTGGTCTTTCAAATATTTGTGCCATCAAAATGGTTCAAACTAATGTCACACAGAATCTTTATCGAAATTCTTTAAAGGACTAATTTGACATCACAGATCTTTAAAAGATTAAATTGATTTGAAGTGTATCTTTGAATAGCCAAAAATGATTGGCTAAAGTATATTTGACCCATGACAATGATATGTATAAAAAGGTTGTTAGAGTCCGGAGTAATATTCCTTAGTACATATCCATGGCAAGCTAGTTATTACTGTATGTTGATCCTTTTTTTCATTAGTGGAACGAAAGGAAGCAAGAGGGAATTAAAGAAGAATAATAAAGAAATATAAGGGAACTTCTATTATTCTTTTAGTTTTCTATCATTCTACTCCAATATTGGGAAAAACAACTAAAGGGATCCTTGAGGGAAAATGTCAGGTAAATGGTTTGAGTTCTTTTCTCACCTTATGGCAAAATAAAAAATCTTCTTTTGTAATATAATCTGTATATTTGATTTTCTTACTTTTATATTTTTTAATCTATTTTTCATATTTATCTCTGAATTGGATTAAATATTTTTTTAAAGAATTTGTGGATAGTTATAATTAACTCTATAATTACAACGTATGTTGTAAATTTTAAACAAAAATATAAATCATATTATATATTTAAAGATAGTATATTATGAATATTAATTGTAATATGTGTCTTAAAATGTTTAGTTATTATAAATTTAATTATAATGAAAAAGATATATTTGTAAAATGCTCATTTTGTGAGTATTTTAAAGGTTTTAAAGGGATTAAGTTTTACGGTGATTTTTAAATAAAAAATTAATCTTACTTGGTCTTCCTCTAATACTTGATCTTGGTCTTCCTCTAATACTTAATAAATAAATTAAGGAAAGATTTTGACTTGGTTTTCCTCTAATACCTCAAATTAGTATTAGTATTTTTTAATCAAGTCTTCTTGTTTCACTCAATTACTTGATCAAACATTTTGTCTTAAACTAATTATAGCATCTCATATCTCTTTCCTTCATCCATCTTCTCCATTTTGTGTTGTTCTTTCTCTTACAATCATTTTAGAAAATAATCTGTTATATATTTCACCTAATCTATTATGAGAAGAATAATTCGTTGAAGAAAACGTTGTCTCATGGCATGTGCTACCAATTATTTTAATATTTTTCCAACATAAACGTAGGGACTTGTTCATGATTTATTGTGCAAGTATATATTGAAGTCTACCTTGATTATATCATGTCTATCCGTTATTGTTTGGTTCAAGACCATCAAATAAATGTATGTGTTGAATGGGCAACATTATAATAAAATAGAACTTATAGAATAAATAAATGATGACTACAAATTCATGATATAATAATAATAGTAGTAGAAATATTGATACCCTAGCTGAAGGTAGGATGATAGATAATTAAGACAGTAATTACAAGTCTTATTTTGTGTCTCAACGAATACTGTACGAATGAGTTTCCCAGAGAGGAAGCTTTAGCTGATAAAGACGTTAAAGTTTAAACTAAGCGTAACCATGAGAAAATGGATTGATGTTACTGCTACGAACTCCATGACCAAACAGATTTGGATGGATGTTTTCGTTTTCGTCAAATGTTGTTGTCCACCGCCTAGAGGAGTTGCTGTGTTTTTCTCTACTAATGTTACGCTTGTTCTCCATTTCAGCTACATGGTCTTTGAATTCTTTCTTCACCACATCCAACACAACATCACCATATCGGTCACACCATGATCTTCATCCAACAAAACAAAGATTCAGTTATTTCGAAATTACATCAATACAAGTTGAAATCACATATATGAAATTACTCACTTGGGAAAGTAGTTTTTCAACTCAGCCTTGTCCACTGGAATTCTGGTAGAAATTGCTTCAATCTGATCATTCCTGTTTGTACAAGCAACTAGTATCAAAAGTGAATATTTCTAAATTATGGGACTAACAAATTCACTTTTAAATTTTAGATAACAAAAGCAACTTATGGTCCAAAATTTGAAGAACCAAAAGATATTTAAGTCATAAAACAAAATAACCAAGAACAATGGCATAATATATATGAGAAAATACTTACGAAAATTTTAGATTTGGGTTTGTGCTGCTCAGTTCTGTCTGAATTCTAGACAACTCCTTCTTTATCTTGTCTCCCAAAACCTATTTATGACGCACAAAAATTTTGCTTAACAAGTCCAAAATTAGCTCAATAAGGAAATGAGATTCATAGATTAAAGAGGATGAAGAATGTAAAACAACCTTATCTATGAAAAAATCAGATGGGGAACCATCAGAATGCAACTTTTTCTTTATCAATTTGGTGTCCGGTCCCTCCCCAAGTGATTTTGCAAAGGAAGCTGAGTAGGCCTCACTATCATTAAGAGGCATAGGAGCTGTCTCATCTTCTGACTCGTTTCTCTTCCATTTCTTAAACCCATCAAACCCCCATTGCTTTTTAACTGATTTCCCTGACCTTTGATCTTGTTCAAGCCCCTCTCTTTGCTCCTTATGAAACAAATTTCTAAATGGTTTCCTCTTCAGCTGGCTCTCCTTCACTGGTTCTGGAGGCACACTTTCCTCCATGAGAATTGACCCTTTTCCCTCCTTAGACTGATTATTATCCCAGAAGGGATTTTCTCTCATTTCATTTTTGGCAGACAAAGAAGGTGAGTCAAATATGCTCTTTTCTGTGCCATTTTTTCCGGTTTTTCCAAAGCCAAAAACTGAGGCTGCTCCTTTTATCTGCTTCATAGCTGATCCATGGTTGGATCTGCTCTTGGTAGAACTCAAATTCTCTTTGTTCACCGAGCCTTTCTCATCTTTCAAGTCAATCACTGACCACTCCTCCTCTGTATTCTCTTTTGAGTCCTTAGGCCTTGCTACAATCACATCCCTGGCTTCAATCTGAGCCCCTTGAGCAGCTAGTCTCTGAAGCAATGGCCTCTTAGAAGAATGGTACTCCTCTTCAGAAATACACTTAGCATAAAGGAGTTCCTGGTAACAAGAAAAACTGTGTTAGAACGAGCATTTGCAAAGTTGTATTTTGAAGTAACTTCATGCTTTGCTAAGTTTGGATTAAAGTAAGAAAAGTGTATTTGAATTCCAATGCATAACAATGAATTCCTATGCACAAATAGGGAAGAAAAAATTTATTGTTTCGAAAGTAAAAATACTTCTGAGTTCTTCAAACTGATATCTACACATACACTGAATCCGATAATAAAAATCAGTTTATCTATCACAAAAATTACTCATAATTATTTTAACTCAAAATCAATTCTTGATATAGGTTATGTTTAGTTTAGATCCATGTTAATTAATATTGATTAAAAAAATCAAGAATGAAGCAAAAAATAGTTGCTTCAGGTCCACCATAATTTTGTTTTTCAATTATGTCCTAATATTTCAATCTCACCAAACTTCTATTGTGGTGACCAAACATCTCAATTTTGGGTCAAATCAAGCTTGATTCGACTCACCATGATCTACTATGATTTCTCGATCAAACCAAACACATTTAGCAATATGTATCTAATCACATAAAAATATGTAGATAAAATCAAGTGAATTATCTCATGGACACACTGACCTGAAGAAAGAGAAGCTTGTCTCTTAGTATAACAGGGTGTTCTTGTTCGGGAGGAGAAGCAATGAGGGTATCTAGCAAGTGAGTTCTGAAAGCCGAAACCTCAGATTCAGCGAGTATGCCTTCTTTGTGGAGACCCATCAAGTTCAGAATCTGGTGGAAAGAGTCTTGCTGCCATTTAAGGTTGTCTGATTGCAGCTTAGAAAGTTTATGTTCCGCCGCAGGTAAAGGTCGTTTTTTGAAGCTGAAAGGAAGAATGGTTTTGCACAGAGAGGTGATTGAATCATGGAGGGTTGAATAGTAAGTGGGAGTATAGTAAGAGTACACCATTATTGATCTCGTTCAAGTTGAAGGTGTTCCTCCACGACAATGGATGCTACTTTTGTGACTAAAAAGGTAATGATGGTTTTTTGTGATTGTGTCTGAGAATTATGTGTGTCTGTTTTCTGATTTTGAATTTTGGGGGCGTTCCTTCTTCTAAAGTCTATACACAACAGTCACTTCAGCTGAAACTAGCCGTTATGATGATTTGTGAAGCCAGACCCATCCATGTGGTAACCACGTACATTCTTTGTTTGAATCCAGTATTTTCCTACATGAAAATTTAGGCCCATTTATCTAATTAATGGTAACAAAACAGTTTAATTTTAGTTCTACTTTCTTTTTTTATTTTTAATATTGAAAATTTTCAATATACTTGTAAACTATTTATTTTAAAAAATGGAACAGAAAATAATTTTTTACTTTTTTTAAGAAATATTTTAAATTTTTTTTATCTAAAATGTTATTTTTTACCGATCAATTTTTTAGAAAGTATTTATGAAAAGTACAAAGAAAATACATTTTATTTTATCAGGGTGTTGACGGTTTGATTGGTTTGAATTTATGATAAATTAAAATTAAAATTAAATAATTTTAATTAGTTCAGTTTAATTTTATTTAATTAAAAACTAATTATAATCAAAATTAATTTAACGCATTACATTCTAACAGAGATTTGGTTGAATGGATTACTTGTAACTTTTTTAATAGAATCTTATTTATATGAAAAGGAAGCATTCTAAGGGAGAAATGCTTTAGCATGCAAAAAGGGAACATAGAACTGTGTAAGAGGTTGCAGTGTTACTCCTTGTGGTAGATTTTCAAATATTAAAATAAACCTACGTTACGATGAAAAGGAAAGTCAAAATAATCTTCTTCTCATTGAAAAAAAAAAATTAAAATTAATATATAAAATTATTTAAATAATTTTATATTTAATTTTTATTCTGGTTGAAATTAAAAAATACTAATTAATTGCCCAAATTAATCATTATTGGATTTCATTCGTTGTGCAACCTCGTAGTAAAAAAATCCAATCCTATTTTATTATGCAAACTGTGAAATTCATTGTTGGATTTGAATTCTAAATTCATTTGATTATTCTATCATTTATACTAATTCTGAGGGAAAGAATTTGATAAACAATTATAATAAATATATAACTAGATAATTAATTATAAAATATAAATATATATATATATATATATATATTTTATTTATTTATTTTGTAAATGAATTGATAGGTTGCGAATTAAAGTAAAGTTAAATTTTGAGTATGTCTATTCCTACTTTTAACTAATTCATGTTTTCCTTCTATTTGTGAAAGAATTTGTAATTATTAATTAGCATTAGTCAAACTATTTTCTGTAATAATATTTTGTAATGAGTCCATAAATGAGAAAGACACATTTTTAAACCTACCTACCTACCCAAATTGGCCCAACTTCACTCTTGACTTAGTTTGTTACAGGAGTTTTTCATCCGGCCTTCTTTTTGTACACCCTTCTTTCTCTTATGATACTAAAATTGTCCTTAGGTTAATTTTTCTGCATATTTCATTACGGACTTGGAAAATCAGTACATATCTGGATTTTTTAAAATAAAATTTAATTTTTGGGTTTATAAAATAGATAATTAATTTTTTTAAAATTCAACTTATAGAACTATAAAATCTTTTTAAGTTAAAATAATTTAATTTACAGATTTTAATATTCGTAAGTTTTCAAAATTTTGTTCTTGACTTGTAAAGAATTTGATGTTTTATAAATTTTTAGATTTCGTGTGATACACATGTTTCAAGAATCCGTATAATTATAAAATCTAAAAATTTGTAAGATAGAACTGATTATCAATTTTTAAATTTTTATCTTACAAACCTCAAAATAAGACTTACAGCAAGAATAAAAACTCTTTTTAGTCCATTTTGAGACCATACGTTCTTCTCCAATCTTTAAAGCCAAGTTGCTTAACACTTGAACAACAATTTCAATTAGTACAAGTTCATAATTGAATATCTCGCAGCATAAATTCAAATATTGTATAAGGAATGCTCATAATCTCATGAAAGCAGTGCATTAGTTGTTTTTTTTTTTTTTTTTGATCTTACAAGTTTGTTTAGTAAATGAACAGGTTGGTTACTGGAATACTGAAATGATGGAATTTGATCTTATTATTTTTTTTATTGAACTCTACATAACTCTAAAGAACAAGAAAAATAAATAAAGAATAAAGTCTATTTTTTTTTTTTTCTATTAAACTCTGCATGACTGCATAGAACAAGAAAAAGAAACAAAGAACAAGCGGGTGTTCTAAGATTTTATTTATTTATTTTTCGATTCCCTAAGATCTGATTTGTCGCCACAAACCTTGAAAAAGGCCTTTACTTTTATTTTCTACAGGTTTGACATGTCCCATGAACTTCTGATCTAATCTCCGCTTAGCTTCGCGAGCTCGTACTCCTAAATTTTCATCTAGACATGTCTGACTTAACATGCTTCGTTCCTGTTTTCATTAAAACAACGCATTCGCAGTAAGCAAAGAGAAAGAGAGAAGAAATTAAGAAACAAAAATGGATGGAAAGTACGAACCAGAGAGGAAGAAGAAAAAGGGGATTGGAGATTCTTTGTATACAAACAGAAAGAGCGCTTGGTGGAATCACCAGAGGAAGCAGTCTTGTGTAAACGCCTCCTTCGAGCACACTCAACTCCTGGAATCATACCAGACATGATTTCGATTGGGTTTAGGTTTTAGGTTTAGGTACAAGATTATGAATGAAGTTGTGTTTGTTTGTTCACATGGGATAGAACATGAAAGAATGAATGAAATGAAATTAGGTATACAATGAGGAACCAATGCACATGTTTCGAGGAAGCTGTCACGAACCATCCTCCAACTTTCCTTTCACCAACCAAAGTGTCATTTTATATTTTATATTGCCTCTTCGTATTTATTCTAATGCAATGAATTTTTTCCTTTTTTGTAAAAACTTCAACTATAAATTTTAATGAGAATGTTTTAAAAATGAATTTATTATTTTTTTAATCCCCTTAGTTTTAGTGTGATTCAATGAGTGCATATATAAAATAAATTAAGGATTAATTCTTGTATAAGGAATATTTTTTTATGTAAGAACTGTGGAGTAATTAGTATCTCCCGTGTATAATAAAAATAAAAAATAATGGATCTAAGTTTACAATTCTTGCTACTGCTTGTTAATAAAAAATAATCAATAAGAATAATTTATTTTCGAATTAATAGAAATTTTAAAATAATTGTAGTGTAGGGCAAAGATTACAACCCAAGTTATGGTCAAAACAAGAAGAACACGGCAACAAGAGAAACAGAAAGAAAAAAATCTAAAAAATTATGATACAAAGATACAATATTTGTTGATGTGTCTCAAAAGCCGTAAAGCTCCTTGTCCAATAGTTTTAGTTTCACTTGTAAACAAATTAAGGTTAACAGATAACATTTAATTCTTAAGTTAATATAAATAAAATGCTAATGAAGTGATTTGGTTGCAAGTGAAAATTAATTATTATTTTAAAATAATAAAACAAATATATTATAAAAATATATGAAGTATAAGATAATTTAATTCTTTATTGAAAACATTGGTAACATGGTAGTACGGGAAAATTTAAATGTAACAATAAGATAGATATTAAATAATTTATGCATGAAAATAATGATTTTTTTTACTAAATTCATACATCTTCGTCACGGCTTTATTATAATATTGACACAGGATAAGTCTTTGTCATTAGTTTTGAATTGATGTCCATTATATATATATATATATATATATATATATATATATATATATATATAATTTAATTTGAATTGTAATCATTTTATGTTTTTATATAGCATTTTTCTGAAATATATATATTAATTTGATTTTTGGAATACTTTTTGCAGATATATATTCCACACGAAGAGGTTTACACCTTCCATACCATATCACTCACGAAGATTCTCACGTTTCCTACAGTTACTTTTTGTCCTATACCTCGCATCATCTTATTATGTTTCATCCAAACTTTGGCATGAACATTTGACATCAACGGTAGGGCCTTGCCTGCCAAGATAATGGAGCATTGGTTTTATCCGTGGGACCAAGAAAGAGGGGAGATGGTGACCAACAAAGTCACCAGTGTCAAAGGAACTCCAAAGTTGGTGCAAGGGGCTCAATCTTGTAGGTTCGAAATAATAAAACAAACACCGACTTCGAACTTAACTATGAGGTTGGGTCCCGAAGCAGCGACATCAAGCGCTGACTTCAAACTTAACTTGGGTAGAAGGACCCCTAGACTAGCGGGTCTTGTAAAATTTACAAATGCATATTCGTCAACAAACACGTGTATAACAAAGGCAAGACCCATGACCATTGTGATCGCAAGAAGTCACTAGGTTTGTCCTTCTTCCTACTATAAGGTACTGCCACACAATACGATACATCTATAAAGTCTTGGGTAATATGAAAGGTGGTGGAACTCCAACATGAGACACGAAGTGACAATGCCAAAAAGGAGTTAGAGTCGAAAGAGAGGGATGGTTGACACCTACAGGAACCATATGACGACGAATCAACATAAACAAACACGAACATAAACACCTCTCCTCTCCCTTTCATATTTTGTGATAAAAGGCTAAGATCCGAAGCCAATTTTGTATTTATTATAAAGGTTCAAAGAGATCCATCTTTTATTTCTTTAATAAAAAAATCTAAAAAGATCTCTTATTTTAAAAAAACAACCTTTTTTGTGTTTATTGTAAAGGTCTAAAGAGACCTATTCTTAGTGTTTATTTTAAAGAGGTCCAAAAAGACATTAGTTTTAAGTTCATTTTTTTCAAAAAAGTCTCATGATGACCTATTCTTTATATTTACTCTAAGGTCAAAAGAGACCTAAAAGATCCAAAGTTGATCTTAACATTCATTTCGAGAGGTCCAAAGGGACCTCAATTTCGTCTCTTATGGGTCCAGAGATGACCTTATCTGATTTATATTATAAAAGGTCTAAAAATGACCTAGTCTTATTAAAGGTCCGAGGACAATCTCGTTGTTGTTATAAATTATTAGAGGTTTAAAGACAACCTCAAGATAGTTTAATTAATGGAAACGGTCTAAAGATGACGTGATATTACATAGATCCAAAGATTACCTCCTTATTTTTAAACATAGCTAAAAAAGAAGCACGACATACATTATTAGGAAAGGATACAAGAAAATATAATTAGCTATCATCAATTGACTAACCGGTCACAATCTTTTCATTCAAATCAAAAGAGAAATTAAGAGAAGCAGGCCCTGTTGAGAAGATCGGGTGGAACCTTCTCGATATTTTTGTAGCATATAACCAGTCGTTTCCTGAACCTAGGCCATCAACGCCGCTTTGGATTCTGTCATCTCTTCCACCTAAAGAAGTAGCCTCGCGATCCTTAGACATTCAAAGCTCAAGTTAGGTTTCCTTCGACTCCTCCAGCGGCTTGGAAAGTTCTCTTCTTACCCGAGATTTCCCCAACCACTTGAAGTCATCCCTTCTAATACTCGTTGATCTCGACAGTTTGAGGTGCCTAAAACTAATTCAGTCTTTACCTGAGCCTATAACAACTCTTGATTCTTGGACACGAGACCTAGAAGGCAGGAGAACAGGCTTCCCTACAGTGGTTGAGTACTGCCTTTAATTGACTCAACATCATCCCCACCCCTTCTACATAAGTTGAGGCCCTCACAAAGATAAGGAGGTCAACGACATATTTTAACATAAAATTCAATCTCTTCTCAAAACAAGAAGGGGAAACGTTGGAACCCTTGAAGAAAAGGATGTACCCAGACCCTAAACGAAAAAATCTTCCCTCAAGAATGATCAGGTAAAGTGTTAACAATAATATTTTTAAAGGAAGGAACACCAACCTGGGCAAGGGGATACTTCAAACTGACATCACCATTCATGGTTTGAAAAGGTAGACAAGAAATGAATTGTCAAGAAGCAATGAACTAGAGAAGGGTTCAAAAGGTTTGAAGAAGAGGAAGAATGTGAAAAGAAGCTATTTATAGACACAAAGGAGTCAAAATGTCAACAGAGCCTAGGAACACGGGTGTTCTCGAAATATGCAATGCTCGAAAATCTTAAAGATAAGAATAATACGTTGTAACTATCGAAAAATGTAACGGTAGAATTTACGACCCAAGTTCCCAAAATCTCGTCATTAAAACATCCATGAAATGTTGCGATGATCAGTAGGAAATGATAGAGCAACCTTCAAAAATTGAAGTGTAACCCGATTTCGGAAAGTAGGACGAAAAAGAGGACATCTGAGCTCGAACTGGCTCATACTGAAAATGGTAGATAAACTCGACAATTTAATACTCGACAACACCGAGCTTGGGGGCTTATGTACTACTTGGGCCCACCTCTGCACTACGAGTCACATCGCGCTGCCGAGGTAGCCACTTAAAGCAGGATGCGTGACCATGCTCATACCTCATTTGCTAAAACATCTCACCATGACATCGGCACAACCAAAGGAGCAGGGTCAAGTCCGGTCACCAGCTTTAGGATGACGCCCATTGCATCTACTCTGTCTTGGTAAGGAGCATCATGACGTCCATTACACATCATCTCCCTCCGTTTATATATATACATGTGCACAACCAGGGATTATAATGTAACTCAGATTAGGTCATTTTGTGCTTTTACATAACATCTCTCTAAAAACATATCGTTATATACTAACTTGATCTATCAGAGTACATTTTGCATGTACATCCTTCCACACCTTAGAGGAGGTCAGCCTTTCACACTATATCATTCAATAAATCCTCACATTTTCCTAAATCACCGTTTGTTTCATATTATTTCACATTATCATATTGAGTTCCATCGAGACTCTTGATACGAAAAATGTTATAAAACTAATCGGAATAATAAAGTTTTACTAAAATTAAAACTAAAACTTTTATTAAATAAATATTAAAATTTAAATTAGTAAAGAACCTCGTAATCTGGTCGTTTACCAAAATTCAAAATAATAGTCTAGATAATTGGTTGAAACTTCATCAACTCTTTTTCTTATATTAAATTCATAAAGACGAACCAATAAAGCGAAACAAGAACAATAAATGAAATAAAAATCCTTAAGAATTTAAGTGATTTTCTTTTGCTTGTAATTTCCCGATGAAATTTTAAAAATATAAACATAACATATCATTTTATTTTAGAATATTTAAATCTCAAATATTGGCCATATATTAAATTTGTTAAATTATCAATGAATATAGCTTATAAATTATTAATACACTTATATATTCGGGTTAATTTTATATAAAAAAATTCCAACCGACCCCAATTAATGGCTATAGTAGATTTAGAAAAAAAAATCAATAAAAAAAAAATATGAAGTACATATGTAGGTAGAATAAAATAAATTTACAATGTACATAAATTTTATTGAAAATGTCTATATTTTTTATAAAAAATACTCAAACATGTCCATTAAAACTACTTATCAGGCTTAGTATTGGACAGGTGAAAAAAATTCTTACATTTTGAGCACTGCTTAAATTTTTTTATAAAATTTAAGCACGAAACATGAAAAATAAATAATTAGTTTTATAGAAAAAAAAATGTCGATACACCTTGCTGGTAGAATTTTTAATGTACCAGAGAGAAAGGAACTGGATATGACCATATAGAAAAGTAATTGAGTAAAAAAATCAATAACTCATGCTACCATAATCCAGGGAAAAAATGTAAAGAAAAAAAATTTAGCATAAGAGAGAAAAATTGAAATAAAAAGGATAAATAGAAAGAAAACTAATACAAATATATTATAATCCAACAAAATTAATTCGTTAGATTCAACCACAATGTTTCTTTTATTCTAGTGTTTACCCATGCCGTACATGAAAAAGTAGCAGAAAAAAGTGAAATAGAAAATAAACAGAATATAAATAGAAAAAATAAAAAAAAAAGTGAAGAGAAAAATAATAATAGTGATAAAAGATCAAATGTGATTGAAAAAAAAAAGAAGTGAAAAAGTCTCGAAAAAATAAAATAATTAATCATAACGTTTAGTTCTTGATGTGCAATTGAAAATTTAAATTTCATATCGAATTTTAAATATTAAAACAACATAGAAGAAGGAGTATATAATTAAGTTGATAGAAGGTAATTAATATAATAAACATATTTAAAAAATTGAATTATTATAAATTAATTAATAAATAAATTATTTTAACTTTTAATATTAAGCAGTATAAATTAAAATTATTTAAAATTTCTCAACGTAATTTTTAATGTTGTGATGAAGCAGGTAAAATTTCCTAATTTAGGAGAAAGAGACATAAGAGAATTACTTTTCATTTTATTCATTAATATTTTCTTAATTTAAAATTAAAAAAATAATAAATAACATATTATATTCTCTCTTAAAATAAGTTTATCTTATATATAATATGAGAGAAAAATTCAGTGGGGACAAAAGCTTCCAAATGCAATACATAGGTTCGTCCCTCGTACGTGACATACTATTTTTAATTTATTTTTTTGAAATTAATTAAAATTTATTATAAATAATATATTAATGAATCTCACTTATTATTTAATCAATTTTTTAAAATTTTTATTTGAATATCATATTATTTTTATTTTATTTTTTGAAAAAAAAGAAGAAAAAAAATAGTGGAAACATCTTTTATTAGTTTTTGTTTTTATTTTTCATTACTATTTTTCTATACATGTTTTAAAATAAAATAAATATTTTTTCAAATCAAATAGTATATGAAAGTTTCAACTCACTTTTAAAAAAATAAGTTAACTGGTCTTACCTCCTTATTGAGGATTATATGTTTATTCAATAGGACTCATTTACTATAGTTAAAAAAATGTACTCTTTTTTTTTTTTTTTTTAAGTTTGACCTTTTATATAAATAATGTTTTTATAAGTTTTATAACAGGAAATACCTAAAAAAAAATCTTATTACTGGATAAATTTTCCATTTTTAGAAAAATAATTATAACTAAAATATGCTAACAAATCTCCTTTTGATTTTCTAAAAGATTTTATTATTTTTTCTCTTTTATAACATACATTGTATATTTTAGTGTATATATATATATATATATATATATATATATATATATATATATATATATTTCTATTTGTATTTACTTCGACTCTTTCGATAGTTAAAATGTATTAAACACATTTGCTTGTAAATAAATAAAATACATGTATTATAGATTTCAATGAGACTGAATTTGTAATCAAACCAATACTTTCATTAGATTATTACCTTGTGAAGTGATAAAAAAAATTTGAAAAAATAATTCTAATCTTATTTATTAAAATAGAATATATATATATATATATATATATATATATATATATATATATATATATATATATAAAGGTGATTCATACGTATAATCACTCTAAAATAATTTTAGATTTTTTTTTATTTATGAAATTATTTGTTAAGTTTTCATATCTTAATTATTATGTTTTTTCATCTTTACATTATTTTTAATAAAATTTAAAAATTTATTAAGTTTAATATTTTTTTATCAGATATTTTATTCTTTACCACTTATATATTAGTCTATTAATTTTTTTAATTTATTTTAAAAAATAAAACTATCAAATTAATCATCTCTAATGTTCTGAACACAAATATACTATTCACTTTTCTCACGCTATTTTTTTTTCTTTTATCATTTTCTAGTTTTTAATCATTTTTATCTTTTATTTTACTGATAATTTTAAAAACTTTTCAAAACAAAAATATTTAAAGTAAAAAAAAAAATACTCGTATTAGTTCACCTTATTTTTTAAAGAAAAAGTGTTCATTACTTCATTTAGGATTTTTTTTTTTTTATCGACTAGTGGTTAGTAATACATTAATTTTTAGGATTGAGTTCCTTTATGATTTTAATTGAGTATTTATGTAACAGTAACGAGGAACTCTATAATAAACAGAGGACCTATTCATATAACACATGAGTCAAAGTAATAGAATTTTTTAATTCTCAAGAGTTTTCTCTTTAATCATTAACATATCATTTGTTCAATGTTTCTTAACAAGTTCGGCCTCTTCTTCCTCATCATTTCTGTAACACTTTTATCAACTTCTTTGGCACGTGGGTATTTTTAAATCACTTTTTAATTAAATAAATAACACATCTATAAAAAATAAATAAAGTTGATGGATTCTCAATTACATGCTATTATTCATTTAATTCTCAATGCTCTGAAAACATGGTATATAAAAATAAATTTGTTAGAATAAAAATTTATCTCTTCAAAGTGTATTTTAAGTTTTTTCTTCTTCTTTCTTCTATGAATGGATGAGATTGAATACCCTCATAGGAAACATTATATTCATGAGGGTTTTGTTGGTAGCAATATTAATGAGAATTTCATCAGTAATGGTTGAAAAGACTAAAGGTGAATTTTAATGAGAATTTCATGTGAGGTAAGGGTTACCTTCCCTTCTTTATTTTGGTTACTGCTTTATTAATATTACCTTTCCTCTCGTCTCCATCGGGCTATTGGGTAGGGGTGAAATGTCCTTTTCCTTAGCTACCGGTGATAAGACATGTGTTATTCTTTTTCAATAATCAATTATATTGATGTTTGGAATTTTATGTGATTATACAAAATTATATGTAATTAACATTGAAGAATAATAGATTGAAGAATACACACAAAATTACTATTGCAACAACAGAAAGTTATCACATGTGTGCAACCTTAAGGTACGAAGGAAAACTAAACTACAATGACAAATTTATTTATTTTTTTATTTTAGGATAGACTAATTAAAATTACACTTGGGGTGATTACCAAATCAGTGTTTTATGTTTTTTTTTTTCTGTTGATGATTTTGTTAGTGAAAGTTTGATGGAATGACCATTTTAAAAATTAGAATATTAGGTGGTATTTGATTTAAGTATTTTTTGTTTTTATTTTTATTTAAAATAGAAAATAGAAGTAAAAAATTATTTAGAATTAAATGAAAATAAAGAAAAAATACTATAACTTTATTTGTATAGTTTTTATAAAAAATTTATTGAAAAAATAAAAATATTTCTCATACCAAATATCACCTTAATTCTATTGAACTAATTTTCATTTATTTGATTGACGTAAAGATGGCTCAAAGATTCCTGTCAGGTGTATGGTATCATTATTTCATTATCTTTTCAGTTTTAAGAAAATTATTTATCTTTTAAAAAAAATTTATGATTATGCAAAAATTCCCAATAATTGAAGTTTGAGTCATGGTTAACAAAATTTGCTAGAAAACTAAGTACAGACTAAAAAGTTAATTGAAAATAAAAACGTGTAGATAAAAACTGAAAAAATTAACTTATTAAATTGTACAGATACGATAAAGAAATAATTTCAAGTGACTAATAAAATAATATAAATAAACACATTTACATATGATATTATTATATAAATTTTAATTTTGTTTTGTTGATAAAAATATATTTAAAATATTATTTTTCAAACTTTTCCGTTGAACCTTTCTAATTTTTTATTTATACATGAATTATTTTAATTATATTGTTTAGCTGTAATAATTACATATTACTATTGGTTTTATATTATACTTTAGTATATTTTCAAGTTTAATAGAATCTGTCACTTTTTTAATATTAAAATTTGCTTTTTTAAAAAAGGATAATTAATAAATTTAATACATATTTAAAAAATAGAATAAAAATAATATATGAAAATCTAGAAATCAGAATCTAACGTTCAAAAAAAAGAACACCACTTTAAATAGAATTGCAAAAAATGCCTAGAAATCACTAAAAAAAGAAAAAATATTTATTAAAAAAACTAAAAATTAATCAAATTTTTTTACCAAACATAATCTTCATTAAAATAGAAAACTATATTTATTTTTTTTGTACACTTAAAAACTATATTTATATGATTTAGTGCAAAATAATTTAGAGGAAGGGTGAATCATTCGATTATATTAATTATTACATTATTAATATTTGTTTATATCAAATATAAATTTTTTACTAACCTAATCAATGAATTATGACAGCATTTTACATTAATTATCCGTGTTAAGTCTATTTAAATCTGTAAAAGGAATAAAAAGTATTCAAATTACTTATATTTGTGTATATTTTAAAAGTATAGATTACATTAATTTAAATATTGTTAAACAAAATATCAAATAATTTTTAAATACTTTTTTATACAATTATAACATTAAGAATTGAACTTAAAACTGTCCTACTTCAATTCCCTACTACTAATGGGAAACCCTTTAGATATTGTTTATTCGTGGAAGTTTTAATTTAACAGTACAATTTGATCCTCTTCAAAATATATTATTTTATATTTTTTATCATTACCATCACCATCTTATCTAAGTATCTAATAACAACTTTTGTCTAAAAGTTATTATATAGTAACAATTCCAGATTTTTTTTTTTCAATTTAACTTTGAAATGTTTGACTAATTAGCGATTAGATTTTTTGCAAACATTACATTTGAATATAATTTACCAAGAGTTCTTTTTTTTTTTTTCAAATAGAAATCAAACATGAAATTCAAGAAATTTATAATAACCCATGTGTAGAAAAAAAATATTTTTTTTATAAATTAAGATAAACTTAACATAATTATTCTTTTCTTCTAAATACCACTTTTAGTTCTTTTTAAATTTAGTCACTTTCTATTTTGATTTTTTCAATTTACAAAATTTATTTCAATCCTTTGTATTTTAAAATATATTATTTTGACTCCTTTAAATAACTTACTCTTCAACTCTGTTATTAATTTAAAATTTTAAATAGTTAATTTAAAATAATGATAAATTATAAAAGTCATATTTAAAAGAGTGAAAGAGTTTCATATTCTATCACTACAACAATATCTTCTCCTCTTAAACACACTAGCAGCAAAAATATCAAAATCAACATAAAATTCTTAAACTTAAAAGATAAAACAGGTAAGTGTTCAGACCTAAAAATATATTTGGTCAAATTTCTTATGAATTAATTTCTGAAAAAACTAACATTAATAATTTCACTGAAATAGTTGAAAGACTATTGATGTGCCAGCTTTTATGAGTTTGATATCTCGTATTAAATTAAGTTTTCTATTAATAGAAAAATTTCGATATTTGATTCAATACCTTATATACACTTTCCAATTACAAAAAGGTAGTGAACAACAAAAATCAAGGAAAATGTCCAAAGTAAAAAATCTGTATAAATTGGTATAAAGTTGAAAGGAGAAAGTTTTTTTGCAAATGTGGTATCCCCTCTGCACTAGTTAGTTCGATAAACGTTAATACTTACGCAAATGCAAGTCGTTATTAAAGGACGAATTGACGAAAATACCCTTCCGACAAACACGTTACCATTCCCAAGATTCAGTTCTTTTCTGTCACCATCCACCGCAACCTCCGTGTCCTTATTCGTCATTTCATTTCTCTTTTCCCTCTCAGTTTCGCTCTCTTACTTATGTAGCATTTTTTTCTACTTTCTCTCCCTCTTTCTCTTCGTTGCATTGCATCGCAATAGCTTCTTCTTCTTCTTCTTCTTTTTTCTTTTTCTTTTTCTTCTTCTATTGTTCGTTCGCTCGCGTTCATGGCGGAAGAAGAATCAAGTCCTGGATCTCCTCACTCGTTCAAGAACAGATTCAGATTCTCTCTCTGTTTATTGTGTTGCTTCCATCACCAGCGCGTGAGGCCGAAATTCGTTCGAAGCGCGTCGCTTCACAACAAGCCACGCTCCACCGATTTTCCCTTCCCGCACCTCAAGGAAAAGTGTTGCAACTTCATCAACCGCATCGGCGGCCGCCACCGCCGTCGCCACTCCGCCGACTTCCACTACGATGCACTCAGTTACGCGCTCAACTTCGAAGACAACGCCGCCGCCGACGAGAGGAACCTTGACGACCTCAAGCGATTCTCCGACAGATTGCCGGCTTCGCCGCCGCCGCCGCCGAAGACGGATCCAACTTCCGCCACCGCGTAAATCAGTAGTTGAAACTGTAGATCTGAAAATGTGACGATATCGTTAGCGAAACGGTGGTGGCGACGTCGTTTTGAAGTAGTTTTGTTTTTTTGTTGAGTTGTTTGTGTTTCGGTTTTTGTGGATAACGTCATTGTGAAATCCACCAATGAAAAATGCAAAGCAAACAAGAGGAATATGAAAAAGCAAAAAAGAAAGGATAACAAAAAAGGTTAAAAACTTAAAAGTGTGAAAGTGATGATAGCTATAGCGCGTTTTTCTCTTCTCTTAACATAGCTTCTTACTCCGATATTTTGTGCAGTGTAGAAATAGTGTGAAGCAGAGTGAGTGGTGTGGTGTGGTGTGGTGCGGTGGTGGAGACGTAAGTCCTAACTGAATATCTGACAGGTGACGACGCCATTCAATTTTGTCGTCTTCCTGTTGCAAACGGTTTTTGGAGAGACCGCTATGACTTTGATAGTGGGATTTTGCTTAGATTTCTTATACAATTTTCATTTTTTATGAAAGTACTTGCTCTTGCATATATTCTTGTCAACAAAAATTTGATAGATAATTAGAATAAGTAGGTAATATCTTCGGCAAGAAAGCTGATTAATTAATTGTAATGGGCTATAAAATAAAATTGTTTTTTTATTAATGATACATGTTATTTTTATTAAAAAAAATATTTGATAGATAATGGTAACATATAATTAATTATAAAATAAAATGTGAAAATAAAATATATATATATATATATATATATATATAAAATGTAAAAAGAGAGAAATATGAAAATTAATTAGTTGTATATTGCAGCTGACTGAAATAAAGTTATTTTCGTGAAAATCAACTCACTCTAAGGGATTATGTTTAATTTTTTGTGTTTAAAAAATTCTTAAAATTTTAAAACATTTTAAAAACATATAAGACTAACATTGAAACCGTTTATATTTTAAGTAAAATTAAAATGAATTTAAGCAACACGAAAAGTATAATTAGAATTTGTATATGTTGGAACTCAAAAATATCTCTTGTCCAGTTCTCAAATTTTGGATCTTTGCAAAATTCCTTTAAACACATATCCCATTTTAACACTCTTCCTATGCTTATGGAAATGAATTTTATTGATTTATGGAAAACTAGCTTACATGTATTGTTTCTTAGGAAATGAATTTTATTGATTTACGTCTCTCTGAAAAATGTACAAGCACTAAATGTTCCGGCCTACTTGAAAATAAAAAAGAAATTATAAATTAGAATGTTCTTAAAATAAAATAAAAAAAAAACATTTGATAATAGGATGAAAACTTGAAAAAGAAAATGATCAAACTTCTTTTTACACGTGAATTTATAATTAGTTAATGTTATTTTGAATATTGCCGATATTTAAATATGAAATCTGTAAACTGAGTTAAGAACACAATATGGTTACTAGTTAGCCCATAGTAATATGTAAGTTCAGACCACTACTATCAATTTTTGGGTTATCCAGATTTTGGTTGCAGCATACAAGCCTACAAGTGCAATTTGTCATTTATGTCTAGGACACTGTATCGTTATCAATCTTAATCTTTCATATTAAAGGTATGACACTATGTTATTATTATATAAATTATGTGATGGTTGATAATTATGCTTAATGTTTTATATTTTAAAAAATCTTAAAATTTTAAAAACGTTTTAAGATGTACTCTATCATTTATTTTGTATATAAAAGTTCAGTCCAAACAAGGTTACTGTTCTAGTCATTGCCATTGACACTGTCGCTTATCTCCTACCTGTTTCTTACATACCTCAATTTTCATTCAATCCTTTATTTATTAGTGTTTTCCTTGCTGATAACACTTTTTCGGTACTTTTTTTTTTCTTTTTCCAAAAACACTTTGTTATCTGGAGACACTCAATTGTTGCAAGAATGTTGGATGTGGTAATTTGATTGATGGCCTATACATCTTGCTTTCTCGGGATTTAGTTTCCAATTATACAAAATTTAATTGTAACTTTGTACGAAAGGTTTTTGTTTCCAATGCATCGTGGTAGCATTCTCCTCTTGGTCAAATATCAACACAGTTCTTCTTGATTTAAGCAATAATATTTCCTTTGACATGCCTTCTAAATTTTTTTTACTTTTCCATGTCATGTTTGTTTGCTGTAAAAATTGAGACGTTTTTTTCTCGTAATAAAATTTATAATTTACCTTTTTGAAATATGATATTTCCTCACTTTGATTAACCATTGTTTAAACTTTACTTAGTTATATTTATTTAAACATAAATATAAAGTTTCATTAGTTACTACTCAATTTTTTATCATGCTCAAGACTTAATTTTGAGCTTTTATTAAAGTCTAAAGACACTTTGAATCAATTCTTTTGTGTAAAGCGTCCTAAGAAATTTTTAGTGGTTGGGCGTAAATACCAACATCTCCTAAATATGGCTCGTGCTTTGTTTTTTCAATCAAAAGTATTAATCTCCTTGTAGGGGAAATATACTTCCACCAACATATTTGATCAACATATTACCTTTTCCTATTCTTAAAGACAAGTCACATTTTCACGGACTTTATGACAAAGACCTAGATTACTATATGTTATGTGCTTTTGGATGCTTAGCCTTTGTATCAACTCTACCATCTACATGTCATAAGTTTTCTTTGCGGGCTATTCCATTTGTTTTTTTGTTAGTTATACACATGGTTACAAAGGGTACAAGTTATACAATCTAGACGTCCAAAAATTTTTCATTTCCAGAGATGTTCCTTTTCAAACTTCATCAAATTCTCCATTAGTACCTTACCCATTGAACAATGTGGTTATTCTCTAGCCCATCCTTAACAATTTTGTTGGATTACCACCAAGCCTTACTTCACCTATGTTAGATAATGACCCACCTAACCCAAATCCTACCCATATATTTTCTCATCAATCATTCAACCTCTTCACTTAAATGATTTTGTTATGAGTCAATATAATCACTCGTATCCTATTGAATATTTTTGCTCATATGGAAAACTTACTCCCACCACTTATAATTATGAGTCTCAATTTTACCATTGAGCAATTTCTTTTTCTAAATAACACAAAGCCATGACTGCCGAAATTCGTGCTTTGAAAGATAATGACAATTGGCCTCTTGTCCCTTTGCCACTAAACAAACACTACATTGGGTGTAGGTGGATTTACAAGCTGAAATTTAAGGTTGATGGTACTGTTAACATGTATAAGGCATGCTTAATAGCCAAAGGCTACACACAATAGTCTAACATTGATTTTTCTGACTCTTTTTCACCATTTGCCAAGCTCACAACAGTGTATGCTTTACTTCCTATTGCCATTGCTCACAAATGG
This sequence comes from Hylodesmum podocarpum, assembly GCA_026586105.1. Lineage (NCBI taxonomy): Eukaryota > Viridiplantae > Streptophyta > Magnoliopsida > Fabales > Fabaceae > Hylodesmum > Hylodesmum podocarpum. Next base: position 6,489,283 of record JALJEV010000650.1, on the reverse strand, counting down.
TCTCTTTTGCATCTAGATATCAATAATTCCTTCTTTGATGAACTTTTTGAGGATGTTTACTTAGATTTACCTTCAGGATATCATGCTTCAAACAAACAGCTAGTTTATAAACTCAATAAATCCTTGTATGGCTTGCACCAAGCCTCCCATCAATGGTTCTACAAGTTCTCCTCAACCTAGGTGAATAATGGTTTTACTCAGTCCAAGAATGGCTACTCAATGTTCACTATTAGTTCTGGATCTTCTTTGGTTATTCTCCTTGTTTATATTGATAATATAATTTTTGCTGGACCATTTTCTAAGCATGTTCACTCCACCCAAACCTTTTTCTAGTCTTTATTCAAGTTAAAAGTTTTGGGGTCACTTAGGTATTTATTAGGCTTGGAGATTGCTCAATCCACTAAATGGATATCCTTTTGTCAGCGTAAATATAATTTATCATTTTCTATGGATCCAAACCTTAAATTGAAAGCTTTGAAAGGTGACACCTTTCCTGATCCTTCTCCCTATAGATGTCTCATTGGAAGATTACTTTACCTAACTATCTCACAACTTGACATAAGCTTTACTATCTAAAAACTTATTCAGGACCCTTACACATCTCATCTTGATGTCCGTCAGCTACTCCAATACCTAAAATCTTTCCTTAGTCAAGGATTATTTTGTTCTGCCACCAATTCCCTTCATTTCATTGCACAAGTTGATGCATAATGGAGAAGTTATGTGAACATTCATCGTTCTACTTCTGACTTTTGGGCCTTTTGGGTGAATCTTTAGCTTCATGGAAATCCAAGAAGTAACCTACGATCTCAAAGTATTCGACAAAGGTAGAATACAAGTTGCTATCATTTATTGTTCGTCTAGCTCAAAGTTTGCTTAAACAATTTGAAGTACCCCTTAATTATGCCATAGTGTTTTAGGCAATAAATTTGTCATCTATTTGGCACCTTATTTAGCACATCATGCATGATAAAAACATATTGATATTGACTATCACTTTATCTCTAAATTAGTAGAATCTAACATTATTCTCCTAGTTCATGTTAAGACATAACATCTGTTGGCCGACATCTTCACTAAACCTATTCCTTCTATCATTTTCTTTATTTTCATGCGCAAGTTAAGAATAGTTAATATTTATTCTTCATCTTAATAGAGTATTAAAATTCAATTTGTTATCTAATATAAGTAAGTTTGTTATTTTTTTATATTCACTACGTACCATTTGTGTATACTATATGGTCAATAAAATTTTAATATTCATTCATTCAGAGAGTTTTCCTTCTTAATCATGTATTATTTTTTCTTTTTTACAAAAATTCGAATTCTAATCAAACCAGCAACTTATTAATATTTATATTTTATTCTATAAACTTTTATATTAATAAATTTAAATTTTTTTATCAGTAGATTAATATATACTGAAATTAGAAATTAAACTCTGAATTAAATATGTTAAATCTAAACTCTCTTCTAATCTTTCCCTCTTTATCATTCAAACTGATATTTCTTTTCTCTAATAACGGGAAATCTTAAAGTATATAATAAATTTAAATTTAATAATTTTTTTTTTTAAAATCTGATAACATGATATTCAAAATGAAATAATACAGAAACAAATCTATATTTGAATATTTAAAATATGTATCAGTGTAAGAATGACGAGAACCATGATAAACTTTTGCCCATTCCCTTCTCGACCGGAAGAAAAAATCTGCATGTGAGATCCCGTTCAGAGTAGTACTCATTGATTGGTGAAAATTCACATTCGTACTCCTAATAATATAACATAAGATTAGTCACTAAGATAGAACAACCCATAGTATCTTATTGCTTTTGAAAATAAAAGAAAAGAAAAGAATAGGAAGAGTTTCGTTTGGTAGTGCACAACAGATTATGTGGGGCAGATATGGGGGCCCATTTACCCGTTCCTTCGCAATCTAAACTTGGGCCCATAAAGTAACCCTCCAAACTCCAAAATTCAAAAACTCCCATATTCAAAAACTCCCATGTCACCATAAAAATATTTTTTCTTTTCCACAAATAAATAATACGAATTAAATAAAAGAAAGTGATTAATAATCTATTATTATTAATTGTACAACATATACGAAGGTTCATGGTGCAACCCGTGGGGTTCTCCTTCCTCATTCCATTGTGCCGTTTAGTACCTGTCGTTTTCCCGGGAAAATATGAAAAACGCGCCCATGTTTTCCGTTGGGATACTGCGTGCCTCCAAGTGTAGACCAGCACTAACAGAATTAGAAACGAGGGATTACTCATTATTCAAACATTCTATCAAATTTAAATCAAAAATAATTTAATTATACCATTCGTTATAAACAGCAAAACATTGTAAACAGAAACAGAATGATCCTTATCCTTCGATCTTCATCAATAAATAAATAAATAAATAAATTACAAAATTACGAAAAAGGAGTCCCTGATTTTTGGGGCGAGTGAGACTGAGAAGCGATTCATTGTTTACGCTTGTCACCGTTTCCTCCTTTTTCCATTTCGGGATACAACCATTCTTCTCTTTCTGTTTTTTTTTTTTTTTTTTTTTTTCTCTATCTAATATCACTCTTACTACAATACAACCTTCAATTCATTTTCTGGTCTCATTTTTTCACCAATTTTACTAGGGTTTTAATTGCACCTCCAATGCACTAATCAAATTCATCATTAATCAATTTTATCTCCCACGACACGATTAATTCCTCTTCAATTCATTCATTCATTCATTCATTGGATTCTTTCTGATATCGATTATTCAATATCTCCCCCACGAGGCAACGACACGGTTAATTTCGCACGCATGGCGTTCGATCAAAATTCTGTTCCAATGGATCTTCGTCCGTTGAATGTGGCCGTGGCGTTGGCAGAAGAGCCGTTAATTTCGCCGGCCAATATTACACCGGCGACTCCGAATTCCGTCGGCGAGATTTTCTACCCGCCGGCGGCTAACGCCGCCGGCGGTGCCACGTGGTGCGTCCGACCCATTGCGCATCCCAATGTGAGTCCCGCTGCCGCGTTCGGGTTTAACTACGGTGGTTCCAGTTTTGGGAACCGTGTTGTGGCTGGGAATGATTTGAATTTGGGCAAGTTTTTAGGGTTTAATAATAGTGGATTGGAAAACAAGGCCTGTAATGATGTGAATGGTTTTGGTTATGGTGTTGGTGGTGTTCGTGGCAGCAGAGTGGTTGCTAATGGCGGTGATCACGGCGGTGATGATGGCGGTGGTGGTGGTGATGATTCGGTGTTAGGGAGGAAGGTGAAGTTTTTGTGTAGTTTTGGTGGGAAGATATTGCCGAGGCCTAGTGATGGAATGTTGAGATATGTTGGGGGCCAAACAAGGATCATTAGTGTTAGGAGAGATGTGAGTTTCAATGATTTGGTTCAGAAAATGATTGAGACTTATGGCCAGGCTGTGTTTATTAAGTACCAGCTCCCTGAGGAGGATCTTGATGCCTTGGTTTCGGTGTCTTGTCCTGATGATGTGGAGAACATGTTGGAGGAGTATGAGAAATTGGTTGACAAGTCTTCTGATGGTTCTGCTAAGTTGAGGATTTTTCTGTTTTCGGCTTCGGAGAGTGAAGCTTCTGCTGGGATGCAGTGTGGGGGGTTGCAGGATACTGGGCAGAAATATTTTGATGCTGTGAATGGGGTTGGTGCTACAGAGGTGTTTGGGGTTAGTGCTGGGATCAATAGGAAGGCCAGTGTTGCAAGTGCTGCTTCCACACAGAATTCAGATGTGAGTGGGCCTGAGACTCTTGATTGTTCAATGACTGGTCAAGGGGATCCCAGTGGGGTGTCCTTGTCATCACCTAAGGAGAATGTGAATGTGACACCATCTTCTTCGGATGCAAGTGCAAATTTGGTTGTTTCGGAGGCCGGTGCACCGGTTTACTCGGTTGCTTCTGCTGTTTCTTTGGCCATGCCTGTGGCTAAGACTAGTCCAATCCCAACCCACAGTCCTTATTTTCAGAATGAGGCTGAGTCAGAAAAGTCTGTGCCTGTTGCTTTATTCCAGCAGCAATTTGGATTGCAGCAATGTGGAATGGAAATTCCAACCTCTTCACCTTATTTCCAGCCCTTTGTTGATCCGGGCAAGGAGGTTATGAACCATGGAGATTATGTCCAGCTGTCTTCTCCTGTGGGGTTCACAAACTCTCATCTTTTAGGAAAGACCGGGACTGTCTTCACGCAACAGCAGTTTCATGATAATACTCCTGGTTTGGCGTTCCATCATCAAGTCATCCCCAGTGTGCAAATGACAGTGGCTCAACCCTCTTCTCATGTTGGTGTAAGACCGAATGTTATTAAACATCAACAGATGATGCAACCACAGCAACATCTTTTGGATCAATACAATGATGAAAATGCATCAGGGGTAAGGCTTATCCAGCTTCCTGCTGAATACAACACATACCGGGTTGGTTTGAATCAAGTCCCATCTGTCATAGTTGGAGCTAATTATGGCTGGGTTAAAGTTCCTCCACAAGAGCATACTGTTGTCTCTGATGGATTATTACCTCAACAACAACAAGTAATGGTCCCTGAGAAAATCCAAAGAGCCGAGGACTGTTCTATGTGTCAGACAAAACTACCTCATGCACATTCAGATCCAGTAGTTCCAGATCAGCGTAGTAGCAGCTTGGGTCCTATTCCTGATTCAACCCCAAGTCACCATAGTTTCCCAATGGAGGAAAACATAAAAGCTCAAGCAGCAAATAGGATTATGCCAATGGTGACGGCACCCTTGAAGGAAGGCATTGCTGAACAAGGGGCTGGGACCAGACCCAGGGTTGTTGACAAATTGGAACCTGCTGATCGAATACATCAAACAGAGGCAGCTGGGCTTTCTCATAATATTGAGCCACAGCTTGGAAGTGGGAGGATTTTTATAGAAAATGCTGAAGAATTTGATCACCACAGGAATTCATTTTTTCAGGGAAAGATTGGAAGGAAAGATGGAAAACAATCTCCAAATGATGAGCACATAGGAACAGCACCACTGTCTTATCTAGATGATGTGGGCAACCAGCACATGTCACCTGTTGAAAACTGGGTTAAACAGGATGTGCTTATTAACACACCTGTCAATAATGACACACCTATAGTTGATGGAACATCTATGCAAACTTCAGAGTGTGTGGTTCAAGGATCTCCAAAAGAATATACTAATGAGCTGACTGGGGTTGCTTCTAAATCAGATGTGATAGATAATTGGATTAGACCAGATCATCCAAAACCTATAGATGGAAGGATGGACACCTTCCAGATTCCTAATTCTGAAGTTTATGTAAGTAATAATTACTCTTTTCTGCCAGTTGATGAACCCAGCAGGAATGATAAATTAGATTACAACACTTGGCAATCTGTAGAGGAGGAGGTGATTCTGAATAACAACTTTGGCAGGGCAAAATTGATATTTGAAGCAAATCAAAATAACATGACTGGTGCGCTGCCTTGTTCTTCTACGGAAATTTCGTACAGGCACAATTCCAGGCCAGGGGAATGCAGCGAGGTGGCACAATCCCCTGTTTGGGTCATGCCCGGCACAAATTCTCAACTGAATATTGGAAATCCCCACAAAGATGATGTAGCACCATCTCCATCCTCATCTGTCAGGTTTGGAGAGGTGCAGGATACTCCAAACTCACTTTTCAGTAATCAGGATCCCTGGAATATACAGCACAGTACCTTATTTCCACCTGCTAGACCTAGCAAAGTTGCATTAGAAGCGCAGTTAGATGATAGCCTCTATGAGTCATTCAAACAACATTTAACTTTAGAACATGGTCGGTCTGCCAAAGGTCTGCAAATTGTTGAAGTCCTAAAATGTACAACTTTGTTAATGATAGGTGATCATGGAGCTCATAGCATATATTCATTTTGTTTTGGTTTCTTTATTTAAGGTTCAACAGAAGATCAACAACTTCAAGCTGTTGCGGAAGATGTAGCAGCTTCTGTTCTGCACTCAAGAACTCCATCAAATTCTGACTTGCATTCCAGAGATGTTTCCTGTCGTGAAAACATAGAGGAATGCAGTGTTCAAAATAATCTACTAGATGTAAAGTGCGGACATCAAACTCAGGTGATTTTGTTTACATATTCCTCAGTATTTGTTAATTGTATCATCTTCTGCCTTATAATTGCAGAAATAGAACAAAATATCCTGTATTCCACTCTCCTCTCCAATGCTGCTTTATTAGAATTCCTTCAATTATTACTTTTTCTCCTTTTAGGATGCCAAGAGCAAGCAGCAAGAAAAGACAAATTTTGGCTTTCCAGCAGCGGGTGTTGGAAAATTACAGGTTGAATGTCATGTTTCCCCTTCTATATTGTTATGTCGTAGGTGCAGCAGACTAAAAGCTTGTTGGTGGAACTTTATCTAGGTTATAAAGAATTGTGATCTTGAAGAACTCACAGAACTGGGTTCTGGTACCTTTGGGACTGTATATCATGGAAAATGGAGGGGCACTGATGTTGCCATCAAGCGGATTACTGACAGATGTTTTTCTGGAAAGCCTTCAGAGCAAGAGCGCATGGTCTGTGTCTCATAAATGGTTCTGATTTCCGTTTTCTCCAACTCTCTTCAATGACCAAAGAACTAACTAACAATGATTCTTGGTTTATGGCTTTATGCATCAACCAGAGAAATGACTTCTGGAATGAGGCAATCAAGCTTGCTGATTTGCACCATCCAAATGTGGTAGCTTTCTACGGTGTCGTGCTTGATGGCCCAGGAGGTTCTGTTGCAACGGTAACCGAGTATATGGTCAATGGTTCTTTAAGAAATGCCTTGCAAAAGAGCGAGAGGTAATTTCTTATTGCTTGTTCCATGTATATGTTCATGTTTTCTTATTACTCAGATTTAATAAGTTGTTTCCACATTGACGATAATATGATCATGTCAGAAATCTTGACAAACGCAAGCGTCTTCTGATTGCAATGGATGTGGCCTTTGGCATGGAGTACCTACATGGAAAAAACATTGTACACTTTGACTTAAAAAGTGACAACTTGCTTGTGAATCTCCGAGATCCACAGCGTCCAATATGCAAGGTTTAAGTGCTTGATACTGATGTCATATCATGAATCTTATTCTGTTGAATCAAATCCTGGTAGACATGAATTCCAGTATTTTGTATGTAAGGAGATACATTAGTTTGCACATTTTCTTTCATATTTGTTTAGGACTTTAGGTTCTTATTAATTTATGACCTGTCCATAATATGACATATTGGTGCTCTGGTGTAGTTGAGCAGATTATTTAAGTCTTTGGAATATGCAAAAGTGACTTACCTTGATGGACCCTGATGATATAGACTGATCAGTTTGCTGCTTGAGTCTGATTCCAGGAATTTGACCCATCAAATATACTAAAATACGTTGTGATATTTTAGATTGACCGTTTGTCTAAAGTGTGCCTTTATATATCTGTTGACCACCATACTTTTGACTGGTTGGCTGTGCTGAAGGTTTACTTTGGCATGATGTGATTGTGTGACATAGTGAAAGCATATATACAACAGGAGACAGTCATACATTAGTTAGAATTTTAAATAGTTTATTTTAGCATTAGAAATTACTATTAGTGGAAAATCTTGTTTGCAAATCTGCACTGCAGTATCAAGATGGGTGTTGTGAACATAAACAGAGAATAATGGAGATTCATTTGAAGATAAGTCATCAACTTGCAGATGGTGATGCGTGCACACCTATGAATGTGTAGGTCTAGATTTGCAAATAAGTTTATCTCCTAGGTGTTAGTTGGTTTGCACTCTTAGAAAATGAGTAAAGTGCTTAACTCAACCTCATTGTACCGGCTTGTAAGGTGAGGGTGCCTCTTACTTATATATTGTAATTTATGCATGTTTTTATTCGATGTGGGGCTTGGGTTTATTTTTCCAGTACATCCCCTCACGCCCAACATTATTAAGCTTGGTGCGTAGATTATATGAAGTGGGTGGCCTCTTTTTTAGAATTAGCTCTGATGCCATCTTAGAAAATGTGGATGAAGGGCCTAACTCAACCTCATAATACTTGTTTGTAAGGTGAGGGTTGTCTCCCAATTATATATTGTAATTTGTCCCCCTCACAATACTGTATGTGCATGATTTTAAGATTTAGCTTGCTGCCTTGCACTAACTTTTTAAAATGTAGATATGACTGCGAAAACTTAATGGCTCCTGTGCAGTTAAGCTGTCTTCTTTCATCGTTATGGAAGTTGGACTGTAGTAGTTCTAGTACACACATTGTTGAGATATGTTTTCATCAATTGATCTCACATTAACTTTGTCTCATTAGAAAAAGTCAGGTTTACCTTTGAAAATCACGGCTCCTTGGATCTGCTTTATTTTCTTTTCTCTAATTGATATTTGTGATGCTCTTATATTTGGTGATTCTGTTCTCTTGCTAGTTGCTGTGTGTGGAATTATGGGTATTTTTATCATCTTGCGGACAATGCGTAAGTTGTGTTCATACCAAACATTATTAGGACATTTGTATGTTGGTTAGTGTTTTGAAAGTCTACATTTTGTGACTTTTTTTTTTTTTTTTGCTAAATAACCTAAAGTTGCTAATCTTCATACTTATGGCTTATTTCACGAAGACATTGGGAGTGAAAATCTCCATATTATTTTAAAGTTTAAACCTTATTCTGAAATTTGGTTCTAGATTTTAGTCTGCTAGGTGTATCCCAGTTAGTCTTTTGCCCTGCAAAACAAAGGGTTCTCATTCTTCTTCAGTTATTAAGTTTGAAACCCAGCCTATACAATCAGGATTTAGTCATGGGATGGTTAGATGATGTATTTTCTCTTCTTTTAGCTCCACCTCTTTTTCCTTACTCATTTTTAAATTATTATTCCATTTGGATGCTCTCTTTCTTCCTTTTAACTTGCTCCTGCAATTTATATCAAGTTGTCACCAAACATGTTTGTCTTTCCGGATTGCTCTGGGCATGCATTCCAAAGCACTATTTTAAGAAGAACCTAATTCTTGCTTCTAGCTGAACTGCCATTTTATGTGTTTTTAATGGAGAAACAAACAAACTAATATTGGTTATATTTGTAGAGATTTCAAAATCAAAATTTGTCATGGATTTTTTGGATGCTTAATGAATGTTTTGTTAGTGTATTCAGGGAATCAATGTGAAAAAAAAAAAAAAAAATCTATAAAACTTAGATGATGCTGACTGATATGCTGCTCCTCCAAAATAGGGACTGAAATTTTAGCACTTAAATGGGTTTCTGTTGTTACAGTCCTTGAAATATAATTAAATGGAAGTAACTCTACTACTTACTGAACATTCTGCCTGTTGACATAGGATAATTAGATGTTCCCCAGGATTCCTATGATATGGGAAGTTGATGAATGAAATAGATTTTTGTTAATGTTTATTTGGAATATTTGTCTTTAAGTGCTATGGTGGTGATCATGTTATAGAAATCTAAAACAATGCATCTTTTATTCCTCCAGAAATCATCAAGGTTGCAGTGTTATACAAAAATTACAATAGGTCCAACTGTAGATGCTAATCCAGATCTTCCATCAAGCCAGAGAAAATTAGACCTACATCTATGCTTTATTTCTCTCTTTTCCATCTTTTCCTCTGAGCTTGATACCCTGTACTTTTTCTAGGGCATTTACATTTTACTCTTGACTAGGGTAGCAACCTATTTATTGTCTTGGAAGTGCCTTATTCTACCTGAAGATTTGGCCACTTGAATCCTTGTATAGTTGCCTCATCAGTTATCCAACCATGATTAAGTTTCACTAGTTTTAGCTATTATAGACCTGCCAACTTCTCATTCCCAGTTTTCTTGATCAGATGTACCACGCAATTGACATCACAAATGAAGGGTGTTTGCTGTCAAGTTTAGATCCACAGTAAGGCATAAAAGCTGATTCAAACAGTTCGGTTCCTGTAATAAGAGAACCAATTGGTTTGATTCAATTTGTAAAGACAAACTAATCTAAACAGAATTAAATTTAAGAAAACAAGAACAATTTTCCCGAGTCATCCTGAACAGAAAAAACTGATTAGAACAAACCAAATGACAACAAAAACATGACCACTGTACTGAACTACTGATCCATTAACAAAATAATGCCAAAAGGTCTATACTGGCTGTTCTGTCAAATTGCATTGGATTTGAAAACCCATTAACACCATGGTTAAAAATTTGTTCTATTTGCAACATTAAGCACCATCATTTTTCTTAATTTTCTTTTAACTGATTTTGCGTCATTGATGCTTGCTTTCTGATCTACACAGCTCTACTTAAAGCAGGGAACAATTGATTAGTTAGTTTACCTTTTACACTTTTCCATCTGATATCAGGTTGGTGACTTGGGTCTGTCCAAAGTAAAATGTCAGACACTGATCTCTGGTGGTGTGAGAGGAACTCTACCGTGGATGGCTCCGGAACTGCTGAATGGAAGCAGCAGCTTTGTTTCAGAGAAGGTTTATGCTTTAACTAAATTATTCTAAATGTTTTTTTTTTCCCCTTTTTTTGATACCTTTATATTCATATTTGATATTTGATACCTTCATATTTTAGGTTGATGTGTTTTCATTTGGTATTGTGATGTGGGAACTCTTGACTGGGGAGGAGCCATACGCTGAGTTGCACTATGGTGCTATCATAGGTAAACAAACATTCAGGTTGAATCCTAACTTGTGATTTAATTGTTTCGCTTTCAGTTAAATTGATCGATTGCTTGTGGGGTTTCCCGATATAATTCAGGTGGTATTGTGAGCAACACTTTGCGCCCTCCTGTTCCCGAAACTTGTGATCCAGACTGGAGATTGTTGATGGAGAGGTGCTGGTCATCAGAGCCATCAGAGAGACCTACCTTCGTTGAGATTGCTAATGAATTACGTTCTATAGCGACCAAGATCGCTAGAGGACAAAACTCTCCTAAAGGACAAAACCAACAGCTGCAACCCTCTTCGCAGTAGACCCAAGTCCACAAATGAATTTTCCTTAATTTGTGTTTTTCATCCAATTGCATATTGTGCAATATATATAGTAGGGAAGTAATGATTTGTTAATTGGTTCAGACAGATAGTTACCAAGCATGTTAATAAGTGTCTAGATTTTTTAGTTTTACTGCATGTTCTTCTATTACCTATAACCACGATGAACATCATGAAACATGTAATTTGAATGTGGGAAAAAAAAAAAAAAGAGAACAAGTTGTCAATATTTTGATATTGCTTGTTAAATTGTATAGAGTTGTACCGGTTTTGTTAAAATCGTGTGCACTCATTGAATTTTCATTATGAACATCGCGTATAGTGTGCGTGGAAAATGTGTCTCATTTTGTTTTGGTCAAAGCGGAAGATGTGTATTAATTGTCTTGTTACAAATAATTGAGCATGAGGCCGTGTGGGTAAGTCAACATGAAATTGAATTCTCATACTATGCAAAGATTAAAATATCAATTAACATTACTTTACATAGCCGCTTCTTTTATTTATTTGCTAATATCTCTGTTGAGTAGTGTCAGCGTCTAACATGCCAAAGCAATCGCGTGATATTGGATGATATTTGCTTGGAACCTTCTATATTCAAAGTTCAAACATGTCTCCTACGGTTTCTTTGACTTTTCTTCCTTCACCACTCTCTCTTGTTCTATAAATCTTCTCCGCAATTATTAAAATCCCCACTAACCAAAACATGGAGGGAAGGTCACTGGTGATGGAGATGGAACGTGAGGAAGATTACGAAGAGGCCAGCAGCAGTGGTTGTGGGTGCGGTTGCTTCAATGGTTTTGGGTTGAAGAAATGGTGGGGAGGCCAAGAGGAAGAAGGTAAAGGACTACTTGAGCAAAAGGGTGAGGGCGAGTCATGGGTGTTGGAGAAGTTAAGGAAAGCAAAGGAGGCTTCAGAAGTGATTGCTGGTCCCAAGTGGAAGACTTTCATCAGAAAAATAAGTGGGTATGGCAAGAAGATGAAAAGGAACAACAGGTTCCAGTATGATGAACATAGCTATGCTCTCAACTTCAATAGTGGTGCTCAGAGTGAAGATGAAGCCATGATTCATAGCTTCTCAGCCAGGTTTGCTGCTCCTGGACGTCGCCAGAACAATGAATCATGATAAACGTCCATGTCTATTGTTTCCTTAATTTGTTTATTACATGTTTGTAATTATCATTCATTGATTCAAGAGTGAATTGAAGACCATTGTTCTTTTCCCACATATTTAATAAAAGTTCCACCTACGTTTTATGTATATCTTTATCAATTTTCCTCGGTACTAAAACATTCAAAGAAAGGGCCAGCCACCAAAAGTATCGTTTGCAGGCAAAGTTTTTTTGTTTGGATTCTTCAAGACAATAGTCACACGTAAACCATTAAAAGTTAAATTGCTTTCAAGTTTAAGGTGTGATTCCGTTTCAAAAGTAAACGCGTTCAATATAATTTATACTTTCCCTTTGCTTTATGCCAAATACTTTTCATTTGCATTTCCTTTTGTTGCAAGGCAATTGGAAATTTTCTTCCTGTGCAAGTTGCATATGCCTATCTATTCCAAGTCTACAGCATATCTTCAAATTATGATCCTCCAAAACTAGGTGTTTTTTTTTTTCCCTAGGCCCAACAAATTTATTTAAAGTCAAACAAGTGGAACTACCTTTGCTAACCCATACAGCATACGATATTTCAAAATAACTATTTTGAAATTGTATTTTTCATTCCAATTTAATCATTTTGAACTTGTCATTTTATTTTAGAATAACTATTTTGAAACATAATATCTTATTTTGAAACAGATATTTCAGATGGAATAACAATTTCTTAATAGTTACTCTGTTCCAATATTTATTCCGTTTTTAAATAACTATTTTGATGTATAATACTTTTTCAACATTTCATTTCTGAATAACTATTGTAGAATAGAATAATAATTATAGAATAGCTATTTTGGAGCGACATAAAAATTTCAGAAACAATATCAAACATGTACTCACAGCTATGAAGAAGAATGTAGAAGGATTTTTTGGGATTAAAAAAAGTTAAATATGTAAGAGAAAACTAATATAATGCATAGGAAAAAATACCTCAAAATTATTCTTCTTATGATGAGAATAAGCCATGGCTTTGTCAAGTTTTACTTAAACTTAAAAATTAATAAAAAAAAAAAAACTCCAAGAAATTAGGTGTAAAAGAAAAAACATATATGGCCAATTTTCTCAAAACAACAATCAATTTTCATATTTACATCTATGAAAACTTTTTTTTTCTTATTTTACGTTCCTTTATTTATATTTTCATTTTCTTCTTAACTTAAAAAACTCGTATTTTAATTTTTTATTTGTCACTAATTTTTCCCTACACTATTTCAAACTCACTCATCTCTTGACAACAATCCTGTGTGAAGTTATGATATTAGTGGGGAAGAAAGCATGGTTGGTGGGGCCCACAGGGGAAGATAAGCCATGTGTACGAACCTGATTCAGTGCGACTTTATGTTTGAAACAGTGAGGGTATTCTACATGAGTGGTCCATGAATCCTTGTACAGACACGTGTCGTTCATGGGTGCTGAGGTCGCTGTCGGGATGGGTAGTACACAGCTCAAGTTGAGGAACACAAACGTTGTGGGGCTCACTGCCACTAACGCAGCCTGTGATACGTCGTTTTGGGTTATTGGGTCCCCTGACACTTAGCAATCCATTGTACCATCAAATTATAAAAACTGTTTCATAACGAAAATGATGCCTTTCGATGCAAGAGATCATTTCCATCCATGGAAACTGGAAAAAGGAGATTGTCACTTCAATCCATTCAATCCATTCAAACCTTTCCCAAACCACTCATACCATCATCTCTAACTAGTCAAGTAAATATCTCCCACCAACACCCTCCCCCATGCTTTTCCAACATTTTCCTTTTCTCTCTTTTTAATTTTTATAAATGCAATTCATACACAAGAGAATATATATATATATATATGTTTATTAGAGTATATATTACAATTGAAAAATTATATTAAAATGAGAAATATTAGGCGATTATCAAGAATATAAGATAATTTAATGAATGACAGTTAAAGAATGTTATAATTTAGTCAAATATCTTCTAAATTTGTAAAATATATATGTATATGTATTTTGTTATTAAATTTTTTCTTTTATTTTATTACTTTAATTATCAAACATTTTTCTCACGGGATTACATGTACAAGAAAAAGATTAGAATATGTAATTGAATAAATGTTAGGTGGTTTTATAATTATTGTTATTATTTTTAATTAAAAGTAAAATAAAATTTGGTAGTTTATAAAAAATTTAATAAAAGAAATGTAATGTGAAGATTATTGATTTATAATTCTAATTCCGATTATAAGATCATATTTAGAATTTTTCTTATTTGATTTTTGTACCGTGTAAAGATTAGATGCATATAAAAATTATGTCAGAGTCTAAATTAATATAAAAACTAATGTTTATTGCTTTTCACTTTTTTTTTCCCACTTATTGACTCCTTTTATCATGAAATTAAACATGTTTTAGTTGTGCACAATCTAATAAATTAAAATTTGAATTCTTATAGAAGAGATGTCAACAGTTAATACTGATCATATCTTCGACAGAATTGTCTCTAGACAAAAAGAAATAGAGGTAGGAAAAGAAATATCAATATTCATTTTATAGTTTTCACTTCTTTTATGTTTTCTTATTAATAGGTTGATTAATTTTAGTGGTGTGTAATTGTACAAAGTTTGGCGGTTCTAATCTTTGATGGTGAAGATTTGGTGATGTCTGAGTGATGGCTGTTTTAGTAGACTAATAATAGTAACGAGATAAAAATATATCTCTGAGAAAATTTTCATATGCTATTTATAGGTGTTGGGTGTTTGGAGTCTTGAGGACAATTTGGTCAGCTAACTTTACTAGTCCAATTACTCATTGAAATCATCTTAATATTTTGATAATCATCACAATCACTAATGCAATGGAATGTGATAGGATTAGGGCATGGTTTGTGAAATACAAGTAAAAGTGGATTTCTTTAGTCAAAGTTCAGTTCAGTGATAAGTCGTTTGTTACAATTTTGAGACATGAGATTAAAATCTAGAATTAGAGTGATATTATGACATTTATTTCAATTCAAGAACTCTTAGTCAAACAAAAGATTAGCACCAACTTGTCAGATAAAATTGATTTGAATGACTTGTTGGATCACTTATTGTATTCATTACTTTTTCTCTTTCCTCCCTAGATGAACAAGTACAAACAAAATCTTTTTCATAAAACAAACCTTCTCATTTTTCTCCCTTTTCTTAAACCACAATCACTTAATTTATACTATTCTTTATTTATATTTATTTTGTTTTTTTATCATATTATATTACATACATGTCACTCTTTTCTATCTATTTACAATACACTATTCCAAGTGCATGAAGAATTTTTCAAAGGAAATACATCATCAAAGGAAATGATTATTTATTTAGCAAACAGAGTACCCTGTTGACACAGTTAATTAAAAGAAAAAAAAAACATAATATTATTTGAGTAGGTGAAATTAAATAATAATGTAACGTAGCTGCCTCCCACATCACATTGATCAATTCATCAATCCATCAATGTATGTATTTTTTTATCATAAAAAAAAAAAAAAAAAAAGTCCAAAGAGGGTAAACTGGTCACAAAACACTTCCACGTTATAAGAAATCTCACCGTTAGATCAGAGGCATTTCTCGATCCCCGCATCAACCTTTCCAAAAGTCTTTCCTTAAAAGTGCTTTTCCAAACCACTTCTTCCTTCCACTCACACATCCTCCAACAACCAACAACAGCACCAACAAACAACCACTCCCCTTCTCTCACTCATCAAATCCACCGCGTTTGGATCTCCAAAAAACAAAATCATTAAAATGTAGTCAAACACACACACACACACACAAAACACAAAAACACCAATAAATTATTAACAATATTTAAAGGGGAAAAAAATGGCTTTTCATCAGCTGCAGCAAGAAATAAGCTTCCAGCGTTTCAGTGAAGATGAAGAGTTAACAGAAAGTAGAGACATGCAACAACAGAGGCTGCAACCACCAACATGGCTCAACCGTCAACAGAATTTCCTCGACAAAAACATGGATCATCGTAACCCAACAGAAAACACTAACAATTGTGAATCCGAGGATTTGAGAGAATACAAAGCAGACATTCTGGGACATCCTCTATACGATCAACTATTGTCGGCACACGTTTCGTGTCTCAGAATCGCAACTCCCGTCGACCAACTTCCCAGGATCGACGCGCAGCTTCAACAGTCGCAGCGCGTCGTCGACAAGTACTCTTCCATTGGAAACACCGCTGTCGTTGATGACAAGGACCTTGATCAATTCATGGTTTGTTTATTCTCTTTCTTTCTTTTCAATTTTTATTCTTAAATTTAACAAACCCTCTCTTTTCTACTTTTATTTTCTGTGCTTTCTTCTCCCTCTACTTTGAACTCTTATTACTACTTTATACTCTTGTCACTCACCCATCTTTAAACTCTTATTACTACAAAGTTTGTGTAATATATATCTTTTTTACTCATCACAAAATTTCAACCGAAAATCTTGTATAAACTATTCAAACTCTTGTTATTGGATTGACTCAGTTAAATGATTTTTTTTTATATATATAAATATAATTATGTCTTAATTACTATTTTTTTCCTAAAAAAATATTTTGTAAACAACTAAAATAATGAGACAATCGATTACTAAATGTAAACAAAGAGAAGAAATATACTATGTATAATATATATTAAGTGAGTTGATTGGTTGCTTTTTCGAGTTTGGTGGTAAGGAAGACTTTTTATTTGCCACCCTTATTCTTAAGACTAATCTTTTGACTTTTCAGATGGGTTAACTAATGTTATTATGGTAATGTCTCATTCTGCTTGTTAAATCATAAATTCATGTTAGAGTGTTTTTTTTTTCCTCATTAACTGTTCCACTAATTTAGATCTTTGTGTCCAGATTTTGTGGAATAGCTTAGCTAGCACAACTAGATATACAGAATTTAGAGAATGAATAATAATGATAATGCAAGTGGGGGTAATGGTTTTTCAACTTTTTATTTTTGGATGGTTTATAGTACGAGGCATTTGTTTTGTAAAGGTGAGTGAGTGAATCTAATTTGTCATGGAGTGGTTCTGAAGCTGCTTCTTCCTATAATAACGTTACAACCTTTAGGAGTGCTATATGGAATCTTTTTTCTGTTTATGCTGTCATGATCTTCCCACTTGTTAACTCCTCTCTCTCTCTACCCTTTTTGATTGTTCAGTTCTTGAATTCTAGTAGAATATGTTCTGAGCCAAAGTTGAAACTCTCATCAAGTTTTCTCAACCTTTAGTGCTTCTTCATTAATGTACGTTTCTGGCTTTGCCAAAGTACAATAATGAAATGATATGGAGCTAGGTGATTCTGTACGTATCAATTAAATGGTCATAGTACTTGTCCTGTAGTGTATGGTAGAATCTATATTAAATGCATGAATCAACTACTATATATATATATATTAAGTTGGTGATTTTCAATATTGATTCTGACTTGGTATCCCACTTTACCTGTAATGATTGGAGTGAAGCGAAATATCCAAACGTTGGAATGTTAATACTCATTGTGTTAAGGATGTTGAGACATTTTTAATCGTTGTTAGTTATTGTGGATTACTTTTGTTTGTTAAGAATAATTAATGTGAGAAGGTCCTTTTTGAGTTTCGCTACTTTGGTTGTTGTAGACCCATTATGTTCTGTTGCTCTGCGCCTTTAAAGAACAACTGCAACAGCATGTCCGTGTTCATGCCATGGAGGCAGTGATGGCTTGTTGGGATCTGGAGCAGTCTCTGCAAAGCTTGACAGGTAAATTTTCAGCGATATATATATGTGCTTTTTCCCTCTCCCTACCGTGTTTTTCGTACTCATAATTTGGTCTGTCAACAAACACAAGGAGAGAGAGAAGAATTGATGGAAAAGAAAAAGGAAATACTAATAAAAGAATGAATTAAGTTACATGGAATAATAGATACAGGTAGTCAAAGTATACTTTAGGTACACTTCAATTTATTCAAGATAACAATTATTTTTTTATTTTTTAAAATTAAAATGTTATTATTTTATAACAAATAAATTGCATCAAACATGAGACTGTCTTTATTTAAGAAAAGTATTTAGTATCTTTATTTAAGAAAATTATTTAATAGACAATCAAAAAACACAAAATTTCAGTTATATAAAATGTGAAAAGAGAAAATATATATATATATATATATATATATAAAATATGAACATGAAAAAAGAAAAATATATACAACAATAATAAAATATACGAAGAAAAAGTAATACACGTAAACTAGTGAATTGATCGATAAGTTGATTACTTAAATTCTTAAAGGCTAGATGGGGTTTGAATAATATCTTATATAGAAAAGCTCAAATGAGTGGATAAAATAGCATGCGTTAATCTTTGGCAAAAAAAAAAGAAAGACTAAAGGAATAATAATTTGACGAATTAAAATGTTCTCATTCATCCCACTAATGAAAGTGGGGCTAGTGAAACTATTGATGATATTTTTTCTTACTCCGTAATATCGTACTTTTAATAGTTTTAAAAATATTAATTCCATGTAATGGTAAGTGTTCCTTAATCTTTTATTAATACTTAACAGATCTTTGCTTAAAAAGAATTGGTTTTTAATTACAGTTGCTTTATTTGCACCATATTTTTTAAAAAATATTTGAAGAGATTGGTTTTATTTTTAATATATATATATATATAATTAATCATCTTAGTAATTTTCTCTCCCTTTAAATAAGGAATTATTTGATGATTCAAAATTATTTATTTGTTTATATCAATGGTGCTAACAAATTTAAATTAGTATGAGATATAATGGAATGTTATTACTATTTATTGAATCAATGACAATGGATAAATGGATGATGATGTGCAGGTGTATCTCCTGGTGAAGGAAGTGGTGCAACAATGTCAGAAGATGAAGATGAGCAAGCAGATAGCAATGCAAACTTATACGAAGGGAGCATGGATGGTGCTGAAACTCTTGGCTTTGGTCCTCTTGTTCCCACTGAGACTGAAAGATCTTTGATGGAACGTGTCAGGCATGAGTTGAAGCATGAACTCAAACAGGTCAACTAATAATAACACAAATTAATTAACTTACACATATTCTTACAGGACTAAGGCTATAGTTATGTATGTTTTTGCCTTTAACTTTTTGCATGATTTCAGGGTTACAAGGAGAAGATTGTAGACATAAGAGAAGAAATTCTAAGAAAGAGACGAGCGGGGAAGCTCCCAGGGGACACCACATCCCTTTTGAAAGCTTGGTGGCAAACACATTCTAAATGGCCATACCCCACTGTAAGTTATTAATTTATTAATAATTTAGACGAAAAATATTTGACTGCGATAAAAAAGATAATTAGTTATAAGATGTGAAAAGAGAGAAATATATATTTTCGTATAAAAAGTATGTTTTATGTATTATAGTTTATTACGAAGATGAAACAAATTTGACCTTCTGAACCATATTGCATACATAATAAATATACATATATTTAATTTTCATTACGGGAACATTGTTAATTTTAGGAGGAAGACAAGGCTAGATTGGTGCAGGAAACAGGCTTGCAATTAAAGCAGATAAATAATTGGTTCATAAATCAAAGGAAAAGGAACTGGCATACTAATAACCCTTCATCTTCTAGTAACTCCAAGAGCAAGCGCAAGAGGTACCTTAACTTCACTCTTCCAAATAATATATACCATTATTCTTGTGGCTAATGTTTGAATTCGTGTATTTTATTTAAATAACATATCGATCAATTGGTAATTTAATTTTGATATACTGCAATGTAAAACTTTTCTTTAACTTATCCTATCTTGACGTCTCATTTACTGAGTTAGTCTAAAATTATGTGATATGTCAAAATAATTAAGTAAACTTGTTTCACGTCACTTATTAAAAGAAATTCTTAAATATCATTAATTTAACTGTAATTTGTCTTAATATTAGCTTTCTCATGTATTGATTCATTAACACTATAACTATTTTTGGATGGTAGTAGTGCAGGAGAAAGCAGTAACCAGAGCTTCATGTGAAGGATCGATTGCATACTTAATTCGAACAAAATTTATTGGCATTGTTCTTCTTTTTATGCATGCTAGCTCGTGGGATTCATGGATCTTACGGTTCAGCGTGTACGTGAAATGATGGACTCTGGATGTAAAAGGGATATTCATGATAAAATCATTGTTAAGAAATAGTACCAAATGCTGGTTGAATTACAGAAACCCTAGTATTGTTGTATATAAGGCTTCTGATTGATATTGGATATTCATGCAGGCACAAATTTATTCAAATTTAATAGGTAGCATGTTGATACATACATATTTTTCTGCTTTTATATATATATAAAGAAAACATGTGTAGGTTAAAATCTTTAAAAGTTTGAAATCTTATTAATTTATAGAAGAAGAACAATGATGAAAACTGCTTGCATGCATATGTAGTACAAACTACAAATTCGTCGGTTTTATTTCTTAATTGCACAAAAATATTAAGTGCTTGGGTTAATTATTAACTGTACTCTACGTTGTTAAGTATATGGAATAAACTAAGCTAGTATGAGATGAGAGAAAATATATCATATATTTGATGATAATTAATTATAGAAAAATGGATTATATATACACGAATTTACACACGATGTCAATGCTTACATTCTTTTTTGTTTTGATCAACAGCCTAATAGTAGAAATTTTTTATAAGAATTTTATGCCAAATGTACATCACTTCACTTATAAATACATGGAGAGTTTTTCATTCTATATATCACATTCTTTGATACTCTAATGGACCCATTTAATTATTTTTTTTAGTTGACCCATTTAATTAGATGACTTAAAATACAACTCACAAAATAAAAACGACTATTCAATGAAATCATTATAAATTATGGGCACATGTTAAATAAGGAAAAATAAAAATAAAATCATGTGAATTGTAGTATTAGGCAAGAAGAAATTCAAATTTTGTAATGTTAAGAATTTTTTTAGTTTAATATATTTTAAATAATAAGGAAACCTTAAATATTTGTATTTTTTTTGGTATATATCACAATATAATTATATACCCAGGACTAAAACACAATACCAGTAGTTAAATTAAAACAACTTAACATCAATTAATCTACATGTTGGATGATATTTAATTTTATATATTGATAAGAACCCTCTACCTCATTTGTAATTTTATTATTATAATTTATAATTAAAAATTTCTGTTACGTCATTTTTTCTTATCAAACAGTTTCCATGTAAAAAACAATAATCAAACAGTTTTATAACTTTTCTTTTCTTTTATATTTTACAAAAAAAAATTGTACAAATTCATTTTATTTGAATACATTTTCTCTATGATGTAACCTAATAAATTTGTCTAGTTTGTGAATGCACCAAGAGAGAAAAGTAGTCTTAGTTTAATTTCCTTGGAAAAAACCCAAAGAAAATTAGCATGTAGGTGCCAAAAGCAGTAGTGACGGAACTGAGGATATCCAATGTTTCTTCCTAGGTAGACTTTGGTCATTTGTAGGATTTAAGTTCTACAAAAGTTCATTCTTCCATTGGCTTGTTCATACTAATTTCATTTTATGATTTTTCGACATAGACATGTTTCAACATAGACTGTTTCAACATAGACTGTTTCAAAGGGATCGTGTCTGTATCATTCTTTTGTTGCTGTTCGTCTTCGTTGGGAATTCCCATAAAAAATTGATTCTTCTGTTTTGGCCCTCCACTAGGAATTCTAGAATCTGGGTTTATAAACATATACCATTTTTTAAAATCACTTGGAAATATAATTAGGCTAATAGTAGAAATTTAAAGTAAAGTAATTTGAATTTCCATTTCAATTTATACACTAGACTTTCATAAAATTTTGTTTTATTTTTTCTGAAAATATAGATTTATAAGTTAATTTTAACTTATAAAAAATCAATATATTTTACTTTCCTATGAATATTTATAAAAAAAAATTATTCAAATAAAACATTAGCCTGAGACTGACTGTGAATATATTTGGTAAACATTTGAGCTAATTTCTAATATTTTTTAACTAATTTGAAAAGTTTATTTAACCTGATAAAATATTCGTTGAAAATGAAATCGTATTTATGGGTCTTCAAAATAAAATGTGTAAGAATTCAAAAGGATCCACTCGAATTCATTAAAAAGTGAGAATGAATTTTATTAAGTTCTTAATAATTCATATTTTTTATTTTTTTTATTATTTTTAATGATTAAATGGATAATTATTTTTTATGTTTTAAAAACTTCTATTTCTATTTTTTAATTTACAAATTAATTGAATAAATTTAATTTGTTTAATCAAATTTTTTAATTTTTTATTTGTTCACTATGTATTATATTATTTACAAAAAATAGAAATTATAGAATTTATTTTAAAAAAATTTAAAAACAATTACTTTATGAAAATTTTTTATCTAGACACAGACAAGAAGGAATAAAACTTAGAATTCTTATAAAAGCTAAAAAAATAATTTATTTTCTAGTGTCCGTCTTTCTCTTTCTCTTTCGATTTTGTTTAATATTCTCTTTCTATATATATTTTATGTTTAATATAGAATCTAATTTTCTTGCATTTAATAGAAAATTTTATTATAGAAAATAAAATCTGAAAAAAATAACATAATCATAATATTAATTTTATTGATAAATATTATTAATATAAATATTTTCTTATATTACTAATTAACAAAACGTTAGTAATTTTTTTAAAAATCACTCTTATTTAATTATCTTCAAAATTGTCTATATTATAAATTATGATTGATTGGTCTTGTGAATTTACACCGAAAGTATGTAGTAATTAAACTCTAATAATATTTAGAAAATATTATTTTAATGGATTGTAGCGTTTTGTGAATTACTATTTCAAGTAAAATTTTAAGCTCCAATTTCTTATATTTATTCTTTTTGTTGAGCTCTTAACATATTTTCAAATTTTAACCATTACATGAGATAGAGGTTTTTTTCCTGTGCTTAGTAGAAAGCACAGTATATGAGAAGTTAAATAGCCTAAACTAAAACATAATAAAACGAAAATCATAAGATCCCAAAATTAATTGAAAAACTAAATTATACTTACCTATACATTTTTCATAAAATTATATTAAATTTTATGTAGAGGATAATTATATTTTGTACAAGTTTAGGTATTTTGGATTTATTTTTTAATAAAACTGTATATTGTTTTTGGAAAATTTTATAATTTTTTTTATAAAAATTAATAATATTATAGATTATTTTCTTGCCCCACTAATTTTTTTTTGGAATCCGCCACGGAAATTCATTGGGGTATATTATATCAATCTGTAATAATTTTGTGATCTGAAAATAACAAATATATGATATAAAACTATTATGTTCTTACTTTTTGTTTTAGAGCAGATTATATATATATATATATATATATATATATATATATATATATATATATATTTACTCAGAAGGCAAAGGGCATCAGATTACAGTATAGATAATAAAGGTTTTTCTTTGGGTTTGTGATATATATAATGTTGTATCAATAGCATACAGTTATTGCTGTGTGATTTGAAAACTGAAGGCAAAGGAAAAGCAAAGCAGATACAATCTTTGCATGAAATTGAACACAACTTAGAGAATGAAAAATGTAGCAAGAAGGAATTCCTGCACTTTCTCATTGATTACTGAATTATTACAACGAGGAAAATCAATGGCTTGAAAAAGAAGTGACAAACAAAATAACTTGTCATTTTCTAACCATTTTCTTGTATATATAACCACACTAAGCATTCAAAGAGAACTATATGCATGGTTTACTCCACATAGCCATAGACGTACATTCTCTATTTGTCAATGTCTTGTCTTAGAAATAAAAGATTGGGAACATAACTTGGTAGCTGTTGTGTGCATTGAACAATGAGTCCATGATGTTTTCTTGGTAAATGAAACACTTCTTTGCTGAGGACATGCTGTGGAGCAAATACCATTCAAGTTGTGCAATGCACAACCACAATTTTTGTGGTATGGCCTTCTTTCTATCTCTGTGTCATGCAATGAAATACTTCCCTCAAAGACACACCGAAGCATCATTTGACATGCTCCAGTGGCCATTCTTGTTAGGTTAGTATGTAAAGTATAATTTGTTGGTGATACTATACCATGCTTTCTCAAACATGTATATTTATATGTATCTTATAGTGTGGAGGGGATGAAGAAAACAAGAGGCGGAAAGTAAATTTGTATTTATTCTTTCCCGTAAATTTCGAAGCTAAGTGGACAGTTACACTTACACAAGACATACATCACTAGGAAATAGTCTAATAGGGACAAGGTAGTGCTTTAGCCTTTTTAAGTGTACTTCAAACCCACCTACCTCATTTTGTCTTGCTAGTTCACCT
This sequence comes from Hylodesmum podocarpum, assembly GCA_026586105.1. Lineage (NCBI taxonomy): Eukaryota > Viridiplantae > Streptophyta > Magnoliopsida > Fabales > Fabaceae > Hylodesmum > Hylodesmum podocarpum. Next base: position 6,464,783 of record JALJEV010000650.1, on the reverse strand, counting down.
TTGCTATTTGTCTTTCCTTTTAGTAGGCATGCAATACACGCCTAAAAGCTAACTCACTCGTAATATATATATATATATATATATATATATATATATATATATATATATATATATATATATATATATATATATATATATTTCTCTTCCTTCATATTTTATAACCTGGTTGTGTGATTGTAGTTTATCAAATATTTTTTTTGTAGTTATCATTTCATATCATGTGAATCTTATAAGAAAAATAATTCTGATTGAACCGGTTAGTGTTGAATCTTGTATTAATTCAAAGTCACACATTAAAGAATATTACAAAAAAAAAAAAGATGAGTGAAAACTTATATAAGATAAAGTATTAGGTTTTATTCACTTGCACCACATGCTTAAATCTACTAAATGAGTATATTAAGTTTTAGGTAATATGTGTCAAACACTATGAAAATGTTTGTAATTTTTTGCAGAAAAAATTACATTGTAATATTTGCCCAAAAAAATTACTTTATAATTTTTACTAGAAAAAATTACATTTTATCGAACCATATTATATTATGTTTTTAAGCAAACTGAATTGTCAGCGGTTAGAACTAATATAATTTCTCTTATTTTATTACAAAACAATATATATTCTTTCTCTAAATCAAATGTTTTACACAATGAACTGATCACGGTGTGTTTATTGATTTTGATAAGAAAATTCTTAAAAATTATTCAAAATCTGATTTATGATTAGATTCTTTTGTAAAATTGTTTTACCAGTTTTAAAGTCTCACTAATTAAAATAGACTACTCCCCGCATTTGATGGTTATATTTGTTATTTCATTCTAGCCTTAGAATTCTCCAAAATGTTGGTTAAATTATAATACTGAGGTAGGCGTTATCTTCTAAGCAGAGAAAGTTCTACTATCTTTTAACGTTACTTCAATTACTAAGTCAAAATGTGTCAGTTGCACTAAAAGTTCTGTTTTTCAGATACTATTGTTGGAGTTCATGATAAGGGTGGTTGTAAGATGGTACTGATTCCGAATTTCAGGTGGTTTCATCATTGATGGTTGACTTGACTTTTCCCTTCTATGTTTCCAAATTAATGGCGAGTCATAATTCATGGGGAATGTTAATGTGTGAGTTGTAACTTTCTCAGAATAAACCAGAAATCAGGATCTTTCAGTACATGACTTATATACGAAAATTTTAAGCAACTCAGATTGGAGTTGATTTATGATGGAATTGTAGATAGGCCTATTTGTTTCTCTTTCCGCATCAAAAATTGGAAAGTAAACAGTGTCTTTGTACTTTGAAAGAGGTCTGCACCATTATCTACTCTCTTTATAATAATATTCAGTATCATGGATACTTTCTATATAGTAATGTTTAGTATCATCAATATTACCTAAAATCTCTTATTTATAAATTTGACACTTGTCTTTTTAAGGATATTTAGAAAGAGGTTTGTGCCATTATCCACTTTCTATATAATAATATTGTGCTAAAACAATGTTGTTAGCATATGCAATTACTGTATTGGTGAGAAATTAAGGATAAAAAATCTCAACTACATTAGCCAAAAGTAAAATACAGTCGTAGTTCATAAGTTACCCTACGCATATTACAAAATTAAATACTATAATTCATTTATTGTGTTCATTTCTTGACTGAACATTCTTTCAATCTGGTCAAACAGGGAAATTATTGTTATTATTTTTGGTTATCAGCTGTGTTATATACAGGATATCAATTGAAAGGAAATGAAGGGTCTGCTAGAAACTTCTATACGTATTTTGCAAAAATAATTGGTTGGAATGATTTGTATTTTAATAGTACTTCTAATGATTCTAAGCAAGTTTTGTTTCAATGACTTTGGTCCAACTTGAGCAAGTTGGGTGTTTTTTCTCTCATTTGCCTCATATTTTGTGTTGTCATAAAAAGTGACGTTTATCAATGTACGATTGGCAGTTGGTACATAATTAATTAAGTTCTGGAATTCTTTCTTGGGTTTGATTATATTCTAGATGTTCTCTGAACTCAATTAGAATATAAATTGCTCTGAAAAAATGACAATGAATTTCATTTTCAATATGGAGAAGCAATTCCACAGAAGCAACTACATTCTCAGTCCAGCTGCCATATGGTATTTTCTCTACTCTGATTGAATTCACAGCTCACATGTGTAGGCCCCTTGACACTTTTTTTTCTTTTGTCTTCTGTGTTATTTGTAAGAGGATGTCTTAGTCTCACTTTACCTATATCTCACAGGACAGATATTTAATTATCAACATTATAATACTTTTTGTTAATCATGCATCAAATTTCATTGTTCTCATTTGAAATTGCAAGCTAGCATCTGACCATCCCATGTGAAGAATTTATCTGACAGTTAGAAGATTCTTCAAACCATACAAGGACAGCCATCATGATTTTTCATATCCATAATTAGAATTAATAACTCTTAAGCAATTAAAAGGGTAGTTTTATTATTGGTTCTACTCTCTCTCACCCCTCATAAAAAATATTTACTATTACTTTTTTGATAAAAAATATATTTATTATTACTTATTTGGTGGTAGCGGGTAGCCTCATGATTTATGTTCCATCCATATTGCAAGAGTTGTTTTGGGCATAATTTTAAAGATTTTGGTTAGAAAAATTGAAAAGAAGAAGACGTGTGTTATTTATAATTGATGATTCTAATAAGAAGAACCTAAAACTATGTCAAGATTCTTTCGTGGATCACGATTTCTAATGCAACTTTCGGTTGACGGTGAAATCAACACAAAATTATGTTTCCAAAAGATTAATTAAGAGCATGCATGTATATATATACTTGGCAAATATGTAAAGAAATTCGACTAGCATAATTACAATTTACAATAAATTGAATTGTGTATAATAATATACAGAAGCCAAGAAAAACGACCATAGTCGATGAACCATAATACCAACCGTCCATACAAAGTACAAACACTTGACAACCTTTCATCAAATCAAGTAACTAAGCAATTATTTCAAAAAGAACCAAAAAGAGGACCTAAATCGGATAAAAAGTAAACAAAACCAAAGAAAAAATAAAACAAAACAAAATAGAGTTTAATGAAACAGATTCCTTGTCAAACCTTAACTAAGGCAATTTTTATTTTCCTCCTCAACGTTTGGCAAAGTTGATTGTTGCCTTGGAAGTTGAGAAGGAGAAGAAGAAAAAGAAGATGCCAAGACCAAATTTCCTTCACTCCACGCCCTTCTGATAGGGTATGAGACATTGTTACACCTTGAAAGCTTATGCGTGGAATTAATAAATGACTTGCTATGGAGTGCACAACCACAGTTACGGTGGTAAGGTCTCCTCTCAACGCAGTTATCATAGCCAGTTATGCATCCTTCATACACTGACCAGAATACTCCATCTGGGTTGGCACCTGTGGCCATCTTTGACAAGAAGCTATGCAACACTTTTTGCTTTCTTTTTTGTTATGTTATGTGTTGTGTGTTTCTTAACTTTCTTTCTCGTTTCTAACTTGATGATGCCAACTTGCAACGTGCACCCTCCTCTTTAAAGTGTTAGGCCTTCAGCACAAAATGATGGGCATTTATATAATACCATGCACCGGTAATTAATTAAATATATATTGCTAGCCAGAGGGACCAAGTTGGTTGTGGGTAAATTAACGGCACACATTGAAGCGTTGTGGCAACCGTGTCTAGTGGGCCACCTCTTGGACTAGGTACCCATGTTTTGAAATGGTTGACAAGCAATTATATTTCTAAAATAATATATAGTTCTAGGTATTCTCTCATTAGAGTTACAAATACTTATAAACATGGAAGCTCCATACAAGTCTTTAGGTTAATTAGAGTTGGGAACAAGTAAATGTAAAACTTATATTTTACTGGTTAGTTATTTGAGTCTTGTATGTATTTTATAATAATTTTTTTTTTTATGTGACATGGTATGATATATCGACCTGGCTATTTAAATATAGATATAAATTTTTTTATATATAATAAAAAATATTGTGATATAATGTGATAAAGTAGTTTTAATTTAAATTTTGATACATAATTTTGAATCTTACCCTTATTATATTTTTAATATTAAGTTCGATAGATTTATACTAGACAGACTTAAAAAATTAGATTGGAATTATTTTTTTTATGAAATAGGATAGGTCAATGACAAACAAGCTACATATACTTGATAAATCGTCTAGAAAATGTTAATAAGATTATTTATGAAAAGTTTTTTTTTTATTAAATTTATCCATATATATATATATATATATAAATATAATTTATGTTGGATTATTATGTGGTTAAACTTATATACCATATTTCTTACATGCAATACTTGTGATATTTCAATAGGATGGAAAATAATATAGAGATTAGTTTCTTAAATGAATTTAAGTAATTTGAAAAATTAGCTAGAAACTCTCAACTAAAAAAATATCAAAATAAATAGAGTCAAACTTCATTATTTGGATGATTGAAATATATAAAATAATAATTAAGAAGTTAATAGATATCTCCAATTAAAAAAGAAATGTATGATTAGAATCTAGAATTGATTAGTTCGTAGCTAACAGGTAAACAAAAAAATGGGTAATGTTACCCGCAAGACACTTATTTTAGGTTACCTATATTCAATGTTTCTTGCTTTCTCTTTTTGCCTTCCCCAAATAAAACAATTTTTAATGTTGGACTTTTATTGTATTTGATTAACTAAAAATGAAATTGGTCTCTTTTTTCTCGCTGTGTGAATGTGGAATCATGGATGGTGCCAAACGCCATGTTTTTGTCTTCATTACGAGTTGGAGTGTTTGAGTTATACACGTTGTGCCTTTGGATTGCACTTTTTCTATGGATTTAGTTTCGGAGTTCTTCGTGAATTGCGATTTGGGGGCAACGTCCAAGGTGGTTATGTCACTGTTACTTGTCCATATGCTCAAATTTATAGTCCTTGGTTTTATCGCATGTTTTGTTTGTACTTTGAACTTCTTGAAGGTTTTTAAAAGAGCATAATTTGATGCAAGTGAGATTCCTTTGACGGCACTGGTTTTTATTATATGCCTCTAGCATATTCCCTTGTCACTGTTGTTTAGAAACAACCATATTATGGAAAACAAAAAAATGATCCATGGAAATTGAACTTGAACATGCATTGTCAAGAAATTTATAAAAATTCACACGGCTTTTTATTTAACTGAGTTGGATTTCTTTAATAAATTATGGAAAATTAGTATAATAAATCTTATCCTCTGACATTAACTTTTACAAATGATCATTTTTTTATATTATTATGATTTTTAATGTATTTTTTTTATTGTTTTGTAGTTTGTAAAAAAAGGTATGCCGGTAAATGTGCATTTAAATATTTTAAATAATATACACAAACAATTATGAATATTGATATATATTCAAAAAATTGTATATATGCAAATATCTTATGTCATTTTAATTTACATAAACAATTTTAATGTTAATTTTTAAATATATTTGCATTAGTATATAACTTTGATATAAATGCATTTTTAATAATATTAAGCTAAAAATACTCTTTTGCTTCTTATCTCTTTTGGTTTTTACAACCCTTTTGGGCTTTTATCTTATTTTGTTGTTTTAGATTGATATATTTTGTAAATCATATTATAATTTATATACAATTGGAGAGTTTTATTTGTTTTGTTACAAAATATCATAAAAAGAAGTCACAAAAGAGATAAAGATATACAATAACGAAATGTTCGATATGCAGTAGTTCTTGTATATTTATTTACTAAAGTAATACTATGTTATTTTTCTCTGTAAAATTAAATTAGAATATCTTGGACGAGATTTTTTCAATTTAAGTTTTGTAAATAAAAAACATATATAATTGATAAAAAAAAAACCCACTAAAGAATCAGGTTCGCAGACACTATCAAACAATATATATGTATATATAATAATAATAATAATAAAATATCAGGATTCCAACGAGGCTAGTTTTATATAAAGTCATTAGAGTTCAGAGATTGCTTTATACAAAATATACAACAACGTGTGGAATGCATTAGAATGATTAGTCTTTTTGGCTTCTAGATCATAGCCAATGTTACAAGCTTTTTTTAAATAAAAAAAAGTATTTAATATATGTCCATAATGTTGGAGTCGATTTCCAGAGTCTAGAGTCCAGACTAGAAGTGAGATGTAGCCTTCATTGTTTAAGAGTTTGATTAAACGATACATTGCTTCTTTTCAAGGAAGAAATGAACCTTCTCAGAGAAAACACACACGTTAAGTTGAAGAGAAGAAATATAAAGCAGTGCTTGTAGGAAAAGCAAGACAAATTTTCACCGAATTTCTACAACAAACCTTCACCTAAGGAGGAAAGAAAAGGGTTGCTAGCTTAATTGAACGATCAATGATGGCTTTTGGGGTTATTGTCGTTAATTTTGTGATAACAAGATAGATTATGTATACTCAAAAATATTATCTCTCTCTCTCTCTCAAGTTTTCTTGTTTCCTTACAAGCATGCTTAAGCATGTAAATTTTTGGTTGTGATGGAAGAGATTTCAAGGTACCAAGAATGTCACATTAACAGGATATTAGAGTTTAAAATAGGTTTATTGAAAAAATTAATTGTTATAAATAAATAGATTTTAAACAGCTTAAATTTTACTCTTTCATTAATAAATATTTTTAACTTTACTTTTATTATAATCAATTCTTAAATTATGTCCCATTTACAAATATATATCATAAACTTTAATCTTATTCTGTTTGACTCTTAAATTTTACCATTTTTACATTATACTTTATTTTTTTTTCTTAAAATTTATATTCTTTTAACGTATAATTTCTTGATCAAGTCAGAGTTAAATAAAATTATGTGAAATACCAATAATAATTCATTCATTTTTTCTTCTTTTATTATAATTCATTTTTACATGTTAAATTATAGTAAAGATATGAGTTTAGAAATAACATGTTGATATTTTAAAATTTGTTACATTTTACTGTTTAAAAAAATATTTATAAAAATAAAATTAATAAAGGATTGAGATTTCTTTTTTAACCCAATATAAGTATTAATTGAGATAAAATCAGAATTGATGTCTTTATGTGTATAAATAATAAAATTTAAAGATTGATTGGAATAAAAACAATGTTTATGCTATCTATTTACAAATGAGATAAATTTAAGGATCACTTTTGATAAAATTGAATTTGTATCTATCTATGTGTAAAAGAAGTAAAGTTTAAAGTTTTTGAATGCTCCTTAAAAAATATAATACTATGTACCTAAATTTAAAAATTAGTAGATGATCAAGGTATTTAAACACTTCTTAAAAAATACAATAGTGTGTAATTAATAACTGTTATCTTTGAATTTAAGATTTGAGGATCTTATTAAACACGAGAGAATATATTCTTAAAAAGATAATTATAAAAACACAAATTAATTATTAAAATTATGTCACATATGAATATATATAATGAATGATAAAATTGAATATAATTTTTTTTCTCAATATTCTAAATATATTCTTTTCGAAAGTCAAATCTTGAATATAATTCACTATTGTCTTGGGTGATACGCATAGTCAAAGTCAAACAATAACACCTTTGTTAAATATATTTTTTAATAATATAATTTGTGAGATCAAACTGGGCCTAAAAGTTCGGCCCAAGAACGAAATGAGTGGTATATATGATTTGAAGAGGGGAATATCCAATTGGGTCGGGTCGGGTCGGGTAGAAATCAGTGGGTGGGTCGTGCATTTCCTTCTTTTTCAGTTTCTTGTGGCATCTAACACAGCGATTCGAAATCGGTGATCACTCTCAGCAATCATGGGTGGTGGAAATGGAAGATCGAAAGGAAAATCAAAATCCAACAACAACAGTGGCAACAACACAAGAAACCCTAAATCAAGAAAAAGAGGTTCACATAGTAAAACTGCACTCTTCATCGAAGGCGGTTTCTTGTCTGATTGGAATCTCTCACCTCTCTCACACAATCCAGGTCCTTCATTCCTCTCTCTCTGCAAATCAAAACAATAAATCAATTTGTTATATCAATATTCATTTGGTATTTTGGTTTTTCTTTATTATTTTTGAATTTGGATAAAAGAAAATTGTTTTTTTTTTTTGTTTTGCAGGGAGAAGTTCAGGGTCCAATAACAAATCTGGAAGCCAGCGTAGAGCAGAAGGTTCTGCAAAATCTTCGGGGGCTACTATTGGATACAATTATCCTTCACGAGATATTCAGGTTTGTCGTGCTCGTGCACGATAAAGCTCTTATCTTTAATTCATTTTCTTTGTAAACTGTGACATTGCGTATTTGTTTTGTTCATTGTTTTTTAATTGTTCTTTCTGCGCTCTAATTGTACGGGATACTGTGAATTTTATTGAGGATAGGATACTTGAAGGGTGAGTTTTCATTGAGTGAGGCTACCGAAAATTTTCCACTCACTAGGCTACAGCATAAAAATTTCTCGGTGGTATTTTGATGTAAGATGTGAAGTAATTTTTTCTTTGTTTTCTTAAGCAAGTGAAATGGATTGTGTTGCTTAATCAAGTAGATACTATTTTGAACTCGTACAAATTTACAATGTGTATGCAAAGTTTGCTAGTGCATTTACTCATTCGCACACGTATCCTGGTCCCTGGAGGAAGATATTGTCAGTATGTACATCTTCATGAATAGCTGTTCATCTTTTGACTTATTGTTCAGCATATTTCTGAATTTTGCTACGTGTCTCGGATTGAACATGCATTTAATTTCATAAAGATCGGATGAGCTATGTTTTGAGTTGCTTGAGAGTAACTTTTGCTTATTACTAGGAGGTTACATGTGCTGGGACTGGGAACAACGGTGAAGATAGTAATTTAAATCAGCTGCAACATTCTTTTCTGGCTGATTCCAAGCAGGGTCAAATTAATGCTGATATAGACCAAACACATCCTTCAAAACCCAATGTAGTGAAATATACTTACAGTTATGATGCAGATTTTGTTTTGGGTGACAGCTCTCATCTTGGATTAGGTTTCCCTGTTGATCAAGACAAAACCCCAAGTGGAGATGGCACTTCATGTGAACAGATGCCCCAATCAACTTCAGTTTTAGATTCATCATCATTTGAGAAGGATGCTGATTCTGGTGAGGGTATGGATTGTGAGTTGGGCAATGAAGTGAAAGAAGACTTGCCATCAAATGTGCGTGCTGAGAAAAATTCAGCGTTTCTTTCAATTGGAGGTCTCAAGTTGTATACTCAGGACATCTCGAATAATGAAAGTGAAGAGGATGATGATGAAGAGTCACTAGGCGAGGACAACTCTGCGTCTTCTGAGACAGAAGAATTAATTGGATCATCTGAAAGCAATGATTCCGAAGACACATTTGACAGTGATTCAGATATTGATGAAGAGGTTGCGGAAGATTATTTGGAAGGAGTTGGTGGTAGTGACAACATCTTGGATGCAAAATGGTTGCTAAAACCAGCTTTGGACGAGTCAGATGATGATAGTTCTTCTAGTAGTTGCTATGATGAGGCATTAGAGAAGTTGAGTGGCTTTGCCCTTCAAGAAGCCTCCAGGGAATATGGCATGAAGAAAGTTCAACCACGGAAGAAACACACTGTAAATTCTGGACCATTTGCTTTGGAAGACCTAATGCTAGAAAAGGATCCAAGAGCCATCTCTACTAGAAAGAAGCATGTTCCTCAGTTCCCTCACTCTTGGCCTTCGCATGCTCAGAAGAGTAAAGCTTCCAAAAAAATTCATGGTACTGCTCACACACATCCATATATTTTAAAGTTCTAATGTTTTTGTCTTAGTTCAAAGCTTTTTACTTAAGTAAACCTCTTTTGTCTCATTGAATTTACATTATACTTTTCAAGCCTCAAAAAGCGTTGAATGTTCCAGTCAAAGTTGGGCCTGGTGATAACTGGTTGGGAAACATGTGTATGGTTAGTTTGTGTAGAGGAATGCTAGTAATGTACTTTCTAACACTCTTTACTGACTCACTCGCTCTTATTGGGTGAAATTCATGTGGGTTTCATTCTCCATTTGGTGAGTTCCACTCCTAAACTAATGGGATTCACATAAATTTCAACCAACAGTAGAGTGTGTGTTGCTAGAATTCCTCATTTGTGTATATCTTCAGTTAATGCCTGAGCATGAATTCCTTGAATACTATGTCAAATTGCATACATTTTTGTAAAATTATCAAAGTTGATGGAAGCATGTGGATTTCACACCCACGCAGAGTTTTAAACTGGAAATGGTTGTGTGCCTGTGTGTTCTTACATTCAGTCTTTAAGTTTGATGAGATAGTATAGAGTTTCAGCCTCTTCATTTTGTTAACACAGATTATATACAGGTGAAAAAAAGAAACTTCGTAAAGAAAGGATTGCTGTAAAGCGCAGAGAAAGAATGATACATCGCGGGGTTGATCTTGAGAAAATTAATTTGGTATGGGATAAACAGATAATTATATTCATCTCCAATGATATATCCTTGTTATTTCTAGCCAGTGTAGTTGTTGCCTTCAATTTTTCTATCTAATCATGTAGAAGTTCTAGAAACTATATTGAAGGCCTCTTGCCAATCTCAACTATTGTTAAAAATTTTGTGTGATACAATGAATATTTTGTAACTTATTTAGGCATTATTTTGTATCCTAGAGACTTAAATGACAGTTGGAGTTTTGGACTGGTAATATTTGGTACTCACATCTCATCCTAACTCTTTCCTTTTTTCTTTTTTTGGGGATTCTAGAAATTAGAACAAATTGTTTTGGAAGAGGTGGATATATTCTCTTTTCAGCCAATGCATTCTCGGGATTGTTCACAGGTGTGTATCCTATCTGTATACATTTTCTCTCTCATGAGTGTCTTAAATGGTCTGGCCTAGTTTTAGGGACTTGGTATTGGGTGCCGAAGCCCCACTTCAAGTAGTATGGGATGCTCGATGGAACATTTAAGTGGCTTTGTACTTCCCCCTTACTAGCTATAGCTTTTAAGGGTGCGTTCCCCAAGTGCTTAAATACTTGTCACCATCAATGGACTCAGCATTTAAATCATGGTTTGATCTTACGTGATTTGCGGAAGTCACATCAGTGACATAACAAATTTGGAGCATTCAAACCGTTTTGGGTGGTGAAGCCATGTTTATTTATCATGCTTGGTGTCAAATACAATTATCACATTTACCGGCTCTCTAGAATTCTATGCATTTTTCACAAGCCATTTTAATTGATTTTGTTCAAGAGAACAGTTGTATGTACGCTATTTGTTTCTGCTTTTGTACAACAGCTGGGTTCAAAATGTTTCAATCCCATATGGCTTTCATATTGATATGGGTTCTCAATGATTGTAGATACAACGATTAGCGGCAATTTATCAATTGCGGAGTAGCTGCCAAAGTTTTGGCAAAAAGAGGTTATAATGATCTTGTATTCATACTATTTAATGCTAGTCTATGAAAATTTAATAAATTATCGTCTGAATCTTTTTGTTCCAGATTTGTGACAGTAATGCGAACGCAGTCTACATCCATGCCATCTTCAAGTGGGAAACAGCGCCTGGAAAAGGTCCTGCATTATTACTAATTACATTTTGAAATTTATTCATGCATTGCATAACTTTTACGCTTATTCTCCTGTTCTCATCCCTATTCTCGAGATACCGAGTGGCCCAGCCCATCTTCCCTTCATTTTTTCACTGTTCCAGCCCAATTAATTGAAACTTTCAATTATTTATTTGAAGCTATTGATCCTATAATCATTGGACATGTCTGTCAAAACTTGACTGCTTTTATACTTATTACTTATGTGATGTTATTGTTATATATTTGGGGCTATCTGTACTTTTCACTTGCTATAATTAAAACTGGCTGTTATATGAACTTCAGTTATTGGGAGTTGATGAAGAGGATGCTGATTTTGCTGTCGCTGACTATGTGAATAAGAAATCTGCGAGTGCAGACAGAAGACAGGGAAAGAAAACTGCTAAAAGGAATGATTTTAGATTGCGAGAACCTCAATCTGCCCCGAGCAAGTACTCAGGCATCCGTAAAGTGAAAGACAAGAAAGGGGGTGGACAAAAGGCTTCATATGCTAACCAGCCTGTGTCATTTGTATCAAGTGGCTTAATCCATTCAGAAAATGCACCAGTTACAGCTGTTGATGCTGAAGAGACTTATATGAAGGTTGTCACCAGCTCTGCTAATATAGGTTCATTTGAGGAACACACTACTGGTTTTGGTTCAAAAATGATGGCTAAAATGGGATACATGGAGGGAGGAGGATTGGGTAAAAATGGTCAAGGCATGGCACAGCCTATTGAGGTTATTCAAAGGCCTAAATCACTTGGTTTGGGTGTAGAATTCTCCAACAACCCATCTGAGACAGCTCGGAACAAATCTTCAAGAGTCGGTGCTAAATCACTTGCTTTAGATGTAGAACTCTCCAACAACCTGGCTGAGCCATCTAGGAACAAATCTTCTAGAGTCGGTGCTTTTGAAAAACATACCAAAGGCTTTGGATCCAAGATGATGGCTAAGATGGGTTTCATTGAAGGCTCGGGATTAGGAAGAGAATCTCAAGGCATTACTACTCCGTTGACTGCAGTTAGGCTACCAAAGTCACGAGGACTAGGTTCCAAAAGTTAATTTAAACGTCATTTGTTTTCTGTGTTTCTGTCTACCTGCAATCTGGACTTAAGTCTTGTGATTTACTATTGTAGTTTAGCTTTAGTAGTATAAAGATATTTTGGAATCGCTCTGTTAAAATGCTACATTTCTTGCTTCTATATTCTTCTTTCTTTGGACAAAATAAAGATAACTCAGTCCTATGGAAGACATGTTAAATGTGTCCAACATTTGGTTGACCACGTGGAATTGTATCTTTAATTGCCCCGTATGAAGCCATGCCTGTCATGCTAATTTCACTTCTTGTCATTGATTAGACTAAGGAGCTAGAATGAAATTCCAATTTCTTAGTTCAATTTTTCTCTATTAGATAAGGACCCTGTATCTTTATTCAATTGATTATTTACCCTTCTTATTCAATAATAATGGAAATAAATGCAAACAGGGGCACTTAGTCATCAGACTACATCATAGGATGAGTTCCAAAGACATCACATTTTGTGAGATCTACTAACCCTGGGAACCCAAATTGAGGAAAACGTGAGTTAGTAGGACTACATCGGTACTCAAATCGTGAAAACTATTAGACAACAAGAATTATGCATTAAATGCATCCTCTTACATGAACCTTTAATGCTTAGGTTAATCGCTTGTTGTCACAGGGCCCTTATGTTTTGGATTTAATTATAGAGAAGAAAGGAGAACTTCATCAGCAAAATGGTAGCAGTCGGTGGCTGTTTGATTATCATTTTCAATGGAAATTTTATATGTTGCATGCTGTATGTGATATATCTACCTCAACAAACTAGAATATTCCATATATGGGATTTAATTATTTAAATACCATTAATGTTCTATTTTATTAACCCTAATACACATTTATCATGTAATTTCACACTTTATTTATAAAAAGGGTTAGGTCTAATCTCATTCTCTTTGTCGGTATGGAAGCACTATAATGCTGGTCAAAATTAGATAACAGGGTGTCACGTTTACCAAAGGCATAAGGGGGATTTATTTCCATGTTCTGGCATTCTCCCACTTAGATCTATTGTTAAATTACCACCTGCACGTTGAAACTTCACAATATGAACCTTTTACGTTAGTGTCACTTCAAACAAAGGGATTTCCAGAATCACGAAGTGTCGAGTCTTAACCCTGTTAGATAACTTTAATCATAATTTTTTGGTGCCAACTGTATGTTATAATTTTTGTTAAATAAATGGCTATACACATTCCCCACTAAAGTCAGTGCAGTGGTCAAGACTTTAAATAATTTACACGAAATTTTAAGCTTATAAATACCACTATTGTCATTTAAAAAATAAATAAAACCAACACACATCAGTTTCATTAGTGCTTATTTCTTTGGTACAATGTCAACATAAAGGTTGGTACTTGTAAATTCCTTGTGTACGCATTAATTTCACGTTTGTATATAATTTTTTAGAATTCAAGTACAGTATTCTTTTATTAGTCTTTATAGAAGACAAATAATCATTAAAATTTCATCTATAGTAAAATAGCCAACGTTGTCCATGCTTGATTTAATTTAGAAAATATATTGAGCTTCTTTCATTGTCTGATTATCTTGATAATCAGTGCTAATTGTCTGATTCTCTTGATAATCAGTGCTGTGGCTATTAGACAAAAATGCCCAATGCATTATTAGTAGCTCAAAATTATTGAGTGATATGTCAGTACGTAAACAATAAACAGTGACTATGAAACGATTCCTTCATTATTTTTCCTTTTTGGGTGAAAGAAAAACCAATCACCGTAACATTATTCATTGATAAGGCTAATTATGTCACCAAATCGGTGGTTAGTTTGATAGTTTCACATGAATGAAAAATTGACAGTAACATTACTACTTTGCCTTCTCAACCAAGAGACTAACTAGAGGCTACTGTTTTCTTTTCCTTTTTTTTTTTCATTCACCATCTTAATGTGGTAATAGCTTATGTTTCTTAAAAAGCACAATTTTCATAAAAAAAATAAATATGAAAACAAGTCTGTGAAAAAAGGACAATGTAATTAAATGTTGGTGGCTACCTTTGTAAGGCAAGAAAATGTCGGTGATGACTTGATAAATTTTTTATGCATTTTGAGTAATTCTATTTATAAATAAAGCACTAATGTCTAACCAATCAAAAAATTAAAATATGTTAGAACAATAACAAATTTTTTATTAAACGATTAGTTAGCTATCGAATATTTTAAAAACATTACTTAAAGAAACAACCACTAAAATTTTGATTAAAAATCACCATAAAATTAGATTGAAAATTATAACAAAAATTGTGTTAGTGTGTTCATAACACGTCCTAATGCAAAAACTGCTGTTCAACTGTTTGTCGTCTGTATTCAGTGTATAAGGGTAGTGTCATAATTATAATTTTATATATATATATATATATATATATATATATATATATATATATATATATATATATATATATATATATATATATATATATATTATAAATAAATTGAAGGGTATTACGGTAAATTGAGAGCATGAGTTCTGATGAAATGAGAAGAGTGAGAAAGAAGCACTGGAAAGAAGGGAAGGAAGCATATAAATGTTGCAGTCCTCTGTTTCAACGCCTTCGTTCCACTCTTTTGTGTTTTTCTTTCGTTCCTTAAATTTTTAGATTCCCTCTGCCCCAAGATAATTGATTTATGCCCTCTAAATCAATTTTTACAAGATCTTCTTCTTCCCTCTGCCCTCAGGTAACTGAAATTCAATTCGCATGCATTTCAATCTCTTCTTCATTTATGTTTATATGTATCTACATTTCAATTTCGTCTTTTGTGTTGTGTTGTAACTTGCATGTTTTGCATCAGAATTCTCCCTAAACTGATAACCTTGTTAAATCTTGTTCCTTTGTGATTTCCCCTATCTGGGTCTTTCAGATCTGACGCAAAAACGTTAAAGATGGAGTCTTTTCGTCGATTTAGATCGTGGGTATTTGTTTTTCTGTGCGTAATGTTTCAATCGGGACATGGGTTTTACCTCCCGGGTAGTTACCCTCACAAGTATGGCATTGGAGATGAGTTATCTGTGAAGGTGAATTCTCTTACTTCAATTGATACCGAAATGCCATTTAGTTATTACAGTTTACCCTTTTGCAAACCTGAGGGTGGTGTCAAGGACAGTGCTGAGAATCTCGGTGAACTCCTCATGGGGGATCGGATCGAGAACTCACCTTATAAGTTTAAGATGTACACCAATGAGTCTGAGATATTCTTGTGTCAAGTTGATAAGCTCTCTGATGAACAGTTTAAGATCTTGAAGAAGAGGATTGATGAGATGTATCAGGTTAATTTGATACTTGATAATTTACCTGCCATTAGGTTTACCAAGAAGGATGAGTACTTTTTGAGGTGGACCGGATACCCGGTTGGTATTAAGATTCAGGATGTTTATTATCTGTTTAACCATTTAAGGTTTAATGTCCTTGTCCATAAGTATGAGGAGACCAATGTGGCACGTGTTATGGGGACCGGTGATGCAGCTGAGATGATCCCGACAATTGGTAAGGAGGGATCTGACAAGCCTGGTTACATGGTTGTTGGGTTTGAGGTGATACCTTGTAGTGTTTTGCATAAACCTGATTCGGTTAAAGGGTTGAAAATGTATAGCAAGTTCCCATCACCGATCAAATGTGATCCATCCACGGTGTCGATGCCTATTAAGGAAGGGCAGCCGGTTGCGTTTACTTATGAGGTTACCTTTGAGGAGAGTGATATCAAGTGGCCATCTAGATGGGATGCCTACTTGAAGATGGAGGGAGCCAAAGTTCATTGGTTCTCAATCCTCAATTCGCTTATGGTGATCACTTTTCTTGCTGGTATTGTTCTTGTTATCTTCCTGAGGACTGTTAGGAGGGATCTGACCCATTATGAGGAGCTTGATAAGGAAGCGCAAGCGCAGATGAATGAGGAGTTATCTGGTTGGAAGCTTGTTGTGGGGGATGTTTTCCGTGCCCCTCAAAATCCTGCTTTGTTGTGTATAATGGTTGGGGATGGTGTTCAGATTCTGGGGATGGCTGTTGTGACAATTTTATTTGCTGCCCTTGGATTCATGTCACCAGCCTCCCGTGGAACACTCATCACAGGTATGCTGTTTTTCTACTTGATACTTGGTGTTGCTGCTGGTTATGTTGCAGTTCGGCTATGGAGGACAATTGGCTGTGGTGATCAGAAGGGGTGGATATCAGTTGCATGGAAGGCTGCTTGTTTCTTCCCCGGTATTGCCTTTTTGATCCTCACAACCTTGAACTTCCTTTTGTGGGGAAGCCACAGCACAGGAGCCATTCCATTTTCACTCTTTGTTATACTGATTTTACTTTGGTTCTGTATTTCTGTTCCACTTACCCTTATTGGTGGGTTATTTGGAGCAAGGGCACCTCACGTTGAGTATCCAGTTCGAACCAATCAAATTCCCCGAGAAATTCCCCAGCAGAGGTATCCATCCTGGCTTTTGGTTCTCGGTGCCGGCACCCTTCCATTTGGTACCTTGTTCATCGAGCTCTTCTTCATCATGTCCAGTATTTGGATGGGCCGCGTTTACTATGTATTCGGATTTCTCTTAGTTGTTTTGATTCTTCTTGTGGTGGTCTGTGCTGAGGTATCTCTAGTTCTAACCTACATGCACCTCTGCGTGGAGGACTGGAGATGGTGGTGGAAATCATTCTTTGCCTCTGGTTCTGTTGCCATTTACATCTTTTTGTATTCCATAAACTATCTTGTATTTGATCTCAAGAATCTGAGTGGAGCTGTTTCTGCAACACTTTACTTGGGATATTCCCTCTTCATGGTTCTGGCTATCATGTTGGCTACAGGCACAGTTGGGTTCCTTTCCTCTTTCTGGTTCGTGCATTACTTGTTCTCTTCAGTCAAGTTAGATTGAAGACGCTTCACAGTAAAAAGTTAGCTCTAAAGAGAACAGTTTTTACAGGACCCTCTGAAATGCTCAATTTTATGTTACTTTATTTAAGTTCATTTTAATTTACTAGGGATGTAGTAAAATTTATAACAGAATAATTTTATCCAGTTTTGCTTTATTCAATGATAGATATGATATCATATTGTATGATAGGTTGGAATTCTGAAGTTTATACTGTACTTGGCTGTTGCAGTTGAGGAATGTAATTCTTATAGCATCAGATCGTCATTGCCTTGCGTACGAAGATTACAATTTCATTGTGTACTTATACGCTTGGTTTTTTGTTTTACTGATATTTTTACTTTTAAGTTTAAATATGCTTTAAATCTTCGTTAAGTATTTTATTAGTTTTGATTTTATAATTTCTTTAAAATGATCGAAATTATATCTTAATAGACATGACATTACAGCTATTTAGTCATGTCGTATTATTAATCACCCAGGAAATTTACATCAACTTTTTTTTAAATCTCTTGATATTCCATATAATTTCTTGTTTTTTAACGTTTATAATCACTCCCTTTTAAGATGGTATAATATTTTTTAAATAATTAAAAAAGAATACTGTAATTAAAGAATTTTATATAAATTTTTTTCAAATAATCAAAAGTAGTTACCGTAAGGAATAAAAAAGGAGTGTCAGCAAGAGTGTGAAAAAAACTTCACAAGAGACTAGTATAATTTAATCCATTTTCTTTCCCAGTCTTTAAAATCAAATCTACTAATTAATGAAAGTTCAAACTAAAAGACTTAACATTTCCCCCACATGGAAGTTAATCTGAGAACAACTTTTAGATTAAATAATAACTTTGTGGCCACTAACTAACACACTTGATAACAATCACCCCAAAACATGAACATTTCAACCAACGAAAGTTAAAAAAACATTAAGAGCGATAAGCAAATGATCTATACTTAATTGCAAGTTTAGTTTCTTATGCCCTTTAGCCTTTATAGCACAAAGCAACAGCTTTTAGGACATGGCCGCACCACTGTGAGAAGGGTGCTGGAACAAATTTTAGGACCACAAACAAGTGCGTCCACACCGTCGTGCGCACCATCTTCATATTTTCTTCAACTCTTTCATCATATCAATGTAAACTAATAAACATACTAGGATTTCTGTAAATTCAAATTATTTGTTACTCAACCCGAATCCCTCAATACAGGGATCACATACGCTTACGAATCAGAACAAACGGAACAATAGGATTAAGTGTGAAAGCAAACAATTTTTCACTGGTGAGATTAAAAAAGAAAAACATCCAAAATGTTAACCATCTGCATTCAAACATTTTCTCAGCTTTTCCTTCAGATTTAACAACAAAGGAAGCAAACCAACCGAAAAATTAAGTTCTTATGCTCCAGCAGATTCAATTTGAAACGCCTGTTTGGGTAAGGTTTAAACATTAATGAGTTCTCCTGAACTTCAAAAACGTCAAGACACCCATAAAAACATTCAAATTGACAAAAAATCCATAAAAGAGTAATATATCGACTATAACATTCAAAGAGAAAACAAGAAACTTTATGCACTTAACCTGGGATTTCCCCTTACCATTCATTCAACTGCAACATCTAACTTTTATAGAGTATTCACAATCGCAGCTGTTAAATCAACAATTTCCGACAAAATCATAATATGATATGACAGCAACCACAGAATAAAACATTGTGTATGACATCAAATTACACCACTGATCAGCACTAAAATCATCAATTGAGAGTAAACTATGCAACAATCAATTCAATCAAATATCCAAATTAACAATGGTCGAAATCCATATCAGAATAACCAGATCACAAAAGGTAGAGTAAAGCAAATACTAGAAACTTTTTATTGTATTACTAACAGATTTCACAAGTAACAACTACACCAGTAATAGTAACAAACATCACACACAATCCACCTAAAACGAATCACAAATCAAACTTGCTCCTACCCATCTTCTACTATATGAATTATAAAACCCCCACAACTACACAATCTAGGTTCACATAAGAACATCTCTATTTTCTTATCCCAATTCTTATACCAACCCTTCTCTCATTAACAGTGTTAAAACTAACAACAACACAACCTTTACCTAACTAACTAATCCCCTTTCACAAACCGTAACACCAAATCTCAATCCCTAAACCTTCCTTCTTCACGTTGCCTTCCACGTTTCTTCACGCGCCCGTACCCTGCGGCTATCCTCTTGAAAAAATAAAGGAAGCACGTCAGAGACCCATACGAGCAATCACAATCACCCACCAACTAATCGTTATTATTCCAAAGTAAAGTAGTACACGAGAGCAATCTGCAAACACCGTAACCGAAACTAATCATTCCAAATCAAGCCCCAATAACCGCCGTAAATCGCTGGTTGCGGCACCGTTCCGACCTAAAAATCCTGGCACCGGAACGGAACTCGGATGCGGCGACGAAGCAAACGCCGATCCCGCGTAAACACCGTCTGAAACCCTAATCTGCTTCTGCACCGTTAACGGATCGGGGCCCAACCGTTTCGTCGAGCCCAATAATAGATCCAGACCCACCTCAGAAGGAACAGAGAGGTGGTTACCGACGTAGTTATTATTTTTATTGTTATTGTTATTCTCGAGGCTTAATTTCTCGCCTCGTTTCAGGATCTTAACTTGTCCCATGACGAGATTCGACGACGACGCCGGCGACAGGCAGCCAGATCGGCGGCGATCTCGGTCGGTGACCGGGCTCCGCTTCCGGCGGCGGATCGGATTTGCGGAGGATGTAAGGTTATTTTGGTAATTGCAATGGTTAGGGTTAGAGTTAGAGTTTCTTCGCGACGCGACGCGTGACGTGGCGATGGCGAAGGCTTCGTTTGGGAGGAACCGGCCTTTGAGGCAATCGTGGGAACGAAGAATTGCCGTTCCCATTTTCTAGAGAGAGAAAGAGATGAAAATGATTTCGGTTCTAGAGAGAGAGAGAGAGAGAGAGAGAGGTTTTTGTTTCTTCAATTGGATGTGAAAATGGAACATGAGTGGTTGTTATTTATAGAAGTTTTCGAATTATTTTATGAATCGCGCGACACGGAACTAAACCGCCCTTTACCGAGTGGATAGGTTTTCAGTTACCCCAGTGGGGCAAGTGGATGTTTGATTAACAGGGTCAAGCTTGTGTTTATTGGTTTTAAAATTGCAATGCCACAATTGTCATGGACACGTGTCGAGTTTTTAAATGGTGGATGGATTATTAGGCGGTTCATGTAACAAACCTCCTTTCAAGGAACACAGGATCCAAGCCGTGCATGCACATAAATATCTGCATCATGTACAGGTGTCAGTTTCTAATTCTTGCTTACGTGTTTTTAAATCTTAAAAAGTAAATATGTAATAAATCGCAGATTAGTTGCATTGATTCATTTCTAAAAACTGTTTATATATCCGTTTAGAAATTTTTATTGTGTTAAAGCTCAATTAGTTGAGTGGAGCGAGCGAGTTATTATACAAATCTTTGCTTCCTTAGTTTAAACTTTCAAGTATGTATTACAAGTGTAGCTTTTAACTCGTACTTGTCTATTTTTAACTTTTAAATGGGATAGATTGTAAATTTCGTCAATTTTTCCTCTTTTTTAATTTTACGATAATTTATGATTTTAGTTTATTTTTTAAATTCCATGATTTTAATATTTTAATTTAAAAAATAAATAAAAGTTGTAATTCCTTATTTTAATCTTACCATTTTGGTACCCTAATTTTCTGAATACATAATTTTACTCGAACGTTTTAAACGTCTATTTATTGTAATATTTCACGGTTAATTGTTATTTGAAATTTTTAATTAGAATGTCAATTTTTTCCTTATTATAATAACAGCGTTGAGATATTACAGCAGACAAGCAAACGAAATTTTTAACGACTAAATTTAAATTGTACATCTTTTAAAATATGAAGACTAAAATTATAAAATTAAAATTTTGAATTTTTTTACAACAAATAGACAGATTAAAATTATGGATTGAAAATTATAGAATAATTAAAATTACAAAAATAAAAATAGAATATTGAATAACGGATTGAAAAATATAAACAAAAGTGCAATTTAGCCTTTTAAATTTAATATAAAAGAAAAACCATAGCAGTTATACTCTTACTTTAAAGTATATTATTATTATATTTTAATCATGTCTCCAACCATAAATAATTTTTTCCCTCTCTGTATACAGATAATTAATATAAAATTTAAGATATTTATATAAAATCAATAAATATGTTATGAATAATAATTTTATGATTAAATGAATATATAAAACTTAGTTATATACAAATTACATAAAAATTTAAAATCTAAAACTATTCCTTGACGATATTAAAAGAATCATTATCTAAAATTATATAAAATTTGTCTACACTCTGCCTCTTCACTAATCTCCACAAGTTGTCATCCACTGTTTTTGGCTTTCTCTTTCTGTTTTATTTTTTCCTCTTAACTTTACTCTTTCACTTTTTTTATTTTCTGAGCATGCTTTGCACTGGGAACCACCTAATATTCTTATACTGCTTACAAATAGGTTGGTTTTGCTGGATTAGGAGGAAAAATAATAGAAGTATACCACAATGATAATTTGAAGGAAGGAAGTGGTTTACAATTTTTTGAAATAAATGTGGGTAAAGAATATACTTTCTAATGCAACATTTATTTCACACATTACTTTATAATTTTGGAATATTATTATTGAAAATATTACTCCCACTAAACATTCGATAACTACTTATTATTTTTTAGAATATTTTTTTTAATTCAAAAACAAAACATGAGATAAAATAATGTGAAAATGAAAAACAATTTCTTGTCATTTTGCATTCAAATACAGAAACGAGAAAACACATGTAGTATAGATTCTCTTGGCAAGTAACTAAATAAGTAATGTTATATTTTTTTTCCTTATTTTACAATATTTTTTTTTCTATTTCTTTTACATCATTCTTTCGGTGAATAACCTTTATTTCTTATTTACTTCTCTGTTTTTTTATCATCTACTTCCACTTTTTTTTTTTACCAAACAAATGTTTAAAGATAATATATTTTTTTATTCTGCTGACTTATATCCCTAGAATATTAATTATTTAATTGATAAATCATAGAGGAGCATAAACAAATCTTACAACGACATAAATTTACTTTTTTTTAATAAATACCTTAAGACACTAATTATTTTTAGGGTTTGACTAACCATGTTTTATAAGACAAAGTAGTAATTAATTAAATCCTCCTCGAGGCACGGCCATAAAATGTTGTAAAAATCTTAAGTGTCACACTGAAAAAGTTCACGTTATTGATACAATAATAACATATCCACAGTAATTAAAGATGTATAATTTTTTAAACATTTAATTTTTGAATTATGGATGAATAATTTATCACAGTTACGTGATGATATCTCGTTAATTAAAAAAAAAATGATATATCATTAGTCAGATACGTATATTGTCAATAAAGTTTGATACAAGAAAAATAAATGCATCAATAGTTACGTACAAGTATACAACATCATTTGTAGTGTTAAATTTACAGAATAAACTTTTTACATCTTGATATATCATATAAAATAGAAAATATTATTCATTTTAAACATAAAGTTTAATTATTATTAATTGACAATATTACATAATCAATCAATTATAATTATAATATGTAATTTTTAAGATAATTAAGTAACAGTATCTTTTAACAAAAACATGATAATTTAAAATTAATTAAAAGCATAAGTGTATATTAATTAAATGCTTCAAGTAAATGGATTTTGAAACTATTGTAATAGTAATTAATCATAATTTGAATTTGTTTTTATAACTTAAAATTTTATCAACGTTATTAATAAAGACGACGTGTGTTGATTTTAATAACTTTTATTTCCTTCATTTAGTCAACTCTTTAGTTTATTCTTTTTTAACATAATAAAAAAATCATTATTAATAATAAAATCTATACTATTATCTTTATCACGGTATAAATAACATATCTACATATTTATATATTTTTTTCCAAAATAAAATACCCATACGTCATTAGGGGTGGGTAAGCGGGCCAATCCGCCCCATATAAGGCCCGCCCGCATAAGCCCGCGAAGAGTTTGGTCCACCCGTCCCGCAATGGTAAAGGGATCTAATTTGGTGGTCCGCCCCTAACCCGCGGTCCCCGCGGGCCAATTAGGTCAACCCGCAAACCTAGTTAAAAAATAAAAAAAAAAATGCTAAATTTAGAATTTTAAAAAAATGCTAAAAAATTGTTATATTTTACTTCTTAAATTTTTAATAAAATAAGTCAACAACATAAATCTTATATTATTTCCAATAACAAATTTAAATTCTAAATAAGTCAATAACATAAACTTTTAACTATCTCTAACAACAAATGATTCTGAAGCTTGATCATTTTCCATCACTACATCTTCATATTCTTTCCCTAAAATAACAACAAATATTAAAATCAAGTCAAGTAGTTAAGTAATTAAAATAAAATTTAATGACATAATTTATTGATATACCTTGCAATCAAATCCTAGCAACTTATCAAGGCTTGCACATTATTAGGAAGAAACTTAGTACGATATTTGTTTAAGTACCCGTAACCCAATACTAAATGCCAATTCGGAAGCCACAATTGTAATTTGTATGCTTAAAATATCGGAAGCCAACAATGAAAGATTCGGAAACCTAGCTTGATTGTCCTTCCAATATTGCAAAACATCAATATTGGGATGATATTTATTTGGAAGATTTGCCTCTTCCAAATATGTATCCAATTGAGATTTACCTACTTGTAAGACATCTTCGTCTTCAAATTGTATAAATTTCTACATTAATTTTACGAGAACATTAAAACGGGGCAGTGGAAGCAGAAACGAAATTGATGCAAGCGAAAAGACGAAGAGGGTGCAAGAAGATCGAGGGGAGAATGAATCAGCAAGGAGATTGGGAGGGTGTGACGTGTTAAAAGATTGAGAAGCCATAAGTGAAATTAGGGTTTCAATTTTAAACCCTTTAAATAGTGCGGATTTGCGGGTCGCCATGGACCCCGCAGGGTTTTGCTTTGAAAAAACCCGCGGGGTTGCACGGATATGTACTTTTATGGACTATACCACTAATTTTTTTTGAAAAAGGTGGTCCAAACCCGCGCGGGTCGTAGGATCCGCGGGCTGACCCATAGACTTTCACCCGTATACCCACCCCTATACATCATATTTAATTTTTTCGTCATCCACGAATAAACAAACTTCCAAATAATTACAAGTAAACTTTTTTCATAAATTCCAATATTATTCATGAGTATACTTTAAAAAAATAAATTTTAAGATTTTCTTAAATAAGTATTCTTCGTACTAAAGTTTAAGGAATTAATTGTATTCTAGTTTCTAAAAACTAGATGGTTAAATAATTTAATCTTTGAAACATGTGAAATAATAAAATGAATTCTAAAAAATATCTATGATAATTTTAATTTATAAATTTATTTATTACTATTATTAAAAAATATCTATTATTATTTATTTATATAAAAAAACAAAATGATCTAGACACAAAAATTTAAAAACTTAAGACAGTGGTTTACTCGCGTATTAAATTCAATGTACCTAAACGCTGACTAAGAAAGCGAAAGACAAGTAGAAAAAAAGAAAAAGTTGAAGAAAGAAAAAGGTTTCAGTTATATGCAGTATCGTGGCCATACAGAAGCGCGTGGTGGAGCGTGTGAGCGTGGCGTCGCATTAAGACAAAAACTTTGACGGTCAGCTCAACCTCTCATAGTTCGTACCTCACTTTCTCCAACGCGAAGTGGGACCCACCTGACTGGTCGAGCGTGTCACAACTGTATGATTAATTACTTAACCGGAGACATTATGACAACGAAATAAGCTTAGGAGAATCGGATTATTAAGAAAGAGATTGGAAGCTGTGGCAGAATAAGCGTGAGATGGACGCCGTAGCTACAGGTTCGGTTCTGAACAAGTCCGGAAGCGGAGGTTCGGAACGAAGCGATGAGAGTGGAGGAGGGATATTTGAGTACTTTGGTTGGGTTTACCATTTGGGAGTGAATTCCATTGGCCATGAGTATTGTCATCTCCGATTCCTCTTCATTAGGGGAAAGTATGTTTCCATGTATAAGCGTGATCCTCACGATAACCCTGGCATCGTATGCTTCTTTTTCTCTTTTTTACTTTTTCATTGCAATGTGTTCAAGTTTATGTGATGCTGAGGTAGCTTGTGGAATTGTACTTAATTTAATGTTCTGATTTGAAATTGAAGCTTAATACGATTGCGGATTGCTGCGGTGAATGTTGCTGCTGATTTGAAATTGAAAGTTATTTTTGATGGAGGACTGAGTTTTTCTTAGTTTGATGAATTGATTTATAGAATTGGTGGAGAATTGATGAATTACACGCGAATGTTGATTATAATGTGTAATGTATTATCCCTGTGAAATGTGATACGATTGGTTTGTTTTAATTTGAAAGAGGCAATTGGAAATAGAGATCAGGTTTGTGCCCAAGGTGCTTCAGGAAGGAATAAAAGCAGGAGAAGCACTGGTTCTAACTTTGGAGTTAGATCTATGGTCTCAAAACCCAAATCGTTATCAGCACTAATCTTTTATTTTATTTTAAAATAAACTTCTGCAACTTTACCCAAGTATCACAGATAGAGTGAAAATATATTGACAGTTGAGCTGAGGTTCAACTGGCAAGGTGAAAATATTAACAGTTGAGCTAATTAGCATTGGCATCCTTGCAATTTTGTCTATAAAAGAAGATATTTATTACGATGGATTATGAATCACTGATATTTAATCAAGCACACGTATTTGTTAGTTTCAATAATCTCTTACTAGTTTTGTTGCTTATTAATTTTTTTTTCAACTGTGGGTAAAAATGCCATGTAAATCACTAGTTTTCTGTTTCTCCCTGACCTTTACGGCTTTACTGTTCTCTATCTGTTTTTATTATTAATATTCAATGTTAAAAGTTTCCTCCGTGCAGAAACCCATTAGGAAGGGAGTTGTGGGACCTGCACTAATGGTGGAGGAGCTAGGTCGTCGAAAGGTCAACGATGGGGTAAATACTATTTTTATTTATGAAAATAAACTGATTGTGCATTAGTTTAATGGAATATCCTGTCTGATGTTTGCGCACAATAATATCTTACAATTTGAGTGTACACGCATGTTTTGTTACATTCTGAATTTGATGGAGGCTAAATGATTTCTGTTTTCTTCCCCAGGATCTTTATGTTTTACGGTTTTACAATCGATTAGATGAGACCAAAAAGGGAGAAGTAAGTCCTGTTTTTGAATTGCTTGTTCTAATAACTGTTGGTACTTGGTAGTGATTGAAAACTATATGTCTATATCAGTCTACATGTGATGTAGCATGCTTTTTAGCAAGTAGTAGTATAACAATTTAGAGGCTTGTTTCTAAAAACTTCTCAATAAGCATTCATAGGAAAAGAAACTTAAAAAGGTAAAATGCATTAAGTTTCTCGCATAAGTTAAAATTAACTTGTGCACAAGTTAAAATCAGTTTTTGAAGAAGTTATATGAGAGAGTTACTGTAAAAGTTGAAGTGCATAGGTTGATTTTAACTTATAGGTCAAGCTTAAACCCTTTTCATTTTCTTCTCTTATTTGTACTTATGAAGAATTTCATTCAAACTGAGCCTGAAGAATACAATATTGATCTTGTAACTTGTTACACTCTACCAAGTATAAAGCAGAAGCTTAAACTTCCATTTTTTGTGGATTGTAAAAGCTGTTAATTAAGTTATCATAATTTTTTAAGAAAAAACATGCTTTTAATTTCTCTAAAGTTTTATCGAAAATAAAAACAATAAAACATGACATCCCTTTCAAAGCACTACATGCATGATTTTTTCTTTTTCTAACTAAGATTAATGTAAATTACTTTCTTCCCGTGCATTTTTAAGGTTTAATGTTAGTGTAGTAATTCATTAATGTCCCAACAAGCAATAATTGCAAGATCCCATAACCATGGAGAGTGTCTCAGTTACCAAACTGAGTTACGTGTAGATGAACTTTGACCTGCAGTGCACGGGTTCAGAACTCACTTGAAGCACCTCGTAACTCAGGTCAAGCCGATGCTGAGTGGGAGAGGATCGGTCCCACATTTCATGATCTTACAAAATGTGCTAAATCCCCCAGCATAGAGTTGAATTTATGGGGAAATCGAAAGCCGGAACTCTTGATAAAAGTAGTTCTTCAAGTTATTAATCTTGCTTCATGATAAACATTTTCAACTGCAGTTCCGTATTCGGAATTCTCCTTTTCATTAAAAGCATTTGTTACCACACTTGTTGTGGGGAGTGCATCAAAATGATTGACCAAGTTCCCAAAATTAAATTTTATAGCACTGTTTGAGATCCCATCGACTAGAGATATGACTTGTTACAGGTATGTAAGCAAGGAACAATCCTCATCTAGGGTTGAGTTGGACCTTTAACCCACCTTTCTAACTTGGTATCAAATCTTATCCTAGGATTGTTTGTTATTGTTGGGTTTATCGTTCCATCCGTTGTTGTGCCGGTTTGTTTAATCTCCACGTTTGAGATGTCTAGTACCGGGCAATTGCACTAGCATGCAAATGTATATGCATCTATGTGTTTGTATTAGAGATCTTATTAATTTAGAATTTAATGAACACCTACATTGCACAGATGTTAAAATTTTCTTTCTTTTTTTTTTTAATATAGAAATAGTTCTTTTTTTTTTTCATGTTCATTTTCTTCAAGATTGCTTGTGCTACAGCTGGGGAGGCCAGGGGATGGATTGAAGCATTTGATCAGGCCAAGCAACAGGTAGGAAAAAATAACAAGAATGTTGTGTTTATAATGTAAGCTTCGCATGTCTTATTGGTTTTAGTTATTATTGTTACAACCCAAGCTTGATTAATTTAAATTTTTTTTCAAGGGCCAGGGGGTTTGGATTGGAGTTCTTATTATTAAATTTTCAAACATAGGTTTTCCATTTATGTGAAGAATAGGGGAATAGATGTTTGCTATCTGAAAGAATCGGGATGTCATAAAATATATGGTATTTGGCAAAATTTGCAAATGATTTTAATTTACTGGATATATGCTCTTTGTAGGCTGAGCATGAGCTGTCAAGAGGAGTTAGTGCCAGAGACAAACTAAACATGGAGGCCGAGTATGCTCGCCCTGCCCCCTTTTTGAAGTGCATTTGTACATTCAAGTCTGATAGAATAACATTATTTGAATACTCTTGTTGGCTGTATTGATTAATAATGTTGCATTATACATATTAGCAGGGGATTCCAATGCTTTTGATTCTTGCAATCATCTGTCTTTTTCTTCTTTTTTTGCATTATTTTTTTCTTATAAAACCTAAGAACAATAATAGTTTACTTTTAATCAAGAAATACTGCTTACAGTTAGATATTACTGTTCACATTAAATATATTTGTCACTTGTGTTTGATAAAAGAACTGCAAAGCTGTTGTTGGGATCATCATTAGATTTTCTGCCTTACAGGTTCCTTATATTAGATGGTTTATCACAAATTAACACATCATTTTTCTCTATGTTATGGAAGGATCAATCTTGAAGGACACCGACATAGAGTGAGGCGATATGCCCATGGGTTGAGGAAGCTTATAAGAATTGGCCAAGGTACAAAAAAAGTATGATCATAATATTCATCATGGAGTGCTTTTGGGGCATTAACATGCTTAACTGATTTGATAATTTGTATATTAAGCTACATTTCTACCTGTTAAGCATCTTTAGGAGAGTACAATGGAATATAAATTTTGTTTCCTACTTCAAAACAACAATAGTCTCATCCTACCAAATGAGGCTGGCCACATGGATTACACAGCGCCAATGGGCTTTGCTCAGAATCAAAATTTTAAGGATATTACTCTTGATGAGATCCCTTTTAATAATTTCTTCTAATGTCTTTCTTGTTCTCCCAATTAGCATTTCTTTTTATCTTAAATGCTTCTCACTTTTCATTACTAGTAAACTTACTCTTGTCTTTTCTTTCCGAAAGGCCCTGAGACATTGTTACGACAATCATCAAAGTTGGCTCCTAGGCCAGATGCGTTTGAAGGGGATAGTGGAGATGCAGTTGAAGCACATCAATGGAAATGTGTTCTTACTATGGCTGGTATTTTCTTCTGTCAAACACTATTATGTATCCTATTACAAGGCAGTGTTTTTCTGCTCTAATACCCTTTCCCTTTATGTGATTTCTTAATGTTGATAAAATTATTTAATTTAAAGGATCCAAAACTGTAATAATGATCTCTTTTTTAGTAACTCTAGGTTGAGCATGTAACTAAAGGCCCTTCTTTGATGATAACATCTTCTTCTGGGTTTGAATAGAGGATGATGTGGAAACCAGGGTCCTCTGAACACATAATAGGACTGGTAATCAATTAATTGTGTATCAGGGGAGAACATTTTGGATGGTATAATGCTCATGTCTCGTCGTCTCTTACCATATAGAAATATTTCATTTATCAGGGAAAAGTAAAAAAATGGTAAACAAACTCTAGAAAGGAAGAAAATCATCAATTTATTCAGGGCAAAGCAACTTTAGTAGTATTGTACATTTTTCCCTTTTTTTGCATTATTTGACTGTCTGACTCTTTCATACAAACATTATGCTTTTACTAATGGTTTTTCCTATTTGTTATTCTTATTTATATTAGTTTTGGTAGAAAAGTTATAGTGTAATTTAGATGTTTTTTGTTTGTGGTTTCAGGTATTAGAATTTTTGAGGATGTTTCTGATCAGAAGGTATATATACAATTCACTTCTTTGGGTGGGCGGGGACTGGGCAATATTGATTATTAACATATTTCTTGATAATGAATAATCTGAAATTGATTCATCAGTTTTGTTAATATCTGAAATGTTTTCATATGCTTGTTTTATGGCTTCTCTCCTTTCTTTTTTCTGGCATTATATTTATAACAATTGAGATCGGTGCTTTAGTTCATTATGATAGGACAGACAATAAGTCTGATTTCTTCTTTGACATTTTTTTGTTCTTTGTAGAATGCTAAGGGTGTCATTGCAAAGTCTGTTGGTGTTATTGATGCATCTGCAGATACTGTTTTTGAAGTGCTTCTGAGCA
Organism: Hylodesmum podocarpum; assembly: GCA_026586105.1. Classification (NCBI taxonomy): domain Eukaryota; kingdom Viridiplantae; phylum Streptophyta; class Magnoliopsida; order Fabales; family Fabaceae; genus Hylodesmum; species Hylodesmum podocarpum. The sequence continues at coordinate 6,434,084 of JALJEV010000650.1, read as the reverse complement.
CTGAACAACAAAAAAGATATGAGTAAGTTGCCTATAAAAGGTGCTTGTGTGTCTTGATAACATATAGGGAAAATTAATCTCTTCTATGTTTAACATTTGCAGGTGGGATACATTGATGTGTGACTTGGAGTTGGTAGATTCTTATGATGGACATTACGATGTTGTTTATGGGACATATGATTCTAAGTATCTATCCCGGTAATCTATATACATTATCCTTTTCAAATTTTAAACATTAGAACATCATAGCAAATGGATTGCTTTAATGTATGCACTATTTTGTAAAATTCATTAGTAGTAATCTTGTGTTATTTTCTATAATTTCTGTGGACCTTTTCATTGATAGAGATTTGCATGCCTGGCTAATTTGATTTTCCTATTGACTTCGGCTTTCATTATGCTAATATTTTCAAATTAGACATGTGCTAAGTTATTTGGTGTATGTGTGTGTTGATAGGGACCTGCTATTATGGGGTACCTAAGTCCCACATTGAGTAACCATAGGATGCTTGATGGAGTATTTAAGTGATTTGGTTCTTCCCCCTAAAGAGTTAGCTTTTATGGGGTACCTAAGTCCCACATCAAGTAAGTATAGGATGCTTGATGGTGTATTTAAGTGATTTGGTTCTTCCCTCTTAAGAGTTAGCTTTTAGGGGTTGGTTTCCAACGTGCTTAGATACCTATCAATTGGTATTTGGTTTGCACTTTAATTAAGTCTATGGGTAACCCTTTTTGAGACATAAGCAGGCAACTGTAATATCAATTGATAGGTATATCTATGCACTTGGGGAACCCACCCTTTAAAGGGGGAAGAACCAAGTCACTTAAATACTCCATCGAGCATCTCATACTACTCGATGTGAGACTTATACACCCCATAATACCTAAGTCCCTATCAGTTTGTCAGACTAATTCTATGGTTATTAGTGATGAAATTTTAGTTATCAAGTAGCTACAATTTTATGAAATCCCTATCTTCTCTCCTGTGGCCTTATTAATTATTTTTTTAATCAGTGAATAGAATTCTTGTTTCTTAATCATGATTTACTTTTTATAATGCTCATTAAGTTGCCTTTAAATGCAGGTGGTACTCAAAGCAGGATATTGTCTTCTCTAGGCAATGGTTTCGTGGACAAGATGGAACATACAGTAAGAATATAGTTATTGTGATCACGTGCTTGGAACTTTTGTCATGGTCAAGAATTAGCTCATTTACTTTCATTGTTAGCACAGTTTATTTCATTCACTTGATGAAAGACTGAAGTTTTTACATAATAGTTATGGAACTGAAATAATGATCTAAAAATGAACATTCTTTTATTATATGCATCGCATCCATACATTTCAATTATGCTAGTATATACTGTATTTTTTTAACATAAAAGTTTGCTATTGTTATGTTAGTTGTTTTAACCTTGATTTATATGAGCATCAGCAGTAATTATTGGATTTGTTATGGTTTAGTTGAAATCATGTTGTATTTCAACTTACTCGCACAATATGCACTGAAAGAGTTTATGTATTTGATTCATGCAGCTATCTTGCAATTTCCAGCTATACATAAGAAAAAGCCTCAGAGATCTGGATATCGACGTGCAAAAGTTAATCGTATGATAGCATTTTTTTGCATTCAATCCTAGAAATTGACTAGTAGTGCTTAGTATTTGTTCATTTGTTGTCTTTCGGGGGTTTCAGTGAATTATATACATTTAAGTTTCAACCTTTTCAAATGCAACATAAAATAGTTTGTATTGTTGGTCTACCTTTTTCTTGGTCTTGACATTAATGTGCTAGAATATTAGGATTCATATTTTTTTAGAATCTTCTTGTGTTATTATGACTTACAAGTTATTGGGCTGAATTTGTATCATTTGTAGTACACTAGTATTTGACATAGAATATTAATATAAATAGGTTATCACTTTTGGTTATTGTTTTGTATTACCATACATCTCATATCACATTCTGAAATCATTACTCACTCTAACCAGAATTATCTACTTTTTCCATTTCGTGTTTTTCAATTTATTCAAAAATTGGGCCACCTAAAGATTTATAGTGACTCTCTGTTTGCTACCTCACCTTTGTTTTTCTACAGCATGTGTAGTTTTTAGGCTAAAGATTTTTTTTTTTTTTTTTTTTTTTTTTTTTTCATAAATACTCTTGAATTTTGCGCAATCCATTTAATTTCCTTTGATCTTCCTTAATAAATGTTTTTTGTTAAAGAAAATAGGCAGATAGATCGACATTCCATACTGACTTGGAAATTTTGGTTTGCCACATGAACTCAATAGTTTATTTTGACAAGTTGTTTGCTTATGGTATACGGAAAATGCTAGTAGCATATTCGGTTCACCACACCCTCTTTCATTAGGTAAAATTAAATGTGGGTCCCGCCCTTATTCAATGATTTCCATTTCTTAATTAGTGGAATCCACGTTAATTGGACCCAATGCTGGAGAGTGTATTGAGAAGAGTGTGCTAAGAGAGTATGTGGGCAACTTTTCTCTTCCTTTGATTTCAAACTCTCTGGAAACTGATCAGAAGAAAGAAAATATGACCACTGACTGACTTTTGAATTTTTGGCCATTGACTAAGTTATCCCTGTATGTGTTGTATTTTGGCTGCAGCATCTGCATGGGAGATTAGAAATTTGAACACATCTATGGCATCAAACAGCCCGAGATGTTTAGTGACCCACACTTTAGAGATACACTCTGCATCGTGGTGCCGATGGAAGAACAACCAGAGCTCAAAATTTGAGAGGAGCATTCCTTATGCACTATTGTGTCAAGTGGCAGGTTAAGTATTTCTACTATTGTTTTCATCCTATGAAGTTCTCTGAATTGTCTAGAATCACTGGCAGTTAAGATTATCAAAAGTATGTAGTCCAAACTTCTTGCTTGTAGACAGTCTAGGTATTTTAAATTGGCTTCTTTCAATGTAATTCTCAATTCTTTCTCATTAAAAAAGTCAATACCACTTAACACAGGAAAATAAAACTTTAAATTCAAAATAAAATAGACAAATAAAAAACAGCACAATAAACAATCTGCTCCTGCATCAGTTTGCTTTTAATAAAATTTTATTTTTCATTTCAAAACATGAAAAGAATGTTTTTCGCAATGCACTGTTGGTGTGCCTTGTATTCTCATATTGAACAAATTGCACGTGAATACCATTCCAGGGGCATTTAATATATGTTACTAAATAATGGTTCAGGTCTGAAGGAATACATTGCAGCCAACCCTGCACTTCACCATGAAAATGCCACTACAATTGTTCAGACCAAAATGTCTGATGCTTCTATTTCCAGTACTGAATACGAGGATGAAATGCAGGATGAGTTTTATGATGCAATTACTGCTGATTCATCATCAGAAGAAGAAAGTGATGATGACCAGAAACTTGTTCTGCAGGTTTTCCTGATTCTACGTATCAGCTATAAAAATAGTCTACAATAGATATACGTGTTATTTGTGTTGACTGATTCGAAATGATGAAAAGGTATTCATTTTGTTAAGTTCTATAGTTTAATTAACTTATCCAATGGATCAGGAGCCAAGAGTCAAACTAAGGAATATTTCATGGGCAATCACAACCTTAGCTTTGAAGAGAACTGCAGGTCAGCTTTCCTTTGTTTCTTGTTATTTGCTTGGGAAAAAAGAAGTGAAGGGCTGTCCTGTGTGAAAGGATTTATTAGATATAAAATTATTCATAATTTCATGAGCTTTAGAGAATTGGTTCACATAATACTTGTACTCAGTCCATATAATCTAATCTGCAAGAGTAAAAGAAAACTGATAATGGAAAAAACAAGTAAAGCATTCTTTGATTTGTATGTAACTGGTTATAGTTACATATAACTTTAATTTCTTGATTTCATATGGAATTCCAATCCAATATTTGGTTATTGTATGCAGCTCCCAATCTAAGCGAAGAATTGGATCCTCATGTAGCTCATATCTCAATCCCGAGTGACTTGCATGGTTCTTTGCGTAAAGGAAAGGATGACAATGACACTAACTGTTGGTCTTCTCCTAGTGGAAAAGGATTTATGATTAGAGGAAAGAACTATCTTAAAGATAGTTCTAAGGTTAGTTGACTCTTTAAGTCCTTTAATTATAGAGTAAAAGGATAGCAAACCTTTCCTTTAACTTGGATGATGAGCAATGTCACAGTAGTTGGCATTTGCTTCAATATCCTTCAATTAGCCCTTATTTCTGTCCCTGCAATGGGGGGATATTAGGGGTTTTGGGCATATTGGTGATTTGAAGACACTTTTTTGTTTGGCAAATTCAGAAGTCAGCATTTCTCAAGTTTAGAACTACATTTTTTCAAGAAAGATCTCAATCCACTTTTGCATGATTATGATATTACTTTATTTTGTTCTGGCTGCATGTGATTGGAAACTAAATAGAAAAGAAGTATTTCTTTTATTAGCGAAAGGAAATTGCCCCTATCCACCAGTGATTGCACCATACCAGAGTGGAAGAGCCTCTGCTCCTATAGCTTTGTTCCTCTGCCAGAGAAAGACCCTGCTCCCCCTCTCTATAGTTGCAATTTGCATGCCTTCTCTCTCTCCTCCTTACCCTAAAATCCAGCCACTCCTAACAGAATTAGCATCATTTAACTAACTGCCACACTGGCAGTGTGAGGCTTCTTCCTTTTAGAATATACTTTCCATATAATGGGCCTCATTAGGCCCAGATCATCAACTATCCCTCGCATCAGATTTATGGGTCTATCAGAATTTTATGGACACGGAAATTTTCGTGCAGGTAGTTGGAGGAGATCCTTTGCTCAGGCTTGTAGCAGTTGATTGGTTTACAGTTGACAAACCCGTAGATAGAATTTCACTTCACCCTAAATGTTTGGTTCAGGTAATATCTATTTCTAATGTTTTATATCTTTTAATATTCATATTGACTATTGTAAAATAGGGTTGGGAAAATGATGCTCAGTTTGCTCTGGACATGTTGGTTAAAAAAAAATTTAAGAAGAAAAAGGTTGGAAATTTCCAAATATTATATTATTCTAAATTGTACAAGGCTTTCCAATATATACAAGGCTACATGTTTGTTTTCTTAAAAATATACCTAATAATATGGTAAAACTGTAAATCAGTCCAAATTTGCAATAGTTACAAGATTATACTACAAATTATGTGGGAAACTGTTACAACAAAAAATGTTTTTGCTAAACTGACAATTAGCTCAAGCTTTTAATTCCATGTTCCTACTTCTGCCCAAATTAGATTTGTTGGAAATTCAATACAAGATCAATGACACTGATATAAAGCTTCATTAAAACATCATTCCAACGGAGCTTTATACCTGATCATTCAGTTTGTCATTGTTTTTTATAAAAGTTGTTGTACTGGGTTTCTAAGATTATTTTAGTATAGCTTTGAATTTTCTGCCCATTAGTAACATATCATATATCTACTGTGTGGTATATACGTTACTAATGTTGCTTTTTGAGTCTTTTAGTCCAGTGCATGCTAAAGCTTATGTGGTTGAATTTATTTACATATTTTACTGTGATATTCTGGAAGCCATAAGTTGGAGATATTTAGATTGTCATTTTCTTATATCATTATATTGTCTAATTTTTACCTTCTGAATTTCAGTCGGAAGCCGGGAAAAAGCTTCCATTTATCCTTGTAATTAATCTCCAGGTATGGATGTGACTGCTTTTGAGTTTAGCACACACTCATAAATTAGGGGAAAATTAAGGTCATTAAATCTTTAAGCAGTAAAAAACTATTCTTAAGTCCTTGATTATCCAATGATTATTTGAAATGGTATCAAAGCATAGTTTGCCAACTGGTATACTATCCATTTTGCAATGACAGTTCTATTTAAGTGTCGATTGTGAGGAAATTGTTTATTAAGTTTCAAGCTCCTTGAGCTTTAATGTAAGTGGTCATGTTGCAATTTTATTATTAATTTTAATTTTTGGTTTTTAATAGAAGAGTTCACAAAGAGAAAGTAAAGTAAGAAGTTTTGGAAGAAAAGAAATCCTCCTAGAGCAATTAATAAGGACAAATTTCCTGTTTAATCCTCGCTGTTTAACATTATTGACCAAGTGATTCTTTGGCATGTCTCAACTCATCCTCTTTCTGGTTATACCTAGTTTGAAAAGGTTTATTTATTGCTGGCATATCATTGCTTTTGACATGGAATGAAAAATTGAGTAGTTTTACCACACAGTGTCAAGGCTCTCTACTTTGATCAAGGAACACAATGGAAGGTTTCACTGGCTTTCTTTTCTAACTTTAGGAAGCATAAATGTGATGCTAAAAGCTGAGAAGTTATTTGATTGAAATCGTGAACATTCTGTATAATTTGCTTCTTTGTCTTCTAATTAATCAATCTCTGAAATCAATTATGCCAGATTGCACCAGCTCAAGAGATCTTTGTCTGAAGTTTATGTATATAGATATAGGTGTTAAATTGGATAATATGTTTATCCCACAGATTAGTTTCTCAATGAATACTATTTTTTTGTATGTCATCATATTCAGGTTCCAGCTAAGCCAAACTACAGTCTGGTTCTGTATTATGCAGCTGACAGACCAATAAATAAAAATTCTCTGTTAGCTAAGTTTGTTGATGGAAGTGATGTGTTTCGGGACTCAAGATTCAAACTTATTCCAAGTATAGTTGAGGTGCGTGATTCTCAATTAAGTGTTATGTATATGCCCTGTTTGATGACTGATGGCATCACTCAGCTAATAGTTTTCAATTGACACAGGGATATTGGATGGTCAAGAGAGCTGTAGGAACCAAAGCTTGCCTCTTAGGAAAAGCTGTTACTTGTAAATACTTTAGACAAGATAATTTTTTGGAGGTAATTCTACCTAAGCAGTTTTTACCCTTTGATTACTCAGGTTAGATGATAATTGATTTAGTTTGTTTAGTTGGAGTGCATACTTATTTATGTTGATTCTCAAATTTGATCAAATAACTTTTGAAGTCTCTCCCTTACCTTCATGTATACTATATCATTGATGTTGTTACCTGTTCTCTTGTATTATAGTTTCAGAATATTGAGTTTTTGTATGTTAATTGTTTGTTCATGTTTGTCGATGATGTTCTTATGCAATTTTATGTTTGAATTACATTGTACAAGGATAGTGCAGTCTGCATATATGTCTCATTTCCTTACTCTGTCCCAATTAACACCTTATATGAGACCAACTCTGTTTTGAATTAACAAGACACACAGTGTCACATTAATGACTACTTTCTCCTCTAGTCACTCTCTTTTTGACCCTTTTTTTTATCTTTAATCTTTGGGATCTTGATGACAAAAATATTCAGTAGTATTGGAAATTGAACCATATAATGTTCAAGTAGAGTAAGTTCAATGTATCATGGCAAATAGTGTTATCTTAATTTCTCTCTTGTAAAATGTACTTGTCATTTACTATCTTTGTAATCCTCATGCCTAAAGATTGAAACATACTGCTGGGTGGAATTCTTAATCCAATTCAGAAAATTTTCCTTATTCTCACAGTAGTAACACTAGCTTACTCTTTTACCAAACTTCCATTAAGACGTATGGGGGAGGGAGGATGAGTATGGGTATTGTTGTGGATCTGATGATTTTATAAACTATCTACTCCCTGAATGCAATCATTCAAATGCAAATTGAGAACAGTATGTTAATATAAATATAGATAATCTCAACTTAATTTTAGATTTCCTGTGTGAATTCCATGCCCCAACTAGTGTCTCTTTCTTATAGAGCTCAATGTTTATTACAAATTCTAATTTGAATTTAGCTAATTGTTGAAGATTCCTATTGTTGAAATTCTATGCAATAATATGCTAGTTTGTTGTAGAATTGAGCTTCGGTATCTATTGTTGTCTGGTGAATTACACTTAACGTAATAATTTTCTGAATTATACAGATTGATGTGGACATTGGATCATCTTCTGTAGCCAGGAGTGTCATTGGACTTGTGCTGGGATATGTTACTAGTCTAGTCGTTGACCTTGCAATTTTGATAGAGGTATGTGCCTTTCTATTTATAAAATTTATGGACAAACTATCCTCCTATATCTTTCCTTGCTCATTTGGTGTAGACTTGATATTTGGCAGGAATAAGAAGCTATGATTTTATGAGTGCTATTTGTGTAATTCTTGAGTGTATTTGATTGGGGAGGAATAGAAGTTAAAGGGTGCCTTACTTTTATCATGGGATAAAGTTTGGTTTATGGTTTATGTTTAAAGGAAATTTTTTTTAAGAGTATGTGAAGAGATTGAATTTTTGTCCTCTCAAGTGGATTTTCTCTCTTTCCAAAGTATATTCTGTCACTTGCGTAATACTTTTGATCTGCACTAAATATGGCAGAGCTCTTTTACAAAGAACATATGAAAGAGGTTTGCAAAACCAAATATTTCTGAAAGGGGAAGTTGGTGTGCTCATTAACATCTCTCTTAAGCAGAACAAACAATTGAAAATAAATCTTCTTCAGTCTCTACAAGTTTCTACAAGTTTCTTTTTATTATTAATAACGAAGGAATCAACTCCTCCTGAATTCTTTTACATGAACTGCGAGTGCATTTGTTTATGTGGAAATTTTGATCAACTTAAGCATTAAATCCTCAAGTAGTTCAGATATTAACTGATGCTATGCTTGCAGGCAAAAGAAGAGGCGGAGCTGCCAGAGTATATTCTTGGAACTGTTCGATTAAACCGATTGAAACTTGAATCTGCTGTACGGTTTGAGGTTTAAGGTATTCGGCCAGATATATTAAATGACCTCGTTTCATATTATGACTCAAATTGCTTGGAAAAAAGGCTATAATGGATGATAAGCCAGAATAGTGGCTGGAGGAGAATGATGATGTATCCATTGATTCTCATCCAATATATACATATATATATTTTTACTAAGCACTGGTAGTGCATTGTTTCAATATAGTTACCTCAATACCTGTTATTTTTTCAACAGGCATGTGCTGTATATCACATAATTTAGCAACAATCTCAATATTTTTCAATATAATTGGAAAATTTTCTCAACACAACAGTCAACAGTCAAGATAGATATTTGCCTAATTTAGTGCTTGCTGGGATCCAAAAATAATAATATCAATTTTGATCTCAGTCATTAATAATAAAATTTTGAGCAGGCAAATAATAAATGACGAGTGAATTTTCTGAGATCTCTAGTTTTTGTTTCTTTTCTTCTATCCCATACCCCTAATCCAAGTTAGGTTCACTGTATTTATTTATTGCTAACCGAAATCCTTCTGTCATTAAATGGGTCAATGTTAGCTTGAAAATTTGTGGTTTAAAATTATCTATATTTCTCCAATTTAAAATCTACTTTTAATATATACATATACCGTTACGCACAGACAAATACGTGTAGAGCTGTCAAAATTAGTGGGTTAATATGTTATAGACAATATTTTTTTTCTGCATTTTATAATAAATGTAAAAATTGATACAACCCAGATGAGTTGACTTGACCGAGGATCAGGTTGGTCAACAGATCATTTACTTGGGTAAAACTTTTATTTATTAATTCATTATTCATTTACCTATCTAGTTATAATGTTATATTTAATTATAAATTAAATTTTTTATATTATAAATGTGAATATAATTTAATACTTTTAAAATCAATTATTAATAGCAAATAGTTAAATAAATTTTATAAATTAATTGAAATTTTTAATTAAATTTAGTTAATTCCGAGTGAATCTATTTGACTCATTAACTTCTGGTAAAGAGAGCCTATTGAATGGGTCAGCGTGGACCGTCCGGACAAATTGTCTGTTTTGATACATTTACATATATTTAAAAATATTAATTTTTATATTATTATTCAATTTGAATTTATAGTTAGAGTCACTTTTAAAGTAAGAATACAAAGTTTAAACATTCATGAATATTTGAACTAGATGACAATGTAAAAGTTTTTATTACTGCCATTGTGTATAAAAATTAAAGTAATTTTTCTTCTACCTCTAAAGTGTGTAAATCTTCTCACTTATCTAGAATATTTTCTTCTTAGACTACTCTTTCAACAAAAATTTTTATCTTTAGGATTTGTTGCACAAAATATGAAATATAAAAATATATAATTATCTTTTTGTCCCTGTCATTATGATATAAAAGTTAAAAAGTGAAATAAAAAATACGAATAGAAAATAATATAGTTTGATTGTATTTTCTTTCCTTTTCTTGGGTTTTATAATTTCATAATAACTGAGTTCTATTTAAAAGAAAAATACAACAAATAAAATTGAAATAGTAGTAAGTATTATCCGGCAATAACTTTTTAAATAAAGCATTTACAAAATTAAATACAGAAATATATATTATTCTTTAAATCTAAGTAATGGGAAAAAATATTTCTTTTGAATTAAATTAAATAAAATTTTTTATTTAAATTATACATAATGTTTAAACAAATTTGAATAATTTTTTTTATTAATGTATCTTATTGGTATACTATTCCAATTTATCATTATTTTTTTTCATCTTTTTATCTTTGTATAATATTTGAATGTAATACTTTCGTTACTAATTTACTCTCTCCAACAATTTTATAATATATGTAATAAATATATTAGATAAGTTGATATTTTTTATTTTAGTATTTTATTGATATATTTTCTATATATAATTTATTATATTATTTAGATTTTATTTTCTTATTCTACTAATATAATTTTCTTATATTTAATATACTTTGGATGAGAATTTTTTTTGTTTTCTCTATCCAATAATAATTTATATCCATATATACACAAAATCTAAAGATATAGAAATAATCTTTAATTTATTTATAAAAACTCACATGTAGCAAATGAAGAAATAGGTGAATATATAAATACAAATATTTGCGCGGAAACAAAGAACAATAACTTTATAGTTGATACTATAGAGAATCAATGTCGGGTCACGCAACTCAATTATTCAATTGGTCAGTCAGCAGGTTCATACTTGTTCATTAAGGTGCTTCTTCACTCTCTTCTCTGCTCACTCTATAAGTAGCTTTTTGGGACTCTAAAGTTTCTCTCATCACACAACAAACAAAACAAGTTACAAGGTTTTCTCTTTTCTTTCTTTCTCTCTCTCTTGTTATTATTTTTATCATTCCATTCCTTTTCTCACACTCTTTTGAACCGGACAATCTTGTTGTTTTGATCATACTAGTAGGCAAAGTCTCAAACCTTCCAACTATGCTAATATCGGAGGAAGAATCCTCCGCCATTGACGGCGGCGAACTGTCCATGGATTCTTCTTTAAGTCTCTCCGATCAAGTACAGTCGCTGAGTCTTTTGCAAGTCAAACATAACGTTGATGACACAGTCAAGAAAGATCCAAGAAAAATTGCAAGAAAGTAAGTATTTTTCGCCACTTCTTTATTGTTTTGATTATTTTCTTCGATGGGTTATGCTTCTTTTTCGAATGGGTATGTGGGATTTGGATGGTGTATTGGTGTTCTTATTTTTTAGGAGTGGGTTTGGTCATTTTTGTTTGGTGGTGGGAAATGGAGTAAGTAAAGACAATGCCTGTGTTAAGATTCTATGGAAAATGTTACTGCTTAATTGAATTACATCAGCAAGCTTTGTTGTTTATTGAAGATTGTAACTTCTTGTTTCTGTAAAATGTTTCAATTGAGTGTTTTTATTATTTATACTGTGTATTCCAGAAAGTATCTGTCTAGTTCAAAAAAAAAAATAAAAAATGTTGCTTACAGGCAGTAATCAGGAGTCTGAAGTGTGATGTTGACTGTGCTTATCTTTCTGACTTCTCATTACTTGTCTTTTGAAACTCCAAGAATCCTATGAATATTTTGGTCTTTTTGGAAGGTATCAGCTGGAGTTGTGCAAAAAAGCTATGGAGGAAAATATAATTGTTTATTTAGGGACAGGGTGTGGGAAGACTCACATTGCTGTGCTTCTTATGTATGAGATGGGTCATTTGATTCGGAAACCGCAGAAGAACATATGTGTCTTTCTTGCCCCTACTGTGGCTTTAGTACACCAGGTGAGCTGCTATATATATTGTTGTGTTCAATGTTGTTTTTTACAGTCTGTTAAGCTTGTGAGAACTTTCTAGGATAAGTAAGCATGGAAAGGAAGTATTCTATTGTAATATAACTGAACATGAAATTTGCAACAAAAGCTGACCTTTGTATCTTTGATTATAATTGTTGCAATCGGGATAGTCACAGTTTCTCTCCAATCTTCTAGAATAAAACATTGCTTGAGTGATTGAATTTACAAATTTTAGTAATCTTCTTATTGTGTGAATCAAGCATGCTCATGTTATGTATGAATCTGATACGATGAATTGACTTGTTCTTGTGTAGTTGTGTTTAGCAATTTCCCTTGGAACTTTAGTTTTAACTGACCTCACTTTGTTCGTCATCTCCATACTGAAGCCTATTTTCTATTTATCTATAGCAAGCAAAGGTTATAGTAGAATCTACTGATTTTGAAGTCGGGACTTACTGCGGGAAATCCAAGCGCTTGAAACGTCATCAAGACTGGGAGCAGGAGATTGAACAATATGAGGTGACAATTGCTAATTAAATCATGGTGAAATTGATTATATTCTCTAAATTTATTGTGTATCCAGATGAGTTACTGTTACAGCATTTTTAAGTAAATGCTGTTGAATCTTGAAAGAAAGTTGATGTAATCAATTAAAATTTATTTAGGCAAAAAATTCAAGTTGGCTCCAGCTGTTTTGAGATCTTAAAATCTTCTTAGTTAAAAGTTGATGTAATCAATTAACTTTTATTTAGGCAAAAAATTCAAGTTGGCTCTAGCTGTTTTGAGATCTTAAAATCTGCTTAGTTAAATTTTATTCCTACGAAGTTTGTTGGTTCTAGAATTTCACTTGTGTTATTGTTTTTTTTTTTTTTAAGGTTCTTGTTATGACCCCACAAATATTACTTCGCAACTTATATCATTGTTTCATCACAATGGAGATGATTGCACTTCTGATATTTGATGAATGTCATCATGCTCAAGTCAAAAGCAACCATGCTTATGCAGTTATCATGAAAGTATGTTGTACTTTTCCTCAACCTCAGACATTTGAAAAGGAGCTACACAATTTTATGCATAAAATCTGTCCATTTCTATGGATTTTAGTTTTGACTACTTAATTTGGCAATTTGTCAGCTCTTCTACAGAAGTAATTCCACAAAGGTTCCCCGTATATTTGGCATGACCGCTTCTCCTGTTGTAGGAAAAGGTAATATTAATGCCTGATTATCTTCTAAAAGTTAAGTACTAACAAGAGCCAAAATATTTGCCTGCCTCGATTACATTTTGATGAGATTAGGTATGGTAGGGAGGAAAAGATTGAATACAGATGAAAAGTAGCTTATTAAAATCCACTTTCTCTTTGTACACGTACATATTTTTCGTTTTGTAGCTGAAAAAGATTGAATATTACATGCTTTACTTTTTGGGATGTTGATGTTCCATCATATAAATGTTATTGTTCTTATATCATCCCATTTTTGTCTGTTCTTAAAGAGTTTAGTGTAAAGTTTACCTACATTATTGTAATTTATCCTTTCTTTCCTTTCTTATTGTTTATGCATATTTCAATAAGCATACTGAATACTGATATTGTTGTTTATTCCAAAAACGTAAAATCCTCTTCATAATTTCTGAACTTGTTGGTTCTTTCCATTTTCAGGTGCTTCTAGTGAAGTAAATCTAGCAAAAAGCATCAATAGTCTTGAGCATATGCTTGATGCTAAGGTAAGGTTTATTTGCAGGAATATGTCAACATACTTAAATTTCTGAACAACATTTGTTGCTTGTGTAAAAGATATTCAAACTTTTACTGTCCTGTTCTTGCAAGAAAGCAAATGTTGTTTCCATTTTGTATTGATTCTAAAACCATTGATGTAATGGGTAAAGCTGTGTATTGGTCAGGTGTTTGGCCGTGCTAAGGTTTGTGGAAATGTAGTATTTGACCTCCATTAAAAGATATTAATGTCTAAATATTTACCTTATATGCAAAGTGCATGGTTCTTGTGGATAATTACCTAGTTGTGCTGGTTAGGTACTGGGCATGCCTGCTAATTTCTAATGATCTGGATCTCATTTTAGGTATACTCTGTTGAAGGCAAGGAATTGCAATCTTTTGTGACCACTCCTGTGATTAATATATATCGTTATGGTCCAACTGCAAGTGAGGAAACTAGCTTGTACTTGAAAATTGAGGAGATTAAGAGCCAGGTGCACTTTTGCTATGGGTTTTAAGGTCATTAGATAAATAAGGTTGACTGATCACTGCGTAATTTTATTTGAGCAGTGCATAACAACCCTTGGTAGTAGTATAGAAGATCACCAGAAACGGATGAACACAAAGAAACTTCTGAACCGGATGCATGATAATGTGGTTTTCTGTCTGAGGAATCTTGGCATTTGGGGAGCACTGCAAGTAAGACTCTTCTAGTTGATTTCATGTCTAAGTTCTATAATCATTTGACTAGAAATTGATTATTAAGTAAGTTTTTTAGCAGAATTTTTAAATAATAATACATCAAAGAAATAAAATGTTGTTATTTATTTTGTTTTCTCTGTCCCCCTCACATCCAAAGAAGAAAAACCTAGGAAGGAAAATATACCTAGTATAGGCTCTGGAGTTTCTTGGTGATGATGTTAAGCTTACATAAATTAAGCACAGCAGTACTGTACCTTGATCCGTGAAGATTGAATAGTGTAGAATGATGTTTTGTTTCTTGATGCTGTCTTGGCACCAATTCAATTTGCTAGGGATGTAGATAAGGGGATTCTATTTGAAATTCATTTAGTAAGTCTTGTGAATACTTGTTTTCATTGGGTTTTGGTGTATTTCTATTTTTCCCTTTTGCATTTTGTTATAGATATCTATGTTTGTCCTTTTTTATCTTGTTTTATTGTACTGGGAAATGGTTTTGTAGGTTCAAAGGGATGTCACTGTCAGTATCTTCATTTTTATTCTTTTTTCTTCTCTAATACATGTATTCATCTTCCAAGGCTAGTCGTATTCTTCTGAGCGGTGATCATTCTGAGAGGCATGAATTAGTGGAGGCAGAAGGAAATTCAAGTGATGACTCTGTGTGTGATAAATATCTTGCTCAGGCTGCTGAATTATTTACTTCACAATGCCTGATAGGTATTTTTGATATTGCTTGATGTTTCTTTAATAATGCCTGTGTTGTTACTAGGTTTTTTGGCTGTTATGTGCTTCCATTTTTGCTTGATGTTAGACTATCATTTCTAGCAATAAATTATGATCAGTTTGGGTAAACTTCTCCATAAACACTTTTTCATAAGCTAAAATTAACTTTTTCATGGAGATGATTACCCAAACAGACCCTAGTCTTTTCCAATTGAGTAAATTACACTCCATGACCTTGAAATTTGTTTAAATTTCCCTAAACTCCAAAACTTGCCTAAATATTACGACTCCACCCCATTTGTATCATTTTTACATTTTTTTAATGGTTGAGAACATAAATTAATTACTTTAATAGTTATTTAATTGAAATTACGATAATAATTAAAAACATTAGTTAGATTTATACATTAAACTAAATTTAATTTAATTCTTATTTTGAATATATTATTTGAATTAAAATATTATTTGTAGTATATTTTGAATTTAGTTCTTTGGGATATATCCTTCACTTTTATTGCATCTAAACACACTGTCTTGTGTAGGTGACAATGTATGTGATTTATCTTCTGTGGAGTTATTAAAAGAGCCTTTTTTCTCAGCAAAGCTTTTACGCCTCATTGGGATGCTGTCCACATTTAGGTTGACAAAACTATGCTGTTTAAACCATTTCTTTCATACATGTTTCCATATCATTGATATTTTGGTTATGAAATTAACATATTTGGGCAAATTCTGATTACATGATGCAACTTCAGGTCGCAAAAGAGCATGAAATGTATAATTTTTGTGAATCGAATTGTGATTGCAAGATCCCTGTCATACATACTACAGAGGCTGAAGCTTCTCAGTCAATGGAGGAGCGATTTTCTAGTAGGAGTCCATGCTGGACTGAAGAGTATGTCAAGAAAGACCATGAACACCATTGTTGATAAGTTTCGATCTGGAGAGGTATGGTGATTGGGTTTCTCATTAATTTTTAAATATGTTATTGTGAGAACTGAAAAGCCTTTAAGATCCTATATGCTTGTTTTTGGTTTAGTTTGATGTGTGATGATAATTGAATTAAGCTATACTTATGTGCTGTATGTACAAGTTGCTAATTGTATTAGATTCTGTGGTTTTACTAGATTGTTAATTATAATGAGAAGAGTGTTCTTGTCCTTACTTTAGCACCTAGTTCTGAAAATGGTTGTTCAATAAACTCATGGCTGGCCCTGGCTACTTCTGTTGGAAGTCTTAACTAGAAACTGTGCCTAGCTAGTTTTCTCTGGGAAGACAAACAGTCTGAGGATGTCTTGACTAATTTTGTTGATTAAATTCTTATTACCTAGAATTGAATGTCTTTCATAATACTGAAATTAAAATTATGCTTAGAACAATAGGACGAAATTGAGAGAACAAGCTCTTATTGCAATGGGAAATTGCAGGAAAGGTAAAACCAAAATGAGAGAAATCAAAGAGTCAGTGCTTCTCTTCCCTGCGACTCAAGCCACCACCAAATTAAATCTCCCCCCTACTCCCCCCCACCCTATAATCAAAGACCATGTGCAAAGTAGCATTTTGGAAATTCAATAATGTCGTGTGTGGCAAAATTTTGCAATATTTTAAAGAAAGGGTTATTTAATTTCTATCGCTACACTGATGTGGCAATAAGTGCATTGAGGGAATGTAAAATGTCTCTTGCATTGCAAAACTATGAAATTGGTGGGACCTTCTGGATTTTTGTAAAAAATATTTAACCTAGCTTCTCTGCATGTACTTTCAAGTATTATTGGTGTTAAGATGGTGAAAGTAACTGAGGTTAAAGACAAATGAAACGAACTCTTGAATATGTAGTTTGTCAATGTTAAGTGTTAGTGATGTGCTTACGCGGCTCATGCTGTTAACAGTTGAATTTATTGGTTGCAACAAAAGTGGGTGAAGAAGGACTTGACATTCAGACGTGTTGCCTTGTCATACGATTTGATCTTCCAGAAACTGTTGCCAGCTTTATACAGTCAAGAGGCCGTGCACGTATGCCTCAGTCAGAATATGCATTTTTGGTGGACAGGTACTCTTACATTCTAATATATTTCAGAAGTAATTTAAGCAAATCCATCCATTTGGTTACTTTTGAAATCTTGTTGCAGTGGCAATAAGAAGGAACTAGACTTAATTTATGGTTTTGAGAAAGATGAATGCCGAATGAATATGGAAGTTAGTTATCGAACATCTGATGAGACATACATCATCCCTGAGGAAAGAGTATTCAGAGTTGATTCTACTGGTGCTTCTGTTAGTTCTGGATATAGTATCTCATTGCTTCACCAGTATTGTTCAAAGCTTCCACATGATGAGTAAGAGATTATTTTAATTTGATCCAAATTAAATACTCAACCAAGGAGGTCCATGTAAATAAAGTACAAATTTTGTGTTTCAAAACGTGATAAATCTATCTTTACAGGTACTTTGACCCCAAGCCAAATTTTTATTACTTAGATGATTCAGAGGGAATTGTCTGCCACATAACATTGCCTTCCAATTCACCAATAAACCAAATTTTTGGTGCGCCACAGTTGTCTATGGAGGCTTCCAAAATAGATGCTTGCCTGAAAGCAATAGAAGAACTGTATAAATTGGGTGCTTTAAGTGATTGTCTCTTGCCAAAGCAAGATGATGCCAAGCTAGAGGAGCAAGTTTCAGGCTCTTCTGAGGATGAATGTGAAGGTCAAATTTCAACTGCTTTCTGATAAGCCATTAATTTCATTGTCTTTCACTAAGTTGCCAAAAAATACACTGTATAAATTGTATTTTGTAATAAACTGTTGAGCATATTTACTTGTCAATAAGCGCATTAAGGAAAGTGACTAATCTAGCATGCTGATAATTTTCAGGCTTTTAATCCCACTGTCAACTGTATAAACTTCTACACCATCATCCAATCATGTGTTGCCAGTTCATTAGAAAATTTTCTTCCCTCTATTAGTTATTGTGACACTTTTCTGATGATGCAGTGACATGATTGGAAGGTAGTGTAAAATTTTTTATGCTAACAATGGATCAAATTAAATTCTTCTTTGCATTTATTTGTGTTTGCAATTTTTTTTGTTTTCAGATTTAGTACTATTATTATGTTGATTACTATCAATTTATGCCTCTAGGGATGTAACTATATTGTTATGTTGTATTGTATTATATTTATTTTCCTTCTTTTCCAGATGCCCTATCAAGAGGAGAATTACATGAGATGCTAGTTCCTTCTGTCTTTGGACAGTCATGGATAAATGAGGATAAAATTGTCAGTCTCAACTCTTACTACATTAAAATTTGCCCTTCGCCAAAGGATAGGATCTACAAAGAGTTTGGTTTATTCATCATGGCTCATCTTCCAATGGAGGCTGAGAAATTGGAACTTGATCTCCATCTTGCTCATGGTCGATCTGTGATGACAAAATTTTCCCCATTTGGAATTGTAGAATTTGACAAGGATGAGGTAAATGACATTTTAAAACAAAAAAAATGAAAGGAGAATTTAAAATTAATGCCTGGAATTTTCCATCCTGCAGATTAAGATGGCGGAGAAATTTCAAGAAATGTTCCTGAAAATTATTCTTGATAGATCAGAATTTGTTTCTGAGTTTCTAGACTTGGGTAAGGGTGCTGAATCTTACACCAGCACATCAACCTTCTACCTTTTGCTTCCAGTCATATTGCAAGAACATGGAAATGTCATGAAAGTAGATTGGAAAACAGTGAAGAGATGCCTTTGTTCACCCATTTTCAGACTCCCAGCAGATACTATGGATAAAAAAGTTTTCCCTATAGATATTCACCTGCAACTTGCCAATGGTTACAGAAGTGTAAGAGATGTTGAGAATAGTTTAGTGTATGTCCCACATAAGCAGCTCTTTTATTTTGTCACAAGTATTGACTATGAAAAGAATGGATTTAGTCTTCATAAAGAATCTGGCATGTCAAGCTATGTGGACCACTTCATTGAAAAGTAGGTATCTGTTTTTTTATGGCTCCATCCTTGTTTCATTTTGGTTTTACATCTGTAACTTTTCCATGTTGAAATATTCATATTTATGTGTTTATGATATTTGACAAAAAATCATGCACACTTGGATGTCAGGTTGTCTATTCACCTCAAATGCCCAGAACAACCACTTCTACGTGTGAAACAACTCTTCAATTTGCACAACCTATTACACAATCGAAAGCATGAGGATGCAGGTATTTTATTGCATATGTTATTTTTAACATTAGAGCTTGATAGGAACTGTATTGATTTTGATTAAAGAGAAAAACAGATTCTAAGCTCCTCACAGCCAGAAAATATTTTGAAAACTTTGATATGTTGACAAGAACCTTGGTAGAATCATACCACAAAAGCTAGTTGTTGTAGTCGAAGAGCCCATGGCCTTATAAACCCCATACTAGAATCTCATACATCCGACGTGGGACTCTAGTCCCATACTTCGCAATTGGATCCTAGCATCCCACCACGCTGGTATGCAGTGGAGGCTGCACATTTAGCCTTGTGTGGAGGAGAAATAGGTTGAATTCCACTGTCGTACCAACTTAGGATTCTAAGAACAACCTGATTAGGGATAAAATTGAGTGATTGAAACACTCGAGACGTGGAGTGTGCGTTGACTACTTTCAAGTCTGTATCTTGATTTTGGATTTATCTTTTATTATGTGATAATTCTTTGGAATCTGCTCCAAACACTTATAACTTTTGAATGTCAATGACAGAACCACAAGAGCTGGAAGAGTACTTTATTCATTTGCCTCCTGAGTTATGTGAACTTAAAATAATAGGCTTTTCAAAGGATATTGGCAGTTCCATATCATTGCTACCCTCAATTATGCACCGTCTTGGAAACTTGTTGGTGGCTATTGAACTCAAGCACAAACTATCCTCTTCCTTTCCAGAGGCAGCTGAAATTAGTGCCCTTAGAGTAAGGCCTTATTAAATTATTTATATAATTTCCATTTTTTAAACAAGTAGTGTATTTTTTTTTTCATATAAGTATTGCAGTTTATACTGGACAGATGAATATCATGGTTTAAAGCAACTAACAATTGTGAACAAATGTCTAGATTCTAGAGGCTCTCACTACTGAGAAATGTCAGGAACGATTTTCCCTGGAAAGACTTGAAGTGCTTGGTGATGCTTTCCTTAAATTTTCTGTTGCACGCCATTGTTTTCTCATGCACAGTAGCCTTCATGAAGGGGGCCTAACAAAAAGGCGTTCCAATGCTGTAAATAATTTCAACTTGTTTAAGTTGGCTATCAAGTGCAATTTGCAGGTAAAGTTATACCAACAGTTCCCTTCATTTCCTAAATAAGAGACAATAATTATTATTCATTAATTTTCTATTAGATTAGGGTTTCTGCAGTCACCCTCGTTGATGCTTTCAAAGAGCTCCTATCTCTCATTTAGACCAGAAGAAAAAAAAAAAAGAACATATATGCGGGAACTAATTTCAATAACTAGCTAATTAATTAATTCATGTACTAGAGTAGCTTGTGTGGGATTTGTAACTGTTATATACTGACTTTTCTATCTCCCTGCTCCCTTTTGCAGGTCTATATATGTGATCAGACATTTGACCCCTCTCAGTTTTATGCATTAGGCCGTTACCCAAGAGTTTGCTGCAAGGAAACTGAAGAAAGCATACACTTTCATTTGAACTCTGTTAAGGAGCAAAGGAAAGTAACCGAAGCCCGATGTAACAAAAATCATCATTGGCTACACAGGAAAACAATTGCTGATGTAGTTGAAGCTCTGGTTGGAGCATTCCTAGTTGACAGTGGCTTTAAAGCTACAATTTCCTTTCTTACATGGATTGGCATACCAGTTGATTTTGAAGCTTCGCAAGTAGCTAATATTTGCGCAGCAAGTGCTGGCTATTTCCCTCTTTCTTCTGATGTAGACATTCCTTCCCTTGAAAGTAAGCTAGGACATCACTTTGTTCACAAGGGTCTACTTCTCCAGGCATTTGTACATCCTTCTTACAATAAGCATGGAGGAGGCTGTTATCAGGTAAGGCCTACTTTTCTTCTCCCTCCCAATGTTCCAAATATGTATAAGAACTATTTACCTAATAGCTCTATGAATTCTAGTGAGATATTTGGTCTTTAATTTTTGAAACGCGATAATTGTTTGCAGCGGTTGGAGTTTCTTGGAGATGCTGTCTTGGATTATTTGATTACATCATATCTATTCTCAGCTTATCCCAAACTAAAGCCTGGTCAATTGACAGATTTGAGATCATTGTCTGTTAACAACAAGGCATTTGCCTGTGTAGCAGTAGATCGCAGCTTTGATAAATTTCTCTTGCGTGATTCAAGTGGTCTGTCTGAGGCAATAAAAAAGTATGTGGACTATGCTAGAAGACATGTATCAGATAGTTCCATTAAAGAAGGGCCCAAATGTCCCAAGGTAGGCAGTATGACCTTTGTATAAAGTTGCTAGACATATTGTTATTATTATTATAATACATTTGCCAATCTAAGATGAAGTTCCTAAAGCATTATGTCTGTATCCATTTCAACGTTTGATTTAGGTATTTTACTTGAAATATGTTACTCACATGCATCAAGTGAACTAATTTATTATTATACTGAGATAAGATGACAAATTTTCTTTCTGCTCTATGGTTTGGGTGGGTTATGGACATGATTAACTTTTCTAGGAACATTAGGAGTCTTTATAGTCCAATTCAAGTTGCTCATAAGATTCTGACATCTGTGTATTCCATTGTTATTTTGCACCGAAAGGTGTGAGGTATAAGTTGACATCATTTGTTGCTTCAGGCACTGGGTGACTTGGTGGAATCCTGTGTTGGTGCCATCCTTCTTGATTCAGGGTTCAATTTGAATGAAGTTTGGAAGATTATGACTTCATTCTTGGACCCAATCATGAAATTCTCATCAAGCTTGCAGCTCAGTCCTGTTAGGGATTTGCGAGAACTTTGCCAATCTCATAATTTGGAATTGGAGTTTATGCCAGTGCCATCGAAACTGACTAAAACATTTTCAGTTGAAGCCAAAGTGAGTGGGAATGGTCTGTCTGAACCAGTTGATGCTTCAGCAACTGGCCAAAATAAAAAGGAGGCTTGTAGAAATGCTTCACAAAAACTTTTTGCAAAGCTCAAGGTAAAACAAGCGTGTTTAGTTTTATTTTTTCCATCCTTGTTTTATCAACTCAATGCCTCGGAATTTTCATTTCTTTATTGCACGCATGGTGGGATCACAGTTGCGTATGTAAGTGAGTTACTATTGTAATTCAAGTAAACAAGCGTAATAAATAATAACCGATTTTTAACTTTGTTGGAAAGTCGCCTTAATTGCGGTCACCACTCACCCCTACCCACCTTAGTTGTGGCCTCTTTGGGAACTGCCATAGTTGTAGCCTCAAGTGTGGTAGTCTAGTCCTATATTGACTAAAGATATGACCATAATATATATAAGTGGACCCTTAATTTATTAGCCAGTTTTATAGGGTTGAGTTAGACCCATATCCTAAATTCTATAAAACTTTTCTGGTGATGTTGTGAAATCAGTTGTGCTTATCTTCTTTAAAGTTATGAAATAGTCTAGTCATTTGTTAATTTATGAAATACAAGCATCTGAGTCTAAAATGTTCTTTTTTTCTTCATTTGAAGCTTGAAACTCTCATCTTAAGTATCACTTTTGAATTTTGATCAATATCAGAATAATGCATCCGCATCAGCAAATTACTGGGACCTAATCCTTAAATTTACTTTGTAATTTTGTCTTGGCTTCTGCATTTGTTTTATGTCAGTGGCAAGCACTGTACAGAGAGAGGCATTATTTGTAACAAGTGCAAGTATCTGTCTAGTACAGTTAGTGAAGCTGTAGTATATTTATATACAATGACAGCTATCATACAAATTAAGAACTGATGCTAAGTGCTCACATCTCAACATTCCTTGGTGAATTTCTTCTTCAACATGCATTTGGTTAAACGGAAATTCGCTAAGCCTAGTCCTTTATTGTTGTTGTTGTTATATAAAACATTTGGAGAGATGTATTTTATCTTCCCCAGCTAACTCTAGAAGCTATATTGTTTGAATTTATCTACTGAGTGAGTGGTCATGGGTGTGGATGTGCAGGCTCAAGGGTGGAAAGCAAAGTCAAAAACTTTGGAAGAAGTTCTGGGATCAACACCTAAGATGGAACCAAAACTTATTGGCTATGATGAAACTCCCATTGATGTCACAGATACTTATAATCTCGAGCACATAATGGTTAATGCAGACCTGTACGAGTCTGATCCAGAAATTCACCCTACCCAAGAGACAGTTGAAATATGTTCTCCATGTGTGAAACCTGTTGGCCAATGGCTTCAATCTTCTACTAAGGGAAAGCTTAGTCAAATATTTGAAAATAGTGATTGCGGCAGTGACGCATCAAGGACAGGTAGTACAAAAATATAGTATTTTCAATTTTTCATCGAGTCACTGTCTGTTAATCCTGAATATTGTTTTATATTTTTTGCGCAAAGTAACGGCAAGATCACGATTGTATGAAATCTGTGCTTCTTATTGCTGGAAACCTCCTTCATTTGAATGCTGCAAGGAAGAGGGACCAGACCACTTTAAACAGTGAGTTCCTCATTATTATATTTTTTTATTTAATCTTATCTTTATTTATAATCTTTAATATTCCAGCATATAGCATTTTAGCCTGTGGTGAAACTGGGATAGTGATAGGACAATAGACATTTTCCCTTTCCCTGTAACATTCAGTATCATTAGCAACTAATTTTGAATAGCTTATTATTGAATTTTAGGACTTTAAAAATAAAATGAAGTTTTTACATCCTTACTATCTGGTTTCAGCTTTGGAATTTCACTCAAGATCTTTATATCATCTTCTGATGTTCCAAAGTTGATAATGGGAGTTCAAAACTAGCTATCAATGATAATGAGAATCATAGCTAAGAGGAAAAAAACATCCCTGAGAAACTTGTTTATATTAAAATGAAAAAACGTATAACAACACATTCAGATTTCTGTAGAGGGGACTTGTGCTTTTAAAGTAAGAACAGAGCTGTGTACAAGGGAGGTGGCTTTTGTCATTGAAATCAGTGTATTTTGTGACTAAGTTGTTGGGTTCCCTTTATCATTCTGCTCTTGTACTTCTGAATGGATGATGTTAATTATAGTTTACAAAACTTGGTCCACTTTCATTCCCTGTGATTTTTTTTAACAACTCTTGGTTCATTTCAGGGTACATACAACTCAGTGCCTTTGTTATTTCTTAAAAAAATTCTTTTTAACACAACATGAGGGATTCTATGTTGACACTGCTATTTGTGCTTATTGTTCCATTTTAAGATTCACTTTCAAGGTGACCTTGGCGATCGAAGAGATTCCAGATACAGTTTTCGAGTTTGTTGGGGAACCTAAGTTAAAGAAGAAAGAAGCAGCAGAGAGTGCGGCAGAGGGTGCAATTTGGTACCTGCAACAAGAAGGTTACCTGCCTGGTGGTAGTTGAAATGTTGCACAACAACTTTATGATGTATAACATAAATCTGAGGCAATTTGGTGTAGGTAAATCCAGAGGTTAGGAAATGTCTTGATTATTGAGGGTGTCATTTCAAATTTCTGAATGCTCTCATTGTTACAAGTAATCTATTGTAAATTTATTTATGTAGAGTATTTTAATGTCTTAGTTACATCTATCATTGTATATCTTTGTATGTAAGAGATTTGAGATAAATTATCAAAGTTAAAAAGTCTCACATGGCCTAATCTAATATTTCAAGTGTGGTTATATTTCTGTTGAGCGCTTCATGTGAAGCCAATTGGTGGTTTTAAGTTAAAATCAATTAAAGAGCTAGCTAAGAGATATGAGATGAGATCTCATGTATGAGGGCAAAAAGACTATTATGCAATTAGGGTAGTTTAGAAACTTATTTGGGATTGTTTTGTCCAAAGGCGCAACTTGATTCAGCGCCTACCTCTGTGGAGGCGTCATGTGACTCAGCGCCTATGGGCTAGCGCAGAAGGAGGAGGTTGTTTTGGTCGAAGACGTCACATAATCCTGTGCTTGCCTCTATGGAGGCGCCATGAGCTCAGGCATGTTAGGCCTACGGAGAAGGAGGCGCCATGTACTCTGGCATGTTGGGCTTACAGGAAAAGAAGCGCCATATATTGTGGCACCTCCCATATATTTCTGGTGGGACCCATTGACTACATAGTCTACACAATTATACCTACAGAGAAGGAGGCGCCATGTGCTCGGGCATGTTAGGCGGCTTACGGGAAGGAAGCGCCATACATTATGGCGCCTCCCATGTATTTCTGGTTTCTGGTGGGACCCATTGACTGTATAGTCTACACAACTATGCCACTGTCTATGTGATAATATATAATATTTTTCTATTTCTCTCTCAAGTCATACATCAAATCTAAATCCAAAGGATTTTCTCTAAAAAAAAAAAATTTTTGGCTTTGGTTGAAAAAGGTTAAACACGGAATTATGATCAGTTTGAAAAGTGGTGTGTGAAGAGAGACTCCTCCACTCAGGAGTAAAGAAGTTTACACCTTCGTATCTATATCTCAACTTTCATTCATCTCCCACACTAAGAGATCATATCTACGCAAATAAGCTTACACCAAGGACAAGATGCAGATGAAGTCGCGAGATGTGAAGAGAAACAAGAATTACTGAGAGAAATGTGATGATTTTTTTGGTCTTGGATTTGTCAACTTTCGAGTTGGGAGTGGTCGAAAAGTAGAATAGAGACTTCACATGTCAGGACAACTTCTATCTCACTGGCCACGTAGCTTGTTCAACTTAGAACAATAGGTGCAACATCGCTCGACACCTTTGTACTGGCTCACTGTAAGATATTATATAAGAGAGATATGAAATATTTAATAATAATAAGACAAAATATATATATCTGTTAAATATGAGATATTTAATATTAGTAAGACATAAGATATATACATCCGTTAAACCATTAAGTATCTTTCTATACAAGGTTACAGTTTCCCCTTTTCTGGTCATATGGACATTTTTTATGTTACGAAAGAGTGTAGACAATAGGTTGCAAATAACTTCATAACATCATTTTGTCCTCACATCCCTTTAGTTAAATATATCTGCATTTGAATTTATGTTGATTTTTTAAGACCGGGTAGGTATAAATACCACTTCTTTATTATATATAAATTATTTTAAAAATAAAATAACATGTATAATTATATATTTAACTAAAGATTTTATTTGATTTTAAATTTTTTGTTATTTATTACTTTTACATATTATTTAATTTATAATGTAATTAATTATTTAACATATCATATATTTAAAAATATATAAATATTTTTTTAAAAATATGGTCTCTATAAATTAAGTTAAACCTAATAAAGTTGGATGAGAACGAGGAGAGTCTCAAAATTTTAAACCTAATTTTAGAAGAAATCTGATCTCTAATAGGATGAGAATGACTAAACTTCTACGTAACAAGATTCATAATTTATATTTTCTCCCTTTATTGTATTGCTTTGTTTGCAAGCTTTGATTATTTATGTCTTTTTGAGTTTTGTAATTATTTGATGGTAATCTTCAAAATTTTTTTGCCATAATCTTCTTTGATGATTATTTGATCACTGGCTGTTTAATCGCGTTAAATCTCAATCATTTATATTATCAATGCATGTCCAGCCTACCCAAAACATAACTTTCTTAACTCTAATTACCAAATTCTCACAATTTAATTTACAAAATAAACTTCGACCACTTATCTATTAATTACCTGAACATGTTAAGAGACATTATTATTATTGGAAGCCTTAGAGTCTTTTTTTTTTTTAACCATTCAAACTAAATATCAGCATTATACTATTATGTGTCAATAGAAAGTGATGTAGTTGTTTCCTCGTGCAAAGGGAACATGGAAAAGGTTTTCACATTTTTTTTCTGCTGAATTAATCATATAAAGGCATTAAAAATTGTTAACATTTTATTGGCCATATAAAGATTAATTTTGTTTCACTTTCATGTACACACACATTTCTTAAACAAAAAACTTGTGGTGAAACTCATACACTTCATAAGCTGGAACCAGTTCTCCAGTTCATTGAAGGAAGCACATTCCCATCAATACAAAATAGCTTTGATAACCAATCAAAGTTTCATCAACCCAAAATTCAAAGAGAACATACGAGATCAATTAAAGATTAGAATGATCACACACACAAAAAAAAAATAGTGATAGTCATATAAATTAATAATAACTATTATAAAAATGTTGATTATGGTGGTGGAATGAGTGATGATAATTATAATAGTAATAATGAAATATAAGTAATAATGAAATATATGAATTTAAAAATTTTTAAAAATATTAAGTAGACATAATCAAAGATAAAAGAGAATGAATTTTTTTTTTTTTTAAAAAAATAACAAAGATAATAAATTTATTTTTAATAATATTTTTTTTATAATTATAAACTAATAACCATAATTAAATATTATCGATTATAAACCTGGGAAATGCATATCGGAATTATTTATAAATTATCGTGGAGTGATGACGTGGCAGCATCAGTGTTACCCACCCCGCGCATTACTTTCCCGCCAAACCTTTCCCGCCAAAACACGGTTCTTCATAATCCTTTTTCTTTCTTCAATCCAACAAATCCAAACCCTAACTCAGACACTGTTTCTTCTCAATCACAAACCCAAACCCTAACGATGTCAGGCTGGGACGAAGGAGCCGTTTACTACAGCGACCAAGCGCTCGCCGGAGATGATAGTGCCGCCGGCCGTGGTGATTCCGGCACCGTTTCAAACCACTCTCTCATCCAGAAATTCAAGGATTTCATCCGAAACTTTGAAACCACAAACAATGTGTTCCCTTACAGAGAGAGTCTCCTTCACAACCCTAAGTTCCTTCTCATCCACATGGCAGATCTCGAAATCTTCGATTCCGACCTTCCCTCTAAACTTCGCTCTAATCCCGCTGATTATTTGCCCCTAGTACTCTCTCTCTCTCTCTCTATGGCTTTTACTATCGTCAAATATTATTGGTTTTCGATTCTGAATTTTGTTTTTTTTGTTTTGTTTTTCTAGTTTGAAACGGCGGCGGCGCAGGTTCTCGTCAGTTTGAAGACGAAGGTGGCTGGGGATACCGGAGTTATGGAGGATCCGGTGCCCGGTGATGTTCAGATTTTGCTCACATCCAAAGAGGATCCTGTGTCGATGAGATTGCTTGGGGTAAGTGGCTTTGATCTAATGTAGAGTGGTTTTTGTGTTTGTGATAGTTTTGGTTTAAATTGGTATGTTTTTCTGTTGATTTAGAAATTTTAGGCATCAAATTATAGTGGGGTTTTCTTTCCACAGGCTCAATATATATCGAAGCTTGTTAAGATTTCTGGGATTACTATTGCTGCTTCCAGGACTAAGGCAAAGGCTACTTATGTTACTTTGGTTTGTAAGAATTGTAAGAAAGGGAAGCAGGTTCCGTGTCGGCCAGGACTTGGGGGAGCGATTGTTCCTCGGTCTTGTGATCATGTTCCTCAGGTTTACATCATGTTCATTGTCTTGTGTGACATACGCTTTATTGTTTTTTTTTTGGGGGGAATGTTTCTTACTTGATAAGGGGTTTTTGTAGCCTGGAGAAGAACCTTGCCCACTTGATCCTTGGCTTGTGGTTCCTGACAAGAGTAAATATGTGGATCAGCAAACGTTGAAGCTGCAGGAAAATCCAGAGGTACTAATGTGAATTTGATTTTATGAATAGGTTTAGAAGTTTCCTGAAATTTTAACCAGATGTGATGTTTTGACTATTGAAGGATGTTCCAACAGGAGAGCTTCCTAGAAACCTGCTTCTCTCTGTTGATCGTCATCTGGTTCAGACGGTTGTACCTGGCTCTAGATTGACAATCATGGGAATTTATAGTGTCTACCAGGCTTCTAACTCTTCTGCATCGTAAGATTCATCTTCTTTTTTTTTCAGTTTTGCATCTTTATTTTTTCTCATTCTCACATCCGCAATTGATGTCTGGCTTCAAATATATTGTGTTATGCAGCCAAAAAGGAGCGGTTGCAGTTAGACAACCTTACATTAGGGTTGTAGGAATAGAAGAAACAAGTGAGACCAAGTCTCGGGGTCCGGCTGCCTTTACACAAGATGAGGTCCGTGGTGAAACCTGAAACAATTATAAATTGCCTGCATCTTCCCTGTTTTATACCCTGTCAGTTGTCTCCATGAATATCACATGTTAGCTGAATGTTTAAATTGTTATGTGGTTCTTTTGAAACATTACTTCTAATTTAACTTCATGTGTATTGATGTATTAGGTGTTTTAACCTTTTTCCCTTCCAATACTACACTGCATTTATGATTTCCCAACTCGCTTTGGGTTGTAGCATATTTTTCTTTCCGTTATTTATGAAACTAGAATGAATTTTCACTCCCTCTCAATATCATAATCACCTACAAATAATGGTATCACTTGCAGATAGAAGAATTCAAAAAATTTGCTGCTGAACCTGATGCATACGGACTTATCTGCTCCAAGATTGCTCCGTCTATATTTGGGCATGATGATGTCAAAAAGGCTGTAGCCTGTCTTCTGTTTGGAGGGTCAAGAAAGGTATACTGTTATCGATGTGTATTCATCTATTTTATTGGAGAATAACAAAAATCCACACATAGCAGCTGATCACATGACCAATTTCTTTGCAAACAGACTTTGCCTGATGGAGTCAGGTTAAGAGGTGATATCAATGTATTGCTTCTAGGGGATCCATCTACAGCAAAGTCACAGGTTAATTATTATATGTTTTCAGCGGACTTATCTTTAAGTTATTTTATGGTGTAATTGAGTTGTTAAATGCCACTTGCATTATGGTTAGTTTGAAACTGATGGTGAAACGATTTTTCCCTGCTCTACTTTTTCACACTATAGGTTATGTTCTGTCATGAGTTGACAATTACCTTTTGCAGTTTCTTAAGTTTGTTGAGAAGACTGCTCCTGTTGCTGTTTATACTTCCGGAAAAGGCTCTTCAGCCGCAGGGCTCACAGCATCAGTAATCCAAGATAGCAGCACGGTAAGTTCTTTCCCTCATGGAATGTTTTCATTAAATAGTAAATTGCTATCATACTGCTTGTCCGCTTGTAATCTTAAGTTTTACCTTTGTCTATCTTGCTTTGAGAGGTCTCATTCATGTTATGTGCAATACAGCGTGAGTTTTACCTCGAAGGAGGAGCCATGGTCTTGGCTGATGGAGGTGTTGTCTGCATAGACGAGTTTGATAAAATGAGGCCAGAAGATAGGTATGTAGTGTCTGTCAATTTCTTCGTGTAAATCGTCACTGTTGGCTTATGGTGAAATTTCTGATCGGTTCATTTGATTTAGGGTTGCCATTCACGAGGCCATGGAACAGCAGACTATATCTATTGCCAAAGCTGGAATTACAACTGTTCTTAATTCAAGGACTTCAGTTCTTGCTGCTGCCAACCCCCCATCAGGACGTTATGATGATCTTAAGGTCTACAGCCACATAAGCCTCTTTTATATTTTTTCAGTTATTTAAAAAAATATATTGTTATTGCAAGAGACTAATAGAAGTCTTCAATGTTTTATCCAGACTGCACAGGATAACATTGATTTGCAGACAACTATTCTTTCAAGGTTTGATCTAATTTTCATCGTGAAAGATGTCAGAATGTACAGTCAAGACAAGGTAACTGACTGTTCTGTACTATTGTTCCCAGTGTTTGGTATTTTTTGCTACCTAGGAATGCACCTTGTCCTATGAAGCCTTGCCATGTCAAATTTGTATTTGGTGTTGTGACATTAACATTTGAATGAACATGTTAGTCTGGACTCTTTTGTAACAGTTATGTGGTGTAGAAGGACTAGTTTTGCAGACCATGTAGAAATGTTTTACATAAGGCTTCATTTGTAACAATTCTCAAGTCTGGTTGATTGATGTTTACAGATAATAGCTAATCATATCATAAAGGTCCATGCAACAGCTGGTGCAACTATGGGTGAGAACAAAAGTTCTGAAGAAGAGAATTGGCTGAAGAGGTATGCAATATCCTTGAACTTAGCTGTGGACTTTCCATGTAGTTCTTTTAACCCGTTATTCTTTCAATAATTTGAGATAATGAACTCTGAGCTGTTATCTAAATAGGTATTTACAATATTGTCGAACGGAATGCCACCCCCGTCTATCGGAAACTGCTGCAACATTTTTGCAGAATCAGTATGTGAAAATCAGACAGGTATTCATGAATGTTATTAATTAGCGTACAGAAATTTGTATTGGCCTTTAATTTTGATCTGATTATTAGAAGTTGAAGATTTGGAGACCCCTTGGGTTTTTTTTTTCCCTGTTTCTTTGGATGTCCTTCCTGTTGCCATATTTCTCCTGTAAATGCTGATTTGATGTCATGGATATGCTTTAAGAAACAATTCATGATTTTACTTTTTGAAAAAAAAAATACAGGAAATGAGGCAACAAGCAAATGAAACTGGAGAAGCTGCAGCAATACCAATTACTGTAAGGCAGCTGGAAGCTATTGTTAGGTTGAGTGAGGCACTTGCAAAAATGAAACTGTAAGTATTGCTTTTACTGTTTATGTTACACTTGATGCCTTTATCCAAAACTCTTGGTTCAATTTCATGAAAAAATATATGAATACACTTGGTGCCTGTATTGAATATTGATATTACTATCTATGGTGCAAGGAATCTCATATCTTATCAGGGCTAACAATGCTTGTTATCATCCAAATGCAAGTAGTTTTAGTGCACCACTAACAACCAGAACATATTTATCATAAAATTTTTCCAGAAAAGGTTCATATATATAATAATGGGGCTCAAAGTTGGCTTTAATAATTTTTCTATTCAGTTGCTGGATCAATTGGTTCAATACCATAGCTGTATGGGGCCACGAAGTGAAGTGTTAGTGACCTATGTTTTTGGCTGAAAAATAATTCCATGATTCCATCATTGTGTGTCATGTTCCCTAAACATGTTTAGCCTAGCCAAAATTAGTAAATTTTTTAAGTGAATCATCTTTCTTCTGTTTTTCTCTTTCTTGGAGTGGCTTTTTTGTTTATTCTTTTGATAGTCCATGCATCTTTTAACATAATGTATCTTGATTATTTCTTGCACCAGATCTCATCTTGCTACTGAGGACAATGTAAAAGAAGCAGTTAGGCTTTTTACCGTGTCCACAATGGATGCAGCTAAATCGGGAGTAAACCAACAAATAAATCTTACACCTGATATGGCAAATGAGATAAAGGTTTGTCTTGTGATGAGACCATCTTGCTTTTTCCATCTAGATTCATATCCTGATGTACTACTTTACATTCTGAGCAGCAAGCTGAAACTCAGATAAAGAGAAGAATTGGGATTGGAAACCACATATCAGAAAGAAGGCTGATTGATGAACTAAGCAGAATGGGGATGAATGAATCTATTGTAAGTACCAACTATCCACTTAATTGAAATGATGGTCCCAGTTTATATACCTGAATTTGATGTCATAACGTGATTCAAACTTTTTTGTTACATATATATTTAGATAATTGATATAAATTTAAAAACGATGTTAGTATTACTGTAAATTTTATATTTTGTTTGTGCTGTCCACTGTGTGTCAAACAATGCTCGTGACAAAAAGTTATTCTGCAACTCCAATGCTTGTCCTGTGTTGTTCTTGTGCTGTACTGTATTGCGTATCAAATGAACCCTAAGACTACTTAGTGTTAATGTTGAATCACGTTCTTATGGTATCAACTGGCGAGTCCAGCAGATAATCAGACTTGAGGCCCTTTTAATGAATGAACAATAAAACTGCTCGAAACCTGGTTACAGATTGGGGCAGTAATTTTGCTTGCTTTTTTTTTTTTTTTTTTTCCTGTGAGCACAATTGTCAGCTAGACTTGTTAATATTTCTATTGTTGGTATTCATTTACATAACTACGTTTTACAGGTGAGAAGAGCCCTTATAATCATGCACCAGAGAGATGAAATAGAATACAAGAGAGAAAGGCGTGTTATAAGTCGGAAAGCATGATGATACATCTATTTCTCGACTCATTCGGTAGTGGTATGCAAGAATGCTAAGGGATTTTAAATTTAAAGAATTTAGCCATCAAATGCTACAGGAATTTAACGGCTATCAATTCTTCTGTTTATGTAAAAAGAAAAGCTTCCATATTTAGGTCTCTTTCCTTTGTAAGGTTTGATGCTGGCCTTTTCTTCCTATAGTGCTAATCTTATGTATTCCACAAGCAGCAAAAATTTCCAACTGTAACCTTGTTAACTTATAAACATCTTTTTTACCGTGCAAACTACATACTCCATATGGTTATTTTAAAACGAAATTGCATCTATTTTTATGGGGATAAATTTCAGAGTAAATTGCATTAAGTTATATTGACATTTAAGATCTCATAAAATTGTATAGACACTTCTTGTTCTTTAATGTCTACACTTTCTTTATAGAAAGCCATGGTGTAAGATATTTATATAACTAATGGGTTAGTGTAGAAGTAAAAGGGAAGTAATTGTACATTTTTAAGAAATTCCAGGTGTATCTGTAATCTATTCATTCATAAAGTGAAGAAAGTCTAAGGTTCTCATTTGAAAAGCTAAAAAAGGCTAATAAAAAAGTTGAATATCCGAGTATTCTAAATTGAATGAAAAAAATATAGAAATAGGAGCAAATGTTTTTATCTGTAAAATCCCAAATATCAATTAAACCAAACCTATCAATTAAACCAAACCAAGCGTATTTAAGTGTATGAAAGTTCTCATAAAACTAAGAAAATTCAAAAGAAAAAGATGGTTGTCATTTTTATTAAGAAATATAAGACGATGAATAAGACTAAATGCAAGTACATGTTAAGTAATGTGTTGCTACTAGTTATCAATAAATAATGAATTCGGTTATTTTTTATGAACATATGATAGTAAAATTATTGAATATTCCTTTAGGACAAACTTCCATTTTCAATTTTTAACACTAGCTCTTTTCTCTGGTTCTTAGTTCGCTAAGTCATGACTTAAAAGATTGCATACTAACTAATAAATATTAGGATAAATAATTTTTAAAAGTAGTTAAATTATTATTTTTAATTTTGAAATAACTTTCAATTTTATTTTAAAAATTCCTATAAAATTAAATAGTTTAAGTGAAAACTACATCTACTTTCATAGAAAAAGAAATGAGTAAATATATCATTAATAAATTTCACATTAAATTTAAAGTATAGAAAATTTTAATTTTAATACTTCTAAAATTTTGTCATTGATCCCTCTAAATTAAAAATATATCATATT
Organism: Hylodesmum podocarpum; assembly: GCA_026586105.1. Classification (NCBI taxonomy): domain Eukaryota; kingdom Viridiplantae; phylum Streptophyta; class Magnoliopsida; order Fabales; family Fabaceae; genus Hylodesmum; species Hylodesmum podocarpum. The sequence continues at coordinate 6,399,561 of JALJEV010000650.1, read as the reverse complement.
TTATCCTCAATAGTTTGTATAACACTTTATAACACTTTACTATCTAATTAGAGGGATCAACACAAGACAAAATTTCTTAAAGGGATAAAACCCATACTTTAAAAATTTTAAGACAAAAATATATTTTACCACTACATATTTTACGGAAAAAAAAAAAAACCTAATTTATTTCTTATATTCAAGGCAATAAGCAGGTACGAGAGAAAAAAAGTAGTGGAGAATTTTGGCAACCAAGTTCTAGACAGGCATGCAAGTACTGAACAGTGACTAATAACGAATAAGGTGAATGAAATCATGTCTAATCGATTCTACACAGACGAACTTTGCACATTTGATAATACTTGCATGAAAGCAATCTGGAATAAGAAAACACATAAGTTTCATTTTATAACACAACAGAAGTGGATATTAAATAGTAAGCATCCTAACGCGCCGTCCAAATATAAACCTGGCCCCCACTTGTTGCTCCTACTAACATCCCAACTTCATAATTGTGTGTATCGAATCTGCACGGAATGGCAGACATGTGCGGGCTCTCTAGTGTCATCACTGTTTTCCTTTGAACTGCTGACACTGATGGGAAAAACAACAACTAACAACTAAATTTCCAAAGTACGCAGCGGATATAATTTTTCCCCACTTGCAAGAATCTGTGAGGAGCAACAACAATAGCAACTGACGGCAACAAATAATAATCACCTCAAGAAACACAACAATTATTTACGTGGGAAAACCCTCTCAATTTGAGAAGTAAAACCCACGGGCACAAGCCAGTAATCAAGCTCCACTATGATCAAAATCAGGGTACAAGAGAGTCTCAAAATCTGTACAAATTCGTACAAACAGCCAGCCAATACAACAAACCAACAAGGTTTTCAATAGAGAACAAGAAGCTGAAAAACTCACAAATTCGTGCTACTGTTCTTGCACGATTACTCCCAGTATCTACCACAGAACGAAGATCCGAACGGTCAAAACCTTGAACCACATCTTTGAAACATCATACTGAAATTTCAGCCCGATCTAACGGTTAACGAATCAGAAATGACAGTTTTCCCGAAGCTGGTCAGGATTCCTGTGAATTGGAACAGAGTCACGGTCTGGGCTCTATTTCTCCACCTACAGATGTCAAAATGAAAAACTGAACGGTGAGAATTTAGATGATGACGTCGTGAACACACTCTCCAATTTTCAGGCCAATCCGATGGTGGAATTGACGGCGATCTGAACTGGAAGGTCGCTGGTTCTGGAGAGAAAAATCTCCTCTCTTTCTCTCTTCTTTCTCTCTCTCTCTCTTGGCTGATTTTTCTTTCTCTCTCTCACACTTTCTAACCCTAATTTCTGACCCCTCACTTAAGTGTCTTTGGACTTGAAAAATATTGGGCTTTGACACATAGTTGGGAGCCCAACCCAACATTTCTCCCCCCTCACAACTATGTGGAGGTGACCGCCAATCCGGCGATCTCACAACAATGCTCAAACTTCCCTCTTGGTAGTACCTTAGTCATCATATCCGCACCATTTTCATCAGTATGAACTTTAGCCAACTCCAATAGTTTAGCATCCAAAGCATCACGTATCCAATGATACCTCACATCAATATGTTTGGATCTAGAATGGAAAGTTGGATTCTTACCAAGATGGATAGCACTTTGATTATCACAGAACAACAAGTATTTATCCTGCACAAAACCAAGCTCTTGCAAGAGTTTCTTCACCCATAGCAACTCCTTGCATGCTTCGTAAGTGCAATGAACTCTGCCTCTCGTGGTAGACAACGCTACACACTTTTGCAATCTTGATTGCCAAGCCACAAACTCCCCCCAAAAACTTAACCAAATAGCCGTGGACTTTTCTCGAATCAATATCTCCAGCCATATCAGAATCTGAGTAACCCACCAAAGTAGGTTTATCACCTCCAAAACAAAGCTTTAAACCACTAGTACCACGAAGATACCTTAAAATCCATTTCACAGCATTCCAATGTTCTCTACCTGGATTTGATAAAAATCTACTTACTGTACCAACAAAGATGTGCAATATCGGTCTTGTACATACCATTGCATACATTAAACTACCCACTTTGTAGATGCATAAGGAACTCTGCTCATATATGTCTTCTCAGCTTCATCTGAAGGACTTTGATTAACACTCAATTTAAAATGAGTCAAGAAAGAGAGTACTACTGCTTTAGCATTTTCCATGTTGAAACGCTCCAACACCTTCTCAATGTAATGTTCTGTGATAGCGAGCTTCTTCTCTTTTCTATCACGGGTGATGCTTATACCAAGAATCTTCTTAGCTGCTCCCATGTCTTTCATGGCAAATGACTCGCCCAATTCCTTCTTTAGCCTGTCAATCCTGGAAATATTTTTCCCCACAATAAGTATGTCATCAACATACAATAACAGGATAATGAAGTCATCATCAAAAAACTTTCTGACAAAGACACAATGGTCAGAAGTAGTCTTCTTATAGCCTTGATCATGCATAGAAGACTCAAACTTCTTATACCATTGTCTAGAGCCTCGCTTCAAACCATATAAGCTCTTTTCGAGCCTACACACATAATCTTCCTTGCCTTCAACAAGAAAGCCATCGAGGTTGCTTCATGTAAATCTCTTCCTCCAAATCACCATGAAGGAAAGTTGTCTTCACATCCATCCGCTCAACCTCCAGGATCAAGAGTAGCAAATTCTAAACTCAAGACACGATTCGATGGATGACATTCTCACCACAAATAGAAAATTTCATTGAAGTCAACACCCTTTCTCTGCCTGAAGCCTTTCACCACTAATCTGGCTTTGTATCTAGGAGATGTAGAATTACTTTCTTGCTTCACCTTGAAAACCCACTTGTTCTCTAAGGCTCTCTTACCCTTAGGTAACTTCACCAAGTTATAAGTGTGATTATCATGCAAGGATTTTATCTCATCTTGCATTGCATCCACCACTTTTGCTTTTCTTCACTTTCAATAGCCTCTTCAAAACACTCGGGTTCTCCTTCATCACTCAACAACACATATGTATCGAAGGATACTTCTTAGAAGGTTGTTTTGGCCTGGTAGACTTCTGAGTTGAACTTGTAGTGGTTCGGTGCATCATCGGATCTTCTTCATGTTGAGCATCATCAACTGGATCCACTAATCCATCTCCAACCTGTTGATCATCAACATCACCATGTTGCTCATCATTTTGAGCATTAGTCTCAACATTGTCCAGTTGTGAGTAGGCAACCGTGCATGATCATCTTGATCAAATTGTTATCTTTCATAGGTGTAGTCTTCTCCACTTTGTCAATATCTTCAATGGTTTGGTCTTCCATGAATTGCACATCACGACTTCTAACAAGCTTCTTCTCAATAGGATCATACAACCTCGTAGCCAAATTCATCCTCACCATAACCAATAAAGATACAACGCCTTGTCTTTGCATCCAACTTAGATCTTTCATCCCTTGGAACATGAACAAATGCCTTGCAACCAAAAACACGCAAATGATCATATTTTACATTCTTACCAAACCAAATCTTGTTTGGCACTTCACCTGTCAAGAACAACAAGGTAGGAGTGAGATTAATGACATGCACTGCGTGTATAATGCCTCACCCCAAAAGTGTTTAGGCAATTTAGCATCCGAGAGCATACACCTCACTCTCTCAAGTAGTGTCCTGTTCATCCTCTCCGCTAAACCATTCAAATGAGGAGTTTTAGGAGGAGTCTTCTCATGTGCAATACCATGCTTTGCGGTAAACATCAAAGGGTCCACAATACTCACCACCATTGTCGGTTTAATGCGTTTCGAAAGCTTCTTGCTCGTCTTTTTCAACCAAGGCATGAAATTCTTTGAACTTCTCCAACACTTGGTCTTTTCTCTCGCAAAGCGTAGACCCATAGTTTCCTGGAACAATCATCAATAAAGGTAACAAAGTAAAGTGCACCACCCAAGGTTTTAACCTTTAATGGACCACAAACATCGAAATGTACCAATTCAAGCAACTCGACTTCCTTGTGGGAGGATGCTTCTTGAAGGATACTACGGTTTGTTTACCAACCATGCAATGAGAACATTTCTCCAATTCTGCACTCTTCATCTGAAAGAACATCCTTTTTAGCTAAGCAATTAAGCCCCTTTTCACTAATATGACCAAGCCTTCGATGCCACAAAGATGCCTCCATATCTACGACATTCACACTGTCTTTAGCAACCAAAGCTTTTGTCCAATAGAGTTTAGAAATTTTCTGTCCTCTTGCTACAACCAAGTTACCTTTGGTGAGTTTCCACTTTCCAACCAAAGTGGTTATCATAGCCACCATCATCTAGCATCTGCACGAGAGATCAAATTAAAGCGGACATCGGGAGCATATTTGACTCCTCTAAGAAACAATCTTGCATTCCCATGTTGGTTTGTAGGCAAACATCACCAACACCAATCACCTTAGACACCCCATCATTACCCATCTTCAACATTCCAAAATCACCAGAAGTGTAAGATGTGAAAAACTCTTTCCTGGGTGTAACATGCAGTGTAGCACCACTATCCACTATCCACATACTCTCATTTGATACAAGATTAACTGACTCGTGGTCATTGAGAATAACAAGATCACCACAAGTAGCAATAGTAACACGATCATCATCATGCTCATTCTCTTTCTGCTTACTCTTCTTGTCTTTATTCTCCTTCTTCCACCGAAAATGCTTCTTTTTTATGTGCCCTATTTTGTGACAATAATGACACTCTACATTCTTGTATCTGGACTTGGACTTACTCCTGCTCTTCTCTCTACCACCCTTCAGTTCCTTTCTTTGACTTCTCCCCCTATTTTCTGTGAAAAGTACCTCAGACTGAGATGAAGAACCCTGTGCCTTCCTTCTCATCTCTTCATTGAGAGCACCACTCTTTGCCATTTGCAAAGAAACAACACCATTAGGGGCTGAATTTGTAATTGAAACCCGAAATGTCTCCCAAGACTCAGGTAGAGTATTCAGTAGCCATAATCCCAAGACTTCATCATCAAATTTGATACCCATTCCAGATAATTGATCTAGGAGTCCTTGAAACTCATTCAAGTGATCAGAAATGGAAGAACTCTCCCTGTATCTCAAATTCATCAGACAGTTCAACAAATACAATTTATTGTTCCCTGACTTAGAGGCATACAAGGACTCAATCTTCTCCCACAAAGTTCTCGCATGTGTCTCATTTGCAATGTGATTATAAACATTGTCTTCTACAAATTGCCGAATAAAACCACATACCTGTTGGTGTTCAAAATCCCACTCTTCTTCAGATATAGAATCCGGCTTTTGTGTAGCAAAGACTGGAAGATGTATTTTCTTCACAAATAACAAGTCTTTCATCTTGCCCTTCCATAAGTGATAATTAGTACCATTCAAAGCAACCATTTTTGTATTTGCCTCCATCATTCAAGCTAGTGATATATATACAGCTCCAACCTAGGAGCTCTGATACCACACTGATGGGAAAAACAACAACTAACAACTAAATTTCCAAAGTACGCAGCGGATATAATTTTTCCCCACTTGCAAGAATCTGTGAGGAGCAACAACAATAGCAACTGACGGCAACAAATAATAATCACCTCAAGAAACACAACAATTATTTACGTGGGAAAACCCTCTCAATTTGAGAAGTAAAACCCACGGGCACAAGCCAGTAATCAAGCTCCACTATGATCAAAATCAGGGTACAAGAGAGTCTCAAAATCTGTACAAATTCGTACAAACAGCCAGCCAATACAACAAACCAACAAGGTTTTCAATAGAGAACAAGAAGCTGAAAAACTCACAAATTCGTGCTACTGTTCTTGCACGATTACTCCCAGTATCTACCACAGAACGAAGATCCGAACGGTCAAAACCTTGAACCACATCTTTGAAACATCATACTGAAATTTCAGCCCGATCTAACGGTTAACGAATCAGAAATGACAGTTTTCCCGAAGCTGGTCAGGATTCCTGTGAATTGGAACAGAGTCACGGTCTGGGCTCTATTTCTCCACCTACAGATGTCAAAATGAAAAACTGAACGGTGAGAATTTAGATGATGACGTCGTGAACACACTCTCCAATTTTCAGGCCAATCCGATGGTGGAATTGACGGCGATCTGAACTGGAAGGTCGCTGGTTCTGGAGAGAAAAATCTCCTCTCTTTCTCTCTTCTTTCTCTCTCTCTCTCTTGGCTGATTTTTCTTTCTCTCTCTCACACTTTCTAACCCTAATTTCTGACCCCTCACTTAAGTGTCTTTGGACTTGAAAAATATTGGGCTTTGACACATAGTTGGGAGCCCAACCCAACAGACACAACATCAACTCCTCTACTCATATTTCCAACAAAGAGATGTGAGTCATCCCAACCCCATTTCGCTCTGCTACCACAAAATCAGGTTCACAAAAGTTATAGTCAACTGCTTTTTTCAGAATAACTTGGCAATTTAAAAGGTATCAACAAATTCCCAATGGCATCACACATTCAGATTGTAACTATACACAAGTATCAGCTTATGCTGGTCAAATAATAACCTTTTTTCTCGGTAAGAATGGAAGATTAATGAAATGAAAAAAAAAAAAAAAAAAAAAAAAAAAAAAAAAAAAAAACAGTTCTAAAGAGATTAAAATCCTAAGCTTTGCTTTAAAAGTACTTTTGCAGGATGGAGAAATTAAGCAGAAATAAAAAGAGAGGCGTAACAAGCTAACCTGAAAGTAGAAAGCCATCTGCCAGTATGATTGTAGTGATTAATAATAGCTGCATGCTCCAAGTTAACTCCACTGTAAATACCAATTGTGTTGTCCAAGCTGCATCAAGAGATTATATTAACCCCATCCAGTCAAAATAAAAAATATGTAAAAACAGGGACAGTTGCATCATCTAAAATATTTTGGAATGAAATTAACATGCACTACTAAAGTTAGTACGACAACTGTCTTTTCCTACTAGGTCAATTCAGCTACATGGCATGAATCACGCGATGCCTGAGCATATTTTTCCCACAAGGTGAGGTCAGCTAGTGAATAATATAAAATAAAGGACTAAACAAGTAAGCTTACCCTCAACATACCATATTTTCAGTACTGAAAAGTAATAGTTTTTAGAATGGAATAAGCATCATACCTTGTAGTTGCCAGGCTACATCCAGAAGGAGAGAAGTAAGCAGATTGCACAGATTTTTTGTGGGTAAATGTCCTCAAGGCAGTAAGCTTATCGCCATCGATATATCTCAAATCCCAGGTGCAGGCAGTTCCATCAGTGGAACCAGTAGCTACAATATGAGGGTTTTCACTGTTGAAATCTATTGTGTTAATCCTCCTTTCGTGCAAAGCCCACTGAGAAGAACGTTTTCCAATCCTGTTATCCCAAATAGTCAAACCTCCAGAACCCTCAGCAAGATATAGGCAATTTGTCTCGTTTGCTGGCTGAGAGAGAGCATAGATACTTTCATCACTGTCAAATACCAGATCAAAGATTTCTTTCTCAGCATCCATTAGCCGTAGAATTCCATCATAACAACTTGTGTAAATCTGCATATAAAATCAATCACAACATCGGTTAATTCTGCAACTAATAAAATGTAAAGCAGACAAAATAAAGTGGGAAATATTGATTCATCTATTTACATTACAAACAGTTGCAGGAATAAGTTAATTCAACCAGAACTATGACTAGACCAGGGAACAAGATAAGCCACATGCATAGTAATTCAACCAAATAAAAATATAAGCCGGAGAAGCTGACACTTAACTGCAATTTGCTAAAATTACATTCACCCTTGAGCCCCAACACATGTGCACACACACACTTAGTTTCCTCGTTTGCTTCCAGTTTAACCTCAAATGCCCCCTACCTCCAAAAGGATAGTATGCATCCAACAAAAACATGCTAGAGAAGCACGGCTAACACTTAACATGCATTATCTATCTATGACAATTAGACTAAACGAGCGCATTTCCCATACAACCAAATAAGCATATTTTACCAGCATAAGAAATTAATCTGAGTAACAACATTATGCAAATAATTTTCAAGTCTCTAGGTAACTATGATGCATAGAAGTTATAAAAGATATTTCACAGATAGTTACTAATCGTTATGAACACATTCCGACAAAACATGGTACCTTGGAATAGTTATGTGGTTGAATCACAATCCCAGAGATGGGAGCTCGATGGGGATGGTATAAATGAGTCTCACTTTCTCCCACATTCCAGAACCCTATATTTCCCAACTTGCTACCCGCCGCAACCATTTTGACATTATTGGAAGGGAAAAACCGCACACTGGTTATCCTTCCAGGAACAACCCTTGCAATGTTCTCAGGATCCAAATACAGAGATTCCAACCTAAGGCAAGTTTCCACTTCCTCTTTTTTAACACCGACATCGTTCAAAAGCCTCACACCTTTGCTACTACGAAGTTTTCCTCGATCCAAATACATAGATTCCAACGTAAGGCAAGTTTCCACTTCCTCTTTTTTAACACCAACATCGTTCAAAAGCCCCACACCTTTGCTACTAAATAGTTTTCCTCGAATCAAATCAGGGGTTTGGGCTTGGGCTTGGGCTTCCTTTTGGGCCAAACCCACGAGCAATTCGAGAAAGGCACTGTCAGAGTGAGAGCTTTCTCGAGCATCAGACATGGAAAGAGGACCCAAATTCACATTTGAATGTTCCGTTTCAGTTTTCGTGGGAGTAATGGAATTCGAATTCACAGTATCTCCATCAAGACCTTTGGAATCTGGTGGAATACCCCGTGTTCTGAGGGAGCGTCTTATGACGATTGGGGTTTCGGTTTTCACTTTCTTTGGCGATTTCGTGTTGTAGGATTTGGTTACAACACTAAGATTTCCCAAACACAACGTTAATTAAGTTAGAGAAACATTTCGTGATTGAAAGGTGAAAAAAAAGAGAGAAGAAAAAGGAAGAGTACCTTCGACGCTTGGAGTTGGAAAGTTGCGTTGCTTTTGAACGGAGTTTGAGCGCAGCCATCATTTCATCGTTGCGGCGAATGTTGTCGAGTCGCTTGCGCTCGTAATCGGTTAGTTTCTGAGACTCCATTGTTGAATACAGAGAAAGTTAGGGTTTTGGTTTTCGAATCGATTCGAGTGAGTGAGAGCTTTATATATGAGAGGGTTTTGGGCGCGAAACCACACTGGCGGGAAAGTAAATAATAAATTACTTAAATTATTGTAATTAATCAGATTTATTTATGATTAAATTAAAAATTTAGTTTCTATCTTCATTTTTCAATTTTTATTTTTTGAAAACGAAAAATGAAATCACATAAAATTTTTTTAATTTTTATCTAATTTTAAAATTATTTTCATAAAAGTATTTTAAAAAGTCAACCAAACACATTTGTATAAAATTTAAATTATTATGTGATGTTCGTTAATTATTTATATTCTTAACATAAGGCAAAGTAAACTTTCAAGTAACACTGACAGGCACGTGTAATTTCTTCTTTTCTTTTTCAGATTCCTAAAATAAATGTTATTAGTCTATCTTAAAATGAACATTAGAAATAAAAAACAATGGTTTTGTATTTGAAAAGAATGACAATCAGAAAATTTACCAGTTCTAAAAGTAAAAAATAATTATTTTATAGAGACTGAAAATGGTAATTTCAAATTTTAGAAATATAACAAAATTACAATGATCAAAACAAAAATTTATTTATTTTGTTAGGATTAAAATCATATTTAAATTATTTTCTCAACAATGTATTTATAATTACTAAAATAAATATTTTAAAACAAAAATCAACATAACAATGACTAATTAGACATGTTGAAAAAAATTATAACAAAAAAAGAATGAACACGTAATTGTTAAAAAATAGTTCAGTTTCATATTATGGAAAGGTATGCAAGGAAAAATAATATAATAATCACTGCCTTGAAAACAAATTATTAATATTATTATTTTGGGTGAATAGGGGTATTTCTCACTTAGAAGTCAATGACTAATCTCTCAGTTACTTTCTAAACTTGTTTTTCCATATACACGAACCATAATCAAGTCTTGATTACATATATTTAATGTCAAGATTATATGTTAGCCATGTTATGTTAATAATAGAAAATATAATTATCTTTACATCTAAAAATATTTATTATTTCAAAAGAGAAAAATATATGCCACTATATTAAAAATTACTTCTTTACATATGTATTAAAATACACTTAAATACTATTATCTTTCAAAATATATTTCATTAAATAAAAAAATTTGCCTTAAATAACTAAAATATTAATTGCAAAAACTCAGGTGACCAAAGGCTCCAAGTCACAACGAGCCTCCCTCAATATATATATATATATAGAGAGAGAGAGAGAGAGATTTACACTTACAATAATTTATTTATAAATTAATAATTATATCTTATACAATAACTAATCTTATAATAATAAATATTAAATAAGGATATTCTAAACTAATGTGAGTTCATAGGTGGTATTTAACACTTCTTAAAATAAATGTATTAACTTTAAACATTCATAGTGCTATTCAATGTGAATTGCGTAATTCAACTCCTCCTAAAAATAAGATTAACTTATCTTCTTTGTTTAATTTCAAAATAATTATTATACGGAGCAATAAATTAAATTAGAATGTAATTGAAAAAAAATATTATACTTTGAATTTCTAAAACACAAATTATTTTGAGATAAAAAGAAGGATAAAAGATTAATGATTATATTGTAAAAGAGGTAAAATATTTAAGTTAATACAATGGGAGTTAGTTGCAATCGAAACCTTAACTGGAATGTTAGTGATTTGAATTTCGAAGTTAAAACTTTATACAGAGTTTTATTTAATCAACAATGTCGACTTAAACATTTTTTTAACGTTCTGACATATATTTTTTTGATAAAAATTAAAGACTAACCCCTTAGAATAATAAAATCTGTTTTAAAAAATAATATTTTCTAATAAATATTTTTCTATACGCGCTCGTCGGAATCGAATCACTACCAGTACTAATCTTATAGTTTTCAAGAAAAGGATTTAGAAACATGCGAGACTTTTTATGATATAATTTGTTTTTTTTTTTTATTTTATTTCTGATATCTGAAAGGGGAAAAAAATACTAGAAAAGTATAACATGCCTCGTCCATTTAATGACATCTAAGCTAAGGAGAAACAGAGTTGGAAATATAAGCACAAGATTCATGGTTTAATCTGCTCCATCAAGCCGTGATCCTGTCTTCATCATGATAAGCTAGCTTATAAATGTTCATTCATTTAGACAGTGTAGTGTTGCTGGATGTTATCAATGTCAATACCCTTCAACTTCACCACAGATTCAACGTGTCCCTTTAGTGTGTGCAGCTCCTTCAACCTGCAAAATTCCACACATCCAAATAAGCATAGATCCATGTTTCTTTTAATTAAAAGTATTAATTATTAATAATTGACATTTTTTTTTTTAAGATGTATTAGAACTGCAATCACATCTGTCTCAATCCTACATGGTGAAAGTTCCTCATTTATGTATATTTAACAAGTAATATTTGATGTGAGATATTCAATCTTACAAAATTATCTTCTAATTTAAATGTTACACGTCACTTACAAATACTTAACATATCATGTAATTCTAGATTTCCAAAACTCCTCATTTATGTCCACTTCATATGTCATATTTTTATGAATGTGAGATTTCTAACGTATCGGGAGAGAAAATATCGAACGTGGAGACGGAAAAAAAAGTTGACGAAATACCTACATTTGTAATGAGATGCATTAAGTTTACCTGGCAGCCTCAGCACGTTTCTTAGCTTGCTCGGCGATTTCAGACAGCTCATGTTGGTTAGCCTTGGAGGATTCAGCAACTTGGAGACCGTGAAGTGTGCGTTGAGCCACGGCCCATTGAGCTTCCCTTTCTCCTCTTCCATAATCTTTCTTTGTTGTGAAAGCAGTCTACAAAATATAACACAAGCATTGCATTGCATGCATGCATGCAGTGAGAAACAACAACATGTGACAAAGTCAAAGACTAGTTTCTAAAGAATTAATTAATGTTTGTAGACCTTGTTCTCAAGCATGTTGTCCCATGCCTTTCCTGATAACCCGAAGCGGATGAGGAACTTGAGAATGTCAAGAGGAATGTAAGTAACAATGCTAAAGATCCAGATTACTCCTGCCCATCCCCAACCAACTCCATTGATCCTTGCAAAGTCCCAATGTGCATACACAGCAATCACAGTTGCCACCTGAGTTCACCACTTTCCCAAGTTAAAACCACACATATTTTCATTCATCATTAAATAACATGTTTATATAACTGTCACTAACCAATTGTGCAGCAAAGAAGGCTGTGACAAGCAAAATGCCAGGGCGTTCAACATAAGACCAGCTCCATGACCTGGTCACGAAGATGAGTGCCTGACTGATGATACTCACTTGAAGATAGAGAGCTGAGTTAAGGTGCTCCTCGCTGTCTACAATTGGCTTAACACCAAAGGTTCTCTGAATGAAAAAAAAATAAATCCTTGCATGTCATGTCATAATTATATATCATAAGTGGTGCATTATACTATTACTAAACTCTGGAACAGCACACTTACGGTGAAGAAATCGGTGTCATGAACCAAATAGAAGAACACAACAGTGATGATGGCCATGTAAGCTCCAAGAACAACACCGGTGGCAAAGATTTCTTTGAGCTTCCATGAGTCAGGCAGAGGAGAAGGCTTCACTCTGTCCTTGGAGATGGTCATGATGGTTCCATCGTTCAAGATGGCAATGATGAGGACCATGAAGGGTGAGAAGTCAAACTTCCAGATAAGTGCGACGAGCATGAATCCAAACACAATACGGATAGTGATGGAAACAGCATAGATTGTGTAGTTCTTCATCCTCTGGAAGATGGCTCTGCTTGTCAACACAGAACTAACGATCACACTGAGTCCTGGCTCTGTCAGAACAATGTCTGAGGCACTCCTTGCTGCGTCAGTTGCATCAGCCACAGCAATACCAATGTCTGCCTTCTTCAGTGCTGGAGCATCATTCACACCATCACCAGTCATTCCACAAATATGCTTCCTATCTTGCAACCTCTTCACAATCTCATACTTGTGCTCTGCATAAAAAATAAATCAGAATTTAATTAGAATCAACTAACACTCTCATAATGTAATCATACACTCTCATATATAGTAAGTACCAGGGAAGACTCCGGCAAAACCATCAGCCTTCTCAATGAGTTCATCAATTGGGATTGAGGCAATGGCAGGGTCCTTGCTATCACCAAGAAGGGAAGATGAAGGGTACATGTTGGTTCCCATTCCAAGTCTACGACCAGTTTCTTTTCCAATGGCAAGTTGGTCACCAGTGATCATCTTAACGTTGACACCAAGGTCAAGAGCACGACGAATGGTTTCAGCACTGTCGTGCCTTGGAGGGTCAAAGAGGGGCAAGAGTCCCAAGAATTCCCATGAATCTCCTGCACTATCCTTGTTCTTTTCTGAAACAGTCTGAAAACAAAGCGCAAAAAGTTTTGTTAAGGGAATTTCCTGATTTTGGTCTTTTAAGTTTTAAGAGTGAAACCATGGCCTGTAATATTAAACACTTTATTCACCTGGCGTGCAACACCCAGTGAACGCAGACCACGGTTAGCATACTGGTCAATGACTGCATGGGCCCTTTTCAAAACCTCTCCCTTGAGAGCACAGAGCTCAATAATCTAATATGTGTATAAATTGGTTAGTCCAATATTAGAAGTTACATGAATGTTATGCTTTAGAAGAATAGTTATTTCATGGTTATATTATATTTATAGTATGTCGACTCATATTGGTAATGTTGAATTGAATCTCTCACTTGCTCAGGGGCACCCTTGCTGCTCCTGTGCCAGTTTCCTTGATCATCAATGTAGGTAATAGCTGTGCGCTTGTCCACAGGATTGAAGGGCAAGAAATGCACCTCACTGATTCCTGCTCTTGCCTGAGAAGCCACAGAAGAGACAACTTGACAAGGTTAAGCCACTTTGCATGGTTTGTGTTAACAAAAGGCAATAAAAATTACCAAGGTTCATAAAAGAATATCAATTTGAAACTTAGTAGTACCTCCTTGGGGTCACCCAACATCCCAACAATTGAAGCATCAATAGCATCCTGATTTTCAACCCTGGAAGCTCTGGCAGCATACAAGACAAGAGTGTCCTTGTCCATGCCGGTGGGGAACACCTGCATTCACAGACAACCTTGATTAGATCAAAGTAGAAGCTTTTGGTGCAAAGGCGGTAATTCATATCACACTGGTCATTCACCTCAATTAAGCTCTTGTCCACAGTGAGCTTGTTGAGGGTGAGAGTTCCGGTCTTGTCACTGCAGAGAACATCCATGCCAGCCATTTCTTCAATGGCTGTCATCCTCTTGGTGATAGCTCCTTGCTCGGACAAGCCGTGAGAGCCAATAGCCATGGTCACAGACAACACTGTTGGCATGGCAATTGGGATACCACCAATGAGGAGAACCAACAAATTGTCAATACCATCTCTGTAAGCTCTATGTTGAATAGGGTACATTACAACAATTTCAATCAACATTCCCACTGCAATTGAGCAGATACAGAAATTTCCAATGGATGTCAACACCTATCAGCAGAATCAAAACATTAGGCCAAAGTTGTCATAAAACATAATTGAAAACCACTTAGTACAGGCTAAAGAAATATAATGACATACCTTTTGGAAATGACCAACATTGTTGGTGCTATCCACAAGATGTGCAGCCTTGCCAAAGAAGGTGTGGACACCAGTGGCAATGACAACAGCTTCAATCTCACCCTGTTTGCAGGTGGAGCCAGAGAAGACTTCATCACCAGGGTTCTTGGTGACTGGCAAGGACTCACCAGTGAGGGCAGATTGATCAATCTTGAGGGGATCTCCCTCCAAGAGACGTGCATCTGCTGGAACAATATCTCCCAACTTGATGCTGATCATATCTCCTGGCACCAAAAGTGCTGCCTCTTCCTCACCCCATTTTCCATCCCTCAACACCTATGTACAAAACAGTTCCTTGGTTATAGTTGGTGGGCAAGAAAATTTATTCCACAAAACTTAGATATAGTTCTTTATGTGTTTTCAGTACTACTCTTTGATCAAAAGTGGAGTTTCACCTTTAAATGGATTACTAGAGTGAAACTCTAATTCTGATTGAAAAAAGGTATCAAAAGCAGGTAAGGAGTTGCATCTAAGTTTTGTCCAAAATTATATTGAAACTTTGTGCATGAAAGTGAATGAACAAATGTTATGTTACCTTGGTTTTGGGTGCAAGACCAGCCATCAAAGCTGCTGCGGCATTGCCAGCATTGTTCTCCTCAATGAAACTAATGGTTGAATTGATGATGAGCAACACTACAATACCAAGAAAATCTTGCCAATCCGGAGACTTTCCCTGATATATTTACAAGTTATTGTTAGCTAAAGACATTGTGAAAGATGATGAACACAAGAACATAGAGACATGAGAGAGATTTGTAAACTACCCCTCCATTGGCTAATACAATGGCCATAATAGCAGCGGCTTCCATGACCCATGAAAGTGGATTCCACATAAAACCCAAGAACTTAAGTAACTTGCTCTCTTTTTTCTCCTCAAGTTTATTGGGACCAAAAACTTGGAGCCTCTTCTCTCCTTCAGCTGATGTGAGACCCTCTCTTGAGCATTTTAGTTGCTTGAAAACTTCCTCAATAGGAATATGTTCCTGCACATATACATATATTCAATGTAACAACTCGTCATTATTCAATCATTGGTGTCATCATTGTACACAAAACAAAAACTCATCATAATAGTAACAAATGCAAAATGAAATAAAAGCCACGATCATTTTTCTTACAAGATCAACATTCTCGTTTTTGAGGTCTTCAAAAGATATGTCGGAGGCCATGTTGTAAAAGATGAACCCCGTCACTTCCTAAATTATTCTATTTTTTTAAAATAAATTCTCCTTTCCTCAACGAGCTTCTAGAGAAGCTCACTCCCTTAGGCCTTGAAGACCATAAGGGTGAAGAATGAAAGAAGAAGGAAGTGACAAATTGAAATGGCTACGTTTGCTATGTTTTATAGTGCATGTTAGCGAGGATATAGGCAATGCATGGTTCCTACACGTCTTGTTCGAAAGTGTTTGTTGAATGGCTTTGTGGTTTGCCTAAGTTCCCGGGGTAGCATGTGAGATGCATATTTCCTTGCAAACTGTCCACTATGGTTGCTTTGTTACAAACTTACAATATATATATCAGCTATGTTGCTTTGTTACAAACTTACAATATATATATAAGCTATTTTTATGATTTCTCTTGTTGTATAACAAATTACAGCTTAAGAAATAAATTTTATTACGTTATGTGATACACAACTAACTAGTCAATTTATTCACAGAATATATATGTATTTTTCTCTCATCATATTTTATATATACGTATTTCTCTCTCTTTATAATTTATAACTAGTTATCTACGTATTATAATATTTTTGTCAAACTTTTTTTTTAAGAAATATGAAGTATGAATAGGGTAAAGAAAACAACATGGGATGAATATGTAAAATAGTTTTTCTTTTTCTTTTAATTGGTGTTTGTTGACTAGGCTAATATAAAATTATTTGCAATGATTACATTTCACAAAGATTTTTGTTTTAGTAGCCCCGGAAGGCCGAAAGAACTAGGTTACAAGTTTTCGTAATTTCATATAATTACGTGTTTTAAAAAATTAGCTGATAATCTGTAAACTAATGAAATATTAGCTATTTGGTTATATATATAATTTGTAATATTTAAATTTATGTAATTATTTTGTATCATCGAGTATAGGATAATTAAAAAGGAATACTAATGTGTGAAAGTGTGAAAAAATAAATAAATTAAACGGGAAAATAGTAGACATAGAAATGAGTGGATTTCCCGAATTTAGGCATGACTGCTATTCATATCACTGATCTTTTGTTAAGTGTATAAATTTTTTCAAAAATATTTTTTCTTGTCTCATCTCATAAAATTTATATTTTTCATGCATTTCTCTTGTCTTCTTTTCTCCCCATTTCCTTCTTTATCAAATGGATGCCAGCGATTTATTTGATTTACTAAAAGTCCAATACTAGATAAGGCAAAGAAAACAAAACAGGAACATATTAAAATTTATTTGATATATTCTTTTAACAGTTTTATTTAATACTCAATCTATGATTCGTTAGAATTTATTAAAAAATTTAAAATTAGGAAATGCAATTAGTCAAAAAAAAATTATATCAAAAGAAAGTATTTAAAATGTAAAAGAAAGGCAGATAATCATTTTTGCTCTAATTTTCTACAAATCATTTAAAGGTAAACCGAGTAAAAGTAATAAGTTAAATCCACAAAAATATAAAAGGGAAAAAACCAAATAATCAGGATTGTCATGAACTCGGATGGCCACTGACCACTATCATTACTGTGTATCCACAGAGACCTTGCCAGGGTCAATGGAAATGGTGGATCTTTAGCAATTAACACTGTTACCTACGTAATTTGCAGCTAGAAAATGGAAGTAGATCGTGATTTTGTAAATACTATGATTTCTGCTTTCTAATTTGAATAATTCCAGAACCTCGACATCCTTGCACGGTTTCTGCCTCCCACGATGATTCAATTACACCATACAAAACTTTAAATTGTTGCAATTTATTTCTCGTGTGCAGGGATTATACACAGTCATATTTTTTTCCCAAGCAGTTATAGCATGGATCGGTTTACTCTGATTAAAAAAATTAAACTAAAAATGGATATTAACATAGAAAACTTTTATTTATGGATAAACAATACATTGATATAAAAAGCTTTAGAACAAGTGCTGCTTAGGACCATCAGTAATTTTACAGAAATTTTGCAAACATTTTCCTTCTATATGCTGTATTACCTCGAAAATGGATGATATATAAACTTTAATACAATTTCTATAAACTTGACTCGCAAATTCAAAAGAGTTTACCTACCACCTATTAGTGACATATATTCATTACTTACATAATACTCTTAACACGAACAATTCAACACTTGAACCACATAAAAAGTAAAGTAACAAGTTACAGTGACAAGGTACAGTAACAAGGTACTGCATAACCTCAAGCGACCAAAAAAAATTATAAACAAATTCATCACACAAGTTTCTAGGGTTAAAACACTTCAAAAAGGAGTTAATTTCTTTATAGCATTGGAGTTTTAGTATGTCAGCAGTATGTGGTCAACAAGGGGCCAAAATCTCATCCGACTTCAATCTATCTCACATTCTAACTCGAGACTTATGCAAGAGTTTTCATGAGTTTAACAAGTTGAGTTTATCTAGAAAAGAGTGAAAGGAATTAACTCATTTTTTCTCTACCTAAAACCATAACCCCTAAAGAGTTTGAATCTAATCTTGCCTATGAATCTATGATTGTGATATTATAGTCATGAATTATGCAGTTTGCTTTTAAAATAACTCCAAAAAACCCTTTGGCAAACTCGTAGCCTTAAACCCTATAGCATTCAAGCTTTTTATACCACTAAGGAATCTTCCATTGACCAGATAACTATCAGTTCAAAACTCAGAAGCACAATGGAACTCAAGTTTCACATTAACAGCAAAAATCATAAAAAATAATAAAAAAAAAAAAAAGTTCTCAAGCATTAGGAAAGCAGAGCAAAACTATAAAACCTCAATTAAAGTTTCGCATTAATAGCAAAAATCATAAAGTTACTGTCAAATGATAAATAAACAACTGGAAAACAATAAAAAGTTACACAGTTTCCATCTCAAGTATTACACTAGAAATCCTAGATCGCAAAGGGATGTTCGTCCTCCTTAGAATCCGAGTTTGGTACGGCGCCAGTGCCTGCGTTTAGCATTATACCTAAAAACACAAGCACACAGAGAAAACAACAATTCCAGAGTGTGAATATACAAAAAAAAAAAATCAAGAAACAATCTGAAAACCCTAGAAATTAAATTGATGGAAAGTGACCTGATAGTGTTGTCGGTTCTCATGCGGATCCAGTAAGGGATAGGCCTGTTCTGCCTCATCTTCTTGGCGAGCTTCTTCTTGATTCTGAATGTCTTGTGAGAAGGCTACACAACAAAATCAAATCGATTGCATCACATTATAAACGATAAGCTTTCAATAATCCACAAAAACAAAATGGATTCGCTTTTTTACCATCTTCTTTGTGTTGATGATGATCCAAGCAACACAAGCCGCAGCACTTCTCTCTCTAATGAAACTGAACAAAACCCTAGTTAGTTCCAGTGTTTTTACAGAGCCACACGGGCCTCTGGATCGGGTCTCTAGATTGGGCCGTTTTTCTCCTTCTAGCCCATAAAGTCCAATGATCCATTTTCTTGTCCACCTTTAACTCATTACCCACCTGTTACTCAACACACTCTCATGTTGTTCTGATTCTTTGGAGCTTTTTTTATTGAATATAGTCGATATTTTAATAATTGTGTGATTTTTATTTTTCATTTCATTTTATCCAAAAAAAAATTATGAATTTTTAGAACTATTTATTTAATTATCATGTACATTGCAATTTAAAATAATTTAATTATACGGACCAACAATTAAAATGAATGATCAATTTAAAATAAATGATTATGTTGACTTAATAATGTAATCTTCATTCATTTAAACTAAATATAACTAAAATTACTATTCATTTATTCAAAACTATATCTCTATTGACTTATATAACTTCAATAATTGAGATTTATTTTTCAAAAATATAATAATTAAGATAATTACAATGAGTGTACATTATAATTTGAATTATATATATATATATATATATATATATATATATATATATCACTTAATTTTAAGTACATTATATATAATTTCAAAAATATCACTTAATTTTACTTTCATTATTTTTAGAACTCTATGTATTTTTTCATCAATAATATACATAGTTATAAGGAAATAACATGTGTATCCTTAAAATTATTTCTCTCACTAATTTTATCTAGTTTTTGTTATGTAGCTGAGTTTGTTTATAAATTTACTTTTAACCTTGAGAAAGTTATATATTATGAAAAATAAATTTATAATTGCAACAAAAATAAAACACAACTGATTATCTTCTATTATATTTTTTTATAAATAAACTTCTTATTTTAAAAATTTAATTTAGTTTTAGTTTGTTTTCAATTGATATAATATCTTATAAATTTTTCCATATATTTTTATATGCATGTATTAATTTGTGTATGACACGAGTTTGTATTTTAGTAATATTCAAAAATGCATAAATTTTAATAATTCATTTAATTTAATATAATAAATTTTATGATATATTTTATCAAACAATATAAATATTTCAATTATTTTAAAATTTCATTGATTTACAGTATTTTTTTCAACATCGTGCATAACTACTCCTTTTCTTTTTATCAAAATTCAAAATTGACATTGTTACGATACTTTATAGAGTACAATAATGATTGTGGTACTTATTTATATTTATCAAAAGTGACATTCTTCTAGGTTAAAAAATTATGTTTATGGTCTTTAAAATGTTTTATTTTAATCTCTCTAAAATATTTTATCATATTTCAGTTTTGTAATTAAAAATATTATTTTTAATTCATAATTATATTTTTAATTGTTATAAAAGCATAATCTAATGCTTTTGGGAAAAAAACACATTTTAAGATTGAACGAGCTATAACGAGATAAAATGTTTCAAGGACTAAAACTAAACTTTTTGTATTGAGAAGAAAAATTAAAAAACATATTTCATCCTTATTACAATATTTAATAATTTCTAATATATTTCACATAATAATTATAATCATTATCTTATATTACTACTAATTTAATTATTTATTATAGTGATCGTTATCAAATCTAAGTTAATAATAATAATATAAGATGTTTTATAATTGAATTTTAATATTAATGGTAATTTTTATAATTATAATTTGATTGAAAAAATATAAATCCATTCATAAAATTTTAATCATGAAAAACTTCTAAATTTTTTATATACTATTATATTCATAAAAATCTTTTAAAATTCATAAAATACTGTAATACTACAATAGTAATTTAAAATATTAATGCGATGTATGGATGAAACACAATCAATTTAAAATAAAGTCAGTAAAAAATTTAATCAAATGCTTTCTTATTTACAGTTATATGACGATTGACGATTTGTTTTCTTGGCAGAGACAGTTGTATAGTAATAATTAAATTAAATTAGCATGATCACTTGTCCAAAAAAAAAAAGAAAAAGAAAAAAGAAAATAATGGCAGTAGCACTATTTCCAAAGCTATAAAACCTCAGCTAAACCTTGAATCTGTGTTTGTTTCTCTTGTTCGTCATTCTCTGTGAATAGGGTTTTTTACTTTCTTTTTAACAATTTATAGGGTTTTCAGAATCGAATCAATTCGATTGAGTGGGTGCGTGTCTCTAAGATTTGGCAGTGTTTGATTGCACAAATTGTGAAGATGCCTCGTCCCAAAAGAAAAGCGGCCCCACCAATTACTTCTTCTGATGTTGATTCTTCTCTTCGTACCGGTACTTCCATGTCTTGTTTCCTATTGGTTCCCCCACGCGATAATCGAATCTCAATACTCGCTACAAAGAAAAATAATGAATCTTTAATTTTCTTAATCAATTAATTATTTATTGAATTGTGGGGTTCCTGTGAAGTGTAGAAGTTGGTGAATTTTGATCCTGCTCAATCGAGGTTAAATCTAGGTTGTGTTTTCTTGTGGTTAAGTTTTGGATATGTTTATTAAACCTTTTAAAATTTAGAGGGTTTCTGTGTAGCAGTTTCTGATAGACATTTTACCTTAGCTCTAAAAGCAATTTTACCTTAGCTCCTCTGAGGGTTTGATCTGTTTGTAGAAGCCTTGATTAAAATGCTTTAAGGTAGTTTGTTCTGTTTTCACTCTGATGGACAAAATAATTCTGTGCCCTTTTGTTTAGATTTACTGTGAAAGAAATATAAACTATTTGGCTCTTGAATAAATCATTCTAGTTCTGCATTTTGTTTGTAGTTTCTACAGAGTATAGGCAGGATAAAGGACTCTGGAAATATGATTCTATATTTCACTCTGTGTATTGTTCTGAATCACTAGTCTTGATTATGCATGTCTATTTTTGGTCTTTTGGTATTATTGTGGAAACATTTCATCTTATCTGGGTTGCTGACTCTCATTTGCTGAGTTCTTGATAGTAATTATTTCATTTCATGTTATTATTTCAGAACCAAAGAAATCAACCTCGAAGCAATTTGACCGAATTGATAACCTATTTGAATCATATGCCAATAAGTCATTGGGTTTGATTGAGTAAGTATGTCATGTCGACAATTTGAAATTATTATTTCGTGTGCTTTTCTTGATGTACATTTTTTTATTAGTAATTAGAAACATTCAGATCTAATAACTTTTTATACAAAATTAGTTAACAAGTTAGACGCAAAATCTACAATAATGAAAAGATATTCAGATAAACTGTACAGGGATGCATATTGAGGTCCAATCATTTTCTTCTATGTCTTTAAGTTTGTTTTGTGCCCTTCTCCATTGAGGTTTACGTGGCTCTTGATGCAATTGTTTATACTTTCTGTTTGGTTGGTCAGCCCAGACGGGATTGAAGCACTTTGTAAAGATGTGCATGTGGAGCATACAGATGTTAGAATGCTGATATTTGCTTGGTAAGTAATGGACTGGTTATTTTTTCCTTTGCCTCTATCTAACTAACTGGTCTTTTAATTTCTATAAATTTTGTATATTATTTTGTCAGGAAATTGAAAGCTGAAAAACAAGGTTATTTTTCCAAGGTTGGTAGAGTATTGCTTTACAATATTTTTTTAGCTTTACACTGCTAAAATTAGTGGGATACACAATCTTGCATGCCTTATTCATTTCCCACTGTCTATTCTTTGGAAATACTCATAGAACATGGATTTTGCTATATTTAGTGGCAAGTAGCTTCTTGATGTCCTATGGAAGGCACGTCACCTGACAAAATTCTTGTTTCATTGTATTATGCTTTTCGTATATCAAGTGGAATTTTTTTGAGATATTTGAGTTTGATTGGAAGTTGGAATGATTTCTTATGTTGAGGTTTTTTTTGGTCTTTTTCTTTTTTCGTTTTCTGTACTTTTATCTGTTTTTCGGTACACTGGAGTTTGGAAGTGGAAACACTTCGGGTAGAGGATTGAGCCTGGGATTTTTCTTCGAGGATTGATACTTATTTTGGTGCACTTTTTTTTGGAGTATTGAATCTCCAATAACATTACATCCAAACCTTCAAGAGTCTTGGGCCCATGCCAATTGAGTTCATGAGCTTGAAGGCATAGACTTCTGTGATCTATCTTTTATGTTCATCTTAATTACTGAAAAATTAAATTCTCACCTGTAAATGGAATTTTCTTTTATACAATAATTGGCTAAACCACGCACTTAGATATATATCCTTCTTATTTGATCCATTTTGAGGGTCATTATAGTTAACTAATTTTGCATTTGATCCATGTTGAAAATCCTGTCATATTTGGTTATATTGTGTGAGTGTGCGCGCGAGGGAAAGAGAGAGCAATAGACCGCCGTATGTCACGATACGGTCACCAAACCAAAATCCTCTTATACTCATGAATCATGATATACAGCTTATGTACCACTTTTGTCAGACAGAGCTTGAATTTCTTCATCATAGTGTTACTTAGTTTTTGCACATGTCATCATCATCATCAGTTTTTTCTGATTCTTAATAGGATGAGTGGCGAAAAGGGCTCAAATGTATAGGGGGCGATACACTCCCAAAATTAAGAAAGGCTATTAATGGGCTGAAGAAAGAGGTATTCTATTTTTGTTATAATTTATTTAATGAAGTTTTCTTGCAATCTTATTGAGATTAATTAACTATGGTTGTCCTTCAAGAAGATTTTTGGTGTATTTATTTCCTGTGTGACTTGGTTAGGTGACGGTACCAGGGTGCTTTGAAGATTTTTATTCGTATGCATTTCAATACTGTTTAACAGGTAAAATTATTATTGGTCTGCTTCAATTTCACTTATAATTATAATTTAGATTTGTTGTTTTACATTGCTGTATTTATTCCCTGTATAACTAACACTAAATAATACTTGCAGAAGATAAGCAGAGGAGTGTAGATATTGAGACCATTTGTGAGCTGTTGAATGTTGTTCTGAAATCTGAATTCCCTACTCAAGTCAATTTATTAATCGAGTATCTAAAGGTGGGTAGGTTTTTAAATATCATGATAATAATAGTAATAGTAATAATAATATGTTGTGTTTTTATGCTTCCAGCTGTGCTTAAACTTTTTCAGTTGCATGTACATATTTGGGATAACAACTTTCAGTGATGTGCAGTGGACATGCTGGGGATTGTGAAGAATGTCAATGTTTTATTTTCTTATATTTAATTATTGTTCACTAATAACTATTTGCTTAAATAAAGTTTTGCTTTCTTGTGTTCATGATCTAAAAGTTCTTTACATTCAGGAAATATTTTTCCGTGGAAGGGGAGGTCTATAATAGAAAATCAAATAAACGCCTGAGATTTCCCTTGATTACCCCTTGTATAAAGCACACTAAATTAAATATAAGAAGACTTTTAATACCCACAGATACTAAATTATTTTCTGATGGTTGAAATACTTATTTGGCAGGTCCAGAATGATTACAGGGCTCTAAACATAGATCACTGGAGAAATTTTTATCGGTTTTTTAAGGAGGTAATGCTGTTTTTAATATTCCTTGTGTTGTCTTGCAATTTTTTATATATTATATACAATTTTCACTTCTATTTTTTTAAAAGTAGCAAGAAGAAAAAAGTTTCTGACGTTTTGTTGTTGCCAGGTAAGCTTCACTGATCTTCGAAGTTATGACTGCAGTCAAGCGTGGCCGGTGATCCTCGACAATTTTGTTGAATGGTTAAAAGAAAAAGAAGACAAAATATAGTTTTCATCTTTTGAAGTTTTAGTTCAATTATAATCTGCCAACTCCGAACGATAATACTGTTTGAAGCGGATATACAATTGTATATGGCTGATCTGAGTGAGTGATCAGTTGGCAGTTTTTTCAGCAGAAATTGTTTACGGTGATCCCATGTAACAACTTCATACAGTTTCAATTGTCAAAGCTATATTCTGGTGAGATATTGTTTTAACATTAGTAATTTTGTCTCTTAATGCTCGTTTTTTAACATTTATATTTTATCCGTTCAGTTATTCATGTTCATTTCAAGCATCATTTTGTTGCTGCCAGGTATTGATCATTGATGTTAATTTCAATAGTCATAAACAGAAAACCTTATAAGTTACAAATATAAGAATCAAGTAGTGACACAGAGTTTACGTTTGACTTTTATCAAGGAATAAAACAGTGCTAATGACAATTAGGGTGACTCGTGCAATTAGGAAAATTGCTAAAGTAGTCTTTGGTGAATTAGAATGTTTTGGGTTGAAAAGTAAGGAATTTTGGTGGCAGAATGAAAGTGTTCAAGACAATGTAAGAAAGGAAATAGTGTTGTTGTCCGTAAAACCTTGCATGGGTGTAGAAGTTAAGAATTAGGTAAAGTATTAGAATGCTAAAAACGAGGTATACGAGTGAGTTTATAAAGAGTTTCAACGAGATCTTGAGACAGATTAGTTTTAATATTGTTGGAATCAACAAGCGATTAATATTGGATAATTTGTTGTGACCATAGTCATTCATAGTGTTGGATTTCTTATTTAAAGACTCGACCTGTGGTTTTAGTAAAAGGTTTTATCACATATATAAATTGAAGCAGTACAATGGATTTTTTTATCTGTAGAAATTGAATGAAGCGAAAGAAAATTTATAATAAAATCATTTCATCTCTTTAATTCATATTATTTTCTTATATGAATATTTATAGAAAATTTTGTTGAGAATGACAATACATATAAAAGGTTATAACTCATAATCAATTGAAAAACTTTTTGGCAAAAGGAAGGGGAATTTTTCCCCGTTCATGTTATGTTGTACGTGGGATGTATGTGAGAAATAATTCATTTGCTGATTGAAGGCATTACCATCTACTTGTACAATACTGTCTGTTCAATAAAGTCAAATTACTTGATGTTGAAATACAAAATCAATTCTTCCCGCGTGATGAAAATAAGATAGGAGTATGTAATACAAACATGAAGTGATGAAAGTTAACTTTCAGTTCCATCTTCCACTCTCATAAAGCATCCAGGCATCAAGAGCTGCATTTTGTCAATCAAATGGCATTACTTAGATTGCTAGCATTCAAAATTATCTTTTTCATGGTTTGATTGCATGAATAATGAATGTAATTGGAAGGAACGAATCATTTCTATGCATTAAGGAGCAGCGTGTATAAGTTAACAAAGAAAAAGAGAATCAAAATAAATGTATTTTTAAACAAATGTAAAATTGATGTCAAATAGTATAATTGAATTAGAATTATTTGATAATGTAAAAGTTTTTTTTACATTATTACCTGTTATAAATATAATATATAGTAAAAATATAAATATAATATATAGTAAAAATCTTTTATACTGATGAGGCATGAAAACTAAAGTAACTTAGTTTAAAGTTTATGCTAAAAACAATTTTTTACTCGAATCAATAATAAATCTAAAAATTTGTTATTAGAGTTAATAAATTTATTATAGATAGTAAATTATGATTAATTGATTGCATAACGAAAATAAAAAATATTTTCGTTAATTGATTGTATAAAATATTTTATATCAATATCATCAGCGGATAACCTGTTTTATATAAAATAAAAACAAAAAGATTCGTGTGTTTAGAAAAATACATTGATGAGGCATGAAAACTAAAGTAACCTAGTTTAAAGTTTATACTAAAAACAAATTTCTACTCGAATCAATAATAAATTAGATTTTATAAGGTTTTTTAGGATTTGTTATCAGAGTCAATAAATCTATTATAGATAGTAAATTATGATTAATTGATTGTGCAAAATAGTTTGAAAATTTTGATTGATTATATAAAATATTTAAATCAATGTTAACAATGGATAACCTGTTTTATCATAAAGAGCATGCTTGAGTGTTTTTTCTTTATATAAAATAAGAAAAAATATTTTTTTTAAAATTAAAAATTAATTTTCATTGATTAATTTACAGAAAATTTCGTATTTTTTTTTAGAAAATTTAAGAGAGAATATTTACAAATCAACGGATGAAAAAATGTATATATAAATATTTCTCTTTATAATGTTCTTTTTTGCAATATGTTTTTTTTGAAAATTACTACTCTGGTCTGAAATGTAAACCATATAAATGGTAATCAGGTTCCCAAGTACATCTTTTGAAAGCATCTCAGAATTACACGAATCTAAAACCCATTCTACTGTGTCACAAATTATCTTCACAATAATCAAACTAGTGTCTAAAAAATATAATTACATCAATTCTAGAATGATGTAGATTACGTTAAAACGTACTCTTGTTTTCTGCTAAATTAACGTTACTGCCATAAATTTCCAAAATTAGTTTTAATACTAATAAATATCGATTTGAAAATTTCCAGAATTATTTAATTTAATTTTTAAAAAATAATAAAAATAAAAGAATCATTTCCTTTACCTTGTGTTGAGATTTTCCAATCGCTAGTATCGAGGCCAGCAGCCCAAAAGAAATACCCACGAAGCGAAAGAGCTTGGGCATACTCAATCTTAACCCGAACTGTTGCCGGGTCATCATACCCGACCCAATAACTGCCACTATACGAATAAACCGACGCTGTTTCCTCGTCATACACAACACTCGCACCCGTTTCATTGTTAAACTCCAACACTTGAAAAAGCGCCATTGCACCATCCGACCCGGGACCCGGACCAATAGCCGGAGCCCCGAATCCATGCTCATTCGGGTCACGCAACTGCCACGTCCTCCCATATAGCGGCAAACCCATCACCACCTTACGCGGATTAACCCCGCCCCGGATCCACGATCGTAACCCGAAATCCACACTAGCATTACTATTCGGGTTATAAAGCCCAGCTGGAGGCCCAGTATGGTTACTCCATGGCCCATTAAGGTCATAACTCATAACATTGACCCAATCTAAATTATCATTAATGGAATCCACTGGGTACCTCAACGACGTCGTTCTAGACACGGAGTAATACACCGCGGCAGTGAGAAGAAGCGGTTTCCGGCAAGTGGCGGCGGATTCGGAGGCGATGGCGGCGCGAAACTCTTTGAAGAGAAGGCTGAGGTCGTGCATTTCGTTAGCGGAGCGAGGGAATTCCCAATCTAGGTCAACACCGTGGAACCCGAAGGTTCGCGCGACGGTGATGGTGGAATTGATGAAGGTGGCGCGCGAGGCGGAGTTAGAGGCGATGACGGCGAAGACGGTGGCATTGGCGGCGGCGCCGCCAATGGAGATGAGGGTGGTGACGGTAGGGTTAAGGGTGGTGGTGAATGTTTTGAGGGTTGCGACTTTGGAGTTTGGAACGTTGAGTTGGTATGTGATGTTGTTGGGTAAAAGGAATGCGTAGTAGACGTGTGTGAAGAGTGATGTGTTTATGGCTGATGGAGGGAAAAGTGGTTGTTCCAGCCAGTATAAAGATTTTATGTCATAGTTAGAATCTGCGACGGTTGTGGCTAAAACTGTTGCTAAAAAGATGAAACGTATCATGTTGAGGCTTGCCATGAACAAGTTTTGGTTCTAGAATTGGATGGAACGTTTATAAATAGCAGTATACAATACCCAAACAACTAGTTATATATATACACATAAGTAAGTGGCTAGTTGATTATCAACGATGAGAGCGCAGCAAAGCAAAGTCCTATATTAATATACAGTGCAATGTAGGTTCTAAGGTTGAATGTTTTTGTGAAATAAATATTAGGAATTCATGAGTGGAGGGTGGCATGTCGTTGTTTGTTAAAAGCTGTCATCGTGATCTGAATGGTTGATGCATATATACATTTGTATATTTGGAAATAAATAGGTAATACAATTGGTTTAGGGAAGTGTGAGGATCTTTGTAAAGATTATAAACATGGCCGTCAACGGTGTCTACTAGTTGCTACTCTTTTATTAAATTTGTGTAAGGTACACGGACAGAATGTTTATGTTTGCCGCCGAACAAAGTACCAGAAACGTGATTGATTCTGTACCGAATGTAAGAATATCTCGCTTGATTTTATTTTCCAAGTCAAATGGTTGACATGATTTATATAATACGTTTAGAGAAGAAGAAAAAAATAAACTCATTCTTCGTTCACATCAAGAACTCATCCAGCCTCGTCAGTTGTCAACTCCTATCTTAAATGATTAATTCATGCCAAAACGCAAGGTTTAGCTCGGATAAATATTTTGTATATAACTCTAATGTCCGGCAATCGATAATTACCTGTAAGACGTGAAAAAAATATATTAAAAAACACTTAGGTGTATATGTTTTATAAGTTGATGGATTGATAATTAGAGTTCACTATGACATTAATTATTAATCGTTTAACTTATTTTTGAATAATTAAGAATTAGTATGTCTTTTGAATAACTAAGAATTAGTATGCTTAACTTATAGTCAAAATTCTCGATAAATTAATAATTTTATACTTCTCTCTTTATATTTTATAGTTGGTTGTCTGTGTATTTTAATTATCTACTAAATATTTTTTTGCATGGTTACATGCATGCATGTAACCAAGTAGACGAAATTAAAATATTTATTTTGAGAAACTAGCTGGATTACGAACGTCTCTTGAGATTGCCCATTTGCTAAAAGTCAATTGATAAAAAATTTAATGTTTGACATTGACACGATAGAATTCAGGGAAAATTCCGCGTGAGAGAATTCATTCCTTTCATCCCTACATCGTGTATAGGTTTCCAATCATAAATTACTAGTAGTATTTTGCATGGTTAAATCTTAACCGTACATTGAAATATTTATATTTGCTATCCCCCTTGATTAATGGTTAATTACGTTTATAAATATCATTAGTTTTATATAATATACACGGTTAATCATTATTTTTTTTTGCAGTGAATGAGGTAAAATTAGTAACGAGATGCCAACATAGTGCCCTTTAATCAAGGGTTTAGAAATCAAATTTTAACCGTTTGAGTATGGAAGAGATGATATCGGGAGGATAATATTTATATTGTATATACACTTAAAATCTACAATGAATTTTGTTATTTTTGTCCACAGTACACATTTTGTACCAATATCATTATTATATTAAAATAAATAGTGACCAAATAATTTATACATAATTTTTTAAAAAATCCATCTCTGAAAATATGTAATTGTACATGACTTCAAAATCAGTGACGACAAAATATTTTTTGTCACTAAATTTAGTCTAATGCATTGGCGATTTTGTTTAGTGACTATTACTTACATTCTCTAATGATATATAGAACTATAGCAGTTAACCCGCAACATGGAAGGTCTATCAGCTGAGTTATCTTGAACACACAACAGAGCCTCATGATTTTACAAGGTGATGTTCTATCATCCAATGATGAGACAACAAAATTCACAATGCCCGAATTAATCACTCCCATAAATAATTTCAGCATGAAGCAAACCAAATCATAAAATGGGTAGAAAAGTCATAGGAAAAAAACGTGTGATAAAGATAACTTACATTTTTCCAAAAGGATCATATTTTCACAATTTGTTGCTTCTAGTTTTCCACAAATATCTTTGTTATTTTATCTACTTAATTTTAATGGAAACCATAATTTGCACCTTGAAATGGTATTTAACGAAGTAGGACATTGTCCAATATGAGAATGAACAGTACCTAAGTTTTTTTTTTTCTTTTTTTTTTTCTTTTTTTTTTTGTCTGCTTGGAATTATGGGAAATGTAGTTCATTTGTCATTTTATTTGAATTTTATGTTCTTTCATTGCGGAACTGCGGTGCAAAATTTTGCCTTTACAGAGGGAATTGCTGTACAAAGCTGAGAGTTAATATACTATATAAGGTTGTATCGATATAATACTTTTTAAACTATTAAAAAAATAGTATAGAAATTAAAAAATAAGAAATATTTATATAATCTCACAAAATTCACAAATACTTTTTTAAAAAATATCTGTATATCATGTATGTATTCGTCAAAGTAAGAATTATATTTTTGAAAATTAAAAAAAAAAAATCACATTTGCAAGGTGATTTGTTAAATATATATTTTCCTTTGAGTAAGCTGAGAGTTACATAACAATTATGATATAGAAGCATTGAGCATCAGCATATGCCATATCTGTAATAGTACATCATGACAGGGTAAACTATTCCCCGAATTTTATTTACTAAGTGAAGCATCCCTTGCATTTGACCTTTGAATCTTGCACGTTGGTATCATCCCCACGTACGGTTAGCTGTAATATGCAGTACAACAAAACCTATCAATTAGAGCCCTTCAAAATATGCTACACTAATACAAATATACAAATATTGAATCCTAAGAAGACCAATTATTATTTGTTATCAAAAAATAACAAATATAACAAACAAATTTTCGTAGAGATTGATGACACTCACCTGTTTGAGAAAGAATCCCATTATCAGCACCTACGTGCCAAGCAAAATATCCTGCCAAATTCTTTCCCTTGGCATACCTTACCTTTGCAGATATACTCTGAACATCATCATAACCAATCCATGTTGTCCCATTAAAGCAATAATCTGTGATCACACTTGAATTGAAAACACACCGTGCTCTATTCTGGCTTATAAACGCCCTTATCTGATTATACCCTATAGAACCATCTCCACCAATAGCCGAACCATTAGCTGGTGCAAACAATCCATTGTTATTAGCATTCAGCAAACGCCATGCATAGCCATAAAAGGGCATACCGAATACTAACTTATTCGCCGGCACACCGGATCGAATCCAAGCTCTGATCCCTTCATCGCCACTCACTTGATTGGTTGAATTGTTCAAAGCATATAAAGCAGAAGGTGGTGCTGTCATACTAGGGAACCAACCTGGTCCATAGAAATCATAAGCCATTACATTCACAAAGTCAAAACTGTTTGATATTGCCTGAATGGGGTAATCGATTGAGTAGTAATTTGAAGAGCGAAACACTGCTGCTGCTAAGAGCAAAGATGGTTTCCCTGAGGTTCGAGATTCGTTAGCCACAGCAGATTTCCACTCTGTGATGAGATAACCAAAGTTGGTCATGTCTGTACGAGTTGAAGGGTACTCCCAATCTAGGTCAAGGCCATGGAAGTTGTTTGATCGAGCTAGTTTTATTGATGAGTCAATGAATGATTTTCTGTAACTGGCTTGGC
The DNA here is from genome assembly GCA_026586105.1 of Hylodesmum podocarpum. Classification (NCBI taxonomy): domain Eukaryota; kingdom Viridiplantae; phylum Streptophyta; class Magnoliopsida; order Fabales; family Fabaceae; genus Hylodesmum; species Hylodesmum podocarpum. The sequence continues at coordinate 6,367,241 of JALJEV010000650.1, read as the reverse complement.
TTGCCATTGTGGAAAATGTTGAAGGGTTAGAAGCACCACCTCCTATTGATAAGAGAGTTTTCACTGAAGGGTTCTTTCTCTGAACAGTTTGAGTAAAGGTTGAGAATTGAGGAGCGTTTGAAGAGGAAATTGTGACTTGGTATGTAGTGGGATTCACGTCAGCGAAGGCACAGAAAAGATGTGTGAAATACGTGGCGTTGATGTCTGATATTTGAAAACCAGTGGGGAACCAATACCCTCCTTTGATAACAGTTTGTGCAGAGGACATGTTGATGAAAAGGAGAATGGAAATGAGAAATATTGGAAACTTTTTTGAGTAATACATTGTCATTGTAAACAAGATACTGTGTTTTCTTCACAAGTATTCAAGTGTTTCTAGTTAGCCATATTTATAGTTTAGTTTTACATGTTATTAATCTATGTTACGTGTGCTGCATGCAATTGAATTGAATGGCATTTACTGAGAGTTCCAAATGCAGAAAATCTGGCACAGTAGGAAGTAGCCAAAGAAAATATAGTCTCACAAATCACAAGGATCTTAATTATTGGAATACACAGTCACACAGCTATAGCTTCCTCTTTCTTTTTTTGTAAACTATGGAAGTTCGCTGCATTTGTCTTAATATTGAAATTGTTAGCTATTTGAAGAAATTGAATAACCTGGATAACTGGTAAGAGAGAATGGTCCAGATTTTAGGTCGGCGTTATAAGCCTTAGAACATTATTTTTCTCATCCACTACATATAAATTTTGTAAATACATACTTGTAAAAACATTATAGGTACGGTGACCAAAATTTTGTAAATACATACTTTTAATATTTCACTTTCAATATATAAAAAGCTAAATTGAATTATTTGATTTTATCTTTTTATCATAGTTTATCTGAAATGAAAAGTTTAGAAGATCTAACTTCATCAATAATTAAATAAAGTGTATAAATTTTTATAAATTTGTTAATTTAGATACACTTGTTCATTTTTACAGATAAAAATGATTAATTTTAATTTATGTAGTTTTAAATTTATAATACTCATTTATAAAAGAAATTAAGAATATTAGTATGGGGTATAATCAGATAAGGGCGTTTATAAGCTGACTGAATATAGCACAGTGTGTGTTTATAATTAACTGACTAAAACTTAATAAAAGATTTTCAAGATAATACGATATTTTTTTAATTTATCCACATCGAAAATTTCTATTTTAGAATTCAAATACAAAAATCAAACATGATTTCAAAATTTGAAAATTATGTAAATTGAATTTCGAGGAAAAGTAAATTAATCTATACAAAATATTCAATTAAAAATCTTTAATTAAATGTTTCATCTTATAATTAATACTTATCATAATATAAACATATATTCGTGAAATTTAAACTATACACTGATCTTTAGTAGTCTTTTTTGGAAAAGGGAAGTAGGGTAAAAAATTATTTGGGGCAAAAATATTTTTCTTTAACTTTTTAAAATAAATAATATATACATATACAAGTATTTTATAGCAATAGTTTAAAGATTTTAAAATGAGCCAATTGATAATAAAAAGAATTTTTTATATGACTTTTAAAATTTTTATTATCAAACTTAATAAACTTGTTGGGTTTTGATTAATTTATTTTTCTTTTATAATATTTTATTTTGTAATAATGATACTTATACATGCATTAGGATTTCATAATGTTACTGTTGATATAATTTTTGTAAAGATTTATAAAAGTCCATCCATTTTCAATACATAATGGTTTATAATTTGGTTTATGATTGAATGATGAAGTTAAATTATTTTACACTATTAATATTATATGGTATTTTCTTAATAGTACATTTATGATAATAAAATTTATATATAATTCCTTATGATGAAAACTATATAAAAATTTAACAATTTAATTTAATAATGATTTTAATATATATATATATATTATTTTTGGAGTTTAAATATTTTAGAACCTAAGTCAACTGTCTCATTAATCTTATAATTAAAGATCTTAAAATGATTTGGTTTAGACTCAACTAAGAAGTGATATTTATGGAAAGAAGACCTTGCCTTTGGTGAGTGGTTTTTTCACTTACCACGTGGCTATATCATATTTTAAATTTTTAATCACCTCTACTTAAATAAGCATCTTATCAACTTTTTTATACACCACACAGAATTAGAGATAGAAAGGAGTGGATTGATTTTTTTTTTTTTTAAGTCGTGGTTAATTTTCTAAGGAAAAAAAATAAAAAAGTGATATTTAGTCTCAGAAATTATTTTTTATTTTTATTTTTTAAAAATAATTTTTTAAAATTTTTATAAATGAAATTTCAATATTTTATTATTTTTATCTAATTTTTAAAATACTTTTATAAAAATATTTTAAAAAATCAACCAAACACATTTTTATCTCTATTTTTTATTTTTAATAAAAAAATACACTTAAATAAACAAAACCATCTAATCTTTCCTTACGTAGTTTTTGTTAGGAGTGAATTGATTGAGTAGATATCTTAAATTTTTATTTTAAAATCATGATTATAAGATATAAAAGTTATTAATCAATTTTCGAAATTCTTCCCTCTACTCATAAATTAACTAAGAAAAAAGATTTTATCTCCCCTCCATTTTAAATTCTCTTCTTCTCTTCCGTGATGAACCAAATAAAAAAAATTACCTTTTCTCTCTTTCTTTTTTCTTCCTTCGTTTATTTTCTATTAAAATTTCCTCTTTCTCTCTTTTAAATTAAATGAAAACTTATTTTTAGATATTAATTTTTTAACTTTCTCTTAAAGATGAAAACAAAAAGATGTAATTGTAGATTTCCTTTTTTAAACACAGAATATTTTATCTTCAATTTTTAGAAAAAAAAAATATATATGATTCAATCTCAAATTCATTTGAATGTGACTAACAACAGAGAAACACACAAACTGATGTTTATTCGAATGCTAAGAATTAGTAATCAAAGAAAAAAACAATATTAAATACAAAATTTAAAATATCAGAAATGCTTAGAATTGTAATTATACATATTTTTTTAAAGAACTCAAACTTAACAACGGTATATACACTCGTATATATGTTTACTATAGCTATACTTGATAAGGATTTGTTAAAATAGCCAATAATTACAAAATATAATAATTGACATGTTTATATTTAAGTGTTGAATTTTTCATTTTAATTTTTTAAAGAATTTTATTTCAATAATTTCAGAAACATTAAAAATTTAATAGAATTATATAAACTGTATGATAGGTTTTCAAAGAATCTTATTTTAACAATTCCAGGAAGTTTGAAATTTTAAAAGAGTTATATAAAGTGTCAGTTGATTTTCTTTAAAATTTTATTTTAACATATTAAATTTTTAAATAGATCCATTTGTATTTTTCAACTTTAGAACAACATTTAATTTCAAGATTTATAACTAGTTTATTACATTAAAAAATTAATTTATCATATCACTTAATAATATTCTTTAAAACTATGAAATCAGTTTAAAAACTAATCAGAAACATTCCAATCCAGCATGTCATTTAAATTAATGTGATTTTGTGACACCGTAAACTAATTTCTTAATATAATATTACACATTCTACTATTTATAATATTACCACATATGTTTTTATAAAGTTAATGAATGAAAATAAAATTATTTAAAAATTTAATATACAAAAATAAAACTCTTTAGAAATTAAGTTTGACAAAAATTTCATATATTCTATTAAAATTTGAATATTTTTATTTAAAAGATCAACATAAAATTTTTAAAAACTTAGAATTAATAAAATGAAACTTTATATATTAAAACAAAAAATAATAAAATATAATGAATGAAAATGTCACTAAATACATGTATGAGACGTCGTTAGAAATGTTGTGGTAAGATAAATAAAAGTAAAGTTAATGTAAAAGCTTGACAAAATTACTTAAATACCAAGTCAATCTTAAAATTTATTATTTTAAAAAAATTCATTAATAACCCGTTTAGAACAAAGAAGAAAAAATAAAAAAAGAAAAATTTAAGTTAAAAAATAATAATAAAAAATTTATATATCAAAGTTTTCTCTTATTTTCATTCCCTTTTTCTTCTTAATAAAAAAAAAATTACATTTTTTTCTTTCCTCCCAACCAAGTGCGTGTGCGTGTCCATGTTGTGCGCGTGTGTTCACGCGCCTCAGATTTTTTCCTCCATCAGCGTTCATTGTGTGAGTCCGAAGCGCAACTTCTATCGCTCTTCAATGGCCGCATCCTCTGTTCGAATCGCCGTCGTCGGTGATGTGGTAAAGTCTCCTTTTACCGTTCCAATTTCCAAACGCAACTTTCACTTCACTTGTTTGCTAATTCTGGAACGATTTCCATTATCTAATTTTGGGGTTTTCTGAAGCATGATTGCTGGAACTTTGAACATGATTCGAGAGCACTTGAGTTTTTGCAGGTACTAATTTTTCCTCATTATGCCTATTTCTATTTTTGTTCCCTGTTGACGTAAAAGCTTGTGCTTGTGTTTGTGCTTGTTCATGTATTCATTCATTATATTCTGCTGCCAACCCATGTGCCATTTGAATCATTCCTTGTTGCGCTGGTTTGACTGTGTGTGGTCTATGTTCCCCTTTTATATTCCCTTACTCTCAAAAGCATGCATTGTACACTTTACCTTTAGGAAAAAAAGATAGATTTTATAGTGAGTCTGTTAGTTTGCAATAGGGTGTTAGAAAATTGAATAAACTATCAATTTGGTCTTTGAATTCCTAACTATCACCCTCTCTCCCCCTTAAATAGTCCTTAATCTAACTAAATTGTATAAGTAGTCCTAAAGTAGTAAAAATCCCTCAATTTAGTCCCTTTGAGAGACTAACTAAAGGGTTTTTCAATGCATTAAGAAGCATGATTTTTGATATTTTAAAGACTTTTTATATTGTGAAATACAGATGTCATTTCAAGTACTGCTGAGGAAAATGGTTGTACATAATTATTATTGTTATTTTGGCATTGGTTCTTAATAGATGATTTTACCCCTTAACATCAATACTTAGTTGTAGGTTATTGTGAATTGGGCTAATTATATATTATCCTGCTACAAAGTGGATGGATGTTGCCGGAGTCTACTGGAGATTGCCAAAGTAGTTGTATGTAGAAAAGCATTTTCGGTTTAATTTTATGTTCTTCCAAAGTACAGATATTTTTAAACTCCTATTTTCTGCCACTTGGTTCCATATTCCATTACCATGTAAAACAAAATAAATAAATAGGAACCCTGGTTCTGGAGTTTTAAGTATCTCTTGTTGTAATCATAAAACATGGTAAGATGCTAAAATGAACTGGAAAGTTGCTATTTGATGTAGAAAGGGTGTGAAAGAAGGTTGTGTAAGATCAAAGCTTAGTTAGAGCTTATGTATTTAACAAGCTTGCATATGTACATCTTGTCTATTAATCTAATCTTGACCTATACTGAATTGCAGCCAGATTTGGTGTTGTTTACAGGCAAGTTTCTTTGTTGCTGTTGATCAACCTATCACACTATGGTGATTTTTATTAAATTCATTTAAGTGCCTTCGCTTCCTAACTGCCTATTGTAATTGGTCTGGAAATAGCTGGAGTACACCTATGACAAATCAGTTCCACGTTGAAAATTGAATGCCATGGCATTAATCTGTTGCACTTCTAAATAACCTAGGAGTGTTCCTTGTTTTTATGATTTTCATGAATAGCCAGAAACCTGAACAAATCACCATTTGTAAATATGTGCCAAGTTTATGCCCTGTTAATTTATCTTTGTTGTATAACTGTTATGACTATTATGATTAATTTGTTTTATGATTTATCTCTTTATTGTTGTTTCCATCATTTTTCGATTGTCATGCACTCAATTTGTTAGGTGATTTTGGTGAAGAAAATGTTGAAGTTGTTCAGAGTGTTGCAAATCTTGAATATGCTAAAGCAGTTATATTGGGAAACCATGATGCCTGGTTTACTACACGGTTTTCTGGAAGGTGAAGTTTGCATGAAGTTTACATGTTTGTCCTGGAATCATTCCATGTCTATGTGTGGTTTCATTTTCTCTGTGGAAAGGTCCACTTTGTTAGATTCTGCCACAAGACAAAAAGATTTCTTATGGGGGTGGTGGAGCATTAAAAATGTACAGTACGTACATTGCAAGTTTACGGTCCTAGCTTTCTTTACACACACACAAACACAAAGACAATCCCATCTGTTAAATCATTTTGGTGCTACAAGTTTTATGACTATTGTGTAATTTTTTAGAAGTTTGTTTTCTGCCCAGTAGGTGCTAGTTGCAAATGCTGATTTCTATTCCAATTGTAAACTAACACTTCTATTCAAAATTTTAGTGAGGAGAAGGACAAAGTTCAGCTTCAGCTAGAATGGTAAGCTTATTATCTATGGGAATTCAATTTATTCTGGGAAAGTTTTCTCAGATCTATTAATGTGACTTTTTGCATTTCAAATTCTTTTGAAAGTATTTTAGAAACATATTTGTTGTTTCTCTTGCTGATATTCTTATTTAATGCTATGGGCAAAGCAACTCGTTAAGGAGTTCATCAAAAGAAAACGGGCTATTTTTCTTAGTCTATTAAAGGTTTAAAAAGATTAAGATATCTATCTCTTCTTTTTCGTATCAAAAGCTTGTCAATTGTAGAAAAGTTACCTTTTACTGAAAAGGAAAGTTGAATACTTAAAAGTCTAAATTGACTCCTTTCTCAGCTTAGTTCTTTTTCCCCCAACCCCAACCATGGTCAATTTCTTTGTGATTTCACTTATAATCCTTTATTATTTTGTGGAGATCCTTAGAAAATTTATTGATAAATGAATCTACCAATGTAAAACTCAGCCTTGGTAAGGAGCATGTAGCTTATCAGCGTTCAGACTTCCCTCAGATAAAAGTAAGCGTTGTTGGTGGACGACCATTTTCTCATGGGGGTAAAACATTGTTCCGGAAAAGGCTTCTTTCTACAAGGTTTGTATTGTAATGAAGTAATCACCAACAATTCGATTTTCGAAAGGCTCAAATGGTATTTAATGTTTTCAGCTTTTCACCTTTGCTTCTAATGCCTACGAAGAAATTCAAGTTCACCAATAACCATTTTGCTCTATTACATGAGATATAAGGTTGGTCAAAGGTAGGGAGGGGGGCCTTAAAGCCTAAGGAAGGAGGGGTGGGGGGTTTGGGGACCATTTTCTCATGGGGGTAAAACATTGTTCCGGAAAAGGCTTCTTTCTACAAGGTTTGTATTGTAATGAAGTAATCACCAACAATTCGATTTTTGAAAGGCTCAAATGGTATTTAATGTTTTCAGCTTTTCACCTTTGCTTCTAATGCCTACGAAGAAATTCAAGTTCACCAATCACCATTTTGCTCTATTACATGAGATATAAGGTTGGTCAAAGGTAGGGAGGGGGCCTTAAAGCCTAAGGAAGGAGGGGTGGGGGGTTTGGGGCAGGTTGTGGGTTTGAATCCCCACACTAATATTTATAAAAATAAAACTAACAAACTAACATTTGTCGATAAAAAAAAAAAAACATAATCACTTTGAAAGAATATTGTACAATTTTTCCAACAGTTGGTCTTAGTGTTATCTTTTTATGCTTTTAATGTATTTCTCTTGTTCAATATTGCCTTGCCTCATTTAATTATCCATTATTTTCATAACGCCCAAGCCACAGGAGAAGTAGAATTACATATCCTTTTATGACTTTTCAAGGAGATCATATTATGTAGTGTTTTACTGTTACTATAATTGCCTTTGTAGCTCAAATCAATTCATCAATTTTGAGCTTTGTCATAGATATGGAGTCAAAGATATGGGTGAGAGCGCTGAGAGAATCCAGAAATCTGTTCTTGGCACACCAGAGGATCATTTTCTTATTTTACTTGCACATAATGGACCCACAGGTGCGACACAGTATTTTAATTTTAGTATCAGGTCTGGTGGCGATAGTCTGTCAAATCTGATACCAAGCATGATATTTGTATTTCAACTTTGTATAGGCCTTGGTTCTAGTTTGAATGATATATGTGGAAAGGATTGGGAATTTCAGGGTGATGGTGATCATGGTGACCCAGGTAATAATATATATACTGCATAGCTTGGATTGTTATTGATATATTATCCTTTTGTGGTTTTTGGCACTCAGCAATCACGTCAACTCAACTGTCAAGGCCGTATCTTTTCCCCCTTATAAATGCTGAATAATCATTTTTTTCATATCAAATGCTTGTGTATGTTCTTCCCACACATCAAATTATAGAAGTGACTGCAGGCCCTTTTCAGTTTTGGTGGACCTGTACCTTAAGATGCCAATTGCCAAGAGTGATGGAGATAATGCAAACATAGCAAAAATAACCTAGTTTAATTTGTCTATATGACAGATCTAGCACATGCGATGTCCTTGCTAAAAGAGAACAATCATGTGTCTGTTCCATTGGTTGTGTTCGGACACATGCACAAAGAGCTGGCATATGGCAACGGCTTTAGGAAAATGATTGTGGTTGGCGCTGATAACACCATATACTTGAATGGGGCAATTGTTCCAAGGGTCAAAAGGTTGGGTGATGAAGACAAGAGAAACCTAAATGATGAAAGTGCTCTTTCCTCACCAGAGGCAAAAGGTACAAGTAGAGCCTTTACTTTAGTTGAGATTTCGGAAGGAAGAGTTACTAAAATTGCAGAAAGTTGGGTCTCAGTTGTCGAAGATAGGACCACACTAGAAGAAGAGCACGTATTATTTGATGGAAGCTAGGATCCTCAACCTCCACGTCTAGGTTTCTGTTTCAGTCACATGGATTTTAATGCGTAGATAAATGCAGCCAGGGGTGAAATATGCCACGATGAGTACTTCTACTACAACTACTACTGTATCTAACCTTAATACTACTGTATCCACTTGCGTATTCTTTGATACTACAATTCCTTATCTAGATGGTAATTTATTACTTGTACCGGTTCTGCATTTTATGTGGCAATTCAAAGGTGCGGGGTTTGTGTCATATTTTCTTTCTAGCCTAGAGGGTACCTATATGTTTTGCTTGTCCTTGCATATATGGATACATGTTGAATGATGTGGGTGGGTCTGTTGGATTATACAAGCTGTTCCATTTGCCGTCATGGTGCCTATTCTCTTTTAACCTGTCATGTGGTGCCATTGTATGGTCCAAAATTTACCCTCTCATGCAAACACTGTGCACGGATTCTGCAGGTGATAGGTTTGCAGTAGATCATTTTCACGTTTGCTTTTATTTTTCTGGACCCAATGACAATTGCAGTGCTTTGGCAGATAGGTTGTGATCCCATTTGGTCGTGAAATGCCTCCCATGACTTTTAGCTCCAAAGTAAAGGATAAAGAGGCAGTGACATTGAAGGTTGACCAAACTTTTAATGATTTGATGCTGGCTGTTTCGTCTGTATTTTTATTTTTTTTTTCCTTTTCATTTTAATAAGTTACGAAAAAGCTTTTCTCACATGAGAAAAATGACTCATTTCCTAGATTTCCTCGATTAACCATGCTATTGGTGAATGAATATTCCATGAAAACCATTTACGTAGATTCCCTTCTGTTGTCATTTGTCAACACTGGCCAAGCATCTTCCTTCCAAACATGTGATAATCTATTTTAAAGCTTTCCATTCTGTAAAAGTGTGCAGTAATATTATTTGGCACTGTCTTTCATCTCTTGCTTTCTGAAGGTTTGGTGCACCGAATTCCAAGCAGTCTATGTACCTTTTTTGACTCATCCTGTTCCTTTACAGCCATTGGATAACAGAAAATAAAGTGAAAAAGAAAGCTTTAAAGTAACTCTAAAATATTTGGCCAGCTTTATTTAAACTTAAAAGTTATTTGTAAGTAAAAATTTGATCAAATATTAATGGTAAAATTATTTTAAAAAATAAAAGAACAAAAGAAAGTGATTTTTTTAAAAACAATATTAATAATTTATATATTTAACTATTTGCTCCAATTTTAATATAAAAAGAGTTTTTAAAAGGAAAAATAATAAAAATTAACAAATTTTTTCCACTTAATTTTTTAAAATTCTAATTTATAAGTAACTTTTAACTAAAAAAGTTGGATCAAACAAGAACCAAATGTAAGCACTTTCCTTGGTAAAACATTGACATTGATTCTGACCCTCCTCAAAATTGCTAATGACTTTATTGTAAAATCTTGAGACACCATTTTATAATTGTGTAGTGAATGTGACAGCAAATGCCCCACCCTATTGGCCTTATTTTAGTGTCCATACATATTTGATAGAGAACTCTGATTCATTGATCTATGCATGTTTCTCCTCATCCATTTTGAGACAGCATTAACATTATTCTTTCATTTATTAGGATTCCTACTTTTTTACCCCACCGGTCCCTCCCCTTAAAGATTAGTCTTTTAAGTTTCTACCATAAAGCCAACATTTTGGTCTATTTTATATTTTCATTTTTTTTACAAGTCATTTACTTTCTATTGATTACATATTGCAGTTTATTTGTTTTATTTGTATGTGTAACAACAATACTAAAATTTGAATTTGAAATTTTATGCATACTATCTAAACTTCTCAATTAATCAGTCAACTCACTCATATGATCTATATATATTTATCTATTTTCACATTTTATAATTAATTTTCTGGTTATCTTTATATTGCAATTGTCTCTAAATTTTTCAAATAAAAGAAAGGTTAAAACTTGTTAAACCCTAAAATTTATTGGGCCATCGGCCACAAAAACTTCTATTTATGTATTTGAAAAATACTTTAGAAGGTTAAACATAGTCATACATTCGCCATAGCCAACAAGTATATAACTAGTTCATTGTGTCAAAGCAGGTTTCCTAAACAGCTTGCAAATCACCATAAAAAGTTTTAGCTTGGTAATTATGCATCAACATAGAAGAATTTGGTCAACTTTTCCATCCTCAGTTGGCAAATCAAGAGTCAATTTTTTTTACTTTTCTAATTTTCAGCATTATTTTTAACTAATGTTTAATAATTATTGTTGAATTTCAAAACTTCATAGGATAAAATTAATCAAAATTAATGTAAAGGAGTATAAGTATTTAAAATACTGTTTCATCCATTAAGTTTTGAAAATCAATAAATGTGATATCTAAAATTAATAATCAATCAAAATTTTGCATACAATTACTCATCATTCTTAAGAATGATGCATACTGAACTTTGTGAGAAGGAATTTAATTTGCAAAATAATTTGAAAGAGCATTCTATAACTTGAATATTTGTGAAGAGAACAGAATGTATTATTCTTAAAAGAAAAGAAATAAACACAGAATGTCTAGTCTGACATATTTTAACCCTTGTGCCAGAGATGGTCCCATTTCTTTGAAGATCCTCTGCTACCTTTGACCGAATCTAGACCATCTATGACTATGTACTCTATTACGTCTTCGTCTTTTCTTCAATCCTGTTAACCACTGACACATTGTTTTTGTATTAGATGATCATATAAAAAAATTTATACTATTACTGTTTTCATAAAATGTATTATATTTATTAGAGAATGTATCAAAACCAACTTAACAACTTCATTTACGTTTTCACATAATAACTAGAACTCCATGTTCAGTCAAATGCTAATTTATGATCAAAGATTAAAAAATACTTTTCCTATTGCTTAGGCTGGTTTAAAAGTTCAGATTTGTTCTTTTTTGTCAAGTCATTATTTCATCGAAATCCTACCAAAACTTTGTAATTTTCGCATTTTGTCACAAGAACCTTTATTTATTTTTTATTTTTGAATTGTCACAAGAACAATGTTACAGCAATATATCATTTCTCATAACTGAGAAATAACTAATTAAGTATAGTAAACTTAGTGAGGAGAATGCTAGGAAATACTGTAGTTTATCTACAACACAATGTTTTGCGCGTTATTGAACATCAATTAAAAAATTTAAAATGAAATAGTCATGTTAATTTGTCTTTTTTATTTTCAAAATAAAACTCTTGTTCCTAAAAGTAAATTCAAATCCTTGTAAAATAATTATGCATATTTATGATCATAAATTGTTTCAGTATACTTTAGTTTTTTTTTTATTTAAATTAAAATGTTTATACATTATATTGTACGAAATACATTTTAGTTTAGTTCCAAAAATGAATATCTCATTTTTTAAAAGCGATAGTTTAAGAAAAATTTGAATAAAAAACTTATATAATTTCATAACTCGTGTATATTTTATCTTGATATCAGTATTAATTCTAATTGTCCCCATAAAAAACTTGTTACTCTTCTTATTGTATATCCATTTTTGGATATAGGTAATCATTTTGATCTGAACACTAGGAGCCAAATCAAATAAAAATCTACTAATGGATTGTTCCATGGCAAATCATATCTTTAATTTAGTCTTATCCTCATCTACATTCCGAATCCAAGCATTGCTCATAAATGATCTGGACCCAAACCCATATCAAATCATAATCTGAAGGGCAAGTTTGTCTTTTCAGAACAGTACCCTAAACCGTAATGGCGTTATGTCGTACAACACAGGAAACTACATATACGATAATACAATTCATCTTAATGAAGTTAATTTCAAATAGTCGAATATAATCAAAATATTCATTTAAATTAACCTTAATTAATTGTTCTTATTGACTTTGTTTTAAATTTTGTAATTTCAAAACAAAGGCCGTCTCAATATTATACATCAGCACATTAAATTTAAGAATTTCCTTGTTAAAAATATGTATCAATTTCAATTAATTAGTAATAGTTAGAATTCTCATTTCTCCCTATATAAGATTAAGTTATATCTCTTATTTAAATTTATAACACGGTATTTGAACTTATCCTAAAATATTTATCTTATTATAAAAAATTCTTTCTTTCTCTTTTTTTATAAATTATATATGTATATATATATATTATTTTTTTCTTCATATTTTATAATTAATTTTCTATAAATATTTTTTTTCAAGTACCTTCAACACACTAAAGTCAGTTAAAATAAAAGTCTAAGAGGTGAGGAAAATTCGAGTCATAACTATTTCCTATTACCAGAGACACTGAATATATATATACCCATCTTTAAAATTTCAAATTTTAATTTGTTATGCTGTCAAAGTCAAAAGACATGTATCTTCCTAACATTAAAATTCTAATGATATTTTTCTTTATCTGAAACTTTATTTATAGATAACAAAATTTTGTTACATATAAACACATGAGATAAGATTCTACAGTGGAAAAGCATTTTAATTAATTAAGTAATAAATTAGTTGTAGTATGAAGAGAATGAAGTAGAGAAATGTTAAAAAGGAAAGGGAAGGGTGAGAGAGAAAGAAGAAGAAAAAGAGAAAGATGAATGGTCCTGGTAAGCACAAGTTCCAGCTCAGCACCCGCTTAGGTCGGATCTGTTTCCTGCCACTCTTCACTTTCCTCCTTCGGTTTCGTCAGAAGCCACTTGGAACTCCAACACCACCTTTCCATCTTCCCAAGTAACACACCAACACAACATAACATCCTCTTTCTCTAACAACGTTCTAACAACAACTTTTCTTTTTTCTCTCTCTGTTTTTTTTTTTTTTAATCCTAACACACAAAATAATAATAATAGAAACACAACAACAATAAGAAGAAGAATAAGAAGAGCCCAGAAAATAAAATCGAAACTTTTGGTTGATGCTGAAGTGGGTTTGTTAAATGGGCAATGTGACCGGAACAGTGGCGGCGAAATTCGCGTTTTTCCCGCCAGAGCCACCGACGTATGATGTTAGCAGAGAGGAAGATGGAAGGGTGGTGCTGTCGGGTGTCACGGCTGACAAAAACGTCGATGTTCACATTCTTGATACAAAGGGTGGCAACAAAATCGTTGCCACCTTATGGAAACATCCTTTTGCGAGGTTCACTTTCTTGTACTCTCATGGTAATGCCGCTGACTTGGGTCAGATGCATGACCTCTTCATCGAGCTCAGAGCTCATCTTCGCGTCAACATCATGAGGTTCACCTTCTTTTTCTCTTCAATTCCTCTTGTTATGTTTTTTTTTCTTTTCCCTTGCATATTTGGAATGGAAAAGTGCCTATTTGAGCATGGTTTTTTTTAACTTTGTGTTGTGTTTGCAGCTATGACTATTCTGGATATGGAGCATCTACAGGTAAGGTATGTAACTCGCATGATTTCTCTTCCACCTTTTTTCTTTTGTGGTTTTGTAAATTTTCTTGGGGTATCAATTTGTTTCCATTTGTTGTTGCCCCTTATGGCCTTGTTTGGGTAAATTTCTTTGTAAACACTTCTAGAAGAATAAAATAAGAAGGTAAAATGTGTTGAACTTCTTGCATAAGCTAAAATCAACTTATTGACTTAACTTTTATGGAAGTTCTTTTCCATTTAACTTCTCCAAATGCTAAAGTGGATAAGTTGACTTTAGCTTGCAGAGAAATTCTATGTATTTTACCTTATTTTCTTCTTCTATATATGTTTAGGGAGAAGTATGTATCATGAAGAGATGATATAAGGAAACGAGATTATCAAAATTCTATTTGTATTGTTTTTCTCCAAATCTGTTGTCAATCTAAATGATGTCTTTGTTGTTTCTCTGTGATTGTCTCTTCAAATGTGATAGCCATCTGAGTTCAACACGTATTATGACATAGAGGCTGTATATAATTGCTTGAAGAGCGAATATGGAATTAAGCAAGAAGAGATGATTTTGTATGGTCAATCGGTTGGAAGTGGACCAACACTACACTTGGCTTCTAAGTTGAAGAAGTTGAGAGGTGTTGTTCTTCACAGTGCTATCCTTTCAGGGATAAGGGTCTTGTACCCTGTCAAGATGACATTTTGGTTTGACATATTCAAAGTAAGTTCTGCCTCGGTGTTCTTCATGCTTCTAACTCTACTTTAATCTTTAACACTGAGCTTTGTAGTGACAGCAATCTCTTTTATCATTTCAGAATATAGACAAAATTCGTCATGTCAACTGTCCGGTGTTTGTTATACATGTAAGTATAAATTTCCACCCATGTTTTCTATCAACTTCTGCACCTTTTTTTTTTGTACTTTAAATTGATCAACAGCTTCTTTGTTTTGGCTTCTGTCCTGAAGTGATTGTCTTTCTTGTTTTGCTTGTTCCAGCTATGAGTAGGTAAAATGGAGACTTGTATGAGCTCTGAATTAAAATAAAAAAGAAAATGATAGTGCAGATTGGTTAAGTTGATTCATTATTTACTCTAAACACATTCATTTCAGAAATGATTGTAAGTGTTCAATCATCTGAATGTTTGATTGCAAATGTAACACAATGCTAAGTGTCAAAAGTGCTTAGAGATTCTGATTTCTTGAGACATAACCTAATATTAGGTTATTTCAGGAGGCTGATTTGGTTGGAATTTTATTTTTCTTATTTTCTTTCTCTACAAGATGCTGTCTGAATACAGAACTCTGCGTGTTTAGGAAGCTTGATGATGTTTCCATGTGTGAAGGATGGTTTTCCTTTAATCAGCAAGCAACGGATTATTTTAGAGATGTATTCTTGTTGCATACTTGCATCGTGCTTTTCAAATTCTTCTTCCATTATGATTTTGGGCTATTTTATTTCTTGAGTATGCCTTAATGTTGGTTGTGCCCCACTCATATAGAACCTAGAAAAGTAGCCTGCACATGTCCTGCCAAGGAATATTACAAAAATGTTTAACAAATACTTGGTAGTTCTGTGTTTCTACATATCCCCTTTTTATTATTGGTATTGATAGAACAGGTAACTGAACTTTTTTGGTGCTTAATAACAGAGATGAAGACACTTATGGGGCTTTTAATTGTGTTATATTTTTCGGTTTTGAAACCTGCTGATTGTCCAAAATTCGGTAATAGATGCTTTTGCATGCCACTAATGACATTACTTTTTGAACAACTCAAATTAATATCTTTTATGTGTCTCGCAAAGAATTAATGGAAACAAACAGTGAATAAATTTTTTACACCCATATATCAAGCCAACAACATAACCATTTCTGAAATTTTCAGAAGATCAATGCATCTTTGCATTTTTTGTTGAGTTATGGTTTTTAACCGGTGGTCTCATTCCCATAGCATTAGCATAGTAGTCATCATTCTAAATGGAGCCAATTTTGAGGAAGCAAATTAGATATCACTGAGAACTCATGATGATTTTCTGCAACTTCTATGTTACTTACAGCTGCTGCCTTGTGTCGTTGTTCATGGATATTTGTCTTGTAATATGTCGTTTTTGATGAATTAATATAATTCAGAGTTTTTTTTGTGTGCAGGGAACAAATGATGATATTGTTGATTGGTCTCATGGCAAGAGATTGTGGGAACTGTCCAAGGAAAAATATGACCCCTTGTGGGTTAAGGGTGGTGGTCATTGCAACCTTGAAACATTCCCGGAGTACATCAAGTACTTGCGCAAGTTCATTAATGCAATGGAGAAAATCTCAATCACAAGACAGTCAAATAAACAAATCACTCAAAATCCTAGTATTACTGAATCCAGACATAACAAATGCTTAAGATTTGGCAAAAAATAGGTTGTCATTGTTGAGGTTTTGGGTGTAGGGAATCAGAATCATGGTTTGATTGAAGGTTGAAACCCAACTGCAATAGTGCCCGTGCTGCTTTGATTCATAGATAATTGAAGAATGTCTCACAAAAAATTTAAAGGATGTCTATGATCCAAATCTTGTTTAGATAGCCATAGTGTAGAACTCAGGAGTGGTGCTTGCCTGGTTAATTATAATGTACTTGATTTGGATTTATGGCAAAGTTGTTGAGTTTATGTATAGGCCATGATCATTCCCGGAAGAAAAGAATGTTCTTTTTTCCACTACTAAATATTCCCAATTTCTTTAGGCACATCATGTAGATAAAGAGGCACTTAGATTATTTATTTCAAATGTGGATCTACATGTCTTGTTGGTATCTCTTTTGTGTGCCACATGTCTTATAATTATCTAGTAGCTTACTAAACCAATCAAGAACCATGTGGTCCCTCTTGGGGTTAGTTAACAACCTTCTGGTTTTGAAATAATTAATATTTTCTGTGTGCTGTCGAATTTGAAGCCATGGAACATGCAATGTTCAGCATATGTAATGTTTGCTTTTGGTGAAATACTTAATAATTGAAAAGTACGGCGTAACTAGGCAAAAGGCATGATTTGATAATCATTAAGTTTTATTTTTCTTACTATACATCAATGGTTAAAAATAAAAAGGCTAAATCTAGTGTATATTATAAATCTTCATTCCTGTTGTCACACCTAGTATTTCGATTCTCAAATCCCATCTACATCAGTATAGCACATTCAATACAGAATGTATAATACTTTGATACTTCAAGTTTACTATTTTAAACTTTTAAGTCAGCAATGCCTATCATAGATACTCAAGTTAGTATCTTTATTTCAACTGGCACACGATGTGTTGGAAATATTGAAACATTTGTTCGCTGGAATAGTTTACACGTTTTAAAAGTCTGATTATTAGTGTGGGGTGTGTTGAAAATCTCACATCGCTTATAAATATGGTATGATGCATGTATATAAGTGGGGAGTAATCTCCCCTTATAAATTAGTTTTGTAGGGTTGAGTTAAACTCATAACATATATTAAGTTGGAGTGTATTTTATTGGAAGTGATTAAATCTTTCCTATCTTTCAATATGTTCTTTAAAAAAATCATGTTATTTTTAATTTATTCAACAAAATTTTAATCCAAAATATTTTTAATTAATTGTGCATATCTTTTTTATAATGTTTTTTTTTAAAAAAACTTTTAATATTAAATTTACTTGAGTTAATTATCTTTTTTTTTTTTTCTAAATTGAACTTTGTTTTTCAACATTTCACCTAATTCAGATATACGTAGAACATTTCTTTTACGTAAAGTAGCACTGAAGCCCAAAAGAAACTCAATACAGACTCTGAGAAAGGTTGTGAGGCCCATTGTCTCCTTTAACAAGAGGAACTTGAGGATGTGCACACCAACACTGTTATTCTGAGATTCTTTAACATACTTTTTATCCGTCTAAATATGACTAAAAGTGGCTTTAGTTTTCAATTTTTTAAAATTAATCTTTACCTTTATTTATTGTTGAGAAATATGTAGTTAAGCATATATAGTCAATAGGTAATAACTAATGTGATATGATGCATATTATGTCACCATTTAGTAGTTACAAGATTATTTTTAAAAAAGAGTATAAAGAGCAAATTTATGAAACAAAAACACATTTGATCCAATAAAAATACTCATAAATTACACGAATGTTTTACATGTGTAAGGTTGTCAGAAATTAGGATAATCATGCAATGCACTAATCTTTCAAAACTATCTTCTTATACATATCAAGCAATAATTGAGTACGATATATTGATATTCATATGCCTAAGTAAGAAATCCATAATCTTTAAACTCCTAATTTAAACTCTTTATTTGATACGAATGTTTAAAAATATCTGCTTTGATATCTTTTATTCTTATATCCCTACATATTTTATTTTCACCAAAGAGAATGGGAAAGTTTCATTTCCATGTAAATGTAATGAGAATAAATTTTATTGAATAAAATTTCCTAATTCCCAATTATCCGCTTATTCTTCTCTTTCAGTATAAAATAGTATCCATTAAATAATATATGTATTTTGATAATTATCACATGAAAATTTATTATTACCAAAACCATATTTTAATTATTCTCAAGGATGTTTAAAAATATTTCCGTTAACTTTAATTATTAAACTAGTATATTTTTTAAAAAATATTCAGAAATAGTATTCCCGCGAACATTATTTCCAGAATTTAAATTACTTAAAACACCCACCCTTTAATTCAAACCATCCTCTTTCTAAAGAAATAAAACTAATTATTATGACTGAGAATGAATAGTATATAATGCTTTAAATAAAGAATAATTTTGAAAGAAAATGTATGTTTGTCAAAAAAAAGTGTTAGTAACATATTTTATATTTTAATAGAATTTTATAATTAATTAAAAATGATTGAAACTTATTGTTACCTGAATTTTGATAAGGTCCTAATGTCCCCACCAATGTCCCCCACCTCGTCTTTTCTAAATGACAAAATTCTTTGTTAGCAATGAAGATGAAGTATTTACAAAAAAATTTTCTTGGACAGCCAAAAATTCAGATGTAATTATATAGATAAAAAGGAACCAGAGATCCCTTAATTACATGTATGTAAAATAATACGCTATTTTGATGTTTAAGTTAATAAAAGGAATTACAAATGTAAGATAGTGATTAAATTGTATCCATACATGCGATGACTGAAAGGGTTTGGATCAAAGTGAATAAGAAAAAAATAAGTAGTTTTAGTTGATGATGAGAAAAATAATAAATAACGAATGTATATGGTATGTATATACATGTAATATTTATCATTAATTTGATTATCCCTAGCTATTTTAGATTGCTTGTTTTTAAAGTAAGTCAGTCATTTAAGGAAAATAAATCCCTAATGTATAGGGTGAGAAATTCTTACAGTCCAAAGAACATAGGATTTTCTTTGGAGAAAAAAGTAAATGTGATAAAGAAAGTATAAAAGTAAAATATCTTTTTCCATGATTGTGAATAAAAGAGTTCAGTTAAAATCTTTAAAATGTATTGATTACCTATATATGTATTATTAGTAAAAAAATTATTAATAAAAAATCATAATTAATATGATTTTTAAGATAATTATTATAAAATTTAACAAATTTATCATAATACTTTATGATTAACATTATAAAATTATTTTGTAGTTTATTTTTTCAAATAAAAATATTTTAAAATAAATGTAACGTAGATTGCTTCTAAGTTCTAATGTTTCTGATTCTCAATAATTCATATATCTCAGTTAGTCCTGAGGGTGCATGTCCGACATTCTTAATAAAATGTCAAAATAACTGTAGTGCTCCCCAGCATTTGGAATTCAGAGGTGCAATGTCTACTAACATGGCTCATCCAAAGGGAAAGTGGAACCGGAAAAAAACAAAACATGAAGTCATGTTTGTCTTAATTGTGTTCTTATCCATTTCTTATGTTAACCTGCTTTTAAAATAATCAGTGTTGCATTATTTATTTGAATTATTGTTGGATGTAATATACCTTGGAAATTAAATATTAAAGGAAATATGAAAATTTGGAGTCGCACTTAAAATTTATTATATAAATATAAGTGAAGTATAAAATTTATTTTGTAAGTTTAAATTAAACAATTGACTTAATTTTAACATGATATTAGAATCTATAATGAGATTGATAAAAAAATTGGGTTAGTGATACAAAATTGATGTAAAACATAAGATATGTGAATTTTATTTTGTTTATTTATATATTTAAAAGAAAAAAATTGATAGTTTTCAACAATACAATAGAAAAAAAATTATTGATTTTTACAGTAGCTTTTTTATTGATCTTAATCTTAAAAAAAATTACAAATAATCTATATCATTACTTTCTAATAACAAATTAGTCATATTTATAAAATAGACTATTGACTCATAGAAGGGGTAGAAGCAAAGGGTCAGAGGCAACATGATGATAAACATGTAATGGGAAAATAGTGGGTTCATCCCCCACAAACTGATACAAAGTGCATTTGGATTGAGGTCTTATCAAAAAGTATTTGTCCTTAAAATCCCCCTCCCAACCAATCATTATTTGTAACGTCAATGGGTCTCAGATTCCCACCTTCCCCTGTTCCATAGGACGGGCTCATGTACCTCTTGATTCTTATCCTCTCTTTTAGACCAATACTTCCACATGACTATACCTTTTGTTTTCTTCTTTCCCATGCAAAATATTTCATTATATAACTCCTTTTTTTAATACAAAACTGATAGTTCAAAGTTATTTTTATTTTTAAATATTGATATCATTAATTTCTTAATTACATTTATTTATTTTACTTTTTTTTATTAGGAATATTTATGTTATTTTCTTTCTCTTATTCTGTCCAAGCAAACGAATTACATAATTGGGGGTCTACTAATTTATTCCTCTTCCTTCTTTCCTAATTGAATACCAAGATCTAATTTTGCAAACTTTTTCTGTACACCTGAATTTGTTCCACTCCTTGCAAGCAAACATTGTTCACCCAACTTTGAGATAAATTTAAGTGGTAGAGAGGTAAGAAAAAGAGAAAAATAAAACGAAAGTAATAAACATGATGGTTTAATAGGACATGAAGAGAAATAAAAAAAAATAAAAAAAAACTAAAATATAAATCAGATGAGAGTATTAAGTATGTATTTCTAATATTTCAAACATTGATTACTCAAAAACAAGAATATATGAATATCATTCAATGTAAAGTACGACACTGGATGAAGAGAATATGTTCTTGTATTCTCTGTCTACTTGCGAGTCACCAAGTTGCTATTATGATTGTAGGGCTGATATTACATTTTGTTTTTTTAAATCAAATAATTAAAAAAGACAGACACATGGTTGAAAAAGAAATTTTCTTTTTCTTTCACACTTGTTACCTTTGTATATAAGTTAACTTTAATGGGGAGATAGGAAATGAAAACAAGTACTTTATAGCATGTTTGAAAATATATCAAGAAAAAAGGAATTACTTTTGAGATTTAAAAGTTATTAATTTCTTAAAATTTATAATCATATTTAAACTTCCTCTTATTTTAAACATTTTAATTTATATCTATTTAATTATCTAATTGGGATGCAAACAACATCCTACATTTGAAAATAAATTTATAAACACACATCTTAGTTGTATTGAGACTTTTTGATGAAAATTCAAAATGAAAATCGTGAAGATCTAGATTTAGAGGAGACAATATATTTCTACTGTAAAGATAAGTGAATGAAGTCCTCCAAGTATCATTTAACAATTATATCATATCATCCATTATATCTATATATCTCTATTTTATTCCCCTATTCATATATTTTTTTCTTCTTCCATTACTAAATATCTACCGTAGTAAATGGGTGTTCAAATATACTTTTTCTTGCATATTTAAAAGGAAATGTTACGTAGGTAGATATTGGAATCTTTAGATAATGTTCCTGATAAAGTATAAGCATTTGCAGTTTGCACGATAGTAATCTTATCATCTATTGAACTTTAAAACCTATCTGCCCTCAATTTGGTGACATGAAGTTTGGGAATTGCTTGATTGACTTTGGTCTCAATTATTCAGTATTACACCGCATGATGTATGATTCTCCCAAAAGTGTGCCATTGCCATTGCCACCTTTCATGGTCGACCATGAGAACCTCTTTTCATTGTTCTGCTAAAAAGGTTGGTACAGTGATAGAAAAGAATTTAAGAAACAACAGAGGTAAGGTCCCAAGTTCAAATTATTCTTCTAAACATAATTAACAGTTATTAATAATTAAAATTTACTTAAAAAATGCTGCTGAATCACGATAGTAAATGGTACATAGTAATACTTTTTTTCTTTCATCATTGGCAGTGATCCAAGCTAATATATATTACGATTTTAAATAAAATAATAATAGAAATTACAAACGTGCCTTAGTTGAGGAAAGTTGTTTGCAACTTTGCATATGGCACTTCAGTTCATGTCTTCACTTTGTGTACCTAGTTATGCAAATAATTTTTTTTTTTTTCTATTATCACAGTGGTATGAAATATTTATGGTTGAATTTGATAACTACTTTGTCCGAGAACTAGCGTATTTAATTATCAAATTATTTAATATTATTTTGATCATTAAATATATCAATTTAAAAGAAAATATAAACATGTACATGAATAACCAATAAACTATATTTTCATTCATAAGGTATTAGAATTCATTCCTTAGAAAACTAAAAAATATAATAAAACAGTCCTTAAAAATGTAATATATGTATTATTTTAATCTTTAAAAGATATTTAAAGTTGTCTTATTCCTATGTTATGTTATTCATTATTATTTTATTTTCTCAACTTAATCACTTATTCTCATTTTAGTTTTATAAATTAGGGACTAAAATAATAATAAATAATATAATACAATTTAAAAATAAAAATATTATTTTTCAAGCATATTAACAATAAACATATTAATAATAGACATAATATACTACATTTTTAATGAATTATTTTACTATTTTTTTTATCTTTCAAGAATTTATTTTAATCCACTTTTATTCTCATTTTAAGAATTATGAAGTATATAATGATAAAAATAAAGTTATTAAACATGTGTCAAATGCTCTTTTAAGTTATATAAATTTAATATAATTGGTCTATTTCTAAAAAAATTTAATTCAATAACCGATTTTATGAAATTCAATATTTATAAAAAGTTATTGAGAAAAGTAGTTTTGAAAAAATTTGGTTATAAAACTAATAAATCCCTTCCTTTGTATATATTTTTAAAAAACAATTTAAACCCCATAAAAGTAAGTTTGCTATTCTCTTTCTTCATTCAAAAGGGCACTACTCCATCTTTCAAAAAACAATTCACTTTTTATTTTAATCATTATTTTTGCTGAACATGAGAAGGTGTGTGTATAAATTTATATTGCATTTTTAAAATTTGTTTTGTATAAAGTAGAATATTTGATGATTTTCTTTTTGAAGGGGAAAAGAGAAGTGGACCACGAGCGCTTCAATTACAAGACGAAACGTGGCCACAGTATTTTCAGTATCCTGATTTTGAGAGAGAAGCATAAATAGCGTTGGAGAGAGGATCCTTCTATCTCTTAATGTATAATTGAGAAAAACTTTAATATAAAATTATGATATTTTGATTGAAATTTATATTTTAATTACATATAATAATTTAAATTTAATCAAAGTAAATTAATTTTATCAAAATCTAAATTAAATAAGACTTATTTTTTTATTTCTTATAATTATATACAACTAACTCAATCTCAATTTAAGAGTTATCTTCCAATTATAATATTAGTGGATTATATTTTTAGATGATGTAAAAATTTTAATATTAAGAATGTGTTGTGGCATAAATCGAATTCTCATTCTCTCGTAACACACACGCTCGTAAAGGAATAAGAGTTTCAAGTTAATCAATGTTATAAATTAAAATTATAGGATTTTAAAGATTCCTCTTTTAATAAAGACAATAAACTTATTACAAAAGAAGTGTTGTAATTAATTAATTATAAAGAATATTTTGTATATCTGTTTCTTAAAAGAATAATAATAAAATAAAGCCAACAATAAATATTGTAGTAATAATATATTATTTTTATTACAATTAATGAGTTTTTTTATATATTATATAGATCTTTTTAAATATAAATAAATTTTATAAAAATAAAATAAAATAAATAATTATTTTTACTATTGATAGTGATTATTTTAATAATATAAATTAGTAAAAACATGTGCGTTATCACTCTGTTTATATTTACATGTGATTAAAATTATAGTGATAATGAATTTTTTAATTTTATTTTTTAAATAAATTAAAATTTTATAAAAAAATAAATTATGAAAATTAAAATATTTGATAAAAATAGAAATGAAAATAAATTAGTTTCTCCAATCGGTAACAAAGATAAGTAATGATTTAAATATAAAAATATAATAAATAATTATATAAATTTTAAAAAGTAAAATTATCTAATAAAAATAAGATTACAGGTAGTAATATTAAAGGGAATCTCTTTTATTAACAACTATAAATAAAAATAAATTAAAATATATAAGACTTTTAAAATTGATAAAAATAATTCAAAAAACATATTAAAATAAAGATACTTAATATTGATGTATTTAAAATGTCAAGGTAAGATATTATTTCTTTCTTTCTATCTCATTTCCTATCATACCTATATTTTTCTCTATTTTTTTTCTTTCACTAGGATCCAACTAGCATTTTTGGTGTAGAAATACATTTTTGAAACAATGTATTAATGTATTAATATTTTAAAATCAAAATTATCATTCATTTTGGTAAAATAGCATTCAAAAGAAATAAAATTATTAAAAAAATAAAATTAGATACTCAACACGGATGAATGATGAGAATATTTCTTTAAAACACTTTTATTTAAAGATAAACGCTCAAATTTATATTACAAGATTTGATTAAAATGATGAAAGATGTAAAGGAGGAAAAGACACTTTGTAACACTCCAGAAATTTAAATATAATTTGAAGAAGATTAAATTACTATGCAAATAGTAATTACTGTGTAAATAGTAAATTACTGTGCAAATAGTAAATTACTGTGTAAATAGTAAAATATTGTGCAAATAGTTAATTACTGTGTAAATAGTAAAATACTGTGCAAATAGTTAATTACTGTGCAAATAGTAAATTACTGTGCAAATAGTAAAAAAAAAATAATAAACGAGTTACACGCGTTTATTATTATAATGAAATCACTGTGCAAATAGTAACTTTTACTGTGCAAATAGTAACTTTTGAAATCCTATAAATAGGGCCTAAGGGTTTCAGTTATAATCACAAAATCAAGAACATTCTCTTAAACTCTCTCTTAGAAATCTCTCCAAATTAGATAGGAGCAAGTAAGTAGGGGAAGGAATAGAGAAGCTAGGAGAAACAGGTAAGGGGAGTTTGTCCTTATCTTACTTTACTATTTATGTATATCGTATTTTACTATTCATGTATACCGTATTTTACTATTTATGTATATGGTACTATTCATGTATTCTTAGTATGCTCTGTGGTTGCGGTTTGTCCGATCTTCCACATCAGAACAGAATTATTATTGTTGTTATGCTAAAGTGTTAAGAATATTCTTAGTATGCTCTGTGGTTGCGGTTTTGTCCGATCTTCCACATCAGAAAAGAACTATTCTTGTTGTTAGGAAAAGGGTGGTAGTGTGGAAGTGCATGTCTAGGAAAGTTCTGGCTAAGGAAAGACCTGGTTATTAAGGGAATCCATTTGTGATTTCACCACTCTTTCCTGGGAACTTACCTGGTGTACTATTCACGGACTACGGTCACTTATACGTTACTATTCACGTATACGTTACTATTCACGTATACGTTACTGTTCACGTCACGTATACGATCGTTTCACGTATACGGATCTTGTTCACGATATCTGATCTTGTTTATGGGTGTTTCTTGATTTTTTTTTTTTTTTTTGGTTATTGATTGTTTTTGGTATTTTGAAATATGAATGATTTTAAATGATATTCTAGAAAGGGAGGTAAAATTTTCATTCATGCATACATGCCTCAAAAGAGGTGGCCTCGGTTAGAGGACGGATAATAAACTTAAGCCGTGTGTCTTGGTGGGATGCGGACTTGGGGGATTTTTACGGTGAGAATTCATTTAATTCATGATGATCACATGATTGTTTATGAGATTATTACATTACTGGAAATCCCAACCTGTCGGTAAAGTTATTCGATGATTATATCGTATTATCTATTATGGTACCACATTGCATATTTTTGGGAGTTGAGGTTGGAGCATGCATCATATAGAAATTTCATTTAAGTCATAATTCATTATTTATTTATTTGATTTTGAAATATATCATATTAATATTTTATATGCTATTAATGGAAAGCTCACCCTTGCGTGTTTGTGTCTGGGTTTGACACCTGTGATGATCCCAATTTTATTCGGAGGAGCAGATTGACGAGTAGATTCAAGTAATCATGTGTGGAAGATGTCAAGGAATGTTATCTATCATGAAGATTTCATAATAATGTGTATATTATAATTGTCACAATATTACGTACCTATGTGACATTTTGTAAATAACCTTTGATGTATGATTATGATGTGATTTATGTGATGTGTTTTATTTTGGTGACGTTTTTTAGTTAGCAAGGAAAATTATTTTAAGATTTTATTCAAAGAAATCTAAATGAAAGGATATATTTTCAAATAATAATAATAAAGAGATAAAAAGGAAATTATTTTAATAATGAAAAACGGCGGGGCGTTGCAGTTGGTATCAGAGCAGGTCGAACCAGTTCGACTTGTGAGTTATGTGCTTACTATGTTTTTGTTGTGTGTTAATGATTGTTTGTTTGTTTGCTTGAACGGTTGTTTGATTATTCATTGTGCATTCGGTATAAAGTAGTAAGAGTAAGAGAAATAATTTTTAATATTTTCAGGTAATAGATGGCGGAAGAGACGATAGAGCAATAGTTGAGGCACTTGAAAATCTTGCTCAAGCAATTGGAAATCGAAATAGGAACAACAATGAGCAAAATGGATACGGTGGTCTTGAGCGTTTTCAGAAAAATAATCCACCTACTTTTGGAGGTGGATATGATCCTGAAGGTGCTCAACGATGGCTGAGAGAGATTGAAAAGATTTTCCGGGTAATGGAATGTTGTGAAGATAAAAAGGTAATTTTTGCAACTCATATGTTAGTGGAGGAGGCAGAATATTGGTGGGAAAATATCGCAAGATATGTAGCAAAGGAGGGAGAAACAATAAAATGGGAAGAATTTAAGGAATTGTTTTTAGAAAAATATTTTCCTGAAGATATAAGAAATAAGAAAGAGATGGAGTTTTTGGAATTGAAACAAGGGAACTTAACAGTGGCAGAATATGCAGTTAAGTTTGAGGATCTAATTAGATATTCAGCACATTATCATGGAAAAGATGGTGAAAGGTCTAAATGTGTTAAATTTGTAAATGGTTTACGGCCTGAAATAAAACAGGCTATAAATTATCAAGGTATTCACCAATTTTCAGTACTTGTAAATATGTGTAGAATATATGATGAGGATTCTCGGGCTAGAGCTGTATATTATAGAAATAAAAACAGTGGAGGACCCATTAAAAATAAAAGAATGGGGTTCGAAAATAAAGGGAAACCATACCAAGTTTCTCAAGGATTTAGGGAACGTCCTAATGGGAATTTCTCTAAAGCTCCTATGAGAAGTCGTGAATATAATCCTGTCAATGTCAAGTGTTTTAAGTGTGGAGAATTTGGACACTATGCCTCATCGTGCAACTGGTGCTACAAATGTAACACAAAGGGACATCTAGCAAAAGATTGTCGAGGAAAAGGAAGCATGTCAGAAAATCCGTCTGAAAAACCGAAGGCTCAAGGAAGAATTTTTTCTCTTAATGGAACTGAGACTTCAGAACCTTTGATTCGAGGTAAATGCTTCATAAGTGAAACTCCTTTAACTGTGTTATTTGACTCTGGTGCTACTCATTCTTTTGTGTCATATTCTTGTGTACAAAAATTGAAACTCCCTGTGTCTTCATTAAACTTTAAATTAGAAGTAAATACTCCAACTGGGACTTCAGTTTTAACCTCCGATATTTGTCTAAACTGTAAAATAAAAATTTGTGATAAAGCTTTACGTGTCAATTTGATTTGTTTACCCTTCAAAAATTGACGTTGTTTTAGGTATGGATTGGTTGTCCACTAATCATGTTTTGTTGAATTGCTTTGACAAAACAATTATTTTTCGAGACCCGGAGGTGAGTAGGGATGTTGAAATTATTTCCATAAATAAAGTTTTAAAATCTTTAAGGGATAATAATACCCAAGTATACCTGATCACTACTAATAAAACTAAGTCTGAAAATGAAGTGAGTAGTGTGCCGGTAGTAAAAGATTTTGTTGAGATATTTCAAGAAGTAGATAAGTTACCTCCTGAAAGAGAAGTTGAGTTTTCTATTGATTTAGTTCCAGGAACAGGACCAATTTCCATAGCACCATATAGAATGTCTCCTGTAGAATTAACAGAAGTCAAGAAACAAATTGAAGAATTGTTAAGTAAACAGTTTGTAAGACCTAGTGTATCACCCTGGGGAGCTCCAGTTTTGTTAGTTAAGAAAAAGGATGGAACCATGAGAATGTGTATAGATTATAGACAATTAAATAAAGTAACTATTAAGAATAAATATCCACTTGCCTAGGATTGATGATCTTATGGATCAATTAAGAGGGCATGTATCTTTAGTAAGATTGATTTAAGATCAGGATATCATCGTTAGGGTAAAATCCGAGGATATTCCAAAAACTGCTTTTAGTACTCGTTATGGGCACTATGAGTATTTAGTTATGCCTTTTGGAGTAACTAATGCTCCAGCAGTATTCATGGATTACATGAATCGAATTTTTCACCCTTATCTTGATCATTTTGTAATTGTATTCATTGATGATATATTAGTGTACAGTAAAAATAGGGAGGATCATGCCAAACACTTAAAAAATAGTATTACAGATTTTAAAGGATAAAAAGCTTTTTGCTAAATTATCTAAGTGTGAATTTTGGATGGAGAAAATGAGTTTTTTAGGTCATGTGATAAGTCAAGGGGGAATATCTCAGTAGATCCTGTAAGGTACAATCTGTTTTTTTGGAGTGGGAGAGACCTAAAAGTGTAACGAGAGATTAGGAGTTTTCTAGGATTAGCAGGATATTATAGGAGATTTATTAAAGATTTTTCTAAAATAGCTTTACCTTTGACTACTTTGACCCGAAAGAACCAAGCATTTATTTGGACCACGAAATGTGAGAATAGTTTTCAAACTCTCAAGGAAAGATTGACCAACCGCCCCAAAGATTAACTCTACCTGATCCCAAAGAACCTTTTGTAGTGTATTGTGATGCATCTAAAATGGGTTTAGGAGGAGTATTGATGCAAGATGGTAAAGTGGTAGCATATGCTTCTAGACAACTTAAGATTCATGCGAAAAATTATCCAACCCATGATCTAGAATTAGCGGCTGTAGTATTCACACTTAAGATGTGGAGACACTATTTGTATGGAACTAGGTTTGAAGTATTTAGCGATCACAAAAGCCTTAAATATTTATTTAGTCAAAAAGAATTAAACATGAGACAAAGAAGATGGATGGAATTTTTAAAGGATTATGATTTTGAACTTAATTACCATCCCTAAAGGCTAATGTGGTAGCAGATGCTTTGAGTAGGAAGTCTTTGATTATGTCTTCACCGATGATTAGAGAAATGGATTTATTAGAACAATTTCGAGATCTTAGTTTAGTGTGTGAAACTACTAATACGAGTATTAGATTAGGAGCTTTACAAATTTCTAACACATTTTTGGAAGAAATTAGACGAAGCAAGAATTTGATCCTTTTCTCAAAACTCAAATGGAAATTTTGAATCAAGGAAAAAGTAGTGAGTTTAAGATTGGAATGGATGGTATTTTGAGGTTTCAAGATAGAATTTGTATTCCTAATATAACAGAAGTTAGAAAAACAATTTTGGAGGAAGCACATAAAAGCAAATTAAGTATTCATCCTGGTGCCACTAAGATGTACAAAGATTTGAAAACCATGTTTTGGTGGCCTCGAATGAAGAAAGAAATTTGTGAATATGTGTATTCTTGTTTAATTTGTCAAAAAGCTAAAATAGAACATCAAAAACCTTGGTCTCTACAACCTTTAGAAATACCACAATGGAAATGGGATAGCATATCCATGGATTTTGTGGTAGCTTTGCCAAGAAGCCCTAGGGGATTTGATTCAATTTGGGTTATAGTAGATCGTTTAACTAAGTCTCGCACATTTTATTCCTATTAATATTAGGTATTCTTTAGATAAATTAACTAATTTGTACATAGGTGAGATTGTAAGATTACATGGTGTACCATCTAGTATTGTATCAGATAGAGACCCTAGATTTACTTCAAGATTTTGGGAGAGTCTACATAAAGCTTTAGGAACTAAATTAAAATTCAGTTCTGCCTATCATCCCCAAACTGATGGACAAACTGAAAGAACAATCCAATCTTTAGAAGATTTATTGAGAGCTTGTGTTTTAGAACATAAGGGTAGTTGGGTAGACTTTTTACCTTTGATAGAATTTACCTACAATAATAGTTTTCATTCTTCCATTGGTATGACACCTTTTGAAGCCTTATATGGAAGAAAATGTAGAACCCCCTTTGTGTTGGACTGAATCGGGAGAAAGTTTAATTTTAGGACTGAGATTATACAACAAACCTTAGAAAAGATTAAATTAATTCAGGAAAAGATGAGAGCGGCACAAAGTAGTAGGCGAGAAAAGTTATCATGATAAAAGAAGAAAAGAATTAGAATTTGATGTTGGTGATCACGTATTCTTAAGGGTAAATCCTTGACCGGTATTGGGAGAGTTTTAAAATCCCGAAAACTTTCACCGCGTTTCATTGGTCCCTTCCAAATAATAAAAAGAGTAGGCCCTGTGGCTTACCAAATTGCTTTACCCCCAATTCTTTCTAATCTTCATAATGTCTTTCATGTTTCACAACTTCGTAAATACATTCCTGATTCATCACATGTAATTGAGTTAGATGATGTACAAATAAAGGATAATCTAACATATGAAGCATTACCAATAAGGATTGAGGATAGGAGTATCAAAACCTTAAGAGGAAAGATATTCCTTTAGTAAAGGTTATTTGGGGAGCAGATGATGCAACATGGGAACCGGAAAGTGAGATGCGGAAAAGCTACCCTGCACTATTTGAATGAGGTAAATTTCGAGGACGAAATTTTTTTTATGGGGGGTAATATTGTAACACTCCAGAAATTTAAATATAATTTGAAGAAGATTAAATTACTATGCAAATAGTAATTACTGTGTAAATAGTAAATTCTTGTGCAAATAGTAAATTCTTGTGTAAATAGTAAAATATTGTGCAAATAGTTAATTACTGTGTAAATAGTAAAATATCTTTGTGCAAAATAGTTAATTACTTGTGCAAATAGTAAATTACTGTGCAAATAGTAAAAAAAAAATAATAAACGAGTTACACGCGTTTATTATTATAATGAAATTACTGTGCAAATAGTAACTTTTGAAATCCTATAAATAGGGCCTAAGGGTTTCAGTTATAATCACAAAATCAAGAACATTCTCTTAAACTCTCTCTTAGAAATCTCTCCAAATTAGATAGGAGCAAGTAAGTAGGGGAAGGAATAGAGAAGCTAGGAGAAACAGGTAAGGGGAGTTTGTCCTTATCTTACTTTACTATTTATGTATATCGTATTTTACTATTCATGTATACCGTATTTTACTATTTATGTATATGGTACTATTCATGTATTCTTAGTATGCTCTGTGGTTGCGGTTTGTCCGATCTTCCACATCAGAACAGAATTATTATTGTTGTTATGCTAAAGTGTTAAGAATATTCTTAGTATGCTCTGTGGTTGCGGTTTTGTCCGATCTTCCACATCAGAAAAGAACTATTCTTGTTGTTAGGAAAAGGGTGGTAGTGTGGAAGTGCATGTCTAGGAAAGTTCTGGCTAAGGAAAGACCTGGTTATTAAGGGAATCCATTTGTGATTTCACCACTCTTTCCTGGGAACTTACCCGTGTACTATTCACGGACTACGGTCACTTATACGTTACTATTCACGTATACGTTACTATTCACGTATACGTTCTTCACGTTCACGTCATATCGGTCGTTCACGTATACGGTCTTCGTTCACGTATACGATCATTTATGGGTGTTTCTTGATTTTTTTTTTGGTGGTTATTGATTGTTTTTGGTATTTTGAAATATGAATGATTTTAAATGATATTCTAGAAAGGGAGGTAAAATTTTCATTCATGCATACATGCCTCAAAAGAGGTGGCCTCGGTTAGAGGGACGATAATAAACTTAAGCCGTGTGTCTTGGTGGGATGCCGGACTTGGGGATTTTTACGGTGAGAATTCATTTAATTCATGATGATCACATGATTGTTTATGAGATTACGTGCACCACTGGAAATCCCAACCGGTCGGTAAAGTTATTCGATGATTATATCGTATTATCTATTATGGTACCACATTGGATATTTTTGGGAGTTGAGGTTGGAGCATGCATCATATAGAAATTTCATTTAAGTCATAATTCATTATTTATTTATTTGATTTTGAAATATATCATATTAATATTTTATATGCTATTAATGGAAAGCTCACCCTTGCGTGTTTGTGTCGTGGTTTGACACCCGTGATGATCTGAATTTTATTCGGAGGAGCAGTTGACGAGTAGATTCAAGTAATCATGTGTGGAAGATGTCAAGGAATGTTATCTATCATGAAGATTTCATAATAATGTGTATATTATAATTGTCACAATATTACGTACCTATGTGACATTTTGTAAATAACCTTTGATGTATGATTATGATGTGATTTATGTGATGTGTTTTATTTTGGTGACGTTTTTGTTAGCAAGGAAAATTATTTTAAGATTTTATTCAAAGAAATCTAAATGAAAGGATATATTTTCAAATAATAATAATAAAGAGATAAAAAGGAAATTATTTTAATAATGAAAAACGGCGGGGCGTTGCACACTTAACTAAATGGAAATAAGAATAATTATTAAAAATACAAGCATATAAAGACTAAGATTTATAATATACTGTTAGATGTTTCAAAGGTTTACATTTACCAATTTATTTGAATATTTTAATGTAGTTGACTTATATCTTATTCTAACATTTAAATCTATAAATCTATTTAGAAATATATATTTTTTCTTAGTTTGAGATTACAAATATTCTTTATGTAAGATAATTTTACATAAAAATTATTATGGGTAGGAAAATTCACCATTTAAATATTTGACAACATTTGTTTATATAAGCAAAAAATAATTTTATTGTAATAGAAAGAGAAATATGTAACGCAAAAAATGTGATTAGATATCATAATACATATATACTCAAATAACCATTACACAATTTTCTTAACTGAAACAAATTAAAGTACACTAAAGAATGGAACTAAAAAGAGAATATTCTCTGTTGCTACCTACCGGTTCTTGGAATGATTTTTAGATAAAATAGAAAAATAAATTTATTTTTTAAAAAAATTAATTTAACTTTTTATTGTTTAATTTGTTCAAATTTATTCTTTTTATAACTTTTAAAATGTAAATTTCATTTTTTTAATCTTTTTTCTATAAATCCTCGTGAAAGAAAAATACTCCAACAAACTTTATCTAAATAAAAAGGCGACAAGGTCAAATTTAAAAATCGGATGCTTTATTTTTTTGTTAATTAAATTTCTGTTTCTTATTTTATTTAAATTTAAATTTTAAAATTTAGTTTTTAATTTTTATCTTCAAAACTTTCTAGTTAATTTTTCTGTTAAGTGATTAAATATGTTATTATTTTATGACAATTTTTCATTACAAAAAATTATTTTAGGTAATACATAGTAGTACTTATTTAATTACTTAATAAAAAAAAATTAACAAAACTACAAAAACAATAGCAAAATATTTTAAGACACTAAAATAAAAAATAATTAAAAACTAAAAATAAAATTTAAATAAAATAAAAGACTGAATACATAATTAACTCTTTATCTTTTCATTTTTAATTCCTGAATCCCTACCTCTCTCTTTATACACCTCATTTCATGTCACGCCGTTCACTTTTAAAGTTTCAACACACTACTGTCTCCTAAAGACTTTTCCATAGAGTTAGGAGTTGTCTCGTCATCTCTGTCACAAATTACTAGGTTTGTTCCTATTGGCAAATTCACTGGCAAAAATTCTAAATTGGATAAAGATTGTATGATTAAGCGACTTTAAATCATATTAGAGTTAGTTGCGGTTATTTTTAAGATTAAGGCGCGAGTTTAAATTATATTATAATTGGGGTTGTTTTAATGGCTATATATTTACTTATTTTTAATTTTTTTTTAAATAAGATGGAACAGTTAATTTAACAAGGACAAAATATAATTTGTATTTATGTAGTAATCAGTAAAAAATATCTTTTATAATTTTGTGATTACTTTTTTTAAAAAAAGGGTAATGGAATAAACTATTATAGTAATGGAAACGATTATTCTTCCGCTATATTATAATATATAACTCTTTATATAAGAGTAACTTTAATTGAATATTTTATGTAATGTGAATGTTATATATAAACAAAAATTTATTGTTAAAAGTCTTTTCTATTATAAAGATTATCTGGTCGCAAATATTTAATTATGTTTTAGATGTTTGTTTTTTGAAGTTGTTTATGCATTTGACAACTTTACATTAGAGTCGTTCAAATCATAAATAACTTTAAAATTTTGAAAAATTTGTTGTATGACTGTTAAAGACACTCCAAATTACTTTCTATTTTAGTTTGTTTAATAATTAATGTAGAAATTAAATATATATATATATATATATATATATAAAATATTAAATGTTGATGTAAAAAAATTATATGACATATTTATATTAATATTTAATAAATTGATTTAATATTTAAGATTAAAAATATTGATAAAAATAAATAAAATATAAAAGTAAGAGAAAAATATTAATAAAAAAATAAATAAAGTACATAGTGAGAGGGAAAAAACATTTTACATTAATTAGTTGTGGTATAGAAAATTTAAGCGGTACTATTTTCTTCGATATTATTTTTTTTGTATCGTGATAAATGAACTGATATAAAAAAGTGATTTTTTAAAAAAATCTTCTTAACTGTTGTTAAATGTCCTAATCATAAGATGAAATTATTCATACATGTGATGACTTCATTCTTATAAAAGTAATTGAATTATTTAACAACTTCATTAAAACAATACTATTTTTATAAATAATTTGTAATTAATTCTAATTTAGTAAAAAATAAATTAAAGTAGCCTGATTATAACTTTTCCCTCGAATCTATGTCATTACATGATGCATTAAATCAATCATACTCTCAAGCTTTATGTCGAGTTAACTAATCTTGAATCCTCTCCAATCACTTTTATTAAAAGATTCTTAAGGTTTATTCTATAGAGTGTCAAATAAATTAAATTGAATGAAATAGGATAGAAATATTTAAATTAAAATATAATATAAAATAAAAAAATTAACAATTATTTTTTTTAAAAATTCTTTCCCTTACTCTTCTTTTTCTTACCATCCAAACCCACCCTTACACAAATTATCCTTCAAACTTATAACTAGCTCAAATAGCTGCAAAACATTGATAACTCATGTTGTCACAAGACTTTTTCCTAACCATGAATATGTCATGTGTGAAATGCAATGTCTTGTACTGCATACTTTGAACCTCTTGTAGAGACCTCTTTCACCAAAGTTCAAGCTCAAACTCATCTAAAAGATTTGTTTCACAATAAAATTTCAAAATAATTTTTAAATTAAGTCAAACTTTTGAAAAGAAAAACCAAACCTTAAAAAATATGTACATTTGTGAATAATCTGAAGCTCAAATATACCTTTGATAGCATAACAGAAGCTCAAACATACCTAAAATCATGGGTTTTGAGAGCAAAAAAAATTGAGGATATTACATTATTTTTATCATTGAATTTGTAAACCTAAATATGGATACCCTATTATTGTAAACAATTTTAACGTTTTGAAGTTGATAATAATGATTTGGTGCAAAAATTTTGGTAATTAAAGTCCATTAAACCTCAATAAATGTCAAAGTACCATTTTAACTTTAAAAACACATTTATCACAAGGAGAGACACGATTAAAATTATATGCATAATTATTAATTAGACATACAGAATGTTTTAATATTTTTAAAACGATACATGAATCATTTTTTATTTATCATAACATAAAAAAAATATTTTTTAATGTATTAATCATATATATATATATATATATATATATTTAGAATGTAAAGAATAAATAATAAACATATTTTCCATACATTAAATATTTTCTTGATAATTCATTATAAATATTTAAAAAATAAAAAAGAGTGATTTTATTTTGTTTATTTTCCAAAATTTTTATTTTTAATAATTTTACCATTAATCTCTTATACATGTGTTCAGGGGGTCATGTTCATGCATATGATCTATTAAGAGATATTAGTATTTTAACAAATTTTAAAAATTTTAAGAAATTAATTTTTGACTTTTGATTAAGAGATAAATTATATCCACAAAAAAATAAATAATAAATAAATAATTAAATAAAATATAGTAAATATAATAAGCCATGGATATTAAAAATAAAAAACCCGTAAATTACTATTCTAATTTCTAAAAATATAAACAATGAAAAATGAGAAATAATAAAATAGTCTATCTTTTATTGTTTAATTTATGTAATATATTTGTTATTTAAATTCTATTATTTATTACTATTTTATTTTCTCAATTTAACTTTTTATTTTCATTTTAATAAAATAAATTACTATAATTTAAAGAATATGTAAAAGATAAACACAAGAAGGGGGGTTGAATTGTGTTAATTAAAAAATTTTTATCCCTTTCGTCTGTGGGTTTCAAAGCTGTTCAGACGAAACAAAATTTATGTTGAAAGATTAATTTTAGAGAACAGACGTTATAGTGTGATTATCCCCTGTTAGTTGATCAGACGAAACAAAAATAAACACAGTTATTTTTATACTGGTTCGTCTATTCAAGACTACGTCCAGTTACCCAGCAACCACTGAGTTTTCACTACAAACCGTGAAAAGGTTTACAAGTATTCTTTGAACCCAGCCACTTCCGGCTATTACAGATATTCTTTGATCCCAGCCTTCTTAGGCTAAACCAACAAGGTATTCTTTGAACCCAGCCTCCACATGCTAATACAAAGGTATTCTTTGAAACACAGCCTCCTCAGGCTAAAATGCCACACAAGTGGACTTTGAAAGATGTTTAGAAAAACAAAGTTTTCCTCTACGCAGAGAGGTGTTTACAATAAAGCACAATCACAGATTTGAGCGAATCCTTAAGAGATAGATGAAGATGAGCGTATTCGCCAACTTGTTCTGGTCGTGGTGAAGTCCTTTTATAGGCATCTTCTTCAAATAGCCGTTAGACTCATTTGAATGCCGTTGAGAGTCGTTGAGAAATCTTCTAGAGAGCTTTTTCAAAAAGGTTGTCAGCTGTACTTGATTGATTGATGAGAGTCGCAGCGGATATAACGGACTAGGTTGTGCGCGCAATACTTTTTTCTGACTTGTACAGAGATGTGACACAAAGGTGAAGACCTTTTTGATTTTGGAGTGTAAGCACAAATCCCTATACTGATCTTGGATGCTTCTCTTGAGTACTTCTTCAGATTTGAAAACTTGGCGCGAGACTCCAATCTTGACTTCACTTTTGGATAGACGAAATGTGTAATCAGTTGAAGTTGTTTCGTTTCATCCTTTTGTCTTAAGGCTTCACTCTTGGACAGACGGAGACTTTAGCTTTGATAGTCTTCTTCCGTCTGTGCACGTTCCGTCTGATGTCTTGGCTTGTGGACAGACGCAACACTTCAAACTTTGAAGGGCCATCTTCCGTCTGTGCTGGTTTCGTCTGTGCTGTAATTAATCAAAACTTAGGGACATTCTTGATCTAACAAATCTTGATCTAACATTCTCCCCCTTTTTGATGATTACAGACCATACCACGAAATTCTGCAAAAGACATGGTTAGACAAAACAAGAGCTTAAACGACCCAGTTGACATCAAAACGATGTTTTTCTGAATAATACCTCTTTAATATATTGTTACATCAATGCGATGTAAACTTGTTCATGATTACATTGGTACATACAGAAAAACTAATAAAGAATAACCAATAAAAGATTGCAATGCTAAAAGAGTAAAAACAATACATTGATACATAAAAAAAGTGACTTCCTTTTATTTGGGACTCCCCCTCAGACGATGCTCCTTGCTTTTGATTGCTTCTCCTCAGACGAAGCTTTTAGTCTTTGTTTACTCCCCCTCAGACGATAGTCTTGATAGCTCCCCCTTGGATTATGCTTTCTCCTTCTCTCCCCCTTGGGCTATGATCATCAAAACTCTGATCAAGAGGAAGGTTTTGGCTTTTTGTGAAGCAAGGCCATCACTATGTCCTTGAGCTGCTGCACTTTAGATGATAGAGAGGCTTGGTTTTCCTCAAGCTCTCTGTTCTTTTGCTTCAAGTGCTCGCATGATCACCTTCCAAAAACATCATACTTCCGCTTCGTAGTCTTATACTCCTCAGCTTCTTCAATATGAGCTTCAGCAACCTCCACCAAATCTTCAAGTTGTACCATTGGTGTTTGAGGTAGTTCCACAAAAGGTTCACTATCATCAATGATAAGCACTGGCTTTTTCTTCTTCAGATGCAGTGTGAACAGTGGAAGAATAAGGTAGGCAGAGAAGGTCTGGTCCCATTGATGAGTATACCACTTGGTTGGTATAGATACTTCAAGCGATGGGTCTGTTCCCCGAGAATATACAAATGCACTACCAGGGAACACTCGCCACGACGGAAGAGTCTTCATCAAAGATGGTTCCGGAGCGATGGTCGGCTACGACGAAACCTTCTTTTCCTTTCCCTTAGCCGATATCGATCAAGCATGGTCTTTTTCTCGTCTAAGACGATAGAGTACTTTGTTTCGTCCGTCACCAGAGAAGAAAACTGAGAACCCATCATGAAGGGACAATATCTTCTATCCTTCGTAGCTTGGCGATCGACGTGGGAGATAGATATGATTCTTTCCTTTGCTTCCCTTCGATATGCACCAGCCATCAACTTGAAAGGTAGATTGTAGTCTTCTGGGAGGGAGTGAGCAAAATCTTTAGGGTCTTCATACTCATCTAGATGGAGAGAGTAGCGTGAGTTGATCCCAGAACAATGGGGTCTCGTCCACGGGAGCACAATTCCTAGAGAGTGGCCTAAACCAACATACTCTGTTTGATTGAGAGGAATTGTGAATGACATTGGATCATGGCGATCTATGGCGTCAAGATGCCAGTGTTTGCAGTTCTTCGGCTCATAGCGGAGAGAGTCAATATCACCATTTGTACAGTGATGAAAAACTGGTGCATTGATCTCGTATCGCAACCTCCACTTTGGATTATTTCTTTGTGGAATGTGGGGTTCATAGCCAAGCGCTGGTCCTTCAATCTCCGACGCAGCAAGATGATCCTTATATGCCTTTATGTTTTCTAGTCCCTTGATATTTAAATTAGCCAGAGTGTCCCAGGGCAGACGCTTCAACCAGTTGCGTTGCTCTGCGGAGAATAAACAAAGATTTTCATCAAAAATAACTGGCTTCAAGGACTTATTGTATATAATGGGGTTGACAAATCTCCCCAGCTGGAATCCCTTCTTTCCTCTGTACTGATAAGGGTTCTTCAGCTCTATGTATGGTGTATTCTTCATATACAGGTCTTTGTCTTCTGCTAATTGAGCAGGCTCAGACGATTCAGCAAAATTGGAGACTTCACCAATCTTCGCTCCAATAACCCAATCAGGTTTGATTGGTCTGTCAGCGCAAGTGCTTTCTTCATATCTTCCCATGACTAATTCGTTTAGGAACGAATAGTCAATCTTGCGCTTTGGGAGTAAGTCTTCTGGATTAAGTACTTCAGCATGTACTCTTCCCCTTGATGCATCCACTCTAGAATCTTCTTCATCAGACGAAGAACTTGCATCTTCAACAAGTATGATGCCTTCAGACGGAACCTCCTTCGTCTGGTAGTGGAATGCTCCTTCTTCTTCAGACGCAGCAAGAAACGTCTGTGTTGGGCAAGCATTTAGCGGAGACGCAACAAGTGGCTCAGAAGAAGTTGCCATTTGTTCGTCTGGGAGTGTTGTAGATGGAAGAATCTCCATTGTAGAGGCTTCTTCGTTTAACATAGTTTCCAACTCCTCCGCAAGTTGGGCGTTGTATTTCTGGATTTGGGTAGTCTCTTCACTGTCCATGCCCTCTGAGGTTGATTGAGCAGGTGGTCCCTCAGACGATCCAATGCCCCTAATGCTTTCTTGAAAGAGCCTTTGTCTTTCAGCTTCGAGCAAGATGGAGGCTCTTCTAGCCTCTTTGAGTTGTTTTTCCTCTTCTGTCTCTCCAACAACGACAGAAGCCAACTTTTGTTTCATCTTCTCCTTGCCCTTAGCAGCTTTCTCAAGCGCAAGCTTCCTAGCTTTTGCTTTTCCTTCTGCTTCTTTCCTTTGTTTTTCTTCGTCTGTTAGTACCTTCACAGACGGAACTTTCTCAGACGGTATAGTATCCCTTTCATCTTTACTTGGGGGTACCATCTGTGTCTTTGTTTTAGCACCAATGTGCTTGATTCTGATAGTCCTTTTCTTTTTCTTGAGGGGTTCCTCAAGAACATCCTCAAAAGGCATCTCAGATACAGTTACAGATAGAAGAGAAGGAGGCGGAAGTGTTTGGGTTTGGGTTTTGGTTTGTGTTTGGGGTTGTGTTTCGGACGGTGTTTGGGCTTGTGTTTGAGGTTTAGCGCGCTTGATAGAGGCTTTATGTGGTTCTTTGGTGATGGGTGATAGTGGGGTGTCCTCATTTGGTGAACGAAGGAGAAAGCTTGGAGTGAGGTGCATTTTAGCAATGGTGGTAGCCTTCACTTCTTTTCCCTCAGGGTGCCATGTGACTCCAGTGGCATCGAAACCCTGGTTGATGATGATGGTGGAGAAGAGAGTGGCGTAGGGGATGCTACTCTTCCTACGAATGTTCCGATTCTTCAACGCACTCACCCAGTGGTCGAGAATAATGTGAGGAAGACTCATTCTTCCCTTCCTTAGGCAGTAATAAATGCAGAATTTGTCTCTGAAACTGACATTATCACGAGACCCTGTCCTTGGTGTGAAGATATTGAACAACAAGTTGTGGATGATTCGTGCTGAGGTACATAGATTTCCTGCTCTGAAATCTTTGGGG
Source organism: Hylodesmum podocarpum (assembly GCA_026586105.1). Classification (NCBI taxonomy): domain Eukaryota; kingdom Viridiplantae; phylum Streptophyta; class Magnoliopsida; order Fabales; family Fabaceae; genus Hylodesmum; species Hylodesmum podocarpum. Next base: position 6,325,743 of record JALJEV010000650.1, on the reverse strand, counting down.
TCTTCAGATTTAGGAATCTTCCCGTAGATACATTTGTTGACATGCTCCTCATTCTCGTTCTTTATCCAGTTTAGGGATTAGAAGCGCCCTTCAGCCTTGCAATTTTCGGCCTCAGCGATGGTATCAACAGTGATGATGTATTCTTTATTGTCAATGGTACCGACAATCCTATCATTAAACTCTCTGGCATCGCTCCAAAACTCGGCGTATGCCTCCATCAACCATGGGCCTTTGGTCTCAGCAAAGCCCATCCACCCAGTGTGGTCAAACATCTTCACCACTCTGTTTGAAACTATCTCCAGAGTTTCCCTTGATATCCACTTGCTTGGCAAGAACAAATCTTGAGCGAAAAAAGGTTGCTTCCAGTTTTTGGTTCCCTTGGTGTTCTTGGCGGCCATTGTTGTTGTTTGAAAAACTAGAGAGAGAAAGGGTTTTGTGAGTAAGGGTTTTGTAAGTTCTTCAGACGATAGCAATAGCGAAATATTGTAAAGAGTAAAAGAGAGAACTTTCAAAGGTATTTATAGGTAACAGTTAAAAACGATTGCAATTCATCAGACGAAAGAGATCTTGAAAACTGCCCCTTTTTATGACGTGTCCATTGAAAACTATCCTTGATTTGACATATCCAAATCATTGCCTTTTCGATGATTGATTTGACCTCTGCAATTCATGGCGCGTGCTTAACATTGTCCTAGAATAGTGCAATAAATGACAGACACATTTATTGCTCTCTTTAATTTGTCCCTGCACACTTGAGATAAACTTATCAAAAAGTAACAATTGCGTCTGTTGAATTTTACCACAATAACTATTCAACTTGATCAGACGCAATGTTTCGTCTTAACACGAAGTAATGTACAGACAAAACAAAATGTACAGACGGAACAAATTCAATCAATAAGTCAGACGAAACAATTTTCAATCATTCAAAGAAATAATTCCAAGATTTTCTTTAATGAAATTGAATCGTGTTTCATCTAAAGCTTTTGTAAATATATCTGCCCATTGAAAATCAGTTTGAACAAACTGTATATCGAAAATACCTTTTTGGACATAATCTCTTATGAAATGAAAACGAATTTCAATATGTTTAACTTTTGAATGTTGAATAGGATTTTTGCTGAGATTGATTGCACTTGTGTTATCACAAAATACTGGTATATGATTCTCAAACCTGGAATAATCCTCAAGTTGATGTTTGATCCATAGAAGTTGTGAACAACACCCTGCTGCAGCAATGTATTCTGCTTCAGTTGTTGAGAGTGCAATGGAGTTTTATTTCTTGCTTGACCAAGATATTAGTGATGATCCAAGATATTGGCATCCACCACTTGTGCCTTTTCTCTCCACTTTATCTCCAGCATAATCAGCATCACAAAAGCCTCTTAAATTGAAATCACTATTTCTCTTATAAAACAGAGGGAGATTAGTTGTTCCAACAAGATATCTAAGAATTCTCTTTACAGCTTGTAAATGAGATTCTTTAGGATCAGATTGAAAACGCGCGCATAGACAGACGCTAAACATAATGTCAGGTCTGCTCGCGGTTAAATAAAGGAGTGAGTCAATCATACCTTTGTATACCGTCTGATCAACAGACTTACCTGACTCATCCTTGTTGAGATTTGCTCCAGACGAATGCATTGGGGTCTTCATAGGCTTGGAATTTTCCATCTTGAACTTCTTGATAAGTTCCTTTGTGTACTTCTGTTGATGGATGTAGATTCCTTCTTTCGTCTGTTTGATTTGAAGTCCTAGAAAGAATTTCAATTCTCCCGTCATACTCATTTCAAACTCTTCCTGCATTATCTTAGAAAAATCCTTGCAAAGAGAGTTGTTAGTAGCTCCAAAGACTATATCGTCTACATAAATCTGGACTATAATAAAGTCTTTTGCTACGCTTTTCTTGAAGAGAGTTGTATCAACCTTTCCTCTTGAAAAACCATTTTTAAGAAGGAAAGTACTGAGTCTATTATACCAAGCTTGAGGAGCTTGTTTAAGACCATACAGTGCTTTCTTGAGTTTGAAAACATGATCTGGATGAGACAAACTTTCAAAGCCAGGTGGTTGTTTTACATATACTTCCTCTTCAATAAAACCGTTTAAAAAGGCACTTTTTACATCCATTTGATATAGAACGATATTCTTGTGAGCAAAAAAAAGCAAGTAATATTCTAATAGCTTCTAATCTAGCTACAAAAAAAGGTTTCATGAAAAATCAATACCTTCTTGTTGATTGTACCCTTGTGCTACTAACCTTGCTTTGTTTCTTACCACTTTTCCAGCTTCATCAAGCTTATTTCTGAACACCCATCTGGTTCCGATGATGCTTTTGTTCTTTGGTCTTTCAACAAGACTCCATACATCATTTCTTGTGAACTGATTGAGTTCTTCTTCCATAACCAAAATCCAATCGTTGTCTTGAAGAGCATCTTCAATGTTATTTGGCTCCAAAGTTGATACAAGAGCATAGCTTGAAATATACTTCACTTTAGATCTTGTTTGAACACCTTGAGATCTATCTCCAATGATGAGATATTCTGTATGGTTTGATGCAAACTTCTATGTTTTTGCAGGGGCTTGATCTCCCTGTTGATGAGTATCAGACGAAGAGGGTTCGTCTGTGCATCTATCGTCTGTTCTTGTATCGTCTGACCCTTGTATCATCTGTCTTGAATTTTGACCAGAAGGGTTAATCTGCAAATCATCAAACAAATTTTCCAGGTCTGATATTTCTTTATCAGCCTTTGAGTTATCTTGGAACTTTACATGGATTGATTCTTCTACAACTTGCGTCTTAGAGTTAAATACTCTATAGGCCTTAGATGTGTTGGAATATCTAAGAAAGATTCCTTTAACCACCTTTGAATCAAACTTTCCAAGTTGATCTTTGGTGTTAAGGATAAAGCATTCACATCCAAAAGGATGGAAGTAAGAGATGTTGGGTCTTCTTCCTTTCCATAATTCATATGGAGTCTTATTCAAGATTGGTCTTATCAATATTCTGTTTTGAATATAGCAGGAAGTGTTGATCACTCGAATAATATTTCGGGAGAGAGCTTTCATGCAACAAAGTTCTAGCCATTTCTTGTAAAGTACGATTTTTCCTTTCCACAACTCCATTTTGTTGAGGAGTTCTTGGAGACGAAAAATTGTGAAATATACCGTTTTCAAAACAAAAGGCTTTGAACTTAGAATTTTCAAATTCTGTTCCATGATCACTCCTTACAGACACAATACATATTCCTTTTTCTTTTTGAACACGTTTGTAGAATATTTCAAAGACTTTGAATGACTCATGTTTATGAGCTAGGAAGTATACCCATGTGAATCTAGTATAGTCATCTACAATGACAAATCCATATCTCTTCCCTCCAAGACTTTCAGTCTGAGTGGGTCCAAAGAGATCAATATGTAACGATTCTAATGGTCTTGTCGTGGAAACAACATTTTTAGATTTGAAAGAAGCTTTGAGTTGTTTCCCATGCTTGACAAGATTCACATGACGATTGGTTTTCCAAGATATTTTTGGAAAACCTTTTACGAGATCTTTCGTAGAAATTTTTGAAATATACTTGAGACTTAAATGTCCAAGCTTTTTATGCCAAATATCTCGTTCATCGTCTGCTGAAATCAAACATGTTACATTCTGATCACTTAGGTCAGAAAGGCAAACCTCATAAAGGTTGTTCTTTCTTTTCCCAACAAAAAGAATGGATTTATCTTTGTTCTTCACTATACACTCATCAGAGTTAAAAGCTACTTCATATCCACTATCACAAAATTGACTTATGCTAAGTAGATTGAAGTTAAGACCTTTAACGTATGATACGTTCTGGATAAGGGTATTGGGTGTCTTACCAACAGTCCCAATGCCAAGAATTTTACCTTTACCGAATCAGTATGAGACAGACCCTTTACTTGGTCTCGAGGTCTTGGAACATAGACAGTCTCCCGTCATGTGTCGTGAGCATCCACCGTCCAGGTACCCAAGTCTTGTCTCTTCCCATTGAGGATATCTGCAACAGGAACAATAAGTGACTTTGGTACCCAAATCTTTTTGGGTCCTTTCTTGTTAGTTACAAAAGGCTTCTTTTTGTTTTGAGCCTTTTTGTAGATGTTAGGAACCTTGTTGTAATTCCTCTTCTTTTTATCAGACGAAACAAGTTTATTTTTCCTTTCGTCTGTCTGCTTAACATAACCAAGTTGTTCGATCAAGGAAGATTAAGACCTCAAGATTTTGATTATTACAAGACAGACGAAATCAAGCTATCAAGACCTGCTAAGACGAAACCAGCTCAGACGGAAGATGACCCTTCAAAGTTTGAAGTGTTGCGTCTGTCCACAAGCCAAGACATTAGACGGAACCCGCACAGATGAAAGAAGTCTATTCAATTTGAAGTGTTACGTCTGTCCAAGAGCCAAGTCATCAGATGATACTGGCACAGACGAAAGAAGACTACTCAAGTTGAAGACCTCCGTCTGTCCAAGAGTGCAGTTTAAGACAAAAGGATGAGACAAAACAAAGAAGTTTAAAGATTCATTTCATCTATCCAAAAGTGAAGCTCAGTTGAAGTCTCGCGCCAAGATTTAAAATCTAAAGGAGTCATCATGAGAAAAATCCAAGATCTATATGGGGATCTGCGCTTTCACATCCAAAGTCAAAAAAGTCTCTACCTTCTTGTCACATCTCTGTACAAGTCAGTAAAAGGAACTGCGCACGCAATTCAGTCCGAGATATCCGCTGCAACTCTCATCTATCAATCAAGGACAACTGACAACCTTTTTGGAAAGTTCTCTAGAAGATCTCCAACGACTCTCAACGGCATTCAAATGAGTCTAACGGCTATTTGAAGAAGATGCCTATAAAAGGACTTCACTACGACCAGAACAAGTTGGCGAATACGCTTATCTTCATCTATCTCTCAAGGATTCGCTAAAATTATGTAATTGTGCTTTATTGTAAACACCTCTCTGCGTAGAGGAGAACTTTGCTTTTCTAAAACATCTTTCAAAGTCCACTTGTGTGGCATTTTAGCCTGAGGAGGCTGTGTTCCAAAGAATACCTCTTGTAATAGCCTGTGGAGGCTGGGTTCAAAGAATACCTTGTTGGTTTAGCTTGAGAAGGCTGGGAGCAAAGAATATCTGTGTATAGCCAGAAGTGGCTGGGATCAAAGAATACTTGTAACCCTTTCACGGTTGGTAGTGAAAACTCAGCGGTTGCTGGGTAACTGGACGTAGTCTTGAATAGACGAACCAGTATAAAAATAACTGTGTTTATTCTTTTTGTTTCGTCTGATCAACTAACAGGGGATAATCACACTATAACGCCTGACCATTAAAAGCAATTTTTTAACATAAATATTGTTTCGTCTGAACAGCTTTGAAACCCACAGACGAAAGGGATAACTTTTCTTTAATTAACACAATTCAACCCCCCTTCTTGTGTTTTATCTTTTACAGTTTGGTATCAGAGCTCAGCCTCTAAGGGTTGAGCGCTTAACAGCTGCTAGAGGAAAAGATCCAGCATGGACTCACAAGGACCATCATTCTTATCCGGAGGAGCCTCCATGAACAAACCTCCAGCGTTCTCTAGAGATGATTATCCCTACTGGCCTGACAGGATGGAGATGTACATCAAGTCAACCCAATACAGATTATGGAACATAATCACCACAGGAGATATCCCCATTGTAAAGCCTGAAGAAGAATGGGGAAATGAAGAATACTCTCTAATGGAGCTAAACAATAAAGCAAGATATGCTCTTATGTGTGCTCTATCCAGAACAGAGTACAACAGATTCTGTGCCTACAAAACTGCTAAAGAATTATGGGATGCTCTCAAAATCTCATATGAAGGCACGAAGACGTGAGAATGAGGAAGGCTGCCACTCTTCAAAGAGAATATGAAATGTTCTCTATGAAGAAAGGAAAGTCAATTGATATGATGTTTGGAAGATTCCAAACCATATTAAATGGACTTACTGCTCTGGGAATCACCTTCACTAAGGCCCAGAACAACATGAAGATCCTGGATAGTCTCCCACCTCCTTGGGAAGCTATGTCCACAACTATCTCAGTTGGAAGAGATATGAAGACATTAACTCTAGATGAGTTAATTGGAGCTTTAAGGGTACATGAAGTGCTCTTATGTAAAAGGGAGAAAATCAAGGTTCAAGAACCTATAACTCTTCCTTCGTAACAACACTCCTAAAGAAGAATGCATGTCAAGAAGGACAAAAAAAGAAAGCAAAGATTTTGAAGGTGATTCAACTGAATCAGAATCGTCTGATGGTTCGTCTGAAGACGAAGTATCTCTCATGGCCAGACGATTTAAAAGAATGATGATGAAGAAGGGAAGAGGCCAACGATTCTTCAAGAAAAAGGAGAAGAAGCTCCCTGAAAAGTCATCAACCAAAGAAGATAACACAGAGATTGTGTGTTATGAGTCAGAAAAACCGGGACACATGAGATCGAATGTCCCAGTTGAAAAAGAGGTGGAGCTCTAGAAGAGATAAAGGAAAGAAGAGTTTACTGACATGGGAAGACCTTGACAGTGAAAGCTCAGAGGAATCCTCTGAAGAAGAAGAAACAAAAAATATATGCCTCATGGCTGGAGATCATGTCTCAACAGAGGTAAATTACAATGAAACTTCTTCATCCTCTTCTTCTGAGTCTGAGTCAGAATCAGAAGATATATCATATGATACTCTTCTAGCTAACTCTCATTTTATTGCTCAGCAATACAAAACTTGTAAAACCAAGCTAAGACAAGCTTTGGAAGAAAATGCGGTTTGAAATCGAAATTGAGTTTCTAGACAAGAAAATATCAAGTGATGTTTAGGTCGTCTGAAAAAAGGACATTTTCATTCTTGAAATCGAAAGATTAAAGAAAGAAAATGAGTCCTTACTCAATGACTTAACCAAGTTTTCAAAGGGATCTTCCATTCTTGAAAACATTTTAAAATATGGGAGATCACCAAAAGATAAAAGTGGACTTGGTTATGTTAAGCGGGCGACGAAAGGAAAAATAAACTGTTTAAATCGATAAAAAGAAGAGGAATTACAACAAGGTTCCTAACATCTACAAAAAGGCTCAAAATAAAAAGAAGCTTTTTGTAACTAACAAGAAAGGACCCAAAAAGATTTGGGTACCAAAGTCACTTATTGTTCCTGTTGCAGATATCCTCAATGGGAAGAGACAAGACTTAAAGTAACTGGACAAAGGATGCTCACGACACATGACGGGAGACCTGTCTATGTTCCAAGACCTCAGACCAAGTAAAGGGTCTGTCTCATACGGTTCTGGTAAAGGTAAAATTCTTGGCATTGGGACTATTGGTAAGACACCCAATACTCTTATCTAGAACGTATCATACGTTAAAGGTCTTAACTTCAATCTACTTAGCATAAGTCAATTTTGTGATAGTGGATATGAAGTAGCTTTTAACTCTGACGAGTGTATAGTGAAGAACAAAGATAAATCCATTCTTTTTGTTGGAAAAAGAAAGAACAATCTTTATGAGGTATGCCTTTCTGACCTAAGTGATCAGAATGTAACATGTTTGATTTCAGCAGACGATGAACGAGATATTTGGCATAAAAAGCTTGGACATTTAAGTCTCAAGTATATTTCAAAAATTTCTAAGAAAGATCTCGTAAAAGTTTTGCCAAAAATATCTTAGAAAACCAATCGTCTGTGTGAATCTTGTCAGCATGGGAAACAACTCAAAACTTCTTTCAAATCTAAAAATGTTGTTTCCACGACAAGACCATTAGAACTGTTACATATTGATCTCTTTGGACCCACTCAGACTGAAAGTCTTGGAGGGAAGAGATATGGATTTGTCATTGTAGATGACTATACTAGATTTACATGGGTATACTTCCTAGTCCATAAACATGATTCATTCAAGGTCTTTGAAATATTCTGTAAACGTGTTCAAAAAGAAAAAGGATTTTGTATCGCGTGTGTGAGAAGCGATCATGGAACAGAGTTTGAGAATTCTGAGTTTAAAGCCTTTTGTTTTGAAAATGGTATATTTCACAATTTTTCGTCTCCAAGAACTCCTCAACAAAATGAAGTTATGGAAAGGAAAAATCGTACTTTACAAGAAATGGCTAGAACTCTGTTGCATGAAAGTTCTCTCCCGAAATACTATTGGGCAGAAGCAGTCAACACTTCCTGTTATATTCAAAACAGAATATTGATAAGACCAATCTTGAATAAGACTCCATATGAATTATGGAAAGGAAGAAGACCCAACATTTCTTACTTCCACCCTTTTGGATGTGAATGCTTTATTCTTAACACTAAAGATCAACTTGGAAAGTTTGATTCAAAGGTGATTAAAGGAATCTTTCTTGGATATTCCAATACATCTAAGGCCTATAGAGTATTTAACTCTAAGACGCAAGTTGTAGAAGAATCAATCCATGTAAAGTTTCAAGATAACTCAAAGGTTGATAAAGAAATATCAGACCTAGAAAATTTGATTGATAACTTGCAGATTAATCCTTCTGGTCAGAAGTCAAGACAAGATGATAAACAATGGTCAGACGATACAGGGTCAGACGATACAAGAACAGACGATAGATGCACAGACGAACCCTCTTCGTCTGATACTCATCAACAGGGAGATCAAGCCCCTGCAAAAACATGGAAGTTTGCATCAAACCATACAGAAGATCTCATCATTGGAGATAGATCTCAAGGTGTTCAAACAAGATCTAAAGTGAAGTATATTTCAAGCTATGCTCTTGTATCAACTTTGGAGCCAAATAACATTGAAGATGCTCTTCAAGACAACGATTGGATTTTTGCTATGGAAGAAGAACTCAATCAGTTCACAAGGAATGATGTATGGACCCTTGTTGAAAGACCAAAGAACAAAAGCATCATCGGAACTAGATGGGTGTTCAGAAACAAGCTTGATGAAGCTGGTAAAGTGGTAAGAAACAAAGCAAGGTTAGTAGCACAAGGATACAATCAGCAAGAAGGTATTGATTTTACTGAAACTTTTGCACCTGTAGCTAGATTAGAAGCTATTAGAATATTACTTGCTTTTGCTGCTCACAAGAATATCGTTCTATATCAAATGGATGTAAAAAGTGTTTTTCTAAATGGTTTTATTGAAGAAGAAGTGTATGTAAAACAACCTCCTGGCTTTGAAAGTTTGTCTCAGCCAGATCATGTTTTCAAACTCAAGAAAGCATTGTATGGTCTTAAACAAGCTCCTCGAGCTTGGTATATGACAGATTTCGAGACTTTCCTTCTTAAAAATGATTTTTCAAGAGGAAAGGTTGATACAACTCTCTTCAAGAAAAGCGTTTCAAAGGACTTTATTATAGTCCAAATTTATGTAGACGATATAGTTTTTGGAGCTACTAACAACTCTCTTTGCAAGGATTTTTCAAAGCTAATGCAGGACGAGTTTGAAATGAGTATGATGGGAGAATTGAAGTTCTTTCTAGGACTTTAAATCAAACAGACGAAAGAAGGAATCTACATCCATCAACAGAAGTACACAAAGGAACTTATCAAGAAGTTCAAGATGGAAAATTCCAAGCCTATGAAGACCCCAATGCATTCGTCTGGAGCGAATCTTAACAAGGATGAGTCGGGTAAGTCTCAAATCGACGATATACGAGGTATGATTGGCTCACTCCTTTATTTAACCGCGACGAACGACATTATGTTTAGCGTATGTCTATGCGCGCGTTTTCAATCGATCCCAAAGAATCTCATTTACAAGTCAGAAAGAGAATTCTTAGATATCTTGTTCGAACAACTAATCTCTCTCTGTTTTATAAGAGAAATAGTGATTTCAGTTTAAGAGGCTTTTGTGATGCTGATTATGCTGGAGATAAAGTGGAGAGAAAAAGCACAAGTGGAGGATGCCAATTTCTTGGATCATCACTAATATCTTGGTCAAGCAAGAAACTAAACTCCATTGCACTCTCAACAACTGAAGCAGAATACATTGCTACGGCAGGGTGTTGTTCACAACTACTATGGATCAAACATCAACTTGAGGATTATTCCAGGTTTGAGAATCAGATACCAGTATTTTGTGATAACACAAGTGCAATCAATCTCAGCAAAAATCCTATTCAACATTCAAAAGCTAAACATATTGAAATTCGTTTTCATTTCATAAGAGATTATGTCCAAAAAGGTATTTTCGATATACAGTTTGTTCAAACTGATTTTCAATGGGCAGATATATTTACAAAAGCTTTAGATAAAACACGATTCAATTTCATTAAAGAAAATCTTGGAATTATTTCTTTGAATGATTGAAAATTGTTTCGTCTGAGTTATTGATTGAATTCGTTCCGTCTGTATCTTTTTTTGTTCCGTCTGTACATTACTTCGTGTTAAGACGAAATATTGCGTCTGATCAAGTTGAATAGTTACTGTGGTAAAATTCAACAGACGCAACTGTTACTTTTTAATAAGTTTATCTCAAGTGTGCAGGGACAAATTAAAGAGAGCAATAAATGTGTCTGTCATTTATTGCACTATTCTAAGACAATGATAAGCACGCGCCATGAATTGCAGAGGTCAAATCAATCATTGAAAAGACAATGATGTGGACATGTCAAATCAAGGATAGTTTTCAATGGACACGTCATAAAAAGGGGCAGCTTCTCAAAATCTCTTTCGTCTGATGAATTGCAACCGTTTTTATTCTTTACTTATAAATACTTGTGAAAAATAACTCTTTCATTCTTTACTGCAACTTGAAACTGTTTGAACTCTCTATAACCTAAATACTCACTAAGCTTTCATTCTCTCTTTTCAAATTCTCAACAATGGCCGCCAAGAACACCAAAACAACCAAAACCTCTGAAGCCACCTTCTTCGCTCAAGACTTATTTTTGCCAAGCAAGTGGATATCACGGAAAACTCTGGAGATTGTTTCAAATAGAGTGGTGAAGATGTTTGACCACACTGGGTGGATGGGCTTCGCTGAGACGAAAGGCCCATGGCTGATGGAGGCATACGCCGAGTTTTGGAGCGATGCCAAGGAGTTTGATGATGGTATCGTTGGAACCATTGACAACAAAGAGTACATCATTACGGTGGACTCTATTGCTGAGGTCGGGAACTACAAGGCCGAAGGGCGCTTCTACTCCCCTAACTGGATGAAGAAAGAGTCAGAGGAACATGTAAACAAAGTCCTCTACGCGAAAATTCCAGATTCTGAAGATCCCAAGTCTTTCAGAGCAGGACTTCTATCTCCCACAGCAAGAATCATCCATAACTTGCTGTTCAATATTTTCACACCGAGAACAGGCTCTCGTGATAATGTGAGTGCTCGAGACAGATTCTGTATTTTCTACTGTCTGAGAAAAGGAAGAATGAGCCTCCCTCACGTTATTCTCGACCACTGAGTGAGTGCTTTGAAGAATCGAAATATTCGTAGGAAGAGCAGTATCCCCTACGCCACTTTCTTCTCCACCATCATCATCAACCAGGGTTTCGATGCCACTGGAGTCACATGACACCCTAGGGGAAAAGAAGTGATAGCTAGCACCTTTGCGAAGATGCATCTCACATCAAGCTCTCTACTTCGTTCACCAAATGAGGACACACCTCTATCACCCATTCCCAAAGAACCACACAGAGCCCGTATCAAGCGCGCTAAACCGCAAACACAAGCCCAAACACCGTCTGAAACACAAACCCAAACACTGTCCAAAACACTAACCCAAACACAAGCCCAAACATCAAACCAACCTCAACCTCCTCCTTCTGTGATAATATCTGAAGTTCCTTTTGAGGATGTTCTTGAGGAACCCCTCAAGAAAAAGAAAAGAACTATCAGAATCAAGCACATGAGTGCTAAAACAAAGACACAGACGGTATCCCCAAGTGAATACGAAAGGGTAACCATACCGTCTGAGAAAGTTCCGTCTGTGAAGATTCTAACAGACGAAGAAAAACAAAGGAAAGAAACAGAAGAAAAAGCAAAAGCTAGGAAGCTTGCGCTTGAGAAAGCTGCTAAAGGCAAGGATAAGGTGAAGCAAAAGCTTGCATCTGTTGTAGTTGGGAAGACAGATGAAGAGCGTCAACTCAAAGAGGCTAAGCGAGTCTCATCTTTGCTTCAAGCTGAAAGAGAAAGACTCTTTCAAGAAAGCATTAGGGGCATTGGATCGTCTGAGGGACCACCCGCTCAACCAACCTCAGAGGGCATGGACAGTGAAGAGACTGCCCAGATCCAGAAAGACAACGCCCAACTTGCGGAGGAGTTGGAAACTATGTTAAGCGAAGAAGCCTCTACAATGGAGACTCTTCCATATACAACACTCCCAGACGAACAAATGGCAACTTCTTCTGAGCCACTTGTTGCGTCTCCGCTAAATGCTTGCCCAGCACAGACGTTCCCTGCTGCGTCTGAAGAAGAAGTACTCCACAGTCAGACGATGGAAATTCCGTCTGAAGGCATTGTACTGGTTGAAGATGCTAGTTCTTCGTCTGATGAAGACTCTGTGGATACATACAGGGGGAGATCACATGCTGTGGTGATCAATCCAGAAGATTTACCCCCAAAGCACAAAATGGACTATTCATTTTTAAATGAATTAGTCATGAAGCGCTTCGCTAAAAGCACTTGTGCTGAGAAACCAATCAAGCCAGATTGGATCATTGGAGCGAAGTCTGATGAAGCCTCCAATGAAGCTGAATCGTCTGAGCCTGCTTCATTAGCAGACGATGAAGACTTGTACATACAAAATACACCATACATAGAGCTGAAGAACCCTTATCAGTATAGAGGAAAGAAGGGATTCCAGCTGGGGAGATTTGTCAACCCCATTATATACAATAAGCCCTTGAAGCCAGCGGATTTTGATGAAAATGTTGTCTATTCTCCAGAGGAGCAACGCAACTGGTTGAAGTGTCTGCCCTGGGACACTCTGGCGAATTTAAATATCAAGGGACTAGAAAACATAAAGGCTTATAAGGATCATCTCGCTGCGTCGGAGATTGAAGGACCAGCGCTTGGCTATGAACCCCACATTCCACAGAGAAATAATCCAAAGTGGAGGTTGCGATACGAGATCAATGCACCAGTTTTTCATCACTGTACAAATGGTGATATTGACTCTCTCCGCTATGAGCCGAAAGACTGCAAACACTAGCATCTTGACGCCATAGATCGCCATGATCCAATGCCATTCACAATTTCTCTCAATCAAATAGAGTATGTTGGTTTAGGCCACTCTCTAGGAATTATGCTCCCGTGGATGAGACCCCATTGTTCTGGGATCAACCCTCGCTACTCTCTCCTTCTAGATAAGTATGAAGATCCTGAAGATTTTGCTCACTGCCTCCCAGAAGACTACAATCTACCTTTCAGGCTGATGGCTGGTGCATATCGAAGGGAAGCAAAGGAAAGAACCATATCTATCTCCCACGTCGATCGCCAAGCTACGAAGGACAGAAGATATTGTCCCTTCATGATGGGTTCTCAGTTTTCCTCTTTAGTGACGGACGAAACAAAGTATTCTATCGTCTTAGACAGAAAAAGACCATGCTTGGTTAGATATCTGGCTAAGGGAAAAGAAAAGAAGGTTTCGTCTGTAGCTGACCACTGCTCTGGAACCATCTTTGATGAGGACTCTTCCGTCTGTGGCAGAGTGTTCCCTGGTAGTGCTTTTGTATATTCTCAGGAACAGCCACTGCTTGAAGTATCCATTCCAACCAAATGGTATACCTATCAATGGAACCAGAACTTCACAGCCTACCTCGATCTTCCTTTTTTCACGATGCATCTGAAGAAATCACCTACAGTGGTCATCATTGATGACACTATACCTCTTGTGGAGGAGCCTCAAACACCGCATGTGACAATTGCTGATGTGATGGAGGTTGCTGAGGCTGGTGAGGAGATGCCCAAGGAGAGAAAAGAAGAAGCTGAGGAGTATAAGACTCTGAAGCGCAAATATGAGGCCTTGGAAGAAGATTGTCAGCACTTGAAAGCTAAGAACAGAGAACTTGAAGAAAATCACACTTCTTTATCATCTCAAGTGCAGCAGCTTACAGACGTTGTCATGACCTTGCTGAGCAAAAAGCCAAAACCTTCTTCTTGATCAGAGTTTTGATGATCACAGCCCAAGGGGGAGAGAAAAGAAAGCATAATCCAAGGGGGACAGCCTAACCCAAGGGAAAGAAGAATGGTACAAAGCAAAGTCTGAGGGGGAGCAAGAGCAAACAAGAGCAAACAAGAGCGAGGAAGTATCGTCTTAGGGGGAGTAAGACTGTTGTAAATTTTTTTTAGTATAGAATATACAATGTAATTTTATTATTTCATTTGTTATCATATACATTGTAATTCGTTATTGTTTTCTGCTTTGAATACCATTGTAATAATCTGATTACATCACATTGATGTAACAAACATTTATAAAGAGGTATTTCTCAGAAAACATCGTCTTGATGTAAATCTGGCTCATAGAACTGTTGTTTCTGTCTAACCATGTCTTATGCAGAATTTCGTGGTATGGTCTGTAATCATCAAAAAGGGGGAGATTGTTAGATTGTTAGATCAAGGAAGATTAAAACCTCAAAATTTTGATTATTACAAGACAGACGAAATCAAGCTATCAAGACCTGCTAAGACGAAACCAACTCAGACGGAAGATGGCCCTTCAAAGTTTGAAGTGTTGCGTCTGTCCACAAGCCAAGACATCAGATGGAACCCGCACAGACGAAAGAAGTCTATTCAATTTGAAGTGTTACGTCTATCCAAGAGCCAAGTCATCAGACGATACTAGCACAGACGAAAGAAGACTACTCAAGTTGAAGACCTCCGTCTGTCCAAGAGTGAAGCTTAAGACAAAAGGATGAGACGAAACAAAGAAGTTTAAAGATTCATTTCGTCTATCCAAAAGTGAAGCTCAGTTGAAGTCTCGCGCCAAGATTTAAAATCTAAAGGAGTCATCATGAGAAAAATCTAAGATCTATATGGGGATCTGCGCTTTCACATCCAAAGTCAAAAAGGTCTCTACCTTCTTGTCACATCTCTGTACAAGTTAGTAAAAGGAACTGCGCACGCAATTCAGTCCGAGATATCCGCTGCAACTCTCATCTATCAATCAAGGACAACTGACAACCTTTTTGGAAAGTTCTCTAGAAGATCTCTAACGACTCTCAACGACATTCAAATGAGTCTAACGGCTATTTGAAGAAGATGCCTATAAAAGGACTTCACTACGACCAGAACAAGTTGGCGAATACGCTTATCTTCATCTATTTCTCAAGGATTCGCTAAAATTCTGTAATTATGCTTTATTGTAAACACCTCTCTGCGTAGAGGAGAACTTTGCTTTTCTAAAACATCTTTCAAAGTCCACTTGTGTGGCATTTTAGCCTGAGGAGGCTGTGTTCCAAAGAATACCTCTTGTAATAGCCTGTGGAGGCTGGGTTCAAAGAATACCTTGTTGGTTTAGCCTGAGAAGGCTGGGAGCAAAGAATATCTGTGTATAGCCAGAAGTGGCTGGGATCAAAGAATACTTGTAACCCTTTCACGGTTGGTAGTGAAAACTCAGCGGTTGCTGGGTAACTGGACGTAGTCTTGAATAGACGAACCAGTATAAAAATAACTGTGTTTATTCTTTTTGTTTCGTCTGATCAACTAACAGGGGATAATCACACTATAACGCCTGACCATTAAAAGCAATTTTTCAACATAAATATTGTTTCGTCTGAACAGCTTTGAAATCCACAGACGAAAGGGATAACTTTTTTTTAATTAACACAATTCAACCCCCCTTCTTGTGTTTTATCTTTTACACAAGTCCACTTTTATCATTTGATGATCTCCCATATTTTAAAATGTTTTCAAGAATGGAGGATCCCTTTGTAAACTTGGTTAAGTCATTGAGTAAGGACTCATTTTCTTTCTTTAATCTTTCGATTTCAAGAATGAAAATGTCCTTTTCAGACTCAGACGAAACATCACTTGATATTTTCTTGTCTAGAAACTCAATTTCAGATTTCAAAACTGCATTCTCTTCCAAAGCTTGTCTTAGCTTGGTTTTGCAAGTTTTGTATTGCTGATCAATAAAATGAGAGTTAGCTAGAAGAGTATCATATGATATTTCTTCTTATTCTGACTTAGACTCAGAAGAAGGGGATGAAGAAGTTTCATTGTAATTTACCTCTGTTGAGACATGATCTCCAGCCATGAGGCATATGTTTGTTGTTTCTTCTTCTTCAGAGGATTCCTCTGAGCTTTCACTGTCAAGGTCTTCCCATGTCAGTAAGCTCTTCTTTCCTTTATCTTTTCTAGAGCTCCACCTCTTTTTCAATCTGGGACATTCTGATCTCATGTGTCCCGGCTTTCTGCACTCATAACGCACAATCTTTGTGTTATCTTCTTTGGTTGATGACTTTTCAGGGAGCTTCTTCTCCTTTTTCTTGAAGAAGCGTTGGCCTCTTCCCTTCTTCATCATCATTCTTTTGAATCGTCTCGCCATGAGAGAGACTTCGTCTTCAGACGAACCATCAGACGATTCTGATTCAGTTGAATCAGCCTTCAAAATCTTTGCTTTCTTTTTTTTCCGTCCTTCTTGATGATTCTTCTTTAGGAGCGTTGTTGACAGACGGAAGAGCTATAGGTTCTTGAACCTTGATTTTCTCCCTTTTACATAAGAGCACTTCATGTACCCTTAAAGCTCCAATTAACTCATCTAGAGTTAATGTCTTCATATCTCTTCCAACTGAGATAGATGTGGACATAGCTTCCCAAGGAGGTGGGAGACTATTCAGGATCTTCATGTTGTTCTGGGCCTTTGTGAAGGTGATTCCCAGAGCAGTCAGTCCATTTAATATGGTTTGGAATCTTCCAAACATCATATCAATTGACTCTCCTTTCTTCATATAGAACATTTCATATTCTCTTTGAAGAGTGAGTGGCAGCCTTCCTTATTCTCACGTCTTCAGTGCCTTCATATGAGATTTTGAGAGCATCGCATAATTCTTTAACAGTTTTGTAGGCACAGAATCTGTTGTACTCTGTTATGGAGAGAGCACACATAAGAGCATATCTTGCTTTATTGTTCAGCTCCATCATAGAGTATTCTTCATTTCCCCATTCTCCTTCAGGCTTTACAATGGGGATATCTCCTGTGGTGATTATGTTCCATAATCTGTATTGGGTTGACTTGATGTACATCTCCATCCTGTCAGCCCAGTAGGGATAATCATCTCTAGAGAACGCTGGAGGTTTGTTCATGGAGGCTCCTCCGGATAAGAACGACGGTCCTTGTGAGTCCATGTTGGATCTTTTCCTCTAGCAGCTGTGAGGCGCTCAACCCATAGAGGCTGAGCTCTGATACCAAACTGTAAAAGATAAACACAAGAAGGGGGGTTGAATTGTGTAAATTAAAAAAATTTTATCCCTTTCGTCTGTGAGTTTCAAAGCTGTTCAGACGAAACAAAATTTATGTTGAAAGATTGATTTTAGAGAACAGACGTTATAGTGTGATTATCCCTCGTTAGTTGATCGACGAAACAAAAATAAACACGCTTATTTTTATACTTGGTTCGTCTATTCAAGACTACGTCCGATTACCCAAAGAACCACGAGTTTTCACTACAAACCGTGAAAAGGTTTACAAGTATTCTTTGAACCCAGCCACTTCTGGCTATTACAGATATTCTTTGATCCCAGCCTTCTCAGGCTAAACCAACAAGGTATTCTTTGAACCCAGCCTCCACAGGCTAATACAAAGGTATTCTTTGAAACACAGCCTCCTCAGGCTAAAATGCCACACAAGTGGACTTTGAAAGATGTTTAGAAAAACAAAGTTTTCCTCTACGCAGAAAGGTGTTTACAATAAAGCACAATCACAGATTTGAGCGAATCCTTAATAGATAGATGAAGATGAGCGTATTCGCCAACTTGTTCTGGTCGTGGTGAAGTCCTTTTATAGGCATCTTCTTCAAATAGCCGTTAGACTCATTTGAATGTCGTTGAGAGTCGTTGAGAAATCTTCTAGAGAGCTTTTTCAAAAAGGTTGTCAGCTGTACTTGATTGATTGATGAGAGTTGCAGCGGATATAGCGGACTAGGTTGTGCGCGCAGTACTTTTTCTGACTTGTACAGAGATGTGACACAAAGGTGAAGACCTTTTTGATTTTGGAGTGTAAGCACAAATCCCTATACTGATCTTGGATGCTTCTCTTGAGTGAAGAATTAAAAACTTGGCGCGAGACTTCAATCTTGACTTCACTTTTGGATAGACGAAATGTGTAATCAGTTGAAGTTGTTTCGTTTCATCCTTTCGTCTTAAGGCTTCATTCTTGGACAGACGGAGACTTTAGCTTTGACAGTCTTCTTCCGTCTGTGCACGTTTTCCGTCTGATGTTTTGGCTTGTGGACAGACACAACACATCAAACTTTAAAGGGCCATCTTCCGTCTGGTTTCGTCTGTGCTGTAATTAATCAAAACTTAGGGACATTCTTGATCTAAAATCTAACAGAATAAAATCACGACATATTTTATATCTAGAAATTATTATTTTAAGGATAAATTGTCCTTACCAAATTCCCGTAATCTAAAATGATGATTTATTAAAAAAATAAAAAAGTAAATTTAATAATGAGTATAATTACCTACCTAAATTAGGTTGTTTTCTAAACATGTTTTACACACGACAATGATATCACATCAATGTCTTACCCATCAAAGCAAAAAAAAAAAAAAAACCTCAATCAATCTTGTAGGTGGTTTTGTTGAATATAAAAAGAGCAATCAAGGTGCATTATTGTATTTATATTTAGCATTGACATCAGAAATTAACAAATAATCAAACACAAAGACTAGTTCTGTTGTGTTTGGAAGACAAAAGTTGACAACAGAGCAATTCCATTGGTCGCAGACAGAGAGAAAGAAAGAAACGCACTCTCACTGAATTACTAAGAGAATAAAGATTTATGTTTTGTTTTTATATGTTCAATTCTTTTACTGTTTTTCCGCAGTCACTATCCTTGTCTATTTCTACTCGCCAGTTAGCCACCATCTCCAGCCTTTTCTTGAGTTTCTTTCTCTTTTCTGTGGCACTGTTTGTCTCTTGCGTCAAAGAGCCTTTGAAAACAAGATTTTTGATGTCAAGTTTGAAGCTTTTTGCATTGGCATTTGTGTGTACTCCAAACAATGCTTAATTTCTCATCTGGGTATTTGATTTTGGTTTAAAATGGTGGTGGGTGACCGTTTTCCAGTGGGTATGCATGTACTTGCCGTTGATGATGATCAAACTTGTCTCACAGTGTTGGAGAACCTTCTTCGTAAATGCCAGTATAATGGTTCGTCACCTTTCTGTTTTAATTCGCTTAATTCGATTCTACATTAGTATTTGTGAATCGTTGCACTCTTTTTTTTTTGTTATTCTCTTCCCATGTGAAGCTTTAGACTCATGAATACTTCTTGGTTGGAAATTTTCTTTTTTTATTCTCCTAAAATCGAAAATTTTTGTTTACATGTCTTGATTTATTTAATTCTTTTTTAAAGAATGGTTCTTTTGTGTTGATACATTACTTTTATAACTATGTATTCTGCCATACTTCTGATTTTATAACTGTGTATTCTGCCATACTTCTGATTAAGCGTTTAACAATTGAAATTTGAAACTCTTTTTTGTCTTATCTCACATTTGTTTATGTGTGTTTCAGTTACTACAACTACCGAGTCAATTAAGGCGCTAGAAATACTGAGGAAAAACAAAAACAAGTTTGACCTTGTTATTAGTGATGTAAATATGCCAAACATGGATGGGTTTCAGTTGCTTAAGCTAGTGGCACTTGAAATGGACCTACCTGTTATCAGTAAGCTCAAGAACTTTTTGTCTTAACATTCATTCACCTTTGAGGTTTACTTTCTCCTTATTCAGAGATTATTGACATTTATCTGATGAAAATTTCCAAAATGGATTTGTTTAATTTTTTGTTGTTTTAAAAGCTAGAGAGAATTTCAGTTTGAGAAAGATGTCAACTCTTACAATAATGGTATAAATTCACTCATCAACCTAAACGCTTGCATTCTTGTGTATGTGTATGTGATCCAGTGTTGTCAGGATATGGTGATAGAGACCGGGTGATGAGAGGTGTTATACAAGGTGCTTGTGACTATTTAATGAAACCAGTTCGAATTGAAGAGTTACAGAACATATGGCAACATGTGGTGCGAAGGAAGATTGATAGCAAGGATAAGAATAAGACTCTAAGTGAGGAAAAAGCATGTAATATAGCTGCAGAATTTAGTCAAGCCATGGCATCAAAAAATGATGTTGATCAGAATAATAAACTTGGTCAAAAAAGGAAGGAACAAAGTGAGGTTGAGGAAGAGGAAGAAGATGATCAAGAGTGTGAGGAACCCTCAAATCCTAAGAAGCCACGTTTAGTTTGGGATGCTGAGTTGCATAAAAAATTTCTTTCTGCTGTTAATCAACTTGGCATTGACAGTGAGTTTATGTGCTAAAGAATATTTACTTTTCTAATTTTGCTTGACTTGAGAACTTGGAATTTTAGTGTGTCTATTTGGCACCTTAATATGAATTTCATAGCTTCTAACAGGGTTTCTTCAATTGTTATTGCAGAGGCTTTTCCCAAGAGAATACTTGACTTGATGAATGTTGAAGGACTTACAAGGGAAAACGTAGCAAGCCATCTGCAGGTATAAACTCTGAATTTCCAATTTATCATAGGTTCCTTTGGCTTCAAGTTTTGCCTAGAATCTAGAGTGAAAATTGAAGGGGATAATTTGCATTTTGAATTGGACAGATAATGATGTGAAAATATTTTAGGCCTGATTCATTAAAAATTTAATGATGGTAATTTATAAAACACAAGAAGGCACACTGCTCTAGATCCTGCCTTGTGATAATTTTATACAAGCCTTCTTTCATTTTGTATTGCAGAAATACAGACTCGGTCTCAAAAAGCCTACTCAACAGGCTAGCATGGTTGCTGCATTGGGTAGTAGTGATCCTTACCTGCAGATGGGTTCAGTAGAAAGCTGTCACACTTCGTCTGGATCAGGAGGAATGCTAAGCACCACTCTGCCATCATATGCATCTAGTGGAATATTTTGTAGGCTGAACTCTCCATCTGGCTTGAACATGAGAGGAATCAACTCTTCTGCAGTTGTTGATTCTGTTCAGTCTCAAAACATTAACAGCATCTCCATAAAATCACTTGCAGGAAAAATGCAACTGTCTACTTTTTCAGCAAATCAAACCTCTAGTGTATTACAAAGCATTCCGACATCAATTGAGGCTAGCCGATTTCAGCAGAACAACTGTTCAACTGGTATAAGGAAGTTTAGTCAACTTGATGATTTGGGTCGATTTAGAGTTTCTTCTGGTTTCTCAGACAGTAGAGGCACTGTTAGTAATGTGAATAATTCTCTAACCGGTTTCTCTAGTAGTAATTTACTATTACAAGGAAACTGCATGACAACACATAATGCAGGAGCATTCAGAAATCACTCTTCTCTTGGAGCCACTTCCATGAACACGCAATCTTTTGACACTGGCATCAGTGGTTCCTCTAATATTTTGGATTATAAGCAGCGTAGTACAAGTTGGCAGGGAACAGCTCAGATATTTAACTTTGCTGCCAACTCTTCTGCAGTCAGTAAGATTTTCGATAATGATCAACTGCCTCAAAATAACTTAATTTCCTCATCCACCTTTTGCAGTGGGAACAGTCCGATTGATTTTTCTTCAACTAGTGCTATTTCTGTTCCTTTGGAGGATGCTAGAGGTGGCCTACAATGCCAAGAAGGCTTACTTGGGAATATCTTATTGGCTTCATGTTATCAAAGCTGGGAAGCAGATAAAGGGGCTTGCAATAAGGACACGAGTCAAACATTCAATTCCATAAATTCTGTTTTTTCTCCTAAGGGAGACACTAGTCCCGTGGGGCATAGTTTAGATCAAAATAATACAGTTTGCAGTAATAGAGTTAATGCATCTTTGGTTGGCCAATTGAATGGGGTTAATCCATCAATCACGCAGTCCAGTGAAGTTGAGAAATTCTGTTCAATGAAGTCAGATGATGCTTGCATTTTGGAGACCATGAAATCCGAAGAAGTACTCATGCAGAATAGTTTTGAGTCCTTGGATGACATAATGAATGAAATAGCCAGACAGGTATGATCAAATATTCATGTAATTGTTCAATTTATAAGGGAAAATAGCATGTTCCTTTTCATCATGCTTTAAATGGTTTTCTGATCGGTCACGTAATTTGTTTTTGGATGCTTAGTATAAAACCATATTGGCCTCCCCCAATTTTGTGACTCCTCTGTTACATGTTTGTGGAAGGGCTATAGTTATGATCTTTCCATAATTCAGTTTCAGTTTTGGTCTAAATTAAAGCATTTAACGGTTGTTTTATTTGCTTCATTTCATCATGCAGGAGCAAAACGCGATTATGCTGATGGATGGAGAAATGGAGTTTGATGCTTACCATGTTGGATCATGCATTTAATTCTTTCGGATTCGTCGAGAATCAAAATCGTGAAGTTGTTTCATCGTATAATTTCGCATCGGTGTAATTTCCTGTTTTACTAATGGTCCTTAATGGGCATAGTGCGTGCTATTTGTACAGTAAAACCGCATCAAAATAATCGAGTCTCTTGGTATGACCTCTTTATACATAACATTAACAATATGAGTTATCTTCCAAGTATATGGGTTCACTTTTGGGTACGTAAAAGAATTAGAACGGAACTTACTTTACGCTTGCTTTTTAGTCTTAACAATTAAAATGTGATACTTCTCATCTATACTAATTTTATAAATCTCTGTGTGAATGTTTAATAACACGAGAGAGTTGGAATGAAATTATATTCTCGTGAGCTAGTTTATGATCTCAGTGAGAAACGAATTGCTTCATCATTTTTAGGAGATCATGAAGGACCCATCTCAATATGTTTTGGCAGTTCATAGGACTGAGAATGGAAACTGTCACTTTAACATCGATCATTCTCTAATGGTACAATCATGTCAATAACCCAAGTGTGTTGCTCTGTTGTACAAACATTCTAAAATCTGCCGAAGGGGGTGACACAACTCTAAGCAAAAGATATCCTTGATTTTTTCTGGCTTGCTCATCTAAAAATAATTTAAGTTTAACACAGTATTCATCAAACTCGAATAATCGTTTGTTTCGAGTAATGGTAATTACGTATAACTGTTTCTGCATGTGACGAAATAACACCGAGTCCCATATCCCATCATAATTTCTTCAGAATGATAAAAATATTTCAGACACATACATTACATGATATAATTACCGATTATTTTCTTCCTTCTTCCCATTAATGTTTCTATGAGAAATGCAGCATACCCCTTTGCAAGTATCTGATTTTGTTTCATAACAGCCTTCAACGAATGAAAACACCTTGATTTTTTATATCTTAAAATGGTAACAACAAATTAACATCACACCCAAATTGGACTTGGATTCTCTCCAGCTGCAGAAATGAGCCTGGAGGGGTAATTTTAGTGCAAACGAGTGATATTATAAATGTTCACCACAAATATAAATTCATATGGGATTATCACCGGAAATATGTTGAAAAGGCAATGTCAATGTCTTGTATCTTGCTTTAGTGCTTTATAGACCTGCAGAACACTCTCCTCCCTAGCAAACAAAGAGAAAAAAAAGAAACTCTCTTCTAACGAGTGGCCTTACGCAAGAAGGAACCAAAATCCCTTAAAAGACAGCAATTATATAGTCCCGGGATTGCAAGTAGACTTGCTAAGAAAATTTTTGATAAGACGTTACAAAATGCTAAGAAATTAATCTTTAGTTTTGTATACAAAGTGTTGTTTATATAGCATTCCCCTAATTCTTAATATATGGAATTGGCTGTAGCTGAATGTTGCTTAATGGGAACAATTGGATTCCATCCTCTTTCATTTTCACAATATTTGGATGAGATTGATGTTTATTAATTAATATATTATAATGCGGAATCATAACCAATAGTTAGAGGTGTGAACTAAGAAGTGAGTTTCTGTATTTCACCAGGTTTTTCATTTTTCACTAATATTTTATGTTACACATGGATTTTATCACTAGCATGGAGATACGGTTGAGAATGGCATTACTGCCAATTTAGCATTAGGCAGTGAAGCTCCAAATGTTCTGGTAAGCCAGAAGGAAGATAAGGAGGGAGTATTTACAGAGATTTCATAAGTAACAACTGGTACATTATTTTGAATCTTTTGTTTGCTGTGGATTGTATGATATTGTCCTGATTACACACAATGAATATGCCTATAAGGATTTTTTTGGGTAAACATTTCCATAATATCTTAAGAGAAAAAATAGGAAGTAAAAATAAAATAAATTTCTCTATAAGCTAAAATTAACTTACACATAAACTAATCGGCGGAATCTCTTATTTTCATTTATGCACAAGTTCATATTATCTTATGGAAAAGTTCATTTCATTTTTTCTTATCTCATTTTCCTATAGGAGCTTATGGAGAAGTTTTACCCAAACAAACCTAAGTCTATAAGCCAAGAGAAGGGAGATGAGGTGTTCTTATCAGTGTAATTTTGCTTAGACTAGAAGCTACTAAGCACAAACACTTAGGAAAATGGGGCGTGTTCATGTCATTGTTATATTTCATGAGAAACTTCAAAAAGCATCTGGACCCCTTTAGAAAAGATAGTAAAAAAAAATGTATTCAATATTCAATTTCCCATTTGTTTTTCTGGTGAGCAACCCAACCTCCTCAGCTTGGGCTCCTAACAGGGGCCTCCTATGCTTAGACCTTAGTCCTCTTTGTTTAGTTTTCTGACTGATAAAAAAAATTCCCATTTGTCTTGTCAGTTTTCACAATATTTCCACTATATTCAATTCCCAAAGTCCAACCACTCTACATGTAACTACAATTTGGAGAAACTCACTTGATGAGTACACACTCAAAATGAACTTCAATGTGGCGAATAATTCCTAACCTCTACTCAACCACAGAGAATAATTACACGACAGATTATACAACATCCCAGCACTCCAATGACCAAATGGAAGAAAAACACCACAATGTGTGCACTTAATAACCAATGAATATTGAAATTGCACGATTCAAACAAAGTGAACAACTTTTCCAGCATTCCCAATACCAAGGCATCATTCTAAATTCCCCCCATTAACTTCCTTTGGCCCTCACAATACAACACAAAATTAATCTACAAATCCATAAATGAAATAGAACAAAACAACTCAAATGCAATAAACATATAAAATCAGAAAACAAGAGTAAACAAAGACTTACAAGTTACAAGTATGAGTAAGCAGCATCTATTGAGGAAGACCCTGTTGTTCTTCAAGATTCTTAACATGAGCTTTGAGAACCATCAAAAGTTCTCTAGCAGGAGCCTGAAGGGTTCCAACCAAAGCGGAAGCAGGGCTCTTCAAAGCCCCCAAAAGAGTAGCATAAACCTCAGCGCGAGTGGGCAACGTTTCAAGCTTCTTAAACTCATCAGGACCATAAAACTTGCCTTCAAAAACGGCGCCAGTGAAATCATTATCCTCAAGCTTCTTCTCCTTCTGGAAGTCTCTATAAGGTTTAATCGCAGAAGGAATCTCCTCAGTGTGAACAAAGAGCCAGACATTCATTCCCTTCATGCAGGGTTTGAGAGTCTCCCAGGGCGTGCCTTCTACGGCCTTGTAAACGAGAGTGTTCTTGGCAACGATGAGTTTCGTTGTGTCGGGGAGGGTTTTGCGAAGGTCCTGGAACTGTTTCACTGTGAACCCTTTGTAGTTTATTCCCGCCAGCAGGTAACAGTTTTCCAGTTGCTCACGAACTGTTTCCACTGTTGTCTCCTTTTTCGTGCGAGGAATTGCCGCGCGGATCGATGGCAACCGGTGCTGGTAGTGGTGGTGGGTGTGGGCTGGGCCGCCCGACGGAATTGTTAACGGGTTCATGGGCCTGGTTAAGAGTTGTCGGGCTTGGGATTTCGGAGAAGGGAGACCCAAGCTCATTACGGAGGCAGTGGCTTCCATGTTGAGAATTGAGCAAGACGATAAGTGTAGTGTGAAATGAGGTTACCTTATCTTATCTATCATTTGCTTTTCATGTGCCATTACCCGACTTTCAATTCTCGGGTACTTTTACCCGTACCCGTACCCGACCCAAATACTATTCCACCTTCTTCTAACACGTTCGCGGCTTCAACATTTAATTTATAATTAATTAATTCTAAAAAAAATATTAATGTTGTACACGTGTAAGGCCAAGCATTGTCCACGACAACGTTCGAAACTCAAACTCGGTTACAAAACCCAAGTTCGGTGATGTTAAGGACAACAAAACCCAAACAAACACTGCAATTCTGTTTCGTGTTTTATAGTGTTGCGCTTCTTTCTTTCTCTTTAACGTTACTAAGCGTGAAACATTATCGTTGTGGATGGCGACGAAGGCGATGGAAGTGGTGAAGGGTTTGGACTTGAAGCGGTACATGGGTCGGTGGTACGAGATTGCGTGTTTCCCGTCGAGGTTTCAGCCCAGTGACGGCGTTAACACCAGAGCCACCTATACTCTTAAAGATGACGGCACCGTTAACGTTCTCAATGAGACTTGGAGTGGTGGCAAAAGAAGCTTCATTGAAGGGACTGCTTATAAGGCTGATCCCAATAGTGATGAGGCTAAACTCAAGGTCAGATTTTGGGTGCCTCCGTTTTTACCCGTTTTTCCTGTTACTGGGGATTATTGGGTTTTGTTCATTGATCCTGATTATCAGTTTGCTCTCATTGGTCAACCTAGCAGGAATTATCTCTGGGTATGTACGCTTATCACCCTTTTACTGAAAATCGTCATTTTTCTTTTGTTGCAAAATGTATGAACAAGGTTTTAAATTGTGTATGTGATTGTTGAAATGGGGAATTAAGGATGGACAGAAAAGGGGAGGTAGGAGTTTACTGTTAAACAAAAGTTCACAATTAGAACTAATATTTTTCGATTAAAAAAATGTGTTTTTTGGTATTTCTTGATATCGTGAAAAATTGTGGATAAATTTGGTCGATGCAACTGGTGCAGTCACAATTGTGGTGGCAAGACGCCCAAAACATTGATGTTGCTGCCAAAATTGCGGTCAAAGACTAAAATTTTAAACCTTGTTTATGAATATAGATGAAACCCATATGGTGTGTGGCACACTTGGTTTAACTGTGTCTTTTAAGGGTGTGGTCAGAGATTTGGTATCCAGACATGTGTATGGAAGAACATATGTTGAGAGATGTTACCTCAAATGGATTTTAGCATTACGAGGGATTATTTCTTTTCTGTGAGATAGAAATGTCTTGGTTTCAAAATAGAAGAAATATATAGATTAATGATGAAGTTTGGAGATGAGAAATTGATGATGTTTTTGTTTGGTTAGCTAGAAATTGGTGCATTTGTTTGGTTTGTGAACGTTTTCTTTATAATTTGCTGATTTCCTATCATAATGTGGGGTGCTTTTGGTCCCTAGATACTGTCCAGGAAGAACCATATGGATGATGAAACCTACAACGAGCTTGTGGAGAAAGCTAAGCAGGAAGGGTATGATGTGAGCAAGCTCCACAAGACTCCACACACCAATCCTCCACCAGAGGAAGAAGGTCCTCAAGACACCAAAGGCATTTGGTGGATCAAGTCCCTTCTTGGGAAATAGGCATGGCTGAAGGTGAAGGAGTGTTGCATATCGTTAATAAAAGTTGTGAATCGGAGCAATTTAGTTTGGATATCTGTATTTTACACATGTTGGCTTGTTCTGTAAATAGACTAAGGTGATGAGGTATGAACCTTTGTAAATTTGGTGTTTCATGCTCTGATTGTGCTTGTTCTTTTAGTTGTTTAGGTGAGAATCCAATGTTTTATTACTTTAAAGCGACTTCTATTTTGCTTTTACTTTTTCTTTGTTGAATTTTCTGGTTAACCTTGGGGTTTTGTGCGATTTATCCTTTATCTCTAGACACACATTTCGGTGTGGCAAAGATAAGGTAATGGGTATTCATTCATATCACTGTGGAGTGTCTGAATTACATCATAGATACACATGGTTTTTATGAGAGTAACTCGGTAGAAAAGTAGATTCTGAAAAACTATCTAGAAAAGAGAAAAGAGGAAACTGGGTTATGAACCAAATCTAACAGCGGAGTGAATACACCAAAGGATGTCTTGAATGCTATAAAAAGCACTTGAGAGAAAATTTACATAAAAAGACTTGTGAGGTTGTATAGAACTGAGTGCTCTGACGGTAAGAAGTTAACAATAAATGGTTTAACTTGAAAATATTTGTCCAATGAATCTCAAATTATGTTAGAAGTTCATCAATTACATGTCTTTTGTGTACGGATACCTTTATAACTAAGCAACTATGGCTTAAACAAGCAATTGTTTGTTATTTGCAAATGACAAGTTGACAACTCCAACAAAACAAGCAAAAGATCATTATTTGCAAATGACAAGCTGGCTACTCCAACAACGAAATTCCACAAGTTTACTAAACTTAAGAAACTGCAATTGTAGTTGCTCTTTAGTGACT
This sequence comes from Hylodesmum podocarpum, assembly GCA_026586105.1. Taxonomy (NCBI): domain Eukaryota; kingdom Viridiplantae; phylum Streptophyta; class Magnoliopsida; order Fabales; family Fabaceae; genus Hylodesmum; species Hylodesmum podocarpum. The sequence continues at coordinate 6,297,182 of JALJEV010000650.1, read as the reverse complement.
TGGATGTCCAAGTGATTCCACTAATTTTAGATCTTATAGTAAAATGAAAATATAAGACGCAACAAGGATTTGGAATCCCTACGCAAGCAGGATTTTGCCATAATGCTCATTTATTCTTTGCTCACTAAACTGAACAACTAAATTGAGTTCCCAATATTTGAAAAAAGAAAATTCATTTCAAAGGCTTAATTGAATTTGAAGGTTGACGATTGCCATTGGCATTCTCAGGAGTACACTGACTCGGTGAAAAACAAATGACTGAATAAATGACTAATATAGGATGTGACATGATATGTGATACTTCAAATTTTTTATGGATTACGTTGAAGAAATTTAGAGATTTTTCTTTTTAGTTTTGTACAACTAAGAAATAATCTTACTCAAGTTAAATAAATTATTACAAATGATACAACCTTCTTTTAAATGAAAATAAAATTATAAGTCTACCAAATTAATAAAATTTAATTGAATATTTATATTTGATGCAAGATGAAGAGAGATAAAAGTACAACCTTTAAATGGGATGCATTTATATAAAACGGTTTTAGACGATGAATTATTTATAAATTAGATTTTATAAGACATCTAAAGATTTTATTGTTAAATCAATCAATTCATAGTGATAACAAAAATCATAAATCAGATTATATAAGAATTTAAAAATTTTTGATATCAAAATCAATCGACTCACCGTAAGTAATGTATTATAATTAGATGATTATGTAAAATATGTTACATTCACATATTATTACATCATCCATAAAATCACCATAAATAATGTATTATAATTAGATGATTATGCAAAATATGTTACATTGACATGAGTTTGATTTTAATTATACCATTATTTTTTAGAAGGTCAAATTGAAAAAAAAAAATATTCTAAAAATTATAAGCAGCAGCATCATGTTCCCTTAGGACCAAACTGTTGTTTTCTTAAAAATATAAAATAAAAAAATTGAAAGATATGGGTTTCTTTGTTTTGTTTTTCAATGCGAAAAGATATCTCTCGTGGGAAAGATGAGATAATTTAATTATTCATAATTTTCTGAGTGGTACAAAATAAATGAATAACATGTAATAAAGAGTTATATTAAACGGACTGAGGAGTTATTAATGCTCTGGAAACGAAGCAATTGCATGGCCAAGATTAAACAATAATGGTTAAAATCACATAGTTAACTATGGAAAGTTTGTTTTACCTAACCAAAAACGGCAAATAATTGTTAGATTACCAAAATGACATGTTATTAGTTGTCATATGTAAGGAAATATTTAACAAGCTATTTATGCTGCGTGAAAATGTGTGGAAATAGATAGAAAAAATCTTATTTGTGTATCAATCTCCCTCATCAATCTTCTTCCTTGATGCCATTACATTCCCCTGAGGGTTTTCCTCAGAAAAACTCACAGGGAATGCCTGTTTCATCCATCCAATAGATCAAGATATGATCATTAGTTTTTGGGTATGCATGCCACCTTCAATAACTTGTTTTGTTTCTAGTTTCCTCTGAGGCGTTATAGTTTTGGCATGAATAAATATTAGAAGAAAAAGGGATTAAACAAGTCTTTGAAGCCATTATATCATCTCAGGAAAACGGTTTTCATTATGGAATGTTAATGCAAGAGGAGCGCTAAAAGGGCTTGATACCTACAATACAAGAAGTTGCATTTCATTTTCTAAGGTCTTTGTAACTCTAATTGCTTATCTTGGTTGACATTGACACGTTGAGTTTGAACTGTGACAGGATAAGAAAAAAATGTTCAGAAGCTTGTTTCTTATTTTCTTGTTGATTCATGCAATAGTGGCTCAAAAACCTGAAGTTCCAAATCCAACAAATCTTCCTCAACCTGAACTTCCAAATCAAATTAATCTTCCTAAGCTTGAATTTCCAGAGCCAACAAATCTTCCTAAACCTGAACTTCCAAATCTAAAAAATCTTTTTAAACCTGCACCTCAAGGTCCTGCCCGTCCCGCCCAAAGATGGTCAACATTAAGTGGTTGGTATCCATAACTAGTTTGTCTAACTTGCTTCCATGTGGGAAGCTAATTCCTTGTTCTTTTGTCAATGTTTCAATGTTGTGATTCTTAATTTTGCAGGCAATGAGCCTCTTGTAATAAGCCGTGGTGGCTTTTCTGGACTCTTCCCAGAAGGCAGTCGTGACGCAATTGCGCTATCAGAAGGCATAAGCATTTTCTTGTGCAATCTTATGTTGACAAAAGATGGTGGTGCCTTTTGTCTCACAGGCGTGACTCTTGACAATGCAACAACTATAGAAATGTTGGATCCTAAGGTGAAAACCTACAATATTGAAGGGAAGGACGTGCAAGGACATTTTTCTGTGGATTATGATGGTTTAACGATTGACCAGAATGTATCAAGTGAGTATCAATATTCTACAACATTTTCTTCAATAGTTTTGTTGTTAGGAAACCTTGCCATTAAAATTTTATCAGCTGAAACATGAGCCGAGCCAATTCAATGTGAGTAACTCAGAATAATAAATTGAAAATAGATTATAGATTGAAATAGGAGCCATTCGGAATGACAAAATAAGAGAAAATATTGTTAGGATTGGATTGGTAATGCATATGAATAGACTTGTTCGTACTTAGCAGATAATAGATTATCGCAGATAAACTACAACACAGAGAACTAGCTAGGCTTAGGCTTACAAGTACAATACATATACACAAGCAATATGGCTAGATTGAGCTTTGAAATTGAAGGTTTTCTCTTTGCTATGTATTCTGCAGCGACTCAGGCCATATTTTCTCGACCCAGTTTTTATGATGGTCTTTACCCGGTTCTTAATGTTGATGGTATACTAAGCGAAAAATCAGACCTAAGATTTTGGTTGAATGTTCAGGTTCTCTCTCTCTCTGAATACAGGCCCTCCTGTGAATGCATTCCTTAATTTCTTTATTTTACTGATTTATTGATACTAATTGTGCGTTTTGTTACAGAATCCAGAATTCTACACCAAACAGGGATTAAAGGCGGTGGATATTGTTTTAGACCTGCTGAAGGCTTATAATAACATAGAGTTTGTTTCATCTGCTGATATGGGTTTCTTGAAAAGTATAAGTGGGAAACCAAACAGGCCAACTAAGATCATCTTTAAATTTCTTAATCTTAATCATGTTGAACCTGAAACCAAGCAGCCATACAGCAGTATGGTGAAAGATCTTGCCTCAGTGAAGTCATTTGCCTCGGGCATTATGATCCCAAAAGATTACATATGGCCACTTAAACCAGACAAATATCTAGGACCTCCCACAACACTTGTGACTGATGCCCATAAATCAGGACTAGAAGTTTATGCTTCTGGTTTTGCTAATGATTTCTTTGCTGCATATGATTATAACTATGATCCTACGGCTGAGTACCTTCAATTTATAGACAAAGGAGAGTCTGTTGATGGTGTTGTTACTGATTTCCCAGTAACAGCAACAAATGCCATTGGTGAGATGACAAATCTAGCCTAAGTTCACAATCTTTCTCTAACTAGCAAATCCCCGCTTCAACTTTTCTCACAATTTTGTTTTCTCTTACAGATTGCTTTGCACACAACATTAGCTTGCCCAAAAAAGGTGTGTATATTACTAATCTTAAAATGTTGTCAATCATGACCATAGATAAGATATTGAAATCAAATCAATGACAAATATATAACCTCGTACATTTGTTTGTGTAGGACCAACTTTGATCATAACCAACAGGGGAGCAAGCGGAATTTATCCAGGCAGCACTGATCTTGCATATCAACAAGCAATAGATGATGGCGCTGATATTATAGATTGCTCAGTTCAAATGACAAAAGATGGAATTGCTTTCTGCTCAAATTCCACAGACCTAACAGCAGATACCACTGCAATGCCTAAATTCTTGTCTCGATCTTCTAAAATCCCAGAACTTCAAGCACAAAATGGAATTTTCTCTTTTGACCTTACATGGAGCGAGATTCAAACATTAAAACGTAAATCTTATATAGAACTTCAAGAGTTTAAGTTCAAACTCAACAATTAAGATTCCATTAATCAACTTAAACTACAAAATTTTTTTGTTTCAGCTCAAACGGTCACTAAAGGAGGTTTGATGAGAAACCCCGCACAAAAGAACAGCGGTAAATTTGTCACCCTCCAAGAATTTCTGGAATTAGCCAAGACTAAGGCAGTTGCTGGAATTTTGATCAACATACGAGTGAGCAACATCCTTAACTTCCCTATAATACTTCTATTTGAAAAAGAAAAATGTAAAATAAAAGATCCTATCGTCACTAACTGTATTTGCCTCACAGAATGCCAACTACCTTGCATCAAAAAAGAGTCTTGACATTGTAGCTGCTGTCACCACTGCTTTGAGCAATGCCTCCTTTGACAAACAAACAACACAACAAGTCCTGATTCAATCAGATGATAGCTCGGTTCTATCCAAGTTTAAAGATATCCCATCCTACAAAAGGGTGATGTTATTCTGTGATAGAATAGGTGATGTACCTAAAGAGACAGCAGAAGAAATAAAGAAGTATGCAGATGCAGTGATGCTACCAAAAACTGATGTTATCGAAGTATCTCGATCCCTGTTAGGGAGAGTAACAAATGTTGTTCAAGAGTTGAAAGCTGCAAATCTCTCAGTATTCATCCACACTCTCAAGAATGAATACACAACCCTGGCATTTGACTACTGGGCAGATCCTAATATCGAGATTGCTACCTACATTCAAACAGCTAAGGTTGATGGAATTGTGACCGAGTTTCCAGCCACTGCAAGTAGATTCATGAGTAAGTCATTCAAATCTCAAGAGCTTTCTTCATCTATAAGCCAACTATTATTTTTCATACACAAAGTTCTAACTTCATCTAACTTTTTATAATATGCAGAAAGTCCATGTAGCGACCCAACGGCTGATCCTACTATCTTACCAGCTCAACCTGGTAATCTATTAGGAACTATTGCACCTGAATTGCTGCCGCCGGCGGAGGCGCCACTTCCTTCTCTAGAGGTTGCAAAAGTAGTTGATCCTCCTCTCCCTGCGGTGACTAATTCCCCTGAAGCAGAGCCTGCTGCTCAAGACAATACTGGTGCTAGCGATGCACCACCAAATACTTCTCTCTCTTCAAGTGCAAGGCCAAATGTTGCTAACTCTGCTATTTCACTTATAGCTGTGTTGGCGCTTGCTAAGCTTTACACTGGTCATTAATGTCATTAACCTAGCAAATATATAGATCTCTAGTTTTCTACTAACCTTGTAATACTTCTATTTTAATATGAATGATAGAATTATAGAATATACATGACAATGGTTCTCTCAAAATTATTGGTGTCAATGGCATAATCCATTGCATCAGATTGTGAGTCGATAAATTCTAAAAACTGTGGAAGCTTTCGCCTTACGTCCAAATCAAGTAAAAACAAAAAAAATAAAAATGGTAAGATAACCGGTTCAATTGTTGCAATAATTCGGATTGTGCAACAAGATGGTGCACAAGTTTTAGTTATAATTCTAATGATTCCGTAAATTAGAATGTAACTAATTAAGTTTCACATCAGTTATTGTTAAAAATAAATTATTAGAGATTTACAAAATCAAAATCTTTGAAATTTAAAAACTAAACTTAATTAGTCTGTAAGATTTCGAATTCGCATCTATCAGTTCCCATTAACGCAGATGTTGCAGTAGTTGTTACTTGACAATAAATGCCTCAAAACTGTAATTACATCGTGCATACACCACTATCCTGTAAAAATTAGGGTTTCCAGAGCTGATACAAGGAGAAAACAAAATCACACACAATCAGTTAACGCTACGTTAGTTAGATGATGTGTGGAATGAAAGAGAGAAGAGAGTACTGATGACTTCGAAGAAACCTCGATTCCCTTCTCTCACTCCATACACCTCTGCCAAACGCTGCGTTAAGATAACGCTAGAAATGGAATGATCTTCGGTTGAGAATTTCGGTGAGGCTCAGATCTAACAATAGATGAACACGATCGTCGATAAACAACATCGCCATGGATGGCTGCAACAAAATTCAAAATCAAGTTGCCACGCCACCGGCGGACGAAGTTCGTCAGCGACCGATCCATGAAATCCACACTCCAAATCCATCTTCACAGCCTATTAGAGTCGAGAGAGAAAGAAAGAGCGCGCAATGTACGCAATAAAAAGAAAAGAAAAAAAAAAGATAATCATTCATCAGAACGATAGCCAGAGAGAGAGAGAGAGAGAGAGAGAGAGATGAATTATTATTATTATTATTATTAATAAAGCAACGAGGTTAATTTCGATGGTCCGAAGAGAATGGAATATGAATATGGCAGCTTCCTGCTTCCTGCTTCCGGCGTGAGATTAGGGTTGTGTTGAAGCATCAACGAGAGATCTCGTTCTCAGACAAGGAGTGTGGCTACTGCAAAAACCCTAATCTGCTCTTCCATTTGCACTAGCTAAAACTTAAATAGGGGACTCGAGCAGAAATATTTCCCTCTTGTCCAATTCTGTCCTGCTGGCTATTGCCTTGAGGGGTTAATGGATTAATGGTATTTTAGTCATTCACTAATATGGATTTGGGGGCTAGTTGTCCTTACTGACAAAAGTAAAAATTATTTAGCGCAAACTATTTATTGAAATGCTGCATTTTGGTTAAATTCGTAAATTACGTGGAGAATTTTAAAAAGAAATTGATCTCATTTTGAAATTATTATTCACATTACTCTTCTTATGAAATTCAATGCGACATGTTATTTATCTAATGAAGTTACCTGAATTTAGGTGACTTTACTACGTTATTATTGAAGTTACAACAGTGCTTATTATTTTTTCACATCAGCATACCACACATATAAGTAATATCATGTTTCATGACGTGTTATCGCCTCATAAATTCATAAATTCTGTTGCAATTTCAGTGTCAGCAAATCAGTTTGTAATTTTGATTAAATAACATAATTTCAATAAATAATATATAACTAACCATTAACCTAAATAGTTTTTACATTTTATCCATTCAAGACAATTAGCCGGATTTGAGCCTTTTAATTTTGGTCTTCTGTATTCCTAGAATATAATAATTTTGATCCTATGCAAGAATTAAAAAGAAAATGAAAAACTCACTTAAAAATATACTTCCATTAACAAATCTTGAAAATCCAGACTATAGTATTGTTTGTAAGTGACAAAATTTTAATTGAATACCCACAAACTTTTTTAACTAAAAAAAGTCTTTAAAAAATCTAATGAAATTTTGAACTAATAAACCTCCTAAAATAATGACTGAGATCTTTGTCTAGAGATTCGATGAAACTCAAATTTGGCACGACAATGGGATCAATTATCGAACACAACACCAGCACCTAACGAAACCCAAAATCTGAGAAATGTGTCGCGCCACCAGCAAGTGTTGTTTGACAACTACTGACCTTTGGATCCACATTCAAAAACCATCTTTACCGCCTCTGAGTTGAAAGAGAAAGGTAACTTTGAATGAGAACAAAAAGAGAGTGAACATAGCAAAAATAAAAATAAAAAAATGAGAGATTAAGGTTTCTTGCGAGGTGATGAAGTTTATTTCCTTTGTTTCTGTTGTGAACTTGTGGTGGTACCAAAATAGCTATTAAGATAAAAGTTCTCGTTGAAAGATTTGCAAATGAAATTCCTAAACTTATATTGTTGGAAATATTAAAAATCACAAGAACCTTTTACATACATATAAGTGATACATATAAGTGAGGAGCAATTCTCCATATAGATTCCTAAACTTATATTTCATTGACAAATGAATTCTAGATACAATAGAGGTTTTGCTCGAAAATTTCATAATTATCCCGTTGGAATATAAGAAAAGGAAGAGTAATCAATATCAACTTGACAATTTACAACAAACAAAATCATCGCCGACATCTCAAATTCAACCCCCAAATAGAGGTTAGGATGCAAGAAGCATCTATTCAGACTGTCGTTTCACCAGAGGAACTGCCACTACCGTGTTCATGCGTCACCAACCATGCCAATGTTTTTTCATAGGTAAAGTTTGGGCACCTCAAAAAAAAACGTGCCCCGGTTGCGGTTAGTCCAACTTCTACATTTTACCACTATATACAGTGTATTATAATGTATTGGGTGCGTGGTTACAAAAATGGCATAGCTACTGCACAGTTACAAGTAATCTCAAACCCTAAAGATGTTATTTTCAACCTAATATTCTAAATCGCTTGAAAGGGAGCTTTATAGAATAATAAGCCCCCTGTTTCTCATCTAGTTATCCACCTCCTTTTTCGGGCTGGTCGCTTTTGTTTGACTTCTGAATCCATTGGATTTTCATTTTCAGCAGAAGGCAGTGGTTCATTCTCTAACTCTTTGATAACCACGGCCTCTTTCTCACTTGGCATTGGAAGCTTGAAGGTCTTTTAACTTCAAGGAAGATGATGACTTGCTGCTGATACTGAAATCCCTTTCTCACCTTTCATATTTAGTACGTCCTCGCTGAGAACCTTGTTGTTCATCATCTGAGATGTCTTCCCTATGTTTTCTAGACAGACAATGCCCTGGAATTTCATCCTCTGCATGTTCATCACGACCACTTGATTTTTCCTTCCTAGGTTGCCTTTCCTCACTACTATATTGATTTCCACAGACATAAGTATCACTGTGGCTCTTATGATGTGGGCTTTCACCATGATTCCGATTTGTCTTTTTTAATTGATCACGGTGTCGCATTGCCTCTCTAGATTGAAATTCTATCTCTGAAACTCTGTGTTCATCCTTGGCCCTGACATGGCCAACCAATGTCTTTTCTTCGGTTACTTGTCCACTTCTTACATAACTCTGTCCTCTTCCATGCTTAGATGGATGTTCTTGGCGAAACTGTTTCACTTCATGCCACTCCTCTCTACCTCTCTTCCTGTTACCCATCTCCCTCAGTTGCCAGGTCTTATTCATTTGTCTGGTAGCATATTGATCATGAAGATTGTCTCTGCTTCTTTGGTGCTCATCTCTCTTCCATGGATCAAATACTGAATCACTTACTATTTTGTGCAGGCTGACATTCTCTCTATAGCCATACAGAACTTCTTTGCCTACATGCTCCCTCTTATGATATTCCGAATTTTCCCTCCTCCTGCTATGGAAATCCTCCACAACTTCATGCTTATCTTTCAAGCTATAATCTCTTTCCGCGTGTCTTGAGACTCTTGACCTGACATCCTTGTCATATGGAACCCTGTAGCTATCATTATCCAACTGTTTTCTTGAATGAAAGCTATCATTGTTGTCATTTCTCTCATTTTCTCCAACCCTATCCCTCTTTCTTGGCTTGTCATTTCTAACCCTTCTGCAATAGAGATCATCATCTCTACGTACCCAAAACATGTCAGACCTAATTCTATCTCTTTGAGTATCAAATCTATCAATATTTGTGTGCGACTGATGAGCTGAGCCAGGATGCTGGTCCCTGTGAGGGTATGAGTCTTCTCTACTTTTAATCACCCTACCACTTCTCTCAGGTTTTTTCCTCCCATCATGCTCTTTTCTATGGAATACCAGCTCATTTTCATCAGGTTGTGGTCTAATGCTACCCAGTTGAACAGACTGTGGATCCTGAGCTACTTCTTGAAAACCATCCTCCTCCCATTGTTTATTATAATCCCTGCTGCTTTCTAATTTTGCTTTGATGTTATCGCTACTTCTCACGGTTTTTGAGTCCAGCCAATGACTGCCATCACCAAGCAAAGGTCGCTCAGCTTGAGGTGTTACCTTCTGTCTCTCTGATACCTCGTCCTTAACTGTACCTCTGTTGTGTACTGTATTTAAATCAATGTCTTCCTCTTCCAACCTGGAAATTCCATCAGCTTTCCCAGTTTCCTCAAGCTGCTTGTTCTCTATGCTGGACTCCTTCACATCCTCAATGGCAGATGATGGTAAGTGTGTACTGTGTCTACCTTCCATGCTTTTAACCGACTCTTCTTTTGTAATGTCAACAATTGTCATTTCTCTACTACAGGTAATATGAGGCGACTGATCACATACTCTTCCAAGCCTTTGCCTGCAATTAGAAAAACAGAGACAGTGTTAATGAATTGAAGATTAAAATAACTTGGCCCATTACATTCATATTCATCAAAAGCCACCAGAAAATATAAAGCAAATAACAACAAAAGTTGTCCCTAAAAATAAAAATTTCAACTAATAGCCAAAAGCTCTACACTAGAAACTTCAAAGTCATTCCTTCATGTAAGGTTTCTAAGCATTACACCAATCCTTGGCATGAATTAACCAGTCATAATGATTTTTATCTTCTACATGTACATTAGTAGGACTGGCTTTCACATTCAGCATTCTTCTTCCCACCAGCTCTCTCTTTTGACCATTACAATCCGTGGGAAACCATTCAAATACTCAGGCTCTAACCTTGGAATTTCATGTCCAACTACCCGTTCTTCACTATAATCCTTTCTCTGGGGTTCACCGTCCTCTTGTTGATCTTGAACATCACTTCTTGCACTGGAATCATCAGGTGCTGGATCCTCTAAAACAATCTGTTTGAAAAAATACTGAATAACAAGTACACTGCACATGCAGATCCAAAATAAAGAGTAATCTCATTACTGCATATGTGTAAAGACAATAGCTCAAATACCTCGATGATTGCATCGGAATCATGAATTCGAGGAGGTAGGGTGTCAATGGAAGGAAGACGATCACCGGAACCACTTTCCACCGGTATTGCTCTCCCAGTTGGCTGCTAAAAAATGAATCAATATAAAGAATTCCCAGCTAGAAAATAAGAAAAGCAGAAAATCCTACAAATATCTTATCCTGTATTGACCATACACAAGCAGGCCAAGAGGCCAGAAGCAAACAGGTATGTAGCCCTAATATAAGAGAGGAATTCTATAAAAATGGTAGAAAATAAGTATTTTTTAAGTAAATCTTAATGAAAAAAAATGTATTCAAGGAAAATACATACAATTGGCAGTTGCATAGGTCCAGAACCTTTTATGAGATCATTCTGTTCAACATCTGGCTTTACAAAATTAGCATTATCAACAGAAACATCATGTATACCAGAAGCTGAAGCTAGTTCAGGGGGAAAATCTGGACCATGGTCCTGGAATGAAATCAAGTAGTAAGCAATGAACCATAACAACTCAGGACAAATGTGATTAGGAACTGCATCTAACAAACACTGGCATCATTACCTGCTTTGTTTGACCACTCTCATAAACTTGGATCTTGCTTTGCATTGTAGACTCCAGGCATGGTTGTTCCTAGGAAGTCATACAAGGATTTTCTCAGTTTACACAATTTCTGTTACAAAAGAATGTATGACAAAAAAATTACCAGTTGTTTGCGATAATCTTTCCAGATGTCCTCGGTCAAACCAAAGTTGAAATAATCTGATACATCAACACCAGGATCTTTCCAAGGTTTCTCCTCAAAACTATCAATATCAACATCAAATATAGTCCTGAAAATAATAGGCAGGTTAAATAAGTAATCACTCAAAGACACGTTACTAGAGTAAAATGGGGATAAATTGATCAAAGCATCAAATTAGTGGTAGTTAAAGAATCCTGAAGCTGAGATATAGCTTCACTTTAAAATTCCAACTCTCAATAATAGATGATCTGTGTAGTTCCTATCTTATTTATTCGTAAGGTCACCTGGCAAAGAAAATGCCCATACAAAGAAAAGCACATAGATAAACTATTAAAATGGAGGATAAATGATTAAGGAGATAAATGACAAAATTGAAAGATAAAGGAGTAAAATGAACCTTTCAAGAAATAAAGAATGGAAATGAATCTTAAAAAAAAAAAGATAAAGGCCAAAAGTATGTTTTAGCAAAAAAAAAAGAAAAAATAAACAGGTTTTCTAGTTAGCAATTGACAGCAGTCTCTTCATTTGATGTCTTAACTCTTAATACAACTAATGATAAAATAAAATTGTTGGTTAAAATTTACTTGTGAGACGGAAGCTTGAATTTCAATCCACCACCAGAACCCCGACCTGCTTGAAAACCTTTTATCATGGAAGCAGCGCCTTTGATTACAACTGGTCTCCAGTCCCCCCTGTCATGACCAACCACAGAATTCATGTTAGCTAGAGGACGAATCTGACCAGGAGGACCTCTTGGGGCTGAAGTAGTTGCTGCAGGTATTGGTGCTGCACCTGACCTGACATACTGCATTACAATTAAAAAATGAAAATCATTAGATGTTTTATTCTTTTCCATTTCAAAAGCATATTTCATCATATCTTTATATTCAAACCAAGGAAACAACTATGATAGGTCTAAAGTAAATGAAAGATTTAACTGTCCGATGAAAGAAATACAGCCAGACTCTTCTCTTCAATAAAATATTAACTTTAAGATCAATATTAATCAGTAAACCAACAGAAAGGAAGTACAACACCCAGCCAAATTTAAAAAACCTAATTACTGATATAGAAAGTATCTATGGAAGACACAAGTAAATGAAGTAATTTTGGTTCAAGATGCACAGAAAACATAAGTCATAAAAAACAATTGTTCGCAAGGCTCCACTAGAATGTGCTGTGTCTGGATATGTGCAGGTGAGAGCCCCCAACTCGTGTTTAGAGCTTCTCCAAAGCAATTTTGCAAAATCAAGTTCATCTAAAATCAAATCAGAAAATGCTCACTCAAATATACACATAGTAGGTAACCGAGTTAATATAAATATAGTTAAGAGAGTGAGTAAGCCTTTTAGTGCATTTTTTTCCAAATATATTTAAAGGTTTCTAGGAAGAAACAAACCCTATAAAGCAGGTACAATAAGTAATTTCATAATCATAAATATTCCCAATAGATGTAAAACTCATCACAGAAGACTGCAAGGAGCCACAATGAAAACATCAAGTAGTCTCCATTGATCTATTCAGTTGTCTATTACATAGCCAGTTGAGCTAAAAACAGACGAGGAAGGCTAGCAACACACTTTTTCAACATACTCTTAATTGTCTGATGAATTTCATGTGGATCTCCCTAAATAAAAGAAGGGGATGTTCCCAGTTATATGTAATGGGACTCACTTAGAATTCATCCAACAATAGTAAATGTGTATAAAGAGTTTGTCAAACAATATGATTGTAGCATTTTTCAGAGCAGAATCCAGTAAATTATCTGTGCCTGTAACTTCTCAAACTGGAGTTGACATACATTCCATGAATAATTCTTGAAGACAACAACAAAGTTATATCGGATTGCTTCACCAAAAATTGCCTCATAATTTCATCGAATACATAACTTTTAAAAAGGAGCAGGCTGAGCACCATCAACAATTGAAGGTAACTTTTCCGTTTTCTTTTTCTTATCCTTTTTTACTATGTTTGAGGTTATCAGCGACCAGCTGTCCCAAAAGCTTAAATTGTTAGGTGAAGGCCCATGACTGGTTTGTATAACTCACTTGTCCCTTCGCACAAGCTAAACCTAACTTGTACTAAAGGCTAAAACTCGACTATTTCAAAAGATGGGGTCAGTAAAGATTGAACTCTTGAGTATTTGCTTGTAAAAACTTTAATACCACAATTTTGTTTGGATAAACTTCTTTAAACACTTACACAGAAGAAATAAGAGGGTAAAATGTATTGAGTTTTCTCCACAAGTTAAAATCAACTAAGAAGTCAGACAAGAGAACTTCCACAAAAGTTAAGTGCATAAGTCGGTTTTAATTTATTTATAGGAGAAGCTCAATTCATCTTTTCTTTTTATTTCTTCTTTTAGGCTTGTAGAAAATTTTATTGAAAAAAGACATATGTCAAGGACCAAATATCTCAACTATGAAACATTTTTATATTTATGGGTTGGTCATCAGTTAGATGTCAAACTCAGAATCATCTTAGTATGGTTTCTATGACCAATCTAAATTAAGTTGTATATTAAGTATCTTTATTTTTTAGAAACACATCAATCATATAAAATATATAACAATCATTCTACGTAATAATTGATTCACTAATTATGTAAAATATTTTATTAATATGTTTTCACATATTAGTTATCATCACTAAAATAAAATAAAATTATTTCATGAAGAAAATTTATCAAAATCTCGATACCAAAATTCCATGTTGGTGTTACAACAAGAAAATAATGAAAACATTATTAAGCTTATATTTATAATTGTTAAGTTAAAATGACTCATCATCTTATGTTTTGATAATTACAGTGGTTTCATCGACACAACCTTAAATAAGATCAAATGAAGGATAAGTGAACACAGAAGACGAAAGAAGCACCTTAAGCATAGACGTAAAAGCATTAAGTCATAAGACGAAGAGTTCTCAAGTCATCAAGCTTCAAAGCATCTCCATAAGATAAAGAACCTTCATAGAGAATGAAGATGAAATGTTTATAGTCAAATTCAATCTCAATGATCTGATACAAGCTTCAGTTGAAGTTATGAAGATTGAAGTTGAAGAAGAAGAATACATACGAATGAGAGTAATATAAGTTTAGTCAAATTCATTTGTCTATTAAAGATTAAGTGAGTCCTATCAGACAAAGAGTAACACGTGCATCTATTCAAATCAAGTCGTTATTTAAAAGCTTCTAAAGGTAGATAGAGATTCGGTCTAAACCTTTGCAACACGAAAAGTAAAAGGTACTTTTCGGTGAAATATCTGAGCATATCAATCATAGACCGATCCCGTGTTGACATTCGTTGCTGCAACATTAAATGTTTTGATTTGTCACTCTACTAGATGTTGAAGTACCCAAGAAAAGGACAACGTTCAATTTCATCAGTCTAACGGATACTTCAAGAAGCTGCCTATATAAGGACTTCACTCCAATATTTTGAAGTTGGCGAACTTATGCTAGAATAACTATCATTCAAAGTTTCGCTCACAAGCTTAACTCGTTCGCTCTGAACCTTTATTGTATATCCCTTTCTATGTAGAGGATTATTCTCTCTGATAAACCTTTGTAAAAATTCACTGTTGTGATATCTTAGCTTGAGGAGGATAAGTGTTGAAAGAATACCTTGTTTAGCTTGAGGAGGCTGCGTTCCAAAGAAAACCTGGTTTAGCTTGCGGAGGCTGCGTTCCAAAGAATACATGATTTAGCCTACGGAGGCTGTGTTCCAAAGAATACCTGGGTTTAGCCTGAGGAGGCTGGGGTCAAAGAATACCTTTGAAATTAGCCAGAAGTGGCTGAGTTCATACTTGATAGTGAAAACTTAGCAAGTTGCTAAATAACTGGACGTAAACTTCATAAAACAAACCAATATAAAAATATTATCGTCTTATGTGTTCTTTTATTGACTAATAGGGGATAAATAATTTAACTAATTAGTTTGTATTAAAATCAATCTTTGGAAAAAGAACAATTTGCATCTATCCCAAATTTAAAACATACAACGCAAAACTGCATCGTTTGAAATTTTTTTTTAATTAACACAATTTAACCCATTCTTGTATTTTGTATTTTACAATAATTATCAAAATCAAAAATAAATATTAGAATCCACAAATCTCATCACTCTTTTTACAAGACACTGTTTCCTTTTTTGTTTTTTGAAAAAGAAAACTACTCTCTTGATTATGAAATTACTGAAAACTTGCCTTTTAAATGTATTTTGTTTAGTTCTATTTACTAGTGATCATATATATATATATAATTAATTTTGGAGTGACATAGATATTAAATTGAAAATAGTTTTGCATACAAATCAATGCAGTATTATTAACAAAAAATAATAATTGAGAAAACAATAACAAAAGGAGATGAAAAATTTACTTTGAAAATTTTTGAAACACTTGAAAAGTGACGGTAAATCCTTTGAACGAGATTGTTTTATGAATTTGATATTTATAAAAATTATTAAAAAGTCTTTCAATATCCCTCTAATACGACAATCCTTAAAAATCCTTATATTTTTTTAATATTACTGGATTATTTTTAGGTTATGAAAATTCTTAAATACTAATGAATTTTAAGGAATTTTTTAAAAAAATCTTGAAAATTCAAATTAAATACTATTAGATTGTTTTTAAGTGACAACAAATCCTGATTGAATACCAGTAGACATTTTAACTTAAAAAAGTCTTTCAAAATCCCATAAAATCTTAAACTAATCCCTAAATCATGTTATAATTATGGTAGGATAAAAATAATTTAATGGTTAAAATATTTTGACCACTCTAAACCATGTCAAGAATAAAATACGTTCAAAATTATGTTTTACAAAATATATTTTAAGATAAATAATAATAAAGTATAATTTCAATTCATAATTCTCATTGAAAATAACATATGTCTCGATGGATTAATTAAACTCATAAAGAATTTGTAATCTCAATTTAACAATGAGTTAATTTTATTATATTTCTGATGGATCAATTAAATATATAAAGAAATTCATAATTCTAATTAAAATTTCACTCACAGTTCAAATCAAATGGTAACTAAGACACATATTGTTATATTTTTATAAAAAAACCAATTAAATTCACAAACAATAAACAATTATTAATATAAAGGACATTCTATAATAATTCAAAACGGTCAATAGAATTCCCAATGAATGATTAAATATCAATAAAAGAAACATTCTGCATTATTTTCGATGTGTCATTTGAATTCGCAAAAGAACTTATAATTATTAATAAAAAGATATTTTATTATATTTTTATGGGTCAATAGAATTCACAAAAAATTCTTTAACTACCGATGAAAAGGACATTCCATCATATTTTTGACAGGTCATTTAAATTCACAAATAATTTATAATTACCAATAAAAGAGGAATTTCGTCATAATTCCGATGGGTTACTAGAAATCATAAAGAATTCTTAACTATCGATAAAGAGGACATTCCATCATATTGCCAATGGGTCATTTGAATTCATAATGACTAATAAAAAAGATATTCCGTCACAATTTTGATGTGTCAATAGAATTCAAAAAGAATTCGTAATTACCGATATAAGGGACATTCCATCACAATTCCGATGGGTCAACAGAATTCATGATTACCCATAAAAAGGACGTTCCGTCACTATACCGACGGGTCAATAAAATTAAAAAAGAATTAATATTTACCGATATAAGGGACATTCCGTAACAATTCCGATGAATCATCAGAATTCATAATTATCGATAAATGGGACATTATTTCATATTTCCGATGGATCAATTGAATTAAAAAAGAGTTCATAATTTTCCAATAAAAGAGACATTCCGTTATAAGTTCAATGAGTCATTTGAATCTAGAAAGAATTTATAATTTCGATAAAAGGGACATTCTTGTCATAATTCGGTTGGGTCAATAGATATCAAAAAGATTTCGTGATTACCCATAAAAGGAACTTTCCGTCACAATTACGATGGGTCAATAGAATTCAAAAAGAATTCACAATTACCCATATAAAGGACATTCCATCACAATTATTATGAATCCATATAATTCACAATTACCGATAAGAGGGACATTCCGTCATATTTTCGAAGAGTCAATTGAATTCCAAAAGAATTCATAATTTTTCGATAAAATGGACATTCCATCATAATTCCGATGGGTCAATTGAATTAAAAAAGAATTCATAATTTTTCGATAAATGGGATATTCCGTCATAATTCCAATGGGTCATTTAAATTCACAAATAATTCATAATTTTCGATGAAAGGGACATTCCGTCATAATTCCGATGGATCAATAGAATTCAAAAAAGAATTCATGATTACCGATAAATGAGACATTCCGTTATATTTTCGATGGGACAATTGAATTAAAAAAGAACTCATAATTTTTCGATAAAAGGGACATTTCGTCATAATTCCGTTGGGTCATTTGATTTAAAAAATAATTCATAATTTCCGATAAAATGGGCGATCCATCATCAATCCGATGGGTTAATAGAATTAAAAAAGAATTCATGATTACATTTGAAAGGGATATTCCATCACAATTTTGATGGGTCAATAGAAATAAAAGGAATTCATAATTACCAATAAAAGGGAGATTCCGTCACAATTTAAATGAATCTATAGAATTCATAATTACCACCGATAAATGAGACATTATGTCATATTTCCGATGGGTTAATTGAATTAAAAAAGAATTCATAATTTTCTGATAAAAGGGACATTCCGTCATAATTCCGATCTGATAAAAGGGATATTCTGTTATAATTTCGACGGGTCATTTATATTTAAAAAGAATTCATAATTTTCGATAAAAGGGACATTCCGTCACAATTTCGATGAATCCATAGAATTCATAATTACCAATTAATGGGACATTCTGTCATATTTCTGATGAGTCAGATGAATTAAAAAAGAATTCATAATTTTCTGATAAAAGGGACATTCCGTCATAATTCCGATGAGTCATTTGAATTCAAAAAGAATTCAAAATTTTTGATAAAAGGGACATTCCGTCATAATTTCGATAGGTCATTTGAATTCAAAAAGAATTCAAAATTTTTGATAAAGGGACATTCCACCACAATTCCAATGAATCCATATCGTTCATAATTATTGATTAATGGGACATTCCGTTGTATTTCTGATGGGTCAATAGAATTAAAAAAGAATTTATAATTTTTTGATAAAAGGGAGATTTCATCATAATTTTGATGGGTCATTTGAATTTAAAAAGAGACATTTAATCATCATTCATGGGTCATTAGAATTTCAAAAGAACTCATGATTACCTATGAAAGGGACATTCTGTCACAATTCCGATGGGTCAATAGAATTCAAAAAGAATTCTTAATTACCGATATAAGGGACACTCCGTCACAATTCCGATGAATCAATAGAATTTATAATTACCAATTAATGGGACATTCCGTCAAATTTCCGATGAGTCAATTGAATTAAAAAGTAATTCATAATTTTCCGATAACAGGGTCTTTCCATCATAATTCTGATAGGTCCATATAATTCAAAAAGAATTCATGATTACACATGAAAGGGACATTCCGTCACAATTTCGATGGTCAATAGAAATAAAAAAGAATTCATAATTACCTATATAAGAGACATTCCGTCACAATTCTAATGAATCTATAGAATTTATAATTACTGATTAATGGGACATTCCGTCATATTTCTGATGGTTCAATTGAATTAAAAAAGAATTCTTAATTTTCTGATAAAAAGAGATATTCCGTCATAATTCCAATGAGTCATTTGAACTAAAAAAGAATTCATAATTTCCGATAAAAGGGACATTCCGTCATAATCCCGATAGGCCATTTGATTTCCAAAAGAATTTATAATTTCTGATAAAAGGGACATTCATTCATAATTACGATGGTTCATTTGAATTCAAGAAGAATTCAAAATTTCCGATAAAAGGGACATTCCGTTACAATTTTGATAAATCCATAAAATTCATATTTATCGATTAATGGGACATTCTGTAATTATTTCGATGGGTCAATTGAATTCGAAAATAATTCATAATTTTCTAATAAAAGGGACATTCTGTCATATTTCCGATCGGTCAATTGAATTAAAAAAGAATTCATGATTTTTCGATAAAAGGGACATACCGTCATAATTCTAATGGGTCATTTTAATTCAAAAAGAATTCATAATTTCTGATAAAAGTTACATTCCATCATAATTCCGATAGGTCATTTGAATTAAAAAAGAATTCAAAATTTTTAATAAAAGGGACATTCCATCACAATTCTGATGAATCCATACAATTTATAATTATCGACTAATGGGATATTCCATCATATTTCTAATGGGTCAATTAAATTAAAAAAGAATTCATAATTTTTCAATAAAAGGGACATTCCGTCACAATTCCAATGGGTCATTTGAATTAAAAAAGAATTTATAATTTCTGATAAAAGAGATATTCAGTCATAATTCCGATAGGTCATTTGAATTAAAAAAGAATTCATAATTTTCGATAAAAGCGACATTCCTTTATAATTCCGAAAGGTCATTTGAATTTAAAAAGAATTCATAATTTTCGATAAAAGGGACATTCACAATTCCGATAAATCTATTGAATTCATAATTACCGATTAATGAGACATTCCGTTATATTTTCGATGGGTCAATTGAATTAAAAAAGAATTCATAATTCTCTGATAAAAGGGACATTTCGTAATAATTCTGATTAGTCATTTGAATTAAAAAAGAATTCATAATTTTCGTTAAAAGGAACATTCCGTTATAATTTCGATGAGTCATTTGAATTCGAAAAGAATTCATAATTTCTGATAAAAGGGACATTCCGTCACAATTCCGATGAATCCAAAGAATTCACAATTAGCGATTAATTCTGATGAGTCATTTGAATTAAAAAAGATTTCCTAATTTTCTGATAAAAGGCACATTCCATCATAATTCCGATGAGTCATTTGAATTAAAAAAGAATTCATAATTTTCGATAAAAGAGACATTCCGTCATAATTCCGATTGGTCATTTGAATTAAAAAAGAATTCAAAATTTCTGATAAAAAGGACATTTCGTCAATATTCATAGAATTCATAATTATTGATTAATGGGACATTACGTCATATTTTTGACGGGTCATTTGAATTCAAAAAGTATTCATGTTTCCTGATAAAAGGGATATCCCGTCATAATTTTGATGAGTCATTTGAATTCAAAAAGAATATATAATTTCCGATAAAACGGACATTCCGTCATAATTTTGATGAATCCATAGAATTCATAAATACGGATTAATGGGACACTATGTTATATTTTTGATGTATCAATTGAAATAGAAAAGAATTCATAATTTTTCGATAAAAGGGACATTCCGTCTTAATTCCGATGTGTCACTTGAATTAAAAAAGAATTCATAATTTTCGATAAAATTGACATAAGGGACATTCCGTCACAATTCCAAGGGGTCAATAGAATTAAAAAAGAATTCATAATTACTGATATAAGGGACATTTCGCCACAATTCCGATGAATCAATAGAATTCATAATCACCGATTAATGAGACATTTCGTCAAATTTCTGATGGGTCAATTAAATTCAAAATGAATTCATCATTTTATGAAAATAGGGGCGTTGTATCATCATTCCGATGAGTCAATAGAATTAAAAAAGAATTCATGATTACCCATGAAAGGGACAGTCCGTCACAATTTCGATGGTTAAATAGAAAGAAAAAGAATTCATAATTACCGATATAAGGGACATTCTGTCACTATTCTAATGAATCCATAGAATTCATAATTACCGATATAAGGGACATTCTGTCACTATTCTAATGAATCCATAGAATTCATAATTACTGATTAATGGGAGATACCGTCATATTTCATACGGGTCAATTTAATTAAAAAAGAATTCATAATTTTTTATAAAAGGGACTTTCCGTCTTAATGTCGATGGGTCATTTGAATTCAAAAAGAATTAATAATTTCTGATAAAAGAAACATTCCATCATAATTCCGATGGTTCATTTGAATTCAAAAAGAATTCAAGATTTTCGATAATTAGGACATTCCGTCACAATTTTGATGGATCCATAGAATTGATAATTATCGATTAATGAGACATTCCGTCATATTTCCGAAAGGTTAATTGAATTAAAAAAAAATTCATAATTTTCGAAAAAAGGGACATTCCGTCATATATACGATCGTTCAATTGAATTAAACAAGAATTCATGATTTTCCGATAAAAGGGACATTCCGTCATAATTCCGACGATTCATTTGAATTAAAAAAATTCCGTCAAAATTTTGATAGGTAATTTGAATTTAAAAAGAATTCCAAATTTCTGATAAAAGGGACATTCGTCACAATTTTGATGAATCCATAGAATTAATAATTATTGATTAACGGAACATTCAATCATATTTTTGAATGGTCAACTGAATTAAAAAAGAATTCATAATTTTCCGATAAAAGGGGTGTTCCATCATCATTTCGATGGGTCATTAGAATTCAAAAAGAGTTCATGATTACCCATGAAAGGGACATTCCGTCACAATTTCGATGGGTCAATAGAAATTAAAAAAATTCATAATTACTGATATAAGTGACATTCCGTCACAATTCTAATGAATCCATAGAATTCATAATTACTGATTAATGGGACATTCCGTCATATTTCTGATGGGTCAATTGAATTAAAAAAAGAATTCATAATTTTCTTATTAAAAGGGATATTGCGTCATAATTCCGATGAATGATTTGAATTAAAAAAAATTCATAATTTCCGATAAAAGGGACATTCCGTCATAATGCCGATGGGTCATTTGAATTCAAAAAGAATTCATAATTTCCGATAAAATGGACATTTCGTTACAATTTCAATGAATCCATAAAATTCATAATTATCGATTAATGGGACATTCCGTCATATTTCCGATGGGTCAATTGAATTAAAAAAGGATTTATAGTTTTCCGATAAAAGGGACATTCCATCATAATTCTGAAGGGTCATTTGCATTAAAAAAGAATTCATAATTTTCGATAAAAGGGACATTCCGTCATAATTTCGATGGGTCATTTGAATTCAAAAATAATTTATAATTTCTGATAAAAGGGACATTCCGTCACAATTCCGATGAATCCATAAAATTCATAATTATCAATTAATAGGACATTCCGTCATAATTACGATGGGTCATTTGAATTAAAAAAGAATTCATAATTTTCGATAAAAGGGATATTCCGTCATATTTCCAATGGGTCATTTGAATTAAAAAGAATTCATAATTTTCAATAAAAGGGACATTCATTCATAATTCCAACGATTCATTTAAATTCAAAAAGAAATCATAATTTTCGATAAAAGGGACATTCCATCATTATTCTGATGGGTCATTAGAATTCAAAAAGAGTTCATGATTACCCATGAAAGAGACATTCCGTCATAATTTTGATGGGTCAATAGAAATAAAAAAGAATTCATAATTACCGATATAAGGGACATTCCTTCACAATTCTAATGAATCCATAGAATTCACAATTACCGATCAATGGGACATTCTGATGTATTTCTGATGGGTCAATTGAATTAAAAAAGTATTCATAATTTTCTGATGCAAAGGAATATTCCGTCATAACTCCGATGAGTCATTTGAATTAAAAAAAAAATCATAATTTCCGATAAAAAAGACATTTCGTCCTAATGTCGATGGGTCATTTGACTTCAAAACGAATTCATAATTTCTGATAAAAGGCACATTCCTTCATAAATTCGATGGTTTATTTGAATTTAAAAAGAATTCAAGATTTCCGATTATAGGGACATTCTGTCATAATTTTGATGAATCCATGGAATTCATACTTATCAATTAATGAGACATTTCGTCATATTTCCGATGGGTTAAAAGAATTAAAAAATAATTCATAATTTTCCGATAAAAGAGACATTCCGTCATAACTCTGATGGGTCATTTGATTTCAAAAAGAATTCATAAATTTCGATAAAAGGTACATTCCATCAGAATTTCGATGGGTCATTTGAATTAAAATAGAATTCATAATTTCCGATAAAAGGGACATTTCATCATAATTTCGATGGGTCATTTGAAATAACAAAGAACTTAAAATTTACGATAAAAGGGACATTCTGTCACAATTCCGATGAATCCATCGAATTCATAATTACCGATTAATGAGACATTCCATCATATTTCCGATAGGTCAATTGAATTCATAATTTCTGATAAAAGGGACATTTCGTCATAATTCCGTTGGATCATTTGAATTCAAAAAGAATTCATAATTTTCAATAAAAAGAGACATTCCGTCAAAATTCCGATGGGTCATTTGAATTAAAAAAGAATTCATAATTTCCAATAAAAGGGATTTTCCGCCACAATTCCGATGAATCAATAAAATTCGTAATTACCGATTAATGGGACATTGTGTCATATTTTCGATGTGTCAATTGAATTAAAAAAGAATTCATAATTTTCCGAAAAAGGGGACATTCCGTCATAATTTCGATAGGTCATCTGATTTCTAAAAGAATTCATAATTTCCGATAAAATTGACATTCCGTCATAATTCTGATGGTTCCTTTGAATTCAAAAAGAATTCATGATTTTCGATAAAAGGAATATTTCGTCAAAATTTTAATGAATCCATAGAATTCATAATTATCGATTAATGGGACATTCCGTCATATTTCTGATGTGTCAATTGAATTCAAAAATATATCATAATTTCTGACAAAATGGACATTCCGTTATATTTACGATCGGTCAATTGAATTAAAAAAGAATTCATGATTTTCCGATAAAAGGGACTTTCCGTCCTAATTCCGATGGGTCATTTGAATTCAAAAAGAATTCATAATTTATGATAAAATAGACTTTCCGTCAAAATTCCGATAGGTCATTTGAATTCAAAAAGAACTCAAAATTTACGATAAAAGGGACTTTTCGTCACAATTTTGATGAATCCATACAATTAATAATTATCGATTCACTAGACATTCCGTCATATTTCCGATGGGACAATTGAATTAAAAAAGAATTCATAATTTCCTATAAAAGAGACATTACGTCATAATTCTGATGGGTCATTTGAATTTAAAAAGAATTCAAAATTTCCGATAAAAGGGACATTCCGTCATAATTCTGATGGGTCATTTGAATTCAAAAAGAACTCAAAATTTCCGATTAAAGGGACATTCCGTCACAATTCCGATGAATCCATCGAATTCATAATTATTGGTTAATGGAACATTCCACTATATTTCCGATAGGTCAATTGAATTAAAAAAGAATTCAAAATTTCTGATAAAATGGACATTCTGTCAAAATTCCGTTGGGTCATTTGCATTCAAAAAGAATTCATAATTTCCAATAAAAGGGAAATTTCGTCATAATTCCGATGGGTCATTTGAATTCAAAAAGAATTCATAATTTCTAATAAAAGGGACATTCCGCCACAATTTCAATGAATCCATAAAATTCATAATTACTGATTAATGGGACATTGCGTCATATTTCTAATGTGTCAATTGAATTAAAAAAGAATTCATAATTTTCCGATAATGGGAACATTTCGTCATAATTATGATGGGTCATTTGAGTTAAAAAAGAAATCATAATTTCCAATAAAAGTCTGTCATAATGCTGATGGGTCATTTGAATTCAAAAAGAATTCATAATTTCCGATAAAATTGACATTTCGTCATAATTCCGATGGTTCCTTTGAATTAAAAAAAAAAATCATGATTTCCGATAAATGGGACATTCCGTCAAAATTTTGATGAATCCATAGAATTCATGATTATCGATTAATGAGACATTCCATCATATTTCTGATGGAAAAATAAATCATAATTTTCGATAAAAGGGACATTCCTTTATATTTCCGAGCGGTCAATTGAATTCAAAAAGAATTCATGATTTTCCGATAAAAGGGACATTCCGTCATAATTCCGATGGGTCATTTGAATTAAAAAATAATTCATAATTTCCGGTAAAAGAGACATTCCGTCAAAATTCCGATAGGTCATTTGAATTCAAAAAGAATTCAAAATTTACGATAAAACGGACATTCCGTCACAATTTTGATGAATCCATAGAATTCATTATTATCGATTAACGGGATTTTCCGTCATATTTCCAATGAGACAATTGAATTCAAAAAGATTCATAATTTCCTATAAAAGAGACATTCCGTCATAATTCATATAGGTCATTTGAATTAAAAAAGAATTTAATATTTCTGATAAAAGAGACATTTCGTCATAATTTCGATGAATCCATAAAAATCATAATTATCGATTAATGAGACATTCCGTCATATTTTTGATGGGTCAATTGAATTAAAAAATAATTCAAAATTTCTGATAAAAGGGACATTCCGTCATATTTTTGATTGGTCAATTGAGTTAATAGAATTCAAAAAGAAATCATAATTACTGATATAAGGGACATTCCGTTACAATTTTGATGAATCAATAGAATTCATAATTACCGATTAACAGGACATTCCGTCATATTCTAATGGGTTAATTGAATTCAAAAAGAATTCATTATTTTTCGATAAAAGGGGCGTTCCATCATCATTCCGATGGGTCAACAAAATTCAGAAAGAGTTCATGATTACCCATGAAACGAACATTTCGTCACAATATCGATGAGTCAATAGAAATAAAAAAAATATTCATAATTACCGATGTAAGAGACATTCCATCAATTCTAATGAATTCATAGAATTCATAATTACTAATTAGTGGGACATTCTGCCATATTTCTGATGGGTCAATTGAATTCAAAAAGAATTCTTAATTTTTCGTTGAACGGGACATTCCGCCATAATTCTGATGGGTCACTTGACTTTAAAAAGAATTCATAATTTCTGATAAAAGGGAAATTCTGACATAATTCCGATAGGTTAATGGAATTCAAAAAGAATTCATGATTACTCATACGGGACATTCCAACACAATTCAATAAATTTCAAAAAGAATTCACAATAACCGATATAAGCGACATTCCGTCACAATTATGATGAATCAATAGAATTTATAATTATCGATAGAAGGGACATTCTGTCATAGTTATAATGGATCAATGGAATTCAAAAAGAATTCTTAATTTTTTGATAAAAGTGACTTTTCATTATAATTCCGTGGGGTCATTTGAATTCAAAAAGAATACAAAATTTCGGATAAAAGGGACATTCCGACATAATTCTGATGGGTCAATAGAATTCAGAAAGAATTCATGATTATTCATAAAAGGGACATTCCGTCACAATTCTAATGGGTCCATAGAATTAAAAAAGAATTTATAATTACCGATATAACGAACATTCCATCACAATTCTGATGAATCAATAGAATTCATAATTACCGATAAAAGGGACATTCAGTCATATTTCCGATGAGTCAATGAAATTCAAAAAGAATTCTTAATTTTTCGATAAAAGGGTCATTTCTTAATAATTTTAATGAGTTATTTGAAATCAAATAGAATTCATAATTTCCGATAAAAGGGACATTTCGACATAATTTCGATAGGTCAATAGAATTCAAAAAGGATTCATGATTACTCATGAAAATAACATTTCGTCACAATTCCAATGGGTCAATAGAATTAAAAAAGAATTCATGATTACTCATAAAAGGGAGGGACATTCCGTCATAATTTAATGGGTCAATAGAATTCAAAAAGAATTCATAATTACGGATATTAGGGACATTCCGTCACAATTCCGATGAATCAATAGAATTTATAATTTTCCGATAAAAGGGACATCCTTACATAATTCCGATGGGTCAATAGAATTCAAAAAGATTTCATGATTACTCATAAAAGGGACATTCCATAACAAATCCGATGGGTCTATAGAATTCAAAAAGAATTCATAATTACAGATATAATGGACATTCCGTCACAATTATGATGAACCAATAGAATTCATAATTACCAATAAAATGGACATTCCATCATAATTCTTATAGGTCATTTGAATTTAAAAAGAATTCATAATTTCCAATAAAATGGACATTCCGACATAATTCTAATGGGTCAATAGCATTCAAAAAGAATTCATGATTACTTATAAAAGGGACATTCTGTCACAATTTCAATGGGTTAATAGAATTAAAAAAGAATTCATAATTACCGATATAAGGGATATTCCGTCACAATTCTGATGCATTAATAGAATTCATAATTACCGATAAAAGGGACATTCTGTCATGTTTCCAACGGGTCAATGGAATTCAAAAAGAATTCGTAATTTTTTGACAAAAGGGACATTCTGTTATAATTCCAACAATTCCGATGGGTCATTTCGATAAAAGGGATTATCCGACAATTTCGATGGGTTAATAGAATTTAAAAAGAATTCTTAATTTTTCGATAAAAGGGACATTCCGACATAATTCTGATGTGTCAATAGAATTTCAAACAAATTCATGATTACTCATAAAAGGGACATTCCGTCACAATTTTGATGGGTCAATAGAATTCAAAAAGAATAATTCATAATTACTGATACAGGGGACATTTCGTCACAATTATGATGCATCAATAACATTCATAATTACCGATAAAAGGAACATTCCGTCATATTTTCAACAGGTCAATGGAATTCAAAAAGAATTCGTAATTTTTTGACAAAAGTGACATTCCGTTATAATTCCAATAATTCTGATGGGTCATTTCGATAAAAGGGATATTTCAACAATTTCGATGGGTCAATAGAATTCAATAAGAATTTTTGATTACTCATAAAACGGATATTCTGTCACAATTTAGATGGGTCAATAGAATTCAAAAAGAATTCATAATCACCGACATAAAGGACATTCCCAATTCTGATGAATCAATAGAATTCGTAATTACCAAAAAAAAAGAATATTCCGTCATATTTCCGACGGGTTAATAGAATTATTAATTTTTCGATAAAAGGGACATTTCGTTATAATTTAGATGGGTCATTTGAATTCAAAAAGAATTCATAATTTCCGATAAAAGGGACATTCCAACATTATTGTGATAGGTCAATAGAATTCAAAAAGAATTCATGATTGCTCAGAAAAGGGACATTCCGTCACAATTCCAATGGGTCAATAGACTTCAAAAAGAATTCATAATTACCGATATAATGGACATTCCGTCACAATTCCGACAAAATCAATAGAATTCATAATTACCGATAAAAGGGACATTCTGTCATATTTCCGATGGGTCAATGGAATTCAAAAAGAATTCTTAATTTTTCGATAAAAGGGAATGTCTGATGAGTCATTTGAATTCAAAGAGAATTCATAATTTCCGATAAAAGGGACATTTCGACATAATTCCGACGGGTCAATAAAACTCAAAAAGAATTCTGTCACAATTCTGATGGGTCAATAGAATTCAAATAGAATTCATAATTGCCGATATAAGGGATATTCCGTCACAATTTTGATGAATCAATAGAATTCATAATTACCAATAAAAGGAAAAGTCCGTCATATTTTCGATGTGTCAATGGAATTTAAAAAGAATTCTTAATTTTTCGATAAAAGGGACATTCCATTATAATTCCGATGGGTCATTTGAATTAAAAAATAATTCATAATTTCCGATAAAAGGGACATTCCGACATAATTTTGATGGGTCAATATAATTCAAAAAAATTCATGATTGCTCATAAAAGGGACATTCTGTCACAATTCTGATGGGTCAAAAACAATTCATAACTACCGATATAAGGGACATTCTGTCACAATATCGATGAATCAATAGAAATCATAATTACCGATAAAAGGGACATTCCATCATATTTCCGATGGGTCAATGGAATTCAAAAAGAATTCTTAATTTCTCGATAAAAACACATTCAGTCATAATTCCGATGGTTCATTTGAATTTAAAAAGAATTCATAATTTATGATAAAAGGGACATTTCGACATAGTTCCGATGGGTCAATAGAATTCAGAAAGAATTCATAATTACTCATAAAAGGAACATTTCATCACAAAGAATTCATGATTACTCATAAAAGGAACATTTCATCACAACTCCGATGGGTCAATAGAATTCAAAAAGAATTCATAATTACTGATATAAGAAACATTCGTCACAATTCCGGTTAAACAATGAAATTCATAATTATCGGTAAAGGGACATTCCGTCATATGTCCAATGGGTCAATGGAATTCGAAAAAAATTCTTAATTTTTTTCGATAAAAGTGACATTCTGTTTTAATTCCGATGGGTCATTTGAATTCATAAAGAATTCATAATTACTGATTGGTCAATAGAATTCATGCTTACGAAAGGGACATTCCGTCACAATTCTGATGGATCAATAGAATTCAAAAACAATTCATAATTACCAATGTAAGGACGTTTCGTCACAATTCCGATGAATCAATAGAATTCATATTTACAAATAAAAGGGACATTCCAACATATTTCTAATTGGTCAATTGAATTCCAAAAGAATTCATAACATTCCGATAAAAGGGACATTCCGCCACAACTCCGATGGCTCAATTGAATTCAAAAAGAATTCAAAATTACCGACATAAGGGACTTTCCGTCACAATTCCGATGAATCAATTAATTCATAAATACGAATAAAGAGAGATTATGTCATATTTTCGATGGGTAATTTAATTCTAAAATAATTCATAATTTTCCGATAAAAGGTACATTCTGTTAATAATTCGATGGATCAATTGAAATAATAAAGAATTCATAATTACCGATAAAAGGGATATTCCATCACAATTCTGATAAATCAATTGAATTCATAATTGCCGATAAAGAGACATTCCATCGTCATATTTCTGAATGGGCCAACTGAAGTCAAAAAGAATTCATAATTTCCCAATAAAAGAGACATTCCGTCATAATTCCGACGGATCAGTAGAATTCAAAAAGAATTCGTGATTACTCATAAAAAGGATTTTCCATCATAATTCTGATGAGTCAATTGAATTAAAAAAGAATTCATAATTTCTCGATAAAAGGGACACTCCGGTCATAATTCCGATAAGTCATTTAAATTAAAAATGAATTCATAATTTCCGATAAAAGGGACATTCCGTCATAATTCTGATGGGTTAATAGAATTCAAAAAGAAATCATGGTTACCGATAAAAGGGACATTCCGTCATAATTCCGATGAATCAATAAAATTCATAATTACTCGTAAAAAGGACTTTCCGTCATAATTCTGATGGGTCAATTGAATTAAAAAAGAATTCATAATTTTTTGATAAAATGGACATTCCATTATAATTCCGATGGGTCATTTGAATTCACAAAGAATTCGTGATTACTCATAAAAGGGACTTTCCGTCATAATTCCGATGGATGAATTGAATTAAAAAAGAATTCATAATTTTTCGATGAAAGGGACAATCCGTCCTAATTCCGATAGGTCATTTGAATTAAAAAAGAATTCATAATTTCTGATGAAAGGGACATTCCGTTATAATTCATATGGGTCAATTGAATTAAAAAAGAATTCATAATTTTCCGATAAAAGGGACATTTCGTTATAATTTCGATGGGTTATTTGAATTCAAAAAGACTTCATAATTTCCAATAAAAGGGACATTCTGTTATAATTTCGAAGGGTCAGTTGAAGAATTCATGATTACCGATAAAATGGACATTCCGTCATAATTCCGATGAATTAATAGAATTCATAATTACTCATAAAAAGGACTTTCCGTCATAATTCTGATGGATCAATTGAATTAAAAAATAATTCATAATTTTCGGATAAAAGGGACATTCCGTCATAATTCCGATGGGTCATTTGAATTCAAAAAGAATTCATAGTTACCGATATAAGGGACATTCCGTCATAATTCCGATATGTGAATAAAATTAAAAAAGAATTGGTAATTACCGATAAAAGGGACATTCCGTCAAAATTCCGATGGGTAATAGAATTCAAGAATAATTCTTAGGCACCGATAAAAGGAACATTCCGTCATAATTTCGATGGGTCATTTGAATTCAAAAAGAATTCATAGTTACCGATTAAAGGGACATTCCGTCAAAATTCCGATGGGGTCAATAGAATTCAGAAAGATTTCATGATTACCGATAAAAGGGACATCCCGTCATAATTCTGATGGGTCAATTGAATTAAAAAAGAATTCATAATTTTCCTATAAAAGGGACATTCCGTCATAATTCCAGCGAGTCATTTGATTTCAAAAAGAATTCATAGTTACTGATTAAATGGACATTCCGTCAAAATTCCAATGGGTCAACAGAATTCAAAGAGAATTCGTAATCACCAATAAAAGAGACATTCCGTCATAATTCAGAAGGGTCAGTTGAATTCAAAAAGAATTCAAAATTATCAATAAAATGGACATTCTGTCATAATTCCGATATATGAATAGTATTCAAAAAGAATTCATAGCTATCGATTAAAGGAACATTCCGTCATAATTCCAATGGGTCAATAGAATTCAAAATGAATTCGTAACTACCAATAAAAGGGAAATTTCGTCATAATTCCAAACGGTCAATTAAATTCAAAAAGAATTCAAAATTACCAATAGAATTCGTAGTAACCAATTAAAGGGTCATTTCGTCATAATTCTAATGGGTCAATAGAATTCAAAATGAATTCGTAATTACCGATAAAAGAGATATTTCATCATGATTCCGATGGGTCGTTTGAATTCAAGTAGAATTCGTAATTTCCGATAAAATGGAGAATCCGTCGTAATTCCGATGGGTCAGTAGAATTAAAAAAGAATTCACAATTACCGATTAAAGGGACATTCCGTAAAGTTTCCGATGGGTCACTAGAATTCAGAAAGAATTCGTAATCACCAATAATAGGGACATACTGTCATAAATCCAAAGGGTTAATTGAATTCAAAAAGAATTCAATAATACCAATAAAATAGACATTTTGTCATAATTCCGATAATTGAATAGAATTCAAAAACAATTTATAGTTACCGAGTAAAGGGACATTTCGTCATAATTCCGATGGGTCAATACAATTTAAAATGAATTTGTAATTACCAATAAAAGCGACATTCCGTCATAATTCTGATGGGTCGTTTGAATTCAAGTAGAATTTGTAATTTCCGATAAAATGGACAACCCGTCGTAATTCCGATGGGTTAATAGAATTCTTTTTGAATTCATGATTACCAATAAAAGGGACATTCCGTCATAATTTTAATGGGTCAATAGAATTTAAAAAGAATTCATAATTACCAATAAAAGAGAGACATTCCGTCATGATTTCGATGAGACAATTGAATTCAAAAAGAATTCATAATTACCTATATAAGGGATATTCCGTCGTAATTCCGATGGGTCATAGAATTCAAAAAGAATTCTTAGGTACCGATAAAAGGGACATTCCATCATAATTCCGATGGGTCATTTGAATTTAAAAAGAGTTCATAGTTACCGAATAACGGGTCATTCCGTCAAAATTCCGATGGGGTCAATAGAATTCAGAAAGAATTCATGATTACCGATAAAATGGACATTCCGTCATAATTCCGATGGGTCAATTGAATTCGAAAAGAATTTATAAATTTCCGATAAAAGGAACATTCCGTCATAATTCTGGCGGGTCATTTGAATTAAAAAAAGAATTCATAGTTACCGATTAAAGGGACATTCCGTCAAAATTCAAATGGGTCAATAGAATTCAAAAAGAATTCGTAATTACCCATAAAAGGGACATTCCGTCATAATTCTGAATGGTCAATTGAATTCAAAATTACCAATAAAGTGGACATTCTGTCATAATTCCAATATTTGAATAGACTTAAAAAAGAATTTATAGTTACCGATTAAAAGGACATTCTGTCATAATTCTGATGAGTCAATTGAATTCAAGTAGAATTCGTAATTTCCAATAAAATGGACAACCTGTCGTAAATTCGATGGGTCAATAGAATTCCTTTTGAATTCATGATTAGCGATAAAAGGGACATTCCGTTCCATCATAATTTTAATGGGTCAATAGAATTCGAAAAGAATTCGTAATTACCAATAAAAGAAACATTCCGTCATGATTTCGATGAGCCAATTGAATTCAAAAAGAATTCATAATTACCGTTATAAGGGACATTCCATCGTAATTCCGATATGTGAAAAGAATTCAAAAAGAATTTGTAATTACTGATAAAAGGGACATTTCGTCATAATTCTGATTGGGTCATAAATTCAAAAAGAATTCTTAGATACCTATAAAAGGGACATTCCGTCACAATTCTGATAGGTCATTTGAATTAAAAAAGAATTCATAGTTACCGATTAAAGGGACATTCCGTCAAAATTCCGATGGGGTCAATAGAATTCAGAAAGAATTCATGATTACCGATAAATGGAACATTCCGTCATAATTCCGAAGGGTCAATTGAATTCAAAAAGAATTCAAAATTACCAATAAAATGGACATTCTGTCATAATTCCGATATGTGAATAAAATTCAAAAAGAATTCATAGTTACCGATTAAAGGGACATTCCGTCATAATTTCGATGGGTCAATATTCCGTCATGATTCCGAGGGGTTGTTTGAATTCAAGTAGAATTCGTAATTTCCGATAAAATGGACAACCCGTCATAATTCCAATGGGTCAATAGAATTCTTTTTGAATTCATGTTTACCGATAAAAGGGACATTCTGTTCCGTCATAATTTTAATGGGTCAATAGAATTCAAAAAGAATTCGTAATTACCAATAAAAGAGACATTTCGTCACGATTTCGATGAGCCAATTGAATTCAAAAGGAATTCATAATTACCGATACAAGGGACATTCCGTCATAATTCCGATATGTGAATAGAATTCAAAATTACCAATAAAAAGGTCATTCCGTCATAATTCCGATGGGTCATAGAATTCAAAAAGAATTCTTAGGTACC
Source organism: Hylodesmum podocarpum (assembly GCA_026586105.1). Lineage (NCBI taxonomy): Eukaryota > Viridiplantae > Streptophyta > Magnoliopsida > Fabales > Fabaceae > Hylodesmum > Hylodesmum podocarpum. Next base: position 6,262,871 of record JALJEV010000650.1, on the reverse strand, counting down.
GATAAAAGGGACATTCCGTCATAATTCAGATGGGTCATTTGAATTCAAAAAGAATTCATAGTTACCGATTAATAGGACATTCCGTCAAAATTTTGACGGGGTCAATAGAATTTTGAAAGAATTCATGATTACTGATAAAAGGTAAATTCGATCATAGTTCCGATGGATCAATTGAATTCAAAACGAATTCATAGTTTTCCGATAAAAGGGACATTCCGTCATAATTCCGGCGGGTCATTTGAATTCAAAAAGAATTCATAGTTACCGATTAAAGGGACATTCCGTCAAAATTCCAATGGGTCAATAGAATTCAAAAAGAATTCGTAATTACCAATGAAAGGGACATTTCGTTATAATTCCGAAGGGTCAATTGAATTCAAAAAGAATTCAAAATTACCAATAAAATGGACATCCTGTCATAATTCCGATATGTGAATAGAATTCATAGTAACCAATTAAAGGGTCATTCCGTCATAATTCTGATGGTTCAATAGAATTCAAAATGAATTTGTAATTATCGATAAAAGAGATATTTCATCATGATTCCGATGAGTTGTTTAAATTCCGTCAAAATTCCGATGGGTCAATAGAATTCAAAAGGAATTCGTAATTACCAATAATAGGGACATTCTGTCATAATTCCATAGTGTCAATTGAATTAAAAAAGAATTCAAAATTACCAATAAAATGGACATTCTGTCATAATTCCGATATGTGAATATAATTTAAAAAGAATTCATAGTTACCGATTAAAGGGACATTCCGTCAAAATTCCGATGGGTCAATAGAATTCAAAAAGAATTCGTAATTACCAATAATAGGGACATACCGTCATAATTCTGAATAGTCAATTGAATTCAAAAAGAATTTAAACTAACCAATAAAATGGACATTCTGTCATAATTCCGATATTTGAATAGAATTCAAAAATGATTCATAGTCACCGATTAAAGGGACATTCTGTCATAATTCCGATGGGTCAATAGAATTCAAAATGAATTCGTAATTATCAATAAAATGGATATTCCGTCATGATTCCGATTGGTCGTTTGAATTCATGTAGAATTCGTAATTTCCGATAAAATGGACAACTCGTCGTAATTCGGATGGGTCAATAGAATTCTTTTTGAATTCATGATTACCGATAAAAGGGGCAATCCGTTCCGTCATAATTCTAATGGGTCAATAGAATTCAAAAAGAATTCGTAATTACCAATAAAAGAGACATTCCTTCATGATTTCGATGAGCCATTGAATTCAAAAAAATTCATAATTACCGATATAAGGGACATTCCGTCGTAATTTCGATATGTGAATAGAATTCAAAAAGAATTCGTAATTACCGATAAAAGGGACATTCCGTCATAATTCCGATGAGTCATATAATTCAAAAAGAATTCTTAGGTACCGATAAAAGGGTCATTCCGTCATAATTCCGATGGCTCATTTGAATTCAAAAAGAATTCATAGTTACCGATTAAAGGGACATTCCGTCAAAATTTCAATGGGGTCAATAGAATTCAGAAAGAATTCATGATTACCGATAAAAGGGACATTCCGTCATAATTTCGTTGGGTCAATTGAATTCAAAAGGAATTCATAATTACCGATAAAATGGAAATTCTGTCATATGTGAATAGAATTCAAAAAGAATTCGTAATTACTGATAAAAGGGACATTCCGTCATAATTCCGATGGGTCATAGAATTCAAAAAGAATTCTTGATTACTGATAAAAGGGACATTCTGTCATAATTCCGATGGGTCATTTGAATTCAAAAAGAATTCATAGTTACCGATTAAAGGGACATTCCGTCAAATTCCAATGGGTCAATAGAATTCAGAAAGAATTCATAATTACGGATAAAAGGGACATTCCGTCATAATTCTGATGCGTCAATAGAATTCATAAAGAATTCATTGTTATCGATAAAAGGGACATTCCGTCATATATATCTGATGGGTCAATAAAATTGAAAAAGAATTCATAATTATCAATAAAATGAAAAATTCAGATATAATTTAGTGAAAAACCATTCAAATATGAGGCTCAAACCTTGGAATTGCATGTCCAACTATACGGTCTTTACTATAATCCTCTCTCTTGGGTATACCCGTCATCTTGTTAATCTTGAACATCATTTCTTGCATTGAAATCATGTGCTGGATCTTCTATAACAATTTGTTTGAAAATATATTAAGTAACAAGTACGTTGCACATGCAGATTCAAAATAAGTAGTAATCTCATTACTGCATATGTGTAAAGACAATAGCTCAAATACCTCCTATCATGGATTCGAGGATGTGGGCTGTCAATGGAAGGAAGACGATCTCCATAACCACTTTCCACCGGTATTTCTCTCCCCGTTGACTCCACCACTGCCTTACAGATTCCAGAATATCAGGAGAGCATGAAGACAAAAGCATAAGCACATGTTGTAGGAACAACTGCATACAGATTTTATCAGTGTCAGATACATTATTATCTGAGATATCTGAACTTGCTCCAGCTTGTCTTTGTGCACTCTGCCTAATTTTCTGGAGTGAAGACTCTGTCTTTCTCGCTTATTCATGATACAAGTTATCAAAACAAATTCTAACAAAGAATCCAAAGCTTCCGTCAATGCAATTTGGATTTGGACACTTACCACGCTTACAAGGTCAGCAGCTAATTCATAATAACAGTCAGTAATCTCAGTTGCAGCACAAATATCTTGTAGCTCTCTCCCCATCCAGAAAAGCCTGGGACGTATTGGCATGCCATCAGTAGAAGTTAATGCTTTTAGGTGTAATATATGCACTCCAGTTGAAAATTAAAAAAATATTTCTTACAAATTACGCATAACCCAAAAATATAACACATTCATATTTTTCTAGCTTACTATTTTTAAGAGGGCTATTCAAAATTACCTTTTCATCTTTTAGCATGTGATGATTGTAGATAGCAAAGAAAGGTTTAAAATTGGGCACATGAATCATAATTGCCAATCACCTTATCAATTTAGACTAAATTTGCATGAGCATAGTTTCACTAGTTTCTGACAACTAGAACCAGTAACGACTGAAAGTGACTTGCATTACACAGAAATGATTAAAGGGCATAATGTCAAGCACACTAAATTTTAATGCTTGTCCTATGATTCATGCTTTCAGACTCATACTCAATTCTACCAAAATTGATTTGACTCAATTACACATATTCTCACTTTAGAGAAATCCAAATCCATAGGAAATATATTACAATTGGATTAGCTTAAAATCATTCTATCCATGAAAAGAAGGAAGTGAACTATAACTAAATAGACCATAATACTTATTAATACGAGTACCTTAAGGGGACGTAATACCCCTGCAACATATGGTGAATGCCTCACAGGTAGAGGTTTATTAGTCATCTTATAGGTTGCTGTTATCCCCTTCATTTGTCTCAAGTCCTAAATTATATTTGAACAAGAGAAATAAATGAATAAATTGGAAAGGAAGGGAACATTACAAATATATATATATATAGTGATATACATCCCTAGATCTGAAAAATGCAACCAATTTAAAGAACAAACCCAATAGACTAAAACATACCTCGGCTGACCTTTCAACAAGTGACTCCACCACTGCTTTGATGACTAATGTTTCTAAAGATTTTAATGATTGACCAGCCAGTAAAATGCTCTGCCTTACAGATTCCAGAATATCAGGAGAGCGTGAAGACAAAAGCTGAAGCACATGTTGTAGGTAATCACCACGAACTTGCTCCTCCAAATATCTTACATCATGAATAACCTACAAGGATTTAACATCTGTCATATTTCAGGTAAAGTACAACCATTAACTTCATTTTGCATATCTGGCAAATAATTCAAGTAAGGTTAATGTTATCTCTTCCCGGGCATTGTCAAATTTATTTGTTTTTTACCAATTCCTTACATGGAATTTCAGTAAAAGCCTGGTAGAAGACTTGAACTTACCAAAGAACCTGCATTATAAGAAAATTTATCAACTCTGTTGCTGGTCAACCAATAGTCTAGAACAGGGCCTATCAGAAGTAGTGATGCAGCCTGTGCAGGCGCTGTATGTCCCAAGAGGTTGAAAGAACTTATAGAATACTTCCGTTGAAGGAAATGAACATACTGCACATAAAAGATTTGGAAATATATAAAGAAATCAGAGAAAGAAAATCAGATTGAGACACCTTATACCAGTTTACAGAACAGGAACGCTGATTGCTGAAAAATGATAACTAAGGTAATACCAGAAATTATCTAAAATGCACTATGTCTCAGAAAGATGCAATCTTTCTAAGTTGGGAAGCAAAACAGGTAAAAAGGTAAACAAAAAAGCAAGAAGAAAAAATGGGGTGTACCCTATTGAGAGTTGTTGAACATGAGAATCAGAAAGATACCGATCTAGCTTTCTCAACTTAAAAAGTTACCAGTAAAATAATTAATGGGATATACATATTCATGATCAAAACTAAAAGATTATACCTTAATTCTTGTTTCCTCAATGATGAACTAAAGCATTGCTGCACTAGAAAGGGCTGCAGAGGAAAAGAATGGATGGAGATAGATTCATGAATGAATGCATGAATGAATGGATGAATGTAAGAATGCAAGAATGAATTTATGAATGAATGCAGAAATGTACATATGAATGAATGCATGAAGGAAGGTATTCTGGGATTTGACACTGTAGTTGAAGGGAAAGTGTTTTTCAGAGTAAATGAGGTTTCAACATGGGTACCATTATAAAACATGCCACTCCTCTAAGTGCAACGTTTCGCACCTTTCTTTTTTCTTTTTTACCGTTGCAAAAACAATTTTACCGCATACCCATTCATAAAATTAAAAGGACAAAAAGGCAATTAAATTTTTGAATTAAAACTGATAAATTTGTAAATATATATTAATAAATATTAATTTATTTGTTATTTTAATCTAATTATTACTTTAATAAAATATTTTTATTTAAATAGTATTTATAGAAATATTTTTTAATTACTATTATTTTAAAAATATAAATTAAAATAAATAAGTTAAAAAATAAAGTTGAAATTTTACAAATATAATAATTTGTTTATTTAACTACATCTTTATACAATTAATTATTTTTAATTACTATTTTTTATTTAATTTTCTAATGCCAATTTCTAAAAGCACAAAATTTAATGACAACACTAATTTTCTAATATTAAATTAGATTTATTAAGCAAATAAAAGTAGAGAATAAAAATAAAAAATAATAAACTACAATGAAAGAATACGTGAGGACAATATAAAACAAAAATTGACATTATAATAAAAAAAAATGATATTGAGATATAAGTGTATTTTTTTAACAACTAAAATTATATATTAGAAATAATTTTCTTAAAATATTTAAAAGATTTAATATTTTATATCATGTATATACAATATTATATTAAATATGGTAAATGATGACATTTCGGATATAATATATAAAATATAAGGATTTTTATCATTAAATTATTGAGGTTTGTATAGAAAAATAGTTAAAGAATATTTTTTATTAGATTTAAATTATGCATGGTATGAATATATATATATAGTATATAATTTTAATATCTAGAGTAAGTTTTTTTAAAATAAACGTTTTTAAAAATTATTCTTTCGTCATGATAAAAGTGACATTTCATCATATTTTTGATGTGTCAAAGCTTAATTTTTCGATAAAAGGAAAATTCTATTATAATTATAATAGGTCATTTAAATTAAAAAGAATTCATAATTTATGATAAAAGGGATATTTCGACAACATAATTTTGATAGGTCAATAAAATTTAAAAAGAATTCATGATTACAGATAAAAGGGACATTCCATCACAGTTACAATGAATCAATAGAATTCATAATTCTTGGTAATAGGGACATCTTGTCATATTTCTGATAGGTCAATGGAATTCAAAATAAATTCTTAATTTTTTGATAAAAGAGACATTTTGACATAATTCCGATGGGTCATTTGAATTCAAAAGGAATTCATACTTTCTGATAAAAGGGGACATTCAGACATAATTTCAATGGGTCAGATTTCAAAAAGAATTCATAACTACATATAAAAGGGACATTCTGTCACAATTTCGATAGTTCAACAGAATTCAAAAAGAATTCATAATTACCAATAAAAGGGACATTTTGTCATAATTCCTATGAATCAATATAATTCATTATTACCGATAAAAGGGACATTCCGTCATATTTCTCATGGGTCAATGGAATTCAAAAAGAATTTTTAACTTTTCAATAAAAAAAACATTCCGTCATAATTCTGATAGGTCATTTGAATTTGAAAAGAATTCATAATTTCTTATATAAGGACACTCCAACGTAATTTCGACGGGTTAATAGAATTCAAAATAAATTCAAGATTTCTCGTAAAAGAGACATTCCGTTATAAGTTCGATTCAAAAAAAATTTATGATTACTAATAAAAAGGACATTCCGTCATAAACGAATTAATAAAATTTATAATTACTTATAAAAAAGACTTTACGTCATAATTCCAATATATCATTTAAATCCAAAAAAAATTATTCATTTTCAATAAAAAAGACATTTCGTTGTATTTCGATGTGTCAATAAATTTCAAAACCGTCTATAGATTACATCAACGACATAAAACAATTTTTTAGATTCAGTAAATAATAATCTCAAAGCGAATGCCTCTTCCACCGGTGGCAGTACCTTCCTCCTAATTGCAGTGTTGGGAGCTTCACCAAAGTGAATGCCTCTTCCACTTTCTCCGCAACACGCCCAAGCGTTGCGAAGCCTGGTTCAATGCACGCGCCACAGACAATTCCGCAAAGGTCAAACCCTCCACGCTCGCATTCTCCGAAACGGTTCATTCTCAAACACTTACCTCGCCAACACACTCATCAACTTCTACGCTAAGTGCGGGCACTTATCCAAAGCCAACCTCGTATTCGACAGCATCACCAACAAAGACGTTGTCTCATGGAACTGTCTCATCAATGCATTCTCCCACAAACAATCACCCTCCTCCTCTTTCCACGTCATGCACCTCTTCCGTCGCATGATGATGATGATGATGGGTCACAATATTGTTCCCAATGCTCACACCTTCGCCGGCGTCTTCACCGCCGCCTCCACCCTCTCCGACGCCACTTCCGGCCGCCAGGCCCATGCTCTCGCCGTCAAAACGGCTTGCACTGAGGACGTTTTCTCAGCGAGTTCTCTTCTTAATATGTACTGCAAAACGGGGTTAGTTGTGGAGGCGCGTGAACTGTTCGATGAAATGCCACAGAAAAATATGGTTTCTTGGGCTACTATGATTTCTGGGTATGCTTCTTTGGAGCTTGCTGATGAGTCTTTTAAGCTGTTTGAGCTTATGCGTTATGAAGAAGAGGGTGAAAATGGTAATCAGAATGAAAATGAGTTTGTGTTCACTAGTGTTCTTAGTGCTTTGACGTGTCACGTGTTTGTGGAGACTGGAAGGCAGGTTCATTCTCTTGCTGTGAAAAATGGGTTGGTTTCGTTTGTCTCTGTGGGGAATGCTCTTGTGACTATGTATGCCAAGTGTGGGAGCTTAGAGGATGCGCTTAGGACTTTTGAGTTGTTGGGGAATAAGAATTCGATCACGTGGTCGGCTATGGTTACTGGTTTTGCGCAAAGTGGAGATGCTGATAAGGCTTTGAAGCTGTTTTATGATATGCACCACTCTGGTGTGTTGCCTACGGAGTTTACTCTTGTTGGGGTGATCAATGCTTGTAGTGATGTTTGTGCTATTGTGGAAGGGAAACAAATGCATGGGTATTCGTTGAAGCTGGGGTTTGAATTGCAGTTGTATGTTTTGTCGGCTTTGGTGGACATGTATGCCAAATGTGGTAGCATAGCGGATGCACGGAAGGGTTTTGAGTATATACAACAACCTGATGTTGTTCTTTGGACTTCAATCATAACAGGGTACGTACAAAATGGGGATTATGAAGGTGCTTTGAATTTGTATGGCAAAATGCAGATGGGAAGAGTTATCCCCAATGATTTAACTATGGCTAGTATCCTAAAGGCTTGTTCTAGCTTGGCGGCTTTAGATCAGGGAAAGCAAATGCACGCGGGGATTATTAAGTATGGTTTCAGCTTGGAAGTTCCGATTGGAAGTGCTCTTTCTGCAATGTATGCAAAGTGTGGAAGTTTGGATGACGGCTACCGCACCTTTTGGAGGATGCCTGCCAGAGATGTAATTTCATGGAATGCAATGATATCTGGACTTTCTCAAAATGGTCGCGGTAATGAAGCCTTGGATTTGTTTGAGAAGATGTGCTCGGAGGGAACAAAGCCTGACAGTGTCACATTTGTGAATCTTCTTTTTGCTTGTAGCCATATGGGACTGGTGGACAGAGGGTGGGTTTATTTTAAGATGATGTCTGAAGAGTTTAACATTACTCCAACAGTAGAGCATTATGCTTGCATGGTTGATATCTTGAGCCGTGCTGGTAAACTGAATGAAGCAAAAGATTTCATTGAGTCAGCAACGGTTGATCATGGTCTGTGTTTGTGGCGCATATTATTAGGGGCCTGTAAGAACCACCGTAACTATGATCTTGGTGCTTATGCTGGAGAGAAACTAATGGAGTTAGGCTCACCAGAATCATCTGCTTATGTGTTGTTATCAAGTATATATACAGCTTTAGGAAAGTGGGAAGATGTGGAGCGTGTAAGGGGAATGATGAAAGCCCGAGGGGTGACTAAGGAACCTGGTTGTAGCTGGATTGAGTTGAAAAGTTTGACTCATGTATTTGTTGTTGGAGACAATATGCATCCACAAATTGATGAAATTCGGTCAGAGTTAAAACTGCTAACCAAGTTGATGAAAGATGAAGGATATCTACCTCTTTTGGATTCATTGCCTTCTGAAATTATCAGCGATGATTTGAAAGGTATTATTTGATAAATCTTCCTATTTTTTACCAATCAATGTTTACCATTAATCAATAGTATGATTTTTCTTTTGTTGTATGCATTGGGGTACAGTTTAATTCCTACTGTTAAAGAAGGCATCTTAGTAACTATATTAAGAAATCGAGATAAACTTAATTGCTCCACTTTCTAGCCTTTACTTTGTGCTATATTGATTTTAATTGGGACAGTTTCAGCATTTATTCTGATTCTTAGTTGTTTTTTCACCTTATTTTGATTTTCCTTGTAGATCAAGAAGGCAACCATGAGATACAACTTAGGGCTTGTGGTGGCTTGTAGCAAGTAGCAACATTGGGGAGATAATCAATTTATGCACCATGTAAGACCATGATTGTTCATTATATTCAGAAAAAAAATCTCATTTATGGTCATTCTTTCATATCAACTCTTCTATTGAAATATTTGTCAGCATATTCCTTTTAAATTTGTTTTTCGAGGAAAAAGAAACTGTTAAGCACATTTAAAAGTAATTTTCTTTATGTTGAAGAATGTATGTCACCATTTCATCCTCCAATCTAAAATCTTGGAAGTTGTTGTCACCATTATTTTTCTCTATCATTTGGTAATAAGTAATAGTATACTATCTTCTTCATAAGTATCTCGACATAATAGTGTTATATTCCTTTTCAGGATGACATTTGGGTACATACATAAGGTATAAATTGTTTCATATAGCTATCATGTGGAATTACAAATTTAGTTTTGGATAGTTGCTGCTGCTGCATGCCGAGTTTTTGCATAACTGTTACACGAAATAATTTGTAGTGTATTAAATAATGATACTATGATAGTGATTTCCTAGTTTAGTGGTTGTTATTTATTATGGTAAAAAAGTGTAGCCATGAGTCTGTAGCTCTTTCACCACTCATTTAGGATATGTTTCTCTATTGAAATCCCTATAAGAATCGAAATGTGTTGTGCTGGGGCATTCATATACAAGTATAACAGTTCAATCAATGGGTTATATGGGCCACTAGAGTTTGATGTTGATTTTATGAACATCATAGCACATCTTTATCTTTAATGTAAAAATCATATATTCACTTGCATGATTTATATGATGGTCATCCTAGTAGACATAACCTAGCCAGTTTACATAATTTAGCCAAATAATAGTTTATTAACCATGGTGGAGAATTTTGTAATTGCAGGGACCGAGACTTCATGATGAAGAAATTTCTAGATTGCGCAATACTGACATGAAGAGTTTGTTATGTTGTAAAAAGCTCTACTTGGTTCTTGACCTTGACCACGCACTGCTGAATTCCACTCACTTGCTCATTTGAGTTTGGAGGAGTCATATTTACTTGACCAGACAGATTCTCTAGGGGGTATGTGTAAACCAATGTGCTTTTGCTATTGGTAATTGGTATTCTAAATTAGCAGCTTTCTTCCAATGTAGAAGTGTTTTCTCCTGTCTATATTGTTTTTATCACATATCATTTTATCAATGAGTCGTTTTGTTGGTGCAACTATGAACTTTGTTATAGAACAATAGGCCGTAGCATGAGTACTACATATCTGCTATAATTCTACTGTGTTGTGATTGATAATCTGTCAGTGAAATTTTTGTATTATATACCTTTGGGACATGTCCTCACCACTGCAATACTGTTTTGAAAATTTTGGCTGAATGAAAAATGATTCATTCATGTTTCTACTGCTTTTAAAAGACAAAGATATTACTGTGTTTTTCAGCAACTGTTACAACTATCCTTCATGTAACACATCATCATATGTCAATATCTCATAGAATAGAATCACAAGTGTTCTAAAAATGGCATCACTTATATAGGTTAAGAGTTCTTTGAATATATTGGCATTTGACATGCTAACTTAAATTCTTGCATTGGGTAAAATTATGGTCTTTATTTGTTTCAAGAATATGTGTGTGAGAGAGAATAATATTTCTTTTAACTAAAGGATTGATACAAGTACAACATGCTGTTCAGCTCTATTACACTGAAATAGGCAGAGGCAGCACTAACTTTATCTGAGATAACAGACTGACAGCAATCAGAAACTAACTAATCTAAAGGGAAAGATATGGTAAACCAGATTATACAGAGAAGTGATATATTCTGACTTTACTCACTTTTATAGTTCATTGTGTTTGTATATTCTGATAAGTTTTGCTTGATTTCACCTTTGTGTTCTACTGTTCTTTATTGGCTTTCTTATATTATCTCTCCTAACTTCTAATTGACTCTTATCTACCTCATCATTTGATTCTGACTTGTCAGCATGTTCATCATTCTGTTCATTATCAGTAGTAACAGAATGAGATCCAGAAGCAGTTTCAACTTCTCCTGATGTAATTTTCTGTAATGAAATGATAGATATCTCCAAAGGTAGCCTCTTCAAATTGGAGCATATGCATATGATGACCAAGTTGATGCCCTTTGTCCGCCCCTTTTTAAAAGAAGCAAGTGAAATGTTTGAAATGTACATATATACTATGGGTGAACGGCCTTATGCATTAGAGATGGCTAAGCTACTTGACGAGAATACTTCAATTCTAAGGTTATTTCTCGAGATGACGGGACTCAAAAACATCAGAAGGGTCTCGTTGTCGTCTTGGGACAAGAAAGTGCAGTCTTAATTCTTGATGATACAGAACACGTGAGTGCATTGCTAGTTTCTGACTTGTACTGCTGAGTTACTTAATTGAAATTCTTGTTTGATGATGTCTAGAATGTTTTTCTTCTTATCTATATGAACAACATGATTTGGCATATATGGTTTAAAGTCAATTTCTTTTTATTTATGATAATTCAGTTATAATGGAAGAAAAATATTGTCTTCCTATTGCTAATTAGAAATTTAAAGACGCACCTTTCCTTCATCCATTAAAAGCAGTCTTATTATTGCTGCAAAGTGCATTCTCTACATAGCAACCTCGGAGTTTAAAATGTGCTAAGATCTACCCATTTAATGTTTCAGGTGCCATTCTTTGTCATTTGGAAATTTATGAATTAAAACCATCTCCTTATAATGGGATGTATGAAAATATTGCAGGCATGGATGAAGCATAAAGATAATCTGATACTGATGGAAAGATACCATTTTTTTGCTTCAAGTTGTTGTCAGTTTAATTTAAATTGCAAATCCCTTGCCCAACTGAAGAATGATGAATATGAAACTGAGGGAGCATTAGCCAAAATTCTCACAATGCTCAAGCAAGTCCATTCCACATTCTTTGATGTATGTCACTCCTCATTATGTCATATTTCCTGATTATATTTTGTTATTTCTGATATAATGCTAAAATTGTGTGGTGGGCAACCCTTTGTAGAAACATCAAGACAATCTTGTTGACCGAGATGTGAGGCAGGTAGTTTTGTTGTTCCTATTTGTTAGTCTTATTGCTGTAGGCCTGTAGCTATATATTAGTGGAAAATTTTAGTCAATTTTGGAATCCTAACATGAGTTCTCTTAACGAGGTACTTACAATCAATTCATTTTTTGAAGGTTTTGTCATTGGTTTGAAGTGAAGTCTTAAGGGGATGTGTGATTGTTTTCAGCCGTATTAATCATGGTGCAATTGAATCTCTGAAGAAGATGGCAGAGCAAATGGGAGCTAGTTGTTTGAAAGAGACTGACCCCTCTGTGACACATGTAGTTGCTACTGATGCTGGAACCGAGAAGTCCCGGTGGGCAGTCAAAGAAAAGAAGTTTTTGGTTCATCCCCAATGGATAGAGGCTGCAAACTATTTTTGGCAAAAGCAGCCTGAGGAGAACTTCGTTCTCAAAAAAAAAACAGTAGTCACTTATTTTATCGTAGTATCAAACATTGCTCTCTGTGTTCATAATAGTTTGTTTACCATTATTGTCCTAGTCTCTGAAAGGATATCTAGTACCTAACCAGCACCTTGTGATTGTGAAATGTGAATAGTGAACTTACTATTAGAGTAGAAGATAAGCCATTTTTATGTTTAACTCTTTTGTTTTTGGACTATTTCTCTTGTGTCATGTCTGTATTCATGCTTACAATGAAGTTTTGATGAGGAGGCAGAGAAATTCGAGTTTTAGAGATCTGCTGCTGCATATTAGTAAACTAGCTCTTAACACTAGGTATTCAGAAGAACATTCTTCTCATTTGAGGTCGTTAGATTGAAGCAAGATATAAAATGTTTGATTGGCAGCTTAGTAGTTGTACCACAATGTTACAAATTCATTTTTTGGGGAATAATTACTTGAATCCTGGAATCGAATTCCCCCGTGGCTGCTTTCATTTAATTTCATCACCTTACTCTAGAATAAAGATCAGAAGTGGGATGTATATCTTAGAGGAAAATGTAGAGCCAGATTTTAATAACCTCATAGTCTGTCATCTATGTGCATATAATTTATCATGGTTTTAGTCATTGATCTTTCTATATATATTTTTTTAAACAAGGCAATCCTCAACACCGAAGAGCAGTAATTAGAGGAACCCCATCAGAGGGGAGAGGATAAGATTCTTCGACACCATCCTCTGTCCTTTTAATTCATTGTAGAAATTTTTACTGATAAATGTAATTACATGAACCCCAACCCCGTAATGTCTCGTTTTCTTTCCATCTTTCTCCTCTCCCGAAGTATTGGTCCTCCGAAAATGTTTGGTAGATAATCTCAATACACGAAGACTATAGAAAATGTTTGATACTACTCTTTCGGTTATATGGCTCTATTAAAATTGGGTTATTTTACTCATGTATCGATTGATTAAATCCTTGTTACAATCTAAATTGTTTAATATTGCAATAATTAATATTTTTTTTTTATAATTGTAAGTAGTGCCAATCTGCAGCTAAATCCAGAATGTAAGTAATCGAGTTAAGGCTACACAAGTACGTATAGGTTCAAATTTAATTTTCAGAACTATTCCAATTTAGCTAAGTATTTAGTTAGTTAAAAGCAAACAATTTATATAGAGGTTAAAATATTTATAGAAATATATTAAAAAAAAATGTGTATATAAATAGAACATAATTTAAGTCATTGAAGTAAATCTACGGATAAGATGATTATTTAGATTTTGATCAAAATACTGTTATAAATATTATTGTGACGTGATTCTCTCACACGTTATCATAACTAGTTAGTAATTAATTATAAATTATCCTTTTGATAAGCAACATATTCAGAGTTTGTAGTTTCATCATCCTTAAAAATAGTAATAAATGTCTGTCAAAAAAATAAAATAGTGTATTCAATTAACTATGTTTGACCGCAACCAGGAACATGTAGAATGAATATTTAATTTAAACTAATTAAGATACACAAAAAATTTTACTCATTAAAAAGTTGATATAGATTACTTTTCGGTAACCATAACATTGGTAAAAAGTGTACAAGTAAATAATTTTAGTAGAGACTTTAGGTGCATCCAATATATGTATTTACATATTTAATAAATCTCTTCTCTTAATCATGGTAATTTTTTTTATTCATATGATTATATTTATATTCCGTATTTTATTTGGTCAATATATGATTTAAACTAAATAATTATATAATTATTTAATCTTAGGTTAAGGTTCATATGCAAAAAGCATAATCTGCGAGAGCCCAATGAATTTGGGGGCCCAAATGAGAAGCAAACAGTGCCTAGTTTTTGGGTACTGAAAACGAGGGTTTAACGTTTGGCATCTTTCTCGTGAGCACGTTTCCATTTTGCAGTTCAACTTCAACCCCCAGCAACAGCAAGCATTCGCAAGCTTTCTCTTGCTCCTCCTCTGGTAATACTTCATTCTCTTTTGCATTTTTTTAGGCGCCATTTCCATAACTTTTTTCCAAAGTGGATGTGGATTATCAAGTTTGATAAAATTTCATGCTGTATGTGTAGATACATGTTCCCAATGATATTAGTTTCCCATCCCTTTTTACTGAGTAAAGTATGATTTAGTTCCTAAATTTTGGAGATGGTTTCATTTTAGTCTAAGTGAGCAAATAAATCCATTACTGTCACGTTTGTATTCAATCGGTTCTTTCAAAGTAGCGCTTGTAAACCGTTATAAAACACTATCTAAATCACTTTAAATCGCTTTGTAGGTCAAATTAAAATAATGGAATTAAAAATGAGAGATTAATCTGTTAATCTGTCAAAGTCAGGACTAAAATGACATTTTCCCGAAAAATTAGGATTAAAATGTTACTTTACTCTTTTTTACGTGAAAAGATTCAGTCTTGTATGATGCTTTTTAATTAGTAATCGATTACTAGAGTTCATCCTTTGATTATGAACTGCTTTGGAATGAAATGCTGTAATATTTTTGGACTCTTGGTTTGTTTTATTTCTTGTTTGCCTTCGGATGATGTGCTTCTCTGTTTTTCTTGGGTGAAAATCAACATAAAGAATGAACATGCTGGAATAAATTGATCAGTATTTTGGAGACATATAACCAAAAATGGACGTTGTGGGCTTGTAGCTTATGTGTGAGTGTTACTAATTCTCTGTTCTTCTAACTTTCAAGTTGCAATACTCTTAGAAGTTAGAACCCCCAAAAACTAGAGATAAGATAACAGTTGGAGTTGTTGAGATGTTTGTTTAGTGGTGAAATAGTTAAATTACGCAACTCCATCCCAAGGTTCACCTTTATTTGGAACTGATGAAAATGCTTGAACATTAGAAATAATTTTGATATTGTGTTTATATGAGGTTTTTTGCATCATGGAACATAGGTCTTGTGTAGTTAAGATTGAGTCACTCTTCAGAAAAACTGAAAAATTGCTCTCTTACTACCTGTCCTTTTTTCCACCTATTTTACAGTAGGCCCGTGCTGGAAATCCTTCATGACTTGTGCTAAGTGAATCATCAATAGAAATCAAAGGATCAGAAAGCATTAATCTAGATTTGCTGTTTGCACACATTGGCAGTAGTTTTCTTTTTTCAATTGTTAAACTTGATGTCTAGAAGACCCCCATTCCCTCGTCTCCTCCTTAGCAATGTCTCTTGCATGAGAAATGCTCAGCAAGTTCTGCGTCATGTGAATGTCTCTCTTCATGATGGAGGGGCACTTGTGCTAACAGGAGCAAATGGCTCAGGAAAGACAACTTTCTTGCGCATGTTAGCTGGGTTTTCTCGTCCTTCCGCTGGTGAAATCCTTTGGAATGGCCATAACATTCAAGAATCTGCAATATTTCATCAGTATAAGCTTCAGCTTAACTGGCTCTCTCTCAAGGATGCCATTAATGATAAGTTCACAGTTCTTAACAATGTACAATGGTTTGAAGCTCTTGAAAACAAGGAAGGGAAGGCTTTGCCAGCACTTGAGTTGATGGGACTAGGAAGATTGGCAAATGAAAAACCAAGGATGCTATCCATGGGTCAGCGGAAAAGACTGCAACTTGCAAGATTGCTGGCAATTGATCGCCCCATATGGTTGCTAGATGAGCCTTCAGTTGCACTAGATGATGAAGGTGTAAAGTTACTTGAGTTTATTATTGCAGAACATAGGAAATGTGGAGGAATTGTGATTGTGGCAACTCATCTACCCATTGAGATAGAAGATTCCATGGTCTTAAGGCTTCCACCAAGGTTTCCAAGGAGGATGACCCTTGTGGATATGCTTGACCGGGTGGATATCAGTTAATTCCTATTTTGGTTCATGTTCTTTGTCAAAACAATCTAAATTCTGTTATCAGTTATGGCAATGTCATCTGTTACAATTCAGTAAGGATTCACAATCTTACCAGTCATGCTTATACACTTGTCCGATGTCTTTTTCTTGTATCTTCCATAAAATACTTTTAAGATGCTATGAGAACCATATATTTTGACGGGGAAATTCAGGCTTTATCTTAGAATGAGATAAAATTACTATTCTACACCTCATCTACATTTATGTATGATTCAGTTGTTGGAGATTTCTGATATTAGTAAGTCCAACAAAGTTGCGCATGGTATTTTTTTCTATGAACAAGTTTGAAAAATTAAAGACTATTCAGTTGTAATAGATTTTCAAGTTTGTTAGATTAACAACTATTAGATCAATGATTAATTTTGCAACGGTTTGATCCATATTCCA